>OY735201.1:4585538-4653038 GCA_963457665.1 Thysanoteuthis rhombus | reverse complement strand
GACAGCCTGGGACAACTTTCTGTGCTTGACTGATGGAGAATTGAGTTAGTTTCAGTTTATATAGCCTGACAAAATCAAAAATAGGCTCACTAGAGACTAATCATCTCTTTTTTGTTTCAAGGCATTTTATTGGTTTAAAAATAGTTTTTGTTTTAATGTTATTGATTGAATAACGTTTTTTGGTATTGGGATTGAAATGTCTAAATGTATGTGGGTGGCCTGGTGCAAATTTAATTTTTAGTTGGAACAAACTTGGTTGTCTGATGCCGGAAATTGAGTTGTAACAAAATTTATCAATCTTCGTCTCGTTGTGATTTTGTACACTTGAGTGACAACTCTTGGTTGTCTTCTAAAAGGGGCTGTGATTTCAACATTTCTGTCAGAAGAGAGAAGAGAAATTAACTCTACTTTGCAATTCAGCTCCAGAATTTCAACTCCTAACTTGTCAACCCATTCCTCACAATTTTCTTTTCATATAAGTTTAACAAAGCTGGACCCTTCAATTTATTTCATCCTAAGGGTTAAACTCAAGTTAATTATGCAAAGCCTTATGGATATTTGGTGCCGATCTACTCTACATAAGGTTGGGAACCACTGCTCTGGCACAAGGACACAATAGCTTAGCATCTAGTTAAAAGACACTATGACGAGTGAATGGACTGTGTGGCTATGTATCTGTATACTTGAATTTGTTTATGTGTGTGTGTGTGTATGCATGTGTGTGTATTCATATATATTGTATATGTATACATATTGGTGATTGCCAGTCCATACAAGTATGGCGGCTCCTAGGTGAGCGCACTGTCATGTGTCTTTCATACAGCATTGTGTATGTGAGAAAGGACTGGATATATGTCTGGTCCTAGCTTGGCAAAATGCACTGTTAATTGCTAGCAGAGCATAAACAGAGACAGATACATTCATTTATATATATATATATATATATATATATATATATATATATGTTTCTTTGTTGTGATAACTTCAACTGCAGTCAAATATACATATATGTTTGTGTGTATATATGTATATGTATATGTGTGTATTTATGTATATGTATATATATATATATGTATATATATATATATGTGTGTGTATATATATATATATATGAATATATATATATTTATATGTATACAACCATAACATCACTAATTTCCCTACTTCAGAGTTCTACAGTGAAAAAAATGAGGGAAGTTATAAATATTTGCTTAGCTGTTTGACTGCAGTTGAAGTGATCACAACAAAGAAACAAGTATCAAAGTGAAAAGACTCTCCTGATACTGACTACATTTAGATTTCTATCTTGCAACAAAGGAAAACTGATTGTCAAAAAGATTTTCACGTCAGTTGTTTCCACCGAAGAAATCTCTCACCCAATCTCTCATACATTGTGACCTGTTTTAAGTTTTATGTTTTTGATAATTTACTTTGCCCAGTTAGAGATTTTGTTTTGAGACCTGAAACTCACCTTCTACTGAATTTAAAAAAAAATAAAAATAAAATGTTGCAGACATGAATACGACTAACAATCTTAAATTCGCCATTTTGCACAATTCTTGGTTTATTTGTAAGATTAAAATAAATCATAAGAGAGCATAATCACTTTAACTTGTTCACATCTGACTACACTGAGAATATTTATTTCTTCTTCTCTTGTGGAGATCTCATCTTTGACTTGTCACAGATTCTAGAAAAGATAATCCTTGCAAAATCTTTAAAAGAGGCAACGGTGTAGGTGGGCACCAAAAGCTTTGTGAATAATAGTTCACCTACTGCATTTCTACTGAGATTATACTGGAGGGGGCTTCTCAAAATGCCAAAGGCCCTCAAATCTCTTGCTACGTCACTGCCTTTCATAATCTTCGTTTTATATCCACCACTAACCACGTAAGCAAGGCAGATTAACATCTAATCCCTCTAAATCAATGGTTTCCAACCAGCTCATTATAAACACCCTGTATATTCAAAATGAATTTTCATGTGGAACTCAGGCTTTTGTAAAGTCTGCCTACTCAAAAATCTTGCAGATCTCAAACTTTTGATTGTTCTGCCAACTGAAGAATTTCAAGAATCTCACGGACTCCAGGCTTCTGAAAGGTCTGCCTACTCAACAAGCTCATGAACCCCAGGCTTTTGAAAGATCTGCTCGTAGACCTCCCAGTAATGCTTTGGTAGACCCTCAAGGCATCAAGGTTGGAAACCACTTCACTAAATGTAGGCAGAGGGTCCCTCAAGGAGCTAACACCTTAGATCCCCAAAACTCCAAGAATGCCCCTGGCACTGGATGCAAAATAGTTTTTGGTGCTTCACTCCCAAAAAATTAAGATTTTTCAGAGATTATAGAAGTTTATCATCCTTTATGATTCCACTGTTGAACAAAGATGTTTCTCATCTCCTTCCATGACAAGCATTACTGTCTATTGGTCGTGGTCAGCCTTATTGTGGGAATATTCCCACAAGATGGCAGACCTTCAAAGCTAGCTCCGGCATATGGCAGAAGGACACTCCTGTCAAACCTAGCCCCCTAGGAGCCTTACTCGTATTTTTGTTATCTCTGGGGACCATTGGAGACAAACCTTTGGTATGAAAGCTACAGTCAGCCCAGAGTACTTCAAAATTCTATTTCCAAGGGTTATTTTACATACATGGCTCTGCTGTCAGAGGATTCCTTATTCGTAGAAAACCTTACTAAAATTTTCATCCACAAAGCCAAGAATGTTTTTTTGTTGAAGGAAGAAAAAATTGGTTCTTGAATAATTTTGATTTATCATTTTCTCCCTACCATTTAAGGTTTTGTATCTGATTATTAATGAATGAAAATTCTTTGTGTTTAAATAAGAGTGTCGTTGGAATGATTGTTGATATTCTGCTGGAGTTGGTTATCTTTCAAGTCAAGTAGTTCTAGGGATAAACAATAGTTTGTTTTAATGAATTTTAAATGACAATCCAGAGAAACCAATTTTGCACTTGTTTCTCTAGGGGGTCAGAGGAAACTGATTGCAAATTATTGAATTATAAATAAACAGGTCTGGTGATTCACTCGATAGAAACCTTCATGCACTTGATGTCTTTTGGCAGCACACTATGTTGGGGATGATCAATTACAATACTGGAAAAAGTGATCAATGAACAAGTTACTTCTCTTGCTTTTTGGGGCAGTTATCACTAGAAACTAATTGATCTATTTAGCAGAAATCTACATTGCAAAAGCTTTCTAGTAGGGGAATTCGAAAAATAAAAAAATCTTTTTTTTGTACATCACAGGTAGTAAATGTTTGAATATAGCTCTATTGACACAGTATGTATGCAGAACACATACGCTGCCAGCCAGACCAGCTTAAAAACTGAGAGAAGCAGTTGTGGTTTACAATTTCTAAAAATATGGTAACTCAGAAGATAATCAAAAGAAGAATTAGGAAATGGAAAAAAGGAATTTCATGAAGTGGGGCGGGGCGAATGAAAAAGAGAAAATCTGAAGAGGAAAGTAAAAAGGAATAGAATAAATTGAAGTGGGAAAGAAAGAATGGAAGGAAAACTGAAAAGAAGAAAAAACATGTCTGGTTAGTTGCTCTCATGACCAAACTTTTTTGGCAGCTTGCCATTTTCATCTTTGTTCTAAATGTGTATTGAAGTCTCCCCTAACGACAACGAAGTATTTTCTGGTATTTTGGAGTATGGACTTCAAATCATAGTAGAAGTTGTCTGCATCTACTATCATCATCATTACCATGAGCCTTTCAGCATCCCTCTCTACCATGGGCATCGCGGAGCCAGTACTTTCTGAATTGATCTAGCTTGTCACACCATCTTACTTTCAGTGGGCCAAAATTTTGCATATCATCTCTGGGGATCTATGTTGTGTGACATGCAGTCATCAGACATTTTTGCAGCATGTCCAGCCCATTACCATTTGAATCTTGTAACTGTTTCTATGATAAATATATCCCTTTTCATTGGCTGCAAAGTGGGAGCTTAAACTTGGATGATATCCAATTTGTACCTCTTCTAGAATCGTATGGTGACGCTGGCTCTGCAGTCAGAGATGGCTTTGAAGCCAACTATGTTATATTGTTTTGCTTTCTCTCTTTCTATCTCTTACAGTTATACCTAGCATTGCTCTTTCTATGGCTCTCTCTTCAATTCCAAGTTTGTTGCTAATTTCTATGTTTTGTGTGTATAAGTCGTATATATATAACATTTTATTGTGTAATTTTTCTCTTGTTGGGATTATCAGTTGTTTACCTTGTAACTGTTTCAGGGATTTAAAAACAATTACTTTATACCTTATTTCATACACGTAGTTTGTCATTTTATGTAATATATTATGAATATTATATACTGATATCAATTCTTACTACTCATCATTTTCTTTTTGAAAGAGGACTTACATATGTAGGTTACCCAAAAAAAAACATCTAAGTGTATTAGTACTTTGATAGAAAAGTATAAGTAAAATAAGAAAATAAACACTGACAAAGATTATGTAAATCACATTGACAGATATTGGAAAATAAGTGACTGAAGTAACACAAAAAAGACTTTGGAAAAAGTTTTTTTATTTAAATTCCAAATCTGATGGTCCACCATTTTGTTCCTCCTCCTATATATTTCACCATGCATCTGATATATACAGCAATTTTAAAGTGTTTTAATACTAAAAAAATTTTCATATATAAATATATATATATATATATATATATATATGATAGGATGTGGATTTGCAACACAAACAAGAATTGATGAGGCCCAAAGATGGCAGAAACATGAACTACTTTGTGTAGCAAATCCACATCCTATCATGTTTCCTGCTCTACTCTTAAAAACAACTTGTCTTTCGAAGCATAAAGTTGGATGTATTGAGCACTCTATGAAATAAATCCATCACATATCAGACATTGCTTTATATTATGCTATATTGCTAACCTAATCTGTACCATATGTATTATGTATGTATATATATGTATATATGTATATATATATATATATATATATATATATATATATATATATATATATATACATATATACATATATATACATACATAATACATATGGTACAGATTAGGTTAGCAATATAGCATAATATAAAGCAATGTCTGATATGTGATGGATTTATTTCATAGAGTGCTCAATACATCCAACTTTATGCTTCGAAAGACAAGTTGTTTTTAATGTATTATTATGTATTTTGTTATTTTATGTATATATATATATATATATATATATATATATATATATATATATATATATATATATATATATATATATATACATATATTTTAATTCACACTCACACAACACGCACCACTGATGATGGGAGAAATCCTGAAACATGTATGGACTATTGACATATAAGGATTAATAAACCTTACCACCAAAAACTTCACTCCCGAATCTGTCTCACTCTCTAAAGTACACATTATATATATATATGTATATATATATATATATATATATATATACATATATATATATATACATATATGTATATATATATATATATATATATATATATATATATATATACATTTATGTGTACATAATACATATATTTTCTGAATATGTAAAAAAAGATACAATGAAATCAGATTTTATCTGTTGTAGATGTCTAATCACAGGGCTTAATATTGCAGTGAATAGAGCCATTAATGTATAAAAAGTAAGAATTACAAGGACATATACCCAGTGAATGTTGATATTGCTTCTCACCTTCATCAGCAACCAGCAGTGTGTTGTTCACCAGGTGATGTCCTTGTAATTCTTTTTTATAAGTATATATGTATATATATACATTATATCATATTCTTCTGAAGAATGTCACCAGAGAAATAGGGCTTCACAGAGCTGTACATAGGTTCATCAATAAGTCTGTGGCTTAGTGAAGAAGAAGAAGGCATTTGAGTTTGAACTTGGCTGGTAGATTCCCCATGCCATCAACCATTAGGCCAACTGCACTTAAAGAATAAATAAAAAGTCAAAATTTTCAAAGAGCAAGTTTGAACACTGATGGACATAAACTAAGCAATAATTCAGCATAAACTTACATTGTAAACTGACCCCCCCCCCTTGAAAATTTGTTTTGCAGGGCAGGGAGCAAAATTCCTTGTAGAACTCATAAGGAGTAAGTCCTTAAATATCCAGCTCTTGAGCTCGATTGGTGCGGTTTTCATATATGACACATCAATAAATAGATAGGTAGATAGCCAGTCAGCAAGAATCGCTTAAAAGCTGAAGCAACCAATGTTGACAGGTTTTAGTTAGGTGCATAGGAGCAAGACATTCAAAGTTATCATGATATTATAATCTTGTAGTTGTAGATGGTGATTTTTTTTATAGCTATTCAAAAGATAGGCCAATCCTTTTGTATTTGACTGTACATGTTTTCATTGTTAAAAAAGCCCATCTTCTATGAGAGAAATGTTTTCCTCTCAGGTAAGTTGAACAGCACACCTCATGTTTTCTAATCAGGGTCTCCAATATTCACTGAGCTAATACACAGGAGAACTTTTTTGTTGTTCCTGGGTAATTGGTGTTATTTTTCTGATTATTTCTAAAAAGTAGAAAAAGGTCAAATATTCCTTTCAAACTTTGCTTTTGTGACCATGAGAGTGATAATTTGAAATTTACTCAGGGAAACTTGAACATTTTAATCACATGAAGTAAGAAAAACAAAACAGATGATAATCACTCTCCTGGCCATAAAAGCAAACTTTGAAGCCATTTTCTATACTTTTTACACTTGAGCTATCAGAAAATTACACTCACTA
Source organism: Thysanoteuthis rhombus (assembly GCA_963457665.1). Classification (NCBI taxonomy): domain Eukaryota; kingdom Metazoa; phylum Mollusca; class Cephalopoda; order Oegopsida; family Thysanoteuthidae; genus Thysanoteuthis; species Thysanoteuthis major. The sequence goes on along the minus strand of OY735201.1, from coordinate 4,646,268 downwards.
CCCAGGAACAATAATCATATTGCGTGATATAGTAACAAAACAAAAGTAGACTGAACTATTTTGCCCTCTTGTGATTTATAAACCAATGCACAGAACTTCTTGTATTTTATGTTTGCTTAATTTCATTAGTAAAAAAGAATTCTGTTAAGCATACATAGTTCACTTTGACACTGAACATTATGATTTTATTAGATAATGTCTTGAAATGAAATTTTTTCAACTCAAAATTCTTAAAGTTATGTTTGTATGAGATGTTGATACAAAAAAAACAAACAATGGTAGGTTTTAACAAAATACTTGAAAAAAAAAGGAAAATTATTTTTTCATTCCAAATTGTGATTATTTGGACTTGGGAATAACAGAGTATTTTTTTTTTTTGTAATGACACAAGTATGACGGTTCCTGGAGGACACACCTATCAATACTTGAGATAAACTCTTGACAATAACAACCATTTTTATGTTTATTCTTCACATGCATATAAAATATTTCATGAATATTTAGATACTTATCAGAAAGAATTCAATTTGCTGTTTAAAATAGAAATTGGAAATTTGAAAAAGTTCTGAGACAAACAACTAAGTTAGTACCAGACTTAGAAAGTATGAGTTATGAGGATAGGTTAGAGGAGTTTGGGTTAATGAAATTAGAAAATACCCATACTGTGCATGATTGAATCACCATAGCCCGCAAGTGTACCAGAATTATTATCTAAAAAATCATCTAAAAGAAATTGATCTTTTATCTAAAATTATCAGCACAAAATGTGGGCATTTTTGATGCCAAAATGACCAAAGAGATTGTTGGAGAAACAAAAATTCTTTTTTGCATAGTGCTCAGTAGTGTACTCATGAAAATTTTCAAGTTTAGCCCCTAAAATATGAGTAAGACTGCCCTGTGACACACACTCAAAGAAAGAAGAATCTGTGGTCAACTCAGCTTGGGTCACTTGTGAGGCAACAGTGATTCAATAGGAGAGATCAGGAAGACTTGATAGTAATGTTTAAGATTATGCATTGTTTAGAATCATCATGGGTCTTTTAATGTCCATTGTTGAACAAAGACCTTCCCCAGGATTTGCCATACCTTTTTATCATGTGTGTCACAGAGTCAATACTTTCTAAATTGGTCTAGCTCTTCTCTCTATGTAGTGTTCTGTCAGCCTCAGTTGTGCATGTGATCTTTGGGATCCATGTTGTGAGTCATGATGTCCATTGGTTGTCTGCCATTCTTGCAACATGACCTGCCAATTGCCATTTCAGTTTTCTAACGGATTCTATCATATCTCCTTTTTTCTCCCGGATATATTGCACTGTCCTATGATGTCTCTGTGTAAGGTTGAGCAAGATTCTCTCTTGTGCATGTTGCATGGTTCTCAGTTAACTGGTCTATCTCTTGGTTAGGTTCCATGTTTCAGCTCCATAAGTGACTATCACGACGATGCTTTGGTTGTATACCCTTCTTTTTTAGACATACACTCAAAGAGAGAAGGATCTGTGGTCAACTCTGATTGGTTGGGTCATTTGTAAGGCTACAGTGATTTAATAGGAGAGATCAGGGAGACTTAATAGTAATGTTTAAGATTATGCATTGTTTAGAATTAGTATATCCTAATGTATTTCTCACTAGGAGGTATCACAAAGGACTGTAACTTGTAATTCTAAGTTCTAACCACGAGCTGAACCAATATATGAAAGGAATTGTTGTTAATCAGTTTCTGTTGAAGATATAAGAATATTTTTGATGAGAATTCAAAGATCAGTAAATGTGTGAATATTGTTCTGATAACGATGTTGATAAACATCAAAATATAAACAAATCTATTTGGTGCTCACATTTGTTTATTAGATACAAGTTTATTTCTTTCGAAGAATTTTTTGGATGATTGAATTCCTTCTTTTTTGTACTTTCAATACAACATTTTGGCCTATTCATTCAATAGTTTTCTTCATGTTGGCAATCCAAATGTAATGGCGTTTGAAAAAAATTTTTTCCTCAATAGCAGCAACGCTTATAATGTAGGATTCGGCTGTTTTTCTTTCCTCTCTTGGTTACATAGAGTAGTGGAAGCCACATCGAGTTGATCTCCATTCTTGTCTGGTTTAAACATCGAGCCAACATGTTGATGTGCGAAGCTGCTTTGATTTTTCTCAGTTTCCAAAGACGTTCCCTGTCCATAATACCGACTCATCTGAGAGAGGAAAGTGCTCACCTCTCTCTCTCCCCAGATGTGATCAGCCATATTTCTTTTCAAAATAACTTTCTTTCTTAGCATTTTAATATAAGTTGAAAGGCACTGATATAATTCCCATACCTTCACAGATTTTGGCAAATGCAGAAAAAAGCCATTTATTGTGATGAATTTGGGACAGGGTGCTCTCATATAATAATAACCAACTGATGACGTTAAGTAAAGGTTATAAATATTGGAAAAATTAATGTTGTTGTAAATTTGTTCTCATGTCATTAAAATCATGGCTATAAACAATTTTACATTATAGAAAATGAACATATAAAGAATATGGTCCAACTAGTCCTAAGAAGAAGTGTCTACAATGAATGCATCCACCCGATAGTCACCTATGGAGCTGAAGCATGGAACCTAATCAAAAGATTGACCCTCAAACCAGGATTTATGCAATATGCATAGGAGGGAATCAGGCTCAACTTCATATGGAGAGGTAACAAGACTGTACAAGATGTAATATAAAAAACAGGAGACAGGGATATCATAGAAACCATTAGAAAATTTAAATTGCAATTGGCTGGTTATGTTGCATAAATGTTGGACAACTGCTGGAAATCATGGCTCATACTGTGGATCCTCAGAGATCATATGCAAAATCGTGGCTGACAGAATATAGCAGAGAAAGAAAAAATTGTGGGTAAAAGGTCCTTATCTTGTCAAGACATGAGATTTGCAAGGATCACTGAACTGACACTTGCAAGAGAAACTGGGACTCTGTTATCAGGCCTCATGCTCCATTGGGGATTGTCTCTTAAGAGACATGACGCTTTACCTTACACCTGAGTAGACACCATCTAAAAACAGTTTTTCTGTTTTTTCAAGAGAGTGATTTTCGGGGCATCCTCTATTGACTTTAGACCAACAATGCCTGAATCTTGAGCTGTTTTTTTTTTAGATAATTTCAGATAAAAGATCTATCTTTTAAATGATTTTAGATAAAAGATCTCTTTTATAGATGAAAGATCTATTTTTTGAATGATTTTAGATAAAATATCTATTTTTTCTCAAATTATTTTAGATAGAAAAATCTAGTTCTTAGAAATAATTTTGGATGAAAGATCTATTCTTTCAGACAATTTTACATAAATGATCAATTTTCTCAGATAATTTCAGATAAAAAATCTATTTTTTCTGATAACTCTCGATACTTTTTCAGATTATCAGTGCTGGTACATGTGCAAGCTATGGTTATTCAATTCTATGAGGTACGGATATATAATCTTAAAACTAATTATTTGCAGAACATATATCCATCTCAAACCAGAGTAATATTCACTCGTGATGTGAATGTGGTAACATTCAACCTTTTGTCTGATAATATATTTTGCGTTTTTGGTCTCTCTCAACACAAAAGTCAGAAACCCACATTCAGGTGGGTCATAAAGCCTCAGTCTCATGAGTTTTTATCAATTTCTCTAAGTGCTAGGTTTTGGCTTCAAGAAATATGGCTGTCTGCATATTCATCGCAGGGTCATGAGTTTGGGAACTATCCTTTTTATTTTGTTCCAAAGAGAAGATAGGGTTATATAAGGGTCATTTAGGAACATAGTTATTTGTAGGGAGGTCATTATTCATGATCTGGACGGGGGGAGGGAGAGAAAAAGAGTGAAGAAGTGGATTGAAAGAATGGAAGGAAAAACAAAATGGAAAAAGAGGGAACGTTCCTGAATGGAAGCGATGTGAGAAGCATGAAAGTCGAGCTAGTGAAGAAGGGGAAGAAGAACCGAGACAATGAGAAATGAAGAGAAAAAAAGATTACATAGATATATTGATGTAAAGGAGTAAAGATATGAGAAGAAGCCTAGCTGCTGCAGGGTTAAACTCCACACCTACTTCTATCTCGACTATATATATATATATATATATATATATATATATATAAATTTGTAGGTATGTAAGACTTGTCAGTTTAGGTCAGTTAGTGAGAGAGCCACCTTCTAATCACATGGTTGTGATTTCAAATCCCTGTAAGGGAAGGTCAATTATATGTATCGGAATGCAATTGGGAGAGAAAAGATGGAATAAGAGGAAAATCTAAGAAAGAAGGCAAAAATGAACAATTGTATCGTGAAAATGAAGATCCTCGCTACTGTAAGCTCAAGCTCTACACCTCCGCCTATTCTGAATAAAGATGATAACTGCAACTTATGTTTTGTATACATAATTAATAGAAATATTAAGAAATTGTATTTTATCAGTATAAATGTATTTAATAGAATGAAATAAGTCATTGTGTATCTGGAGAAAAAATTTCGTAAATAAGTAAGACCTTTAAATTTAGCTCAGTCAGTGAGAAGCCTGCCAACAAGTCAGTAGGTCACGATTTCTAATCAGGGTAGGGAAATGCTAATTTTTACTCCCCTTTGGTGAGAATCATTCTAGTAAAGAAAAAAAAAGTCACCTCCAGACTTGGACCGGAGTTTGACAAAATGTTATGTGGGTAGAGATAAACAAATTTTGTTGTCGTTTTCAAAAGCACTTCAATTTCATTTTCAAATGTCCTGTACTCAATGCTCTGCAAAATGGAGGACAACAATGAGAAATCAGAAAAAGCAAGAAGAAAGAAAAACAACTCCAAACATTGCAAGCAGAACACAAGACAACTGCACATCAACAATTCTGAAGTATGTCATCACATATTACTTCTTATAATAATTAAATTAGATGAATGCAGTCCACATAAAAGAAAAAAAGATAATCATTAATTTTGCAAGGAGATGGGAAGGAAATTGAATAAAACGAAAAAGGAAGAAAGACTGAGGAATGATAGATTGGAAGAAAGAGAAATAGTGAATCTAAGAAAGAATCCAGCACAAATAAATATGTCAATGATACATTATTAATCATTTTTATAGTATGGTGACATTGCAGCAAGATTGAATACATCGCCTACTGAATGAAAAAACAATGTCTTGAAGAAGAAGAAGAAGAAAGAATGAAAGAGAACATAGGAAGAATACAACAAGATGACAAAATCAAAGGAATATTTTAATGTTATGAGATATACTTGATATAAAATAGGATTTTTTCTCAAACCACGAGATTGACCCTCAAACCATGAATCATGCAATGTATGCAGGAATAGCCAAGAAAGAGAAAAAAAAATCAATCTGGTCTTACCTCAGTCATGATCGTCCTTCTTGTGGTATTCCAGAAGAAAGAAAAAGAAAATCTGAATCCTCTTACTCCTTCCAATGCTTGAGCTGTTCTAACCACCAAAAGAAGTTGGTAATTGACTCGGAAATTGACGTCAACAGAATCACCAAATACTTAGCGACCTCAAACTTGTGGTTTATAGGCAGCAAATTATGCACAAACACAGCAATTCAATCCACACGTCTGAACTCACAGACCAAGTTCCACCGAGCAAAAAACAGAGCGGAGAGTTTCCTTCAAAGAGAGTCAACTTTTAACATTAACAACCTAACAGAGATATTCATTTGCAAATTTCGTTATATATTGGGCAGCACGCAACTACTGACATGATGGATAAAACACTCATGTGGAGATAACAAGACAACACAGAATATTAAAGAAAAATCAGATGTCAGAGATATCATAGAATCAATTAGATAACTCAAATGGTAATGGGCTGGCCACGTTGCAAGAATATTAAACAATTGCTGGACATCACATCTCACAGTGTGGATTCCTAAAGAATATATGTAAAAACTGTATAAGATAGTATGATGAGCAAGACAAGTTTAGAAAGTATTGACTCTGTGACACCCCTGATACAAAGGTTTGGCAAATCTTGGGGAAGGTTGATGTCCAACAACGAGCATTAAAAGGGCTGATGATAAAAGGGAAAGAGATAAAAGACAAGCCTGGCTACTGCAGGATGAGTTCCACTTCCTTGTGTAATTGTAACGTAAATTTTCATTGATTTGTAAGACTTGTCAGTTTGGCTCAGTCAATTAGAGAGCAACATACCAATCACTTGATTGTGATTCCTAAATCTGTTGGGAAATACTGATTTATATGTCAATTTGGTTCAATGTGGTAGAACAGAAAAACTTTTTTTTAAACTTTGCACTTTTTAATTAGGTGAGGATTGTTCTTACTGCTATGATGAAAAGATCAAAGTCAGCTCAAATCTGCGACTTGAGCTAGAGTTTGTCAAAATACAAAAATGGAGAAAGAGAGAAAAAAGACATAATGAAAGTTCAAAATGAGTAAAAGAAAAGAAAGGATAATAAAAACTACCATTCCCAGAGAAATTATGAATCACCACCACTACCTATAAATGCTGTGTTGAGGATGATCAATTGAAAAGTTAGAGAAAAGGGTAATCTATGAATGAGTTACTTCTCTTGTCTGCTGGGCAGTGATCACTAAAAATGATCTGAATTTTGGAAAAAACAAGCAGGCACAAACTAAGTGACCAATTTAGCACACATCTACATTGTATTTTGAAAATTCCCACCGAAAACTTACTTTGGAAAAAAAATTTTCTTTACTCATTGAGAGGAGTGTGTGTGCAAAATTTTGACTTTCTACAATGGGTGAAGTCCAAATAGATACATAGATTGATCGATAGATAGATAGATATAAATGTCTGAATACATGATTTACCTAAACCCAGCAACAATGATTAAACTGTTCTGTTGAGGTTAATGGTGGTTAAGAAAGAAAAATACAGAATCTGTTCAAAACCTGCAACACTGTTTATACAATATTTATCTACATTTGTTTCTGTCAAAAAACTATTTCTTTCCAATTGAGTTTTCAAATGGATCCCCGTTAGAATTCCCAAAATGAAAATGAATAAACATTGCATCAAAAGTAAAACAAAAAATAATATCAAATGCAATATAATTCTTTGGAAAATGAAAAATCTATGAATATATATATATGTATATTTATACATAGATAGATAGAAAGAGAGAGAGAGTCAAGCCAATATTTTATCAAGATGGGGTCTATAATTGTATAAAATTACATCAGAATTTAAATGTTTGAATAAAGTTTAGACTTAATTATTTCCTCATAAAGCTGTTCCAGTTGTAATACTAATAAGTTTCATGTCTAGTGAAACCAAGGTTTTTTTTTTTAAATTTTCCGTGCCAGACCAATCTTGAAAAACTTCCAATGCCTTTGTGCAGTCTGAATTCAGAGTAACTAATTAAAAGAAACCAATGATAAAATCAAGTCAAAAACTATTGGAAAAACTATGAATCTATTCAAAATATACCAATCAATATAGCAAACTATAAATATCAACAAAGATGTTATCACAACATGGTTATTAAACAAACCAAAACTACTTCATCAAAAAAAGTTTCACAATCAAGTCATAAATAATGAAAAATTGTCTGTAAAAACAAACCATAAAAGCTTCATATATATATATATATATATATATATACAATGTTATCAATTTGACAATGGGGAAGTGAAAAATTTCAGAACAAACTCAGTTTTTATCATTAAAGATTGGCTAGATGCATTTTGCTGAGCTTTTGCTAGCATTTTCAAAAGCATTTGGCAATGCAGAAAACTGTGGTGTAGTAGTGAACTTGAAAAAAATTTTGGTATCGGTTTTTTGGAGGAGAGAAAAGAGGAGAAGTTGTTCTTGGTGTGAGTGAGATGGTGGACGAACCTAAGTGCTTTTGAAAATACTTGCCCATGCTCATCTAAATGCATCAAGCAAATCTTCGATGATAATGAAAAATTTTGAGTGTGATTGGCTCAATTACATAGTACCATTATATTGTATTTTGGTAGTGATAATTAAAAAAAAATCATCTATAAGGATGCACAACAACTTTTTTTATAAGTTATAAGATTTGGTTACCCACTCAACAAAATACACATGTAGACTATTCCACCCTATGTGATCTTTGTTAACACCACATTAACACAATTCACCAAAATCAGGGAGAGATCAATCCATTCTCCTGAAGACATATATTGGAATACTGTATCAGGTACTTTTTCCTAAGTCTTTTCTCTCTTTACTAATATATATATATATATTACCACACAGATCTCTTACATCATAATCCTCATACTATTAATAACCTCACATCCACACTCAACCCACCTTTATGAATATCCAATATTGGGAACTTCACAGTCACACTGACCCCTAACTATAAGAATCCGTGTATGGTATTTCATTTGTACAACTCAGACCCATCAGACTTTCCATGTCCAGTAAGGATACCACACATAAAGTCCCTTGACCTCATCACCCCACCATCTGTACAATCCCTACCCTACCCAAAAAATCTTATACTAAACCACTACCCAACAACCCTGACATCTTATGCCCTCTTCAAGACCTATTACCATTGCTACTATCATATCCTGCCACAGACCAACACAAATTTCACCAAAAACAAGACAAAGCCCCACACATTGTGATGACCCTAAAGGAAACTTCCTCCTTGATTCTAATTTTTGCTTCTAAAGCAAAACATCTGTTATCAAATTTATTTTTATGGAAACTTTTTAACCACTGAAAAGTACACATGCACACACACACACACACACACACACACACAACTGAAGATGGGAACACCTTCTAAAATATGTATAGCACACCAATTAATTTGTTTGCAGATTAATTGATTAATAATCAATGTCTTCATACACTTTAACACCTGAGTCCATCTCATTCTCTATTGTTTATATCTAACTATATACATATAGAAAACTTGATACCACCACTAGTTGGTATTTTAGAAAACTTATTAAAAAATTACCACACATCATCAGAATTAAGGAAGATCCAGAAGGCAAAGCAATTAACCTGAGTAAATTTTGATTTACTAGGGACACATTCAAACTCCTTAAGAAGGGCCTCAATTTCTGTCCCTGACCCCCACACTTTAACAATTGCACCCTTAACAAAGATCTAAATGACTTCTTCAGAAGAATTAAACTTAGAGCCCACTTGGGAAAAACAAGCCATGATAGCGACATCCTAGATAGACTAAAAGACCCCAGCAAATACTTCATCCCCAAGAACATGGACACTACCATTCAAACTCTTGAATTAGCAGTTGGAGAAGACATAAAAGCCTACATCAACAACAACACACAACAATCCCTACCACATGATAACTTCACAACTAAAGAGCAAAAGGCCCTTAATAAACTAAAAAACAATACTAACTTGATTATCACAAGAGCAGATAAGGGTGGAGCCATAGTCATCTGGGGTTTAGATGAATACCTCATAGAAGCAAACTCACAATTAAGCAACACAGAATTTTACAAAGAACTCCCCAAAGACCCCTTCAACGAATACACAAACACAATAACCCAATCCCTAACAGAATTATACAATAGCAACATGATAGATAAAAGGACACAAAATATACTGAAACCAACTTCCACAAAACCCGCAAGGATCTACCTACTCCCCAAAATCCACAAAAAAATAACCCAGGTAGACCAGTCATCTCCTCCACAAACTGCCACACTACCAAACTATCCAAATTTGTAGATCACTACATCCAACCCTTAGCAACACAAATCAAATCATACATACGCAACACCACAGACCTCCTAAACAAAATCAAACACATTACAGCAATCCCAGACAAAGCACTTAGAGTCACTATGGATGTTAAATTTCAATACTCCAACATCAAACATGATGAAGGTATCCTAGCACTTAGAGAAGCCCTAAACAATAGAACTACTAAAGAACCCAGCACAGTAAAAATTACCACCCTTATGCACCACATTCCTACTCTAAATAGCTTCAACTTTAACAATAGACACTTCCTCCTGGTGAAAGGCTGTGCCATGGGCACAGTAGCGGCCCCCTCCTATGCTAATATCTTCATGGGTAAATTTGAAGAAACCAACATTTACCCCGAGATGTATAACGATTGCATTTTTTATGATGGATATATAGACGACATTTTTTTCATATATACAGGCGAAAAAGCCGAACTAGATAATTTCTTTACACATATAAACTCTGCACATCTCTATCAAGTTTGACTTTATGACATCCACTGACTCCATAGCCTTCCTAGACACCCGCATATACATAGACAACAACAGAAACCTCCAAACTACCCTCTACACTAAACCCACAGACACCCACAATTACCTCCACTCTAAATCAGCCCATCCCCAACACCTAAAAAGACGCTTACCATTTTCACAAGCCCTTAGAATTAGAAGAATCTGCTCTACAGATAGTGAACTCAACAGACACAACCATAACCTAGTACAATATTTCACCCAACAAGGTTATCCACTTGATGACACTAAAAAACAAATGAAAAAAGCAACTAGAATACCCAGGGATGAAACCCTTATACTTTCCCACAATAATAAACCTGACTGCATACTACTTATAACCACCTTCAACAACACACTCCCACCCTTAGCACACATCATCAATAAGAGATGGAACATCTTCACCATTAAAACAGATCTGAGAGAAACATTCACAGACCCATGTGTCATAGCTTACCACAGGCCCCAAAACATCAGAGACATGATTAGTAGGAATAATATCATTAACAGCAAAGTCATACACAAAAATATCCCTAGAACCACTAAATTCTGCAAACCTTGTGACATAAGATATAGTCTATGTTGCAACCACCTCAAGTACACCAGCACATTCACAAGCACTACCACAAAAGAGAGTTACCACATATATCACAGCACCAACTGCCGTAGTAAGAACATTATATACCTTCTAGAGTGCAATAGATGTAACTTACAATACATAGGCAATTCCGAGTGGCAATTTGATATTAGACTCAACAATTACAGACATAGGATCAAGTCACAAAACAATTGCAGCCCACTTCCCATAGAACTACACTTTTGCATACCAGGCCACAATTTTGCCACGGACGCTAGCTTTACCATCATAAAAAAATTTTAAAAACTGCTCCAATTGACAAAACTTAAGTTCTAGAGAAACACAAAGATATGTGGATCAACAAACTCAAAACCCTATATCCTAAAGGATTGAACACTAAACTTAACAACCTTCATCACACAGAACTCTAATTCACAAAACTCCTACCAATAATATCCTCACACCCACAGCTAAGGTACATTCAATAATGGAAGCTTCAAAGTCACCCAGACCCATAGGAAAAATTCAGCTTAGCCAGTTATACCTCTTGTCCAAATCAAAGTCAACATATTTTTGATAACTTTTAGAGTTGATACCTATGTAGCTCCTTAACCTCATCACTCCTCCATTTACACTATCCCTAACATACCCAAAAATCGAACTCCATATCACTTCCCTCCTACCCTGACACACTTTGCCCTCTCCAAGACCAACTGCTGCTTAACTAAAGACTTCACCACTACCTGGACTTTCTGTCACACAGCAGGATGTCTCCAGCAGCCTTATAAAATATTTTACCCACAAGGCTAAGCTCCTGATAGTGGACTCTGGTTCCACATGGGAACTTTAAACCCTAAAAACGCATACTCACACAGCACACACCACTGAAGATGGGAAAAAAATCCTGAAAAAGGTCTGAACCATTAACATCTAAGGATTAATAAACCTTACCTCTAAACGCTTTATTCCCGAGTCTGTCTCACTCTTACAGTACACATTATATGTATGTATATATATATATATATATATATATATATATATATATTTAGTTTAGAAAGTTTTGCCACTTTAAGCACTACAGATACTGCTGAAAGACAATATTTTTCATATATTAGTATAGACAGTTTTTCATTCTTGAAGCAATTAAGAAGTTACAATCAATTTTTTTTTTGTTTCTGCTTATGTGTTCATTTCATTTATATTAAGCAAATCAATTATTTAGTAATAACTGTTAATCAAAGGTTTTTGAATCAGATCCCTACCATGGAACTGATCAGGGGATTTCAACACAAAACAATTATTTAACATGGCTCCCCAGCAGTGCTGGTCAGGTACCACCTCCTTTCAAACTATGATTCACATGTCTAGCTGGTTATACATATATATATATATATATATATATATATATATGTATATATATATATGATGGCTTGGCTTTACAAACAAAGATTTTTGGAAGAGTTTTCTATGGCAGTTGGACAGATAGACAGCAGAGCCTCTATACAAAATAACCCTCCAGCCTGAGCAATAGAGTTTTAGGGTAAGTGCAACTTGCCTAGGGCCAACCCCACCCTTTGAAAGTTTGCAAGAGTTTGCATCCTATGGCCAACTGAGGTGGGTATGTACGTATATATATATATATATATATATATATATATATATATATATATATATATATATATATATATATGTGTGTGTGTGTACGTGTGTATATATATATTTTATAATATCATAATTAATCTTATTATATTCAATCATAGCACTTTATATTTCCAACAAATACGTATAAACAAATACATGTATATATAAAGTATATAAGCTTCGTAATTAAACCTATCATAATGTCTTCAAAGAGACTTTGTGATCAAAGGAAATTGTTTATCCATTGGAGTTGTTCAATCAATCTTTTTCAAGTTTTATTCTCAAGTCATATCATGTGATCTACAGCTGTGATCAAAATAATCTGACCCATTGAGTTTCTCAAAAATCTTGGAGGTGGCACTACTTGCTATTCCAATGATGACACCTGATCTTTAGAACTCTTTGATGTCCACATCAATATTTTGTCACCAAAGCTTCAAGTTGTCGACAGCTGAGATGTTTTTTACTTTTTAAAGAATGGTTTGACCAATGCTAATAATTCACATTCATTCTTTGAGTTCTGTCTTTCATTCTATGAACTCTTTCCTTCATTCTTTGAACTATTTCCTTCATTCTTTGAACTCTGCCTTTCTCAGTTGATATTCATGGGCATCTGGATATAAAAGCTAAGTCAGATCTCTGCATCCACAAACTGGTAGAATCACAAAATACATAAGATAGTGTAAATGTTGTGAACAAAATAATGGTATATCAAGGTTTACACAGACACACACACACATTTACACATGATTTGCCAAATAATGGGTTATTTTTTCTATTTGTAATAGTTGTCAAGGGAGATCACTTCTTAATTAGCATTTAGTAGATTTCTCTTTTATTTTTTATTTTTGGAAAATGCATAAAAATCCGGGTTCATTCTGGTTGAACTTGAATAAGATAATGTTCTTGATTTTTTCTTTGTGCAATGCAATTGCAAAATTATTTAAATACCAACTTCATTTTTGATGGTATTAGTAAACTAAGTAAATATATATATATATATATATATATATATATACATGTATGTATTGTAGCATTGCAAGAATCTTGTCTTAATCATGCTGCACTATAATTAAGTTTGAAGTTACTTTTCTTTCTATTCCTTCGAATAGTTGCCTTAATTAGGAGAGTTCATAATTGAGTAGTAATGATCAAACAACAAATGATTTCCATGCATTTCTTTGAATGATCTGAAGCAATTGTATAGTGCATGACTGGCAAGCACTGAATCTACGTCTGTTTGTATCATGCGAATTGATGCAGTCTTTCATTAATTCAAGTTTGATCAAAGACAATAGACATGGAGTGTTTATTTAGTTGAACTTTCTTGCTTACTTACAAGAAAATGAATATTTGGATCCCATGAACATAAAAAATTATTCAGACATTTTACATACATATATATGTTATCAAGAAATGAATACATATGATCTGACAGAATGATTATATATTGCGTTATATGATATAGAAACTCTTTTTTGAAATGTTCATCTGGTATTTCATGGTGAATACACCATTCAGTCTAGACAACATATTTAAAATTAACAATTAAAGAAGATAAGACTGCTGAAGGAATTGAGCTTGTGGATGATAGGGTGGCCACTCCAATGTAGCATTGCTCTTAACATTGAGCTAAACTATTGCCAGTAATACAAAGGCCTAAATAAAAGGGAATTTTAGGTTTGAAAGGTTTATTTTGGCCTTTGTATTACTGGCTGAGCTAAACTTATAAGATCGAATAATCATATACACATGTATTATAAATAGATTGATTGCTTAGCAAGACGGTGATGAATTCAAATTAATTAGCCTCCACAGATACACACACATGCACACTCACACACACATATATATATGTATACATACATGTATAAGATTTAGAAGAGAAAATACGCGACACATGGTCATTTCGATGGAACTACTATTTTTTTTATTATTTTAAGTAGCATTATAATCTTACATATATATAGATAAATGAATAGATGAATAGAAAATTCAGTGCTTTGCGGTGACACCAAGTTTCATGCCGGTGCAGTTGAAACCTGGAGTCACCACAATTTTCTAGTGTATCTATTTAGATATTCTCTATCCCAATTATTGAGCACTCTTCACTCATAGTCAAATGAAAAAAAAAAACTATATATACATATACATATATATATATATACATTGGATATATATACATATATATATATATATATATATATTTATATATGTATATATATCCAATGTATAGATTGATTGCTTTGCAAGACTAATGGAGAAATCAATTAGATAAATGCCTTCAGAAATTCTACACCTAACATAACCCTAAATTCTAAACCTTGCTGCTGCAGAATAAAGATAAAAATATAAAAATAGAGTTTTGAAATGATTCCATGAAATTTGAGAAAGTCCTTTTTCCTCGTCTTTTTTTATCATCAGAAAATTTTTAAAAGTAGAACAAATAATCTAAAATGATATTATAAAGAAGAAAAATGACAAGATTCCACTCTTTCAAACACGCAGCAATGTATACATATATATATATATATATATATATAAATATATATATATATATATGTATATATGTATATATTGTAAAAATTGGCAAATGAATCTTGGAGAAATTGTATCTGTTCAGCAGCATTCACCATTAATTACAAACTCTGGCATGTTTATCAGTGCAAACGTGCCGTTTATAAATTTTCATGTCATTGAGCATCTCGATAAAATAGCTTGTGATAACATCTATAACATAGAGCAACGTGATTTTTATTCCTGGGTAGTGAGTGTCATTTTCTGATTGCTTATATGTGGAAAGTATTGGAAATAGTTATCATCCCTTTTCAGACTAAGCCTTTTTGACCAGGACAGTGATATTCATATGTAATTGTTTTTCCTACTTTACATGAATAAAGATGTGTGAAACCGCCCGTTGTCCAATTAAAAATAAGTAGATTCCAAATTATCGCTGTCGTGGTCAGAAAAGCAAAGTTTGAAGGGAATAAATTCCTTTCTCTACACTTTTTAGACATGATAAATCAAGAAATAACACTTATGGCCTGGGAAAAAGAGAGAAAGTAAAAAAGGAAGGATCTCTATATGAAAATCAATATGTATTCATGGTGTTGCTACAATGTTACTATGAAAATATGTGGTTATAAATAAGTCCCTACAAATGCCGTTGTGTAAGCCTGTGTTTTTATATCCAAGATGGTATGATGATATGTGAAAGATATGTAAAGTTAGTTACCTATATCAATTCATCCATCTTCTTTTCCATTCTAATCTGTTCGTACCTCTCTCTCTCTCTGTACTTATCTATATATATATATATATATATATATAGTACAGATCAGGGTCCGATGTATGATGGGTTTATTTCATAGAGTGCTCAATACATTCAACTTTAAGTAATAAGTTGGTTTGGAGTAAAGCTGGAAATATACTAGAATGGGGATTCATGACACAAATACATCTATGTTTCTGCCCTATCTGGGGTTCTTTAGGCAAAAAAGCTGAGACAGGGTAGAAACATAACCATATTTGTGTACTGGATACCCATTCTACTATATATATTCATATGTATAGTCTAGAAAGCTTTACAGCTTATATATATACATATATATATATATATATAGATATACGAGCCGAGATACATGGCATTATCCAGAGAAAACAGAATTTCAAAATTGTCAACACATTTATTTCTTCTTATCCACACAGCAAATGAAAAGAATATTGAATCTTTTCTCCTAATCTGCACTGTTTACTCTCTGTTGTAGATCGATGGCCTTACTTAAGTTGTGATTGAAAAAATCCATTTTTAAGAATCTATTTTATTGTTTTATTGCGTGCCATTCATTATAAAAATGAATAACAAAAATCCTGGAATAAAAAATTAATTTTTTCTGATGTTTAGAACCAAAGATTGGCTAGAGAATGACTGCTGGTAACCTCAAATGACCTCAAAGGATAGCCTATGTGGGAAGTCAATTTGTTTTTGATTCTCCATGCCAAATATTAGGTCAATAGGCCTTGTAGTCTTTGTGGGGAAAAGGAACGAATAAACAGAGGGCTGAAATATCAGTATAGATATAGTGTAAATTGCAGCATTTAAGTTGAATTTCTAAGCCAACAAATTTTCCAAAAACAACTGGTCAACTTATACTGCAGGTATAAAATGCAAAACTTCACCAAGTGGAATAGTGTTTCCACTAGTCACTTTGCATCACTAACAATAAATCTGGTTAGCCACAAGAAGTATTTTAAATGAAACTTGTTATTCTATAATTAGTGTATTATCTTCCTTATTTGAAGATACCTTCATATATATATGTATATATATATATATATATATATATATATATAGAGAGAGAGAGAGAGAGAGAGAGAGAGAGAGATACTCATTAACAAAAAGAAATTATACAATTACAATAAATCAGCTTGAATTTTAAAAGAATAAAAAAAGAGACTAAAACTTGTATCAGGTGGGTTCATGTTTCTAATTATAATCCAAGCGTGAGGACTTACAAGGATTCATCTCAACAGGAGAAAGTCCGCCTCTCTCAATGAGAAAGTTCCAGCTATATATACCAAGCAAAGCACACATAAGCAAATATTCTAGGTACATGCAGATTGCCTAAACTCATTACTCTGAGACCGCAGGGTTAAGTAGTGAATATACTATACTGCTCTCTTTTTGGAACTAAATAATTAATAGAATAAGTGGTGATATCTACAATTATCTACCCTTGCCAGAAATCTACCTGTAATTCTTAATACAAAGTGGATAAGACAGAAGAGATGGTAAATTCTTTGTCTCTTCCTCCTTGACGTCATGCAAAACTACCAATAAGGGAACCAATTGCTATCTTTATGGTATTAAAGCTTTTGGTAGAAAATTTTCACTCTCTCCCTCTCTTTCTCTCTGTCCTGACGGCCTTGAGGTAAGCTCACATTTTCACTCTTTCCTCCAGTTAAGGTAAGTTCTTCACACACCTAGTTTTTACATACACACCTTTACATGTACAAAGTAATCCTTCCTTTTCTCTGAAGAACTTTCCTTCTTCATCTCTAAGAACACATTTAAACAGAGGTAAGCACTCTCTCTGTAGTTAGGATAGACTTCCAAAGAAAATATTCAAGTGGCTGTAGTGTAGATGACCAAAAACTGACAGACATTCCAAAACTCAATCTTAAATTCTACAAGAGACATTCCTTTTCATGCATTCTCAGCTCAACTTCATTGTTTAACAGAGTAGATCTTGCCAAACAACTTTTTGCCTGAAGTAAACTCCTACTTTTTTTTTTAATTCCTCAAAGAATCAAAACTTAACTATTATTGTTTACTTTTTCATTTGTTTTTTCCTGCATTTGTTACCAATCAAACTAATTATGTGCTAACCTTGATTTTGCATTCACTGGGTGGAAATATTATTTTCTGGAGTCTATCTCCGTAAATCTATTCTGGGAATTTATCTGTGGTTAATATTCTTAGCTATCCAATGATACTACACAACCTCTTCTATACAAGAAAATCAACAATCTATTCAAGGAAGGCAACAACAAAACAATCAGACTGGTTTATGATACTAATCAAGATATAACAAAAAATGAAGGCTTTTGATACTATTTCTTGCTCCTCAAGTTCTTGACTTATCTGTAGCCAATCAACAAACTGTTTGAGAAGAATTGTTACAAATACTTGAAATGTACTTTCTTGCATTAAAAATCATGTGATGACTTATTCAATTTATTTAACACAGAGATTGATACAATAGTTCAGTAAGATCAAAAGGTCAGAAGCCGAACTCATAGAATAGAAAGATTTGTTGTTTCTCAGATCACCAGCAATTATTTTTTTGTGATGGTTGGAGTATATGATGATATACATGCCAGTATCAAAGACCATCAATACAAATAAACATCTATCATATTCATGCATTTATAATCAGGTTTATAACCTATATTTCTGTATTCGTACACCTCTTAACTGACCAACCTGCTAATCAAGTGACTGAGTCAAATCAATGGAAACCTCACATTGTCTTTTCTTCCTTCGAATGATTTGGTATCATTTGAAATATTGATCACTGCAGTTCTTGAAGTATTTTAACAATAAATGATTGATCATGTTTCCTTGTCTTTCAAACATTAATCTAACTCAAATTTCAAGCTACATAAAGTCTCCATGGAGATAAATTGGAAATAATCATTATAACCTAACTTGAGTTTGATTTTCTTTAAATTATACTTGATGCTGAAAACTTATTTGTAATCTAAC
The DNA here is from genome assembly GCA_963457665.1 of Thysanoteuthis rhombus. Taxonomy (NCBI): domain Eukaryota; kingdom Metazoa; phylum Mollusca; class Cephalopoda; order Oegopsida; family Thysanoteuthidae; genus Thysanoteuthis; species Thysanoteuthis major. Next base: position 4,627,548 of record OY735201.1, on the reverse strand, counting down.
TTTATAGCTTACAACTTTCTTTTTTTTTCTCAATTTTTGCTTACAATTACTTCTATTCCATTAAATTTTCATGAAAACAATGTGGAAATGGATTTTGGAAACTAGGTTTACGGTGAGGCTGGGTTTTGGGGAGTAAGTATACAGTTGACATTCATTATACAAAAGCCTGGAAATAGAGAAGTAGGTATACACCATACTCCTGTGAATGCCATCCCATTTCTGCAACTGATTGGAAAGTTACATGTTGAAAATAGCAGAAACAAAAAAAATCTAGTGAACCAATGAAAAATATGGTTCCGAAACAGGATTAGCCCCATTCAAGAAATGAATGAGTTCAATTATTTAAAAAATCAAATCCTCAAATCATTCATCATCATCATCATCATCAGTCTTTTAGTTGGAGGTCGTGTAGGTTCTCAAATGGTCTCATCTTATCACAACCTCTTTATATATTTTTACTTTATAAGATGAAAAGTTCAAATCAGGAATTTGATTTTTGATTTTATTAGATATACTTATTTTTTAAATGACGCTACTGGCATTTTAGGACCAGACTCTTCAAATCTTATCAATTCATCATTTTAGAAATTTCCGGAGAGATTTCCTTACTATAGATAAATAAAGATTCTATACAATAATTGTATTTTAAGTATAACATCCTTTTTGAAACAATCATATGTCTAAGATATTTATTATATCTATCACTGACATCTTTAAGGTTTAATGGGTATTTCTGTTTCTTTTTATCTTCGGAACAAATTTCCTTGGCAAAAATAAATAATTTAAGCTGCAAATATAAAACCCTTGACATTAGACCTTCCGCAAACTTCAGTCTCCAGATATCAGATGGACTGAAACAAGATAATGGCTCTTTAAAAAAATACAATACAACATTGATAAAAGAGAAAAAAGAAAAATTCTTGACATTTGCATTTTTAAATTTGGAATCAGTCAAGGATTTCCATTGTTTTGCCAGTCTATATTTAAGCCTTTATCTTTAGTCCAAAAAAATGAGCAGAAAAATTCGGAAGAGAACCAGAGGGTAAAATTAAAGAGATCCATTTATAGTTCAGTCATCATCATCAATTTTTTAACGTCTGTTGTTGGACATAGGCCTTCCCTAGAATCCAACACATGTCTCTATCACGGGCATCGCCGAGCCTGTATTTTCTAAATTTGTCTAGTTTATCTCTCCATCTTGTATTCTGTCAGCCTCGGTTTCTCATGTGAGCTCTGGGGATCCATGTTTTGAGTAGTGATGTCCATCGGTTGTCAGACATTCTTGCTACATGACCTGCCATTGCCATTTAAGTCTCAGACTCCCGTTTTCTTCCTGATATACTGTGCTGTCTTGTGATCTCTCCATAAGAGGTTGGGCATTATCCTCTCGTGTGCACATTGCATGCTTTTCAGTGTGTGGGTCAGTCTCTTGGCAAGGTTCAATGTTTCAGCTCTACTGGTGACCATCTGGAAGATGCATTAGTTATATACTCATCTTTTTAGGATTATTGGGATCGTCTTGTATTTGAAGGTTGAGCTTACTCTGCCAAAGGCTCGCTATCCAAGGATGATTCTTCGTTTGATTTCTTCTTCTCTTGTGGGTTTCATAGTTCAGAGTTGGGTAAATTCAAACTTGCATGTTTTACACCAAGAACTCAAGATTGATCATTGATGAGGCACCCATCAATACAAGTAAGCATCCATCATATTCATGTTTTTATGAGATAAATAATTCATTTATATACATACAAACATTTTTTAAAAGATATTTGAAGATTATATTTCTATATTCATGTACCTCTTAACTGACCAACCTGCTTATCAAATGACCAAGTCAAATCAATGAAAACCTCAGATTGCCTTTACTTCCTCCGAACAATTTGGTATCATTTAAATTATTGATCACTGCATTTTTTTTGAGTATTTTAACAATAAATGATTGATTATGTTTCCTTGTCTTTCAAACATTAATCTAACTCAAATTTCAAGTTACATAAAGTCTCCATGGAGATAAATTGGAAATAATCATAATAACCTGACTTAAGTCTGATTTTTTTTTCAATTGGGAATTTTTTTCTTTCTGATTTGTTGATGTAGCAAAGTTATTTGTAATCCCAATCTTTCCAACTTCTTTTTTCCAATTTTTGCTTATTATTATGTTACTTGAAAGCCAATATCCCACGGGTTTTTGATGGATATCAAATTCACACTTGTCTTAATATTCATAGATTGATCGATATTGAAAACCATCAACCAAAACTGTCCACAGAAGTTTTTCCAGTTTCTAAGTGATTCTGCCTGATAGACTATCTATCTATAATGTATGCAGGCTGCACCAATGAAGCTAGAGGGCTAAAAGTTTGAACATTACTCCCAATTATATCATATAGAGAAGACTTTTCGAGCAGGTGGGGAGGGCTTCAATTTACAATGTAAGTTTATTCTAGATTGGTTCCTTAGTTTGAGTCCGGCTGTGTTGAGGCTTGTTTTTTTTCTCTTTTAATTCGGACTTTTTAGTAATCACAGCCCAACAAAAGGCACAAGAACTATTTTAATTTTTGATCACCTTTTTTCCAATCTTTCAATTGATCACCCCCAACACAGCATTCTTCCAAAAGACATTGTTAACATGACAGTTTTCTGATGAGTGACTAACCAGACCTGCTTTTATATGTTTTCAAGATATTCGAATTATTTTTTGTTTTGTATGAATTTCAAAAAAACTCTGCAGAATTTCCATGTGGCTCATTAGTTGGAATTAACATTTATTTGTCTCGTTTGTTTTACAAATGGAGTTCATTTCATTTTTGTATCAAAACAAGAACTAGAACAAGCCTCAACAAAATTAGGAATTTATGTAAAATTCATATTTCCCTACTGTGATTTGAACTCACTAACAACTTAGTGCCAGAAAACTATCTTACTGATTGAGCCAAAATGTTATTGATGAAAATCTAGCATACAGATATCATCATCAGCCTTTTAATGTCTGGCATTGGACATAGACCCTCCTCAAGATTTGCCATACCTCTATATCATGGGCATCACAGAGCCAATATTATCTGTACTGGTGTAGCTCGCCACACCATCAAATATTTTGCTGACTGTATTTTCGCATATGATCTCTTGGGATCCACATTGTGAGTCAGAGGTTGTCTGCTATTTTTGCAACTTTGCCAACCCATTACTATTTGAGTTTTCTAATTGTTTCTATAATATCTCTGACCCCTGTCTTTCTTCTTATATGCTGTGCTGTTTTGTGATTTCTCCATATGATGTTAAACATGATTCTCTCTTGTGCACGTTGCATAGTTCTCGGCTAGACAGTCAATCTTTTGATAAGTTTCCATGTTTCAGCTCCATTGGTGACTACTGGGAGGATGCATTGGTTGCATATCCTTCTTTTTTGAATTAAGAGAATTTTCTTGATCTTGAAGGTTAAACTTACTCTACCAAAAGCTTGCCATCTTGGAGTGATTCTTTGCTTGATTTCTTCTTCTTTTGAGACTCTCATTATGCACAAACTTGATTTATTCTAATAAATAAATACATTTATACAAAAAAATACATATATGTTTATAATTCTTTGTTGGTTATACATATAACACCAAAGTTTCAATAATTATCTTCGGTCGGAATTGAAGTTAGAGAGGTGTTTGCAGCTGCCAGATTTGTTTCTTATTATTCTCTGACATCAACCAAGTCCAAGAATTAAAATAGATGAATATGACTAAAACAGAGCTCAAAGGATGAACAGGAATTTGAATTTATGTATTGTTAACACTATTTGAATAATCAACCTCTTGTAACTACTGTGGAAATTTTCAATGAATAGGATTTTTGAAAATTGAATTTTTTTCTGAAATGAATTGAAGGAAATTTTTTTAAATCACCAAAATGTGCTAGGGAAGTGACTTAAATCAGAAGTTTCTCCCTTGAATTACTTTTTGGATTCCCTTGAATGAATTTCAGAGTTTGAGCTCGATTTTTAATCAACCAATGAAATATCAGGTGAATTAGTATTACTAGGATAACGAGGGAAAAAGAAACATTTAATGAAAAACAGGAGAAACTTCATTGAAGAAAAGATAAAATGAAAATGTCTTGCACAAAAACATTGATCCTTGCCTCTAAGAGCTTCAATTTCATCATTATCATCAGACTTTTAAGTGTCTTTCATTCGGCATAAAACTTCTCCAAGATTCGCCAGACCTCTCTATCATGGCATCACAGAGCAAGTACTTTCTGAATTTATCTAGTTTGTCATGCAATCTTATATTTTGTCGACTCCAGTTTCGCATGTCTGACATTCACACAACATGACTAGCCCATTACCATTTGAGTTTTCTAACTGTTTCTATAATATCATAGATTCCTGTGTTTTCTCTATCATACTGTGCAGTCTTGTGATCTTTCTGTGTGGTACTGAACATTATTCTTTCATGTGCACAATGCATGGTTCTCAGAGACAAGTTACCTCTCCTGAAGATGGTGATATTCTTCATCTCGAAGAATGACCAGAACTGTTGATGCCATTCATGCCATCCTTAAAATTGTGGTAGGAAATTGGTGTGACAACCAAGACAATTTAAGATTAAGCAAATTGGAATGAAATATTGATGAGTGGTGCAACCAGATAAAGGTTTGTTCTGTTAGTGCTGGTCAATCTGAGGAGGTAATCCACAAATATAAGACGCAATATATATATATATATATATATATATATGTATATATATATATATATATATATATATATATATATATATATATATATATATATATATATATAGTTATCATTTTTGAGGATGGATTTATCTTTGAGTGCAGAGTCCTCAATATCAGGGATAGAGCGTATGTAAATAGGTATACACAGTTGTAAATAGGTATACACAGTCAAATCAGTTCTTCATGGAGACACAAACGCACTAGCAGGAAACTTGGGGTGACAATTGAAGAACTGATTTACAAAGGAGCAACATTTTGATTCTATGCTGAGAATACAGATATTACACTTCAAAAGTCCTCCATTAAACCCCTCTTAAATTTTTTTTTCACCTCATTTTGACAGGTTTATTAATAACAACTGGATTCTCTAGAATCTAGATATATCTTGATTCTATTTTTACTTTATTTCAAATGCTTTCTAGTGGGAAATGCCAGTGATGTCATGAACAGAATTTATTCTGACTTATTTATTCTCTGATGGAATTTTTTCTTCATGACTTCAAATTTTAACGCCATGGTCATTCAATTATTTACTGTGATGGCGAGTCTTTTTATATTTGCATGTGTTTGTTTATGTGTTTGTGTGTTCCAGCATCTCTTGGTCATACTGTTTTGTCTACAGACTTGAGAATTGGCATCTGTACTCTACTACAATCCTACTAAAAAAAGCTTTTCTGATTTTTGGGAGAAATAATTTTGACCTTTTCTTGTCAGGTATAGTTTATCAATAAATAAATATTTTCCAGAATCTAAATGTATATTTACTCTATCTTAGGTGATTTCCACTGAAAAAGTGCTAATTATGGCATAAATAGAATTTATTCTGACCATATTTATTCCTCAATAGAAATTTTTTTTCCACAACTTTTGATACTATGGTTGCTATACAAATTTTGATGTTATGTTTCTTCAACTATTGACTATAACGGCAAGTTCTTTTTCCAATTTTGCTTTTGTTTGCATTTCATTTTCACTTTCCATATTTCTCATTCTTTGTGGGAAAAAATCACTTTTAGAAAGAGAACTTCTGAAACATCCAAAATGTTACTACGGTTTTGATGTTAGTTCGTTCTCTCTGAATGACAATGGACTGACGACTTGCTAAGATGAGTTATCTTGTCTGTGTCAGCAAACAGGTTGAGATTTTTCTATGTTCAATGTGCTTCTTCCTATTTTAATTCTTTACTTTCTTTCCTTTTCAGGTAAGTAACTTATCTTCCCAAAGTGGAAAACACTCAAGTTTCCAGTAAGTTTGACTTTTACTTATATAAGAAAGAACACTAAACTGATTTTATTCAATGGATTACATCAGAACACATATTGATTTTTACATTAGAGTCATGCAATATCATTCTTTTTTTTTCAAAATAGATGCAAGAATATTTGGCTTTTAACTGAACATTTAGTTTTTCTGCTTTTTTCTAAATATTCTTTGTTTTAAATTTTAGCAATGCAGTATGCCAAGAAAAGCAAAATAAATCTAGTTGTCATTTTGTTGCTGAAAAAAAAATTTGAATTCTCTTCCACCCTAAACATATAATATCTGCTTCTACCAAAATGTAACCATCCAGCCTACCAATATACTTAGATATGAAACCATAGTGATTTCTTTAGATTCCAAGTTTAATCAGTTTCTCCTCTGCTGTATATCACATTGGTAGCCTGTTTGCATAAATGACTTGGTCATGAATTCTATTTTGCTTATAATACGATGAATTATTCAGATTAGTATTTTTACCTTTGTTGTTATTCCTGATAATCTTTTTTTACCTGTTAGTTCTCTAATCCTCCTCAGGCATTCATCATATCCAGTAATTGAATAATTCAAATACCGAGGAATTGCTTGGAATTAAAGGCCCACGGGTTTAGATCCTTGAGGGGCCCACTCCAATTTTTAGTGAGATTTTTCAGTAGAAATGCAGTAAGTGAACTATTCATAAAGCTTTTCATAGCGCTCCCCCATCACAGGCCTGGAGGTCCATTTTAAAATGATCCCCTCCCCTTAACTCCCTTCAGCTATGCCTCTGTTCAAACACTTTATCTCAGATCTCAAGACAGCAAACTATTTGGCTTGTCCACCATATAGGGCAGTATACGTTGCTGCAAAATGATTGTATTCCATTTCTCAGAATGCTGAATACTGTAGCCTTGGATACTATTATCACATAATGAAAAAACATACAATTAGTCTTTTTGAAAGGTTTTCTGAATTAATACTTGATAACAAATTACTATTATTCATCAACATTTTCATTAAGTGCTTAGTAATTTCAGATTCTTTTTTTTCTATCTTTTCTCTCCTATCTTTTAATATTTTGAATTTCAATAATCTATTTTTTTGGGGAAAATAATGATGTTTTCATTGTTCTTTCTGTCCATTTTAATAATTGTTATAATTTTTTGGAGGGTAGTGGATAGGGAAGGACAGTGATGGACATCTTTGGTTTTGATTAATCTGATTTTTTATAAATGCTTTTTGGTGTTTCTCTTCTTTTTCATAATGGCAATTAATTTGATTGTGATATTGCAAGAATTGAACAATAAAATACATCCGTTTTTCACCAAAGATAGAATTCCTTGAAACTCACAAAGAACAGTTCATTAAGGTGGTATTTGGCATTTTGATGTGTGAACAGATGAGAATTTCCGTGCTCTTTTCAGGAGATCTGAACAGGTGAATTTCATATAATGTGCACTTGTCAATGCCTTTTAAAACCTGATTGCCATGGATTTACCTATGAATATTTATATTCATAGATTAAAAGGTAATGAAAGAGAGAGAGAGAGAGTAAAAATAGAAATATGAGTTTGATGAGTACAGCAATTTTGGGATTTTTTAACACTCAAATTCATATAAAATTTTAAATGTAAAATCAAAGGGAGTAACTTTTCATCAGAGTTACTTCCTTACATCTGAATTTTTTCTCCATCCAATCTGCAAAAGAGTTCAATTCTTTAAATTCTCTTCATTGAAGTTCAGGAGTGGTATGAAATGGTTCCTGAATAAAAGAGTTTGATATATTGATTGCTGTTGGAATAAAAAGATGAAATTGAACCAATTTCCTGAGGAGTGACTTTGCCTTACACCAGAATCAACATTATAAATCCTGACCACTCACTGGACTTGAATATTGACAGCTGTCAATGGCTGCAAACTCCCAGATATTTCAACTTCCTTGTGAACTTATTAGTATAGATTAAGCTTCCGTTAGTCTGACACAAGAACAAAGTTATGGAGCAACTAGTGAGAACCAAGAATAAAGACTAATATTCAGATTGATCGATAGATTAATATATATAGGTATGATACATTCTGAAAGTGAATGATTGTGTGAGTGGCCTAACATTAAAAATTAGGTTATCATTTCATCTTTACTCCTGATGATGCATTCTGGGATACTAAAACTTTCAAATTTGAATACGTGTAGATACATGAAAAAAAAACTGATAAATTAAATAACTTTTTTGATGCATTTGGCAAACGCAGTAAAACTCAATAAAAATATTCAAAGTTTGGCAGAAGACCAAAATAAGGTTTTATAACAATTTATTAAATAAGATACATTGAAATATCTTTTATGTCTTGAATTGCAGGCATTTTAGATGGCTTGGGAATAAATTGATGTAAGCTTTTTGAACATAAAATATGTATATATTTGTATGGATATAAATCCTAATGTCTGTTTATTTAAAAAATGTTCTGTTGGGAAAAAGTATAGGAATATATATATCTATATCAATATCTATCTATATATATATATATCTACATATATGTGTGTGTGAATCTGTGCATTTCTATATATATATGAATACTTATATACCTCAATAAAGCTGTTTTTGGCATCTATACAGTTCTATACATACAATTGTGTAGTTGGCTGTATGAAACATAAATATCTATAAATCAATAAATGATATCTGCATGTATGTTCACATACATACTTATATGTCGAAGATGCATCCTAATAAATGCAAAAGTGTGTATATATTCCCATAAATACCTTTTGCTTATATATATATATATATATATATATATATATATGTATAGTTTGATTAGTGCATTAATTCATTCCAAAGTTTCCTGTACAGTTCAAAAACCCACTTATTATAATTTAGTGTGGTTTTTTTTCAGCATTAGTTACATTAATTTGTAAAGCTATACCTTAACAGTATTTCATCGAAACCTGCCACTAATCAGTACTATTCTTGTCATATGTATATATATATATATATATATATATATATATATATATATATATATAAATGTATTTATATTGCTCCTAGATACATATATAATTTCAACAATGTACTCAATGCATATTTAAATATAAAGAATAATATATTTGCTCATAAATACCTGTATATTTACTTAGATATTACGTTACGCACATCATATACATATACATATATATATAATATATATATATATATATATATATATATATATATATATATATATATATATATATATAATGTATCGATTCTTTTGCTTAACAGCATTGTGCAGATGTTCCCTATGTTGAGCCTAAAGCAAATTTCTCAAGGTGTGAAAAAGCAATTTTACGTTGGGGTAAAATGAAAATCATGTTATAATTGATTAAGCACCATATTGAAAAAAAAACAAGCTCCAGGGATTCTTCAAGGTGAATTAAAAAGCAAATATCCAATTCTACAATATCAATATACAGAAAGACTTACTTTATCAGCTATTTTTTTTATGCCTTCCACGATTATCCATTCAGCTCAGAAAGAGAGAAAGAGATCTGATATTTAATGTTTCGGTTTCAGAGAGTTTGCCAAAGTCTACATATTATTCAGACTTCAGAGGCATAACTGAGGTTGGATGTGAAGAGGGCTATTTGGGCCCCTAATGGAGGAGGCCCCAAAAAGGTGGCAAAGTTTTCTATCTTTTTTTCATTTGTGGATGTAATTGAAAAGGGTTTTTCGAAAAAGAGCTTTTCAAGGCTTTATTTTGACAAGTTTAATAATAATATCTAGATTCTAGAGAATGTGGATGTTTTAGGGGCTCTTTTTAGATGTGTTCCAGTTGAATATTCCACTGGTGTCATAAACAGAATTCGATATGACCATATCAGTTCTCTGTTGGATCTTTTTTAGTGACTTTAAATTCTGAGGAAACGGTTGTTTAATTATGCGATGGCGAGTTATTTATGATATTTATTATTTTTCCTCTACTACATTTCCACTAACAAATCTCCGTAAATGTTTGAGCAGGCCTGTATAGAAGTTAACCTTCTAGCCATTCAATTCTCTAGTTATGGCTCTATCCATAACGGTCCTTCCTAAGTATAATTTCAACCATTACCATCGATATCAGCCACTTAATTTGCAGCAAGTTAGAAGAGCAGACTCAAAGGATTATCAATATTCATTCATAAGTCATTCATCATCATCAAATTTCTTTATTGGTTACTTTCTACCTTTATCTCATTAAGGTCTTTTTTATTTTGAGGGTTATGAAGCAAGGACATGATCGATTTAAGCCCTTTCATTTTCTTAGATACCCTGGGAAGTCATATATCATTTTGAAGGTTATAAAATATGGATTTCATTTATGACAAATATAATGGTCATGTGACCTCAATATGAGTTCAGAGTGGCCACCATATTCCAAATGGTCTCAAATTTTAAAGCACATCTACGTGCAATCCCAGCCTGAAGTGTTTTTACTTATAGATCTTGTTCTATTTTGTATCGTTTATTATATTCATTTTGAGAAGATCCAGCGGTGGCGATAGTAAAATTAAGTTACTTTGTTGAAAATACTTCCAAATTATTTAAAAAAAACAAGCTTGAATGCCAAATGAAGGTATCAATTTACAATAAAATTGCTTTGAAGATTGAACCTCATTCTAAAAAGCCATTGGTTGGGACATATAAGAAAAGTTTGCTACTAATTGAGAGAAGTGCGTGTGCGAAATTTCAATGAACGGTTAGGACTGGGCAAAGTCCAGATAGATTCATAGATAGAAATGTCGGAACGCATGAATAACCCAAACAACAGTATTTAAACCAGTATTGTGGGTAGTATTGATAGATGAAGAGGATGATATTTCTTGAAGATTTAGGACGATTTAAAACTGAATGCATTCAAGGAATGGAACTCTTCCCAAGTATTAAATGAATGTTCAGGATGAACGAGATAAGTGCTCATAGCATTCAATTTTAGATAGAAGCTGACAGTACCTTCAGAAGATTAGAGCTATGTTATAAAAATCTGTGAAAGATAAACTTTGTACGGGTTAATTTTATTTTTTTTATGTGTGTGTGTATGTTCATATTTTATATGTGTGTATGTTCATATTTGCATAGAGGAAATTTTTGTTGATCATCAGCTGTCAAACCCAGTATTTTTCTAAAAGTCAAAAGATGAATTGAATGCGTGTTTAGATTTGAAATTATTGTTTGAATGTCATGTCAGATATTTTTGGTTTTATCCTCAATTCAATAGATGACACATAGATTTCTTTTTTTTTTGAGAAAACTGTTAGCCAGAGAACGTTTACCATTTTAAATAGCTAAAAATTTCTATATTCATCAATTAGTGGCTTTAAAAATGGCTAAGTTTGGCTAGATATCATTCCCAAATGACCGTAGCCAGTTGAAGGTAACCATTGAAGGTGACTAAAAGTGGCTGGATTCGTCCATCACTGGCTTCAAAATAGCTAAAATTGGCTAGATTTAATTTCCTGATACCTGTAACCAGACGACCGTAGCTATTTGAATTGGCTAAAAGTAGCTAGATATTCAATGACTCACTTTATCTGATCTGTTTAATATCTGATCAGTACATAATATGAGAATTATTTTTTAGCCTTTTCGCAATGCAATAATCTGGGAATACAATCGAGCCAAATTCTGACATTTTTCAAGCCAGTCATTGAAGAATCTAGCCACTTATAGGTATTTCCATTGGCTATCATTTTGGGCCACCTCAAACCAAATGTTGCTGACACATAGATGGAGCCTGATTTACCAAATCTGTGTGCTGTTACAGGATCTTCATTAATCAATGCCAAGAACAATCTGGTTGTTTTTCTTTTCTGTAAAAAGATGATATGATAGAAGGCTTCTTCCTGAGCCAACCCTTTGACAAGGAATGAGTCCTTAGGACATTTCATAGAGAAAATGTGTTTTTTTTGTAATATGTCAGATTGTCTTTCTGATTTTTAAAGCAATCGCAAACAGAAAACAACTCTCCATTCAAATACAGGGTGCCTTAAAAGTCAGTAAGCATTTATTGTTTAATTTTTCAAAACAGAGAGAAGAATATTATTAAAAATTGATGCTCATAAATCATAATGTTTGAGAGCTTTGTTACTCAAATTCTATCAAGAACAAGGATGAAAATTACTCTACTGGTAGACTTTTAAAAGTGAGCTAACTTCTTGATAGCACATCTGCTCAGCCAGTAATTGACTGAGGCATTCCCACCATCAGCGAGCTTGTTGAATGGGATACTTATGCCACAATGTCCAAATCTTGCCTCGAGTTCCTAAAAGTTGCTTGATCTTATTGCATGCACTTTGATCTTGGTGTAGCTCCTTCAAAAGAAAACACTAACCCTTGCCAGACAGAGACTTTGCTCTTCAATTCCAATGTGAGTGTTATTGTCATAATAATAGGGATAGATGTGGTGCTTGAGTGTCAAAAAATTTCTCAGACATTATTGATTGGGATCAATATCTCTGAGACTGGACAAAAATCTGAAAAGAAAAATGTAAGAAGAAATGCATTGTCTATTTGTAAGTCTGCTTATAATGTAAAAAACATCTCAGGAAACAACTGATACTTTTTTTTTGAATAAAGAAATCTTACTAACAGACTTTGGTAGTTTTTGATTCTTTTTTTGTAATTTTCCATGATTTAAAGTCTTTTATTTTAAATCAAAAGTTACCAATATTGATTTTTGATAATAATAAGTATTGCTACCTCCACCCAACCATCTTGAAATCTTTTTCAAATGGCAGAAGTGAAGGAGATTCCAACTGAAAAACAGATTAACCATAATATGATTCAATATGGTAAAACATTTAAAAATGTTAGAAGATCAAATTAGACGATGATGTTGAGTTAAAACTAGCTCATCTGATATGTATCACATCACCCACAAGTCTGGCGTAAAAGAAAAAGATATAAAACAACAAAACCAAACCTTTTTTTATTCGGCACTTATGGTCTGTAAAAATATACATCGACCCCATGATGCTGAACTTGTAGGCATCACATTTCTGTATAGACGTTGGAAAAAAGTGGATAATGAGTATTTTGAGAGGTTTTTTTGCTCGGGTTTACCTAATCGAGCATCAGATCATAAATGTGGGCTGCCAAATGAGGAACAGACTGAATAACAATAGATACGAAGTAGCTTACTAAGCGTGGTAATAAAAGATATTAGCTTGATATTTCAATAGATAACTAAAGAACAGACAGATAAAGATGGTGATAAAAATATCAGGTTGTTTCTCATAAAATCTCATTTTTTAGATCACACCGAGAAATGTTAAAAGTGAAACATTTACTACAGTAATCGTATATTTTGCAGATTCAATATAAATCGAGATGTAATTTATTATTATAGGAGGTTTTTGAACCCTTAACAGTAATAGTGTCTACCTAAACTGATTTTCTCATATGATTTCGATTTAGGATACAAAGCAGCTCAAGCTGCGGCTAACATTGGAGTGAACACTATTTTAGAGCAAACTGTTTGGCATTGGTTTGATAATTTAAGTATTGAAATATGAATACCAATAATAAACCTTGTGGAAATATCCATATGTGATATATATTTGTATGTCAACTAAAAATATAAGGTTTGCAAAAAGAGTGAGTGCCGACTTACTTTTTGATCTTTTTTGTATAAACATCATCATCAGCAGCAGCAGCCTTTTAGCATCAACTGTTAGACGTAGACCTTCCTCAAGATTCACCAGACCTTTCTATCATGGGTGTCACACAGCCAGTACTTTCTGAAGTTGTGTAGTCTGTTGCACCATCTTATTTTCTGCTGGCAACAGTTTCACATATGATCTTCTAGGATCCACGTTGTTAGTTGTGATGTCCATTGTTTGTCTGCCATTTTTCAAACCTGGTCTTGATGATGAAAAATCATGACTAGTCCAAACATTTTCTTGAGATTTGAAGATTTCAATGGCAATTATATATTGTTATCTAAAAGTAATACGAAAAGTTCAAAATTTGGGAAAGTAGGTCCCACATGAGCTGAATGAAGACCTCAATGATAATACTACACCCAACACCTCATCTAAGCTAAGAGAACTGAGATATGGACTATAGCAGCATCCTCCATATTCACCTGACCTTTCTCCTCCAGATTATCAGCTTTTCAAGCATTTTGAGCTCCATATCCGTAATAAAAGTTTCAATAAGAGGAGAACCATAAATTATGCTTCTACTGAATTTGTGACAACTAAACCTAAAGAATTTCATTGTGGCTCATTGGAAAAACTTATTGCTTTAAGCAGATCATATTTTGATTAAATATTTACCATGTCTGAATCATCTGTCATCTTACTTTTCAGAAAACAAATTTTTATGTGCAGCAACCTAATAGACAGAGAGAGAAATTTATAATAAATATATTGAGAGGTTTTTGCTTGGCTTTGCTCAATTGAGCATAATGTCATAAATGTAGGTTGTCAAATGAGGACCAAATTCAATAATAATAGGTTTTGAGACCAGTTTAATAACCATGGTAACAAAAAATCTTATCTTGATAGGTGAATAGACAGACAAAGATGGAGATATAAATAGTTTGATAGATTATTTGGGGGGCAACAGCAAACACATTACATTGAAAAGTATGCTTGTTGCTTGACTGAAGAAGAATACATAAAAACGGGTCAAAAACACCACACTGTTATCCATAAAATTGTTTTATATAGATGGAAATATCTTTTCTTTTAGTTGGGAAAAGAGCAGCTTTGATCACATTGGAGCAAAAGGCCTCATTCGAGCCTAACGCAGGAACTAGCTAAGAAAAAAACCCTGATAGGATCATAAATTGTTGAGTTGAATTCAAAAGACTTATAACTAATCTCTTTCTCGTCAAGCCTACAAAGCATGATCTTTCTTTCTACTTAGTTTTATAGAGGAAAAACCAAACTCACACTCATATATACATATATATATATATATATATATATATATATATGATTGATGTGTGCTAAGAAACCTTACATAATGCACAAACATATATATATATATATATATATATATATATATATATATATGTACATGTGTGTGTGAGTGTGTGTGTGTGAGTGTGTGTGTGTGTGTGTGTGTGTGTTTGTGTCAGTATGGTGTGAGCAAATCAACCTTACATGATATATATCTATACATCTATGGAGATAAACCTTTATGTCTATATAGATATATATATATATACTTTTGTATGCTCAAAAATGTGCCAATATATACATATATATATATATATATATACATATATATATATGTATATATATATATATATATATATATATATATATATAGGATAGGCTAAAATACCCATTAGGCATGAAATGTACTAATGTTACAAATCTTGTGTGTCTCATGTACTTATGGAAAATGTCTACTGAATTTAACATTATATAAATAACAGAAGATGCACTCTTTAATGGCTATAAATAATATGAATCAGAGCGCTATGTAGAAGTATGTGTTTGTTCTGATGTTTTTTTTTTTACCCTCACTTGAGCTATCCATAGCCACAAAAAAGTATTCTGTACATTTCATGGCAGAAAATTTTAGTCTTATTTTCTATGGCCTCTCATACGAGGATTTGCTCTATTCATGATTCCTTTCATTTCATCTTTTTGTATTTATGTAATCATCCTCAGTCCAATCCGTCATTCCTTTCCAATATATATATATATATATATATATATATATATATATGCTACATGGACCCATTGTCTAAGGATAACATTAATGTAGACGGCCCATCCTCATCATCATTGCCAATAAAGGATATGTATTTGTATGTTAACCAAAAATATAAGGTTTTCAAAAAGAGTGGGTGCCAACTTACTTTTCAATTGTTTTCATATAAACATCATCATCATCATCATTAGTCTTTAAGCATCCACGGTTAGACATTGACCTTCCCCCAGGATTCACCAGATCTCTCATGTGTGTCGCAGAGACAGTAATTTCTGAAGTTGTTGGGTTCTTTATGCCATCTTATTTTCTGCTTGCAATGGTTTTGCATATGATCTCTTTGGATCTAGGCCGTTAGTTGTGGCCTTCATTGGTTGTCTGCCATTTTTGCAACGTAACCAGCCCATTGCAATTTGAATTTTCTAATGATTTCTATGATATCTCAGACTCCTGTTTTTTCTCTAGTATAATTCTGAAGGTCAATCTTTTGGCAAGGTTCCATGTTTCAGCTCCATAGGTGACTGTAGAGACTATGCATTGGTTGTATATCCTTTTTTTTAGGACTGATGGGATTTTCTTGTTTTTGAAGGTTAGACTTGCCTTACCAGAGGTTTGCCGTCTAAGAGTGATTCTCCACTTGATTTCTTCTTCTTTAAGGTTTTTATGGAGATTCATTGTCCTAGGTAGATGCAGTGGTCTACTTTGTTCATTTCTTCATTTTCAAAACTACCTGAACAGGTATATCTAAAAACGAATGATTTCAGTCTCAAACTTTGTAATCATGCATTTGTCATTTTGACTTGATTAAAAGTAAAAGAGAAAATGAAAGTAAGCTCTTGTGTGTTCTTCCAGAAACTGAAATAGATGAATGGGTCATGATAGAAAGTGACTGCCTAATATTTTCATCAACACAGGTTTCTTCAGTTTTCAAGTGAATCTGACTCACTGGCAATCAATTTATCATTGTGTTGTACATTTCATATGATATATTCTTCAATCTTCCTCAAGTGCATATAACATTTGGTAATTGAGGAATATTTCAAAATTATAGAAACTGTCGACCAAAACTGTCAACATAGGTTTTTTTCAGTCCTCGAGTTGGTCTAGCTATCTATCTATGTATGTATCATGCATACATGGAGCTAGATGGCTGAAAATTTTGAAATTATGTCCAAGAAAAACATTTTTTCTAGATTTTCTGAAAATCTCCCCCAAAATAATTTCTTTGGAGGCATTGAGTTCATGATGTAAGTGTATGCTAAGATGGTCCCACATTTTGTGTCCAGCTGTGTTCATGCTTATTTTTTGAAAATTCATACTTTTTATTGATCACCCTTCAAGAAAGGGAGAGACATGTAACTTATTGATTGATTATCCTTTTATCCAATTTTTTTAATTGATTTCCCCCAACATGGCATGTTGCCAAAAGACATTAGTCATATGATGGTTTCTGATAAGTGACTAACCAGACTGGATATTTCAGTGTTACAAAAGAGTAATGGAAGGGAACAGATAATTATGCATAAATAGCGACAATGGAAACCATCACATGACCAGTATTTTTTTAGATAACATCTATGTTGGTAGTGATCAATGAAATATTAGAAATAGGGGTGATCAATGAAAAAGTTGCTTTTTTGCATTCTACCAAAGTCTGGACACAAACTAAATGATCAATTTAGCTTAAACTCAAGGAGTAAATGTTAGAATTTTCAGCCCTCTTCCTCTATTGGTATAGCTTGTAAACATGAAACATACATGGCGAGCCAGCTGAACCAACCAGAAAACTGAAGAAACCTATATTGGTAGTTTTAGTTGACAGTTTATTATATGCTTTAAGGACTCTTTCATATACGTACACTCATTTATTTAAAGATCTGTGTTTCACCAATATATTTCTTTTGGCAGTTTTTGCATGTTGTTCGGTATAAACCTACCTCAGTATAAAAAACAAGTAATGAATCCATATCTGAGGCAGGTATATACCAAATAACACGCAAAAACTGCCTAAAGAAATATATTGGTGAAACATCTAGATCTTCAAATAAAACTAAAATATGTGTGCTTATATGCATGGGTATGTAATCAATATGTTTTGAAAGAGAAAATTTGTATGTGTTTCATTGATGGATAGATGTGGAAACTCAAAAAGCATGGATATATGCAAATGATTTTATGTATACGTATATATGTCCATACATATGAGCACATGAATATCTATGCATGTAGACATATTGAATACATATGTTTGTCAACATATCTATGTTTGAGCTCATTTGTGTTTTTACATAAGAATTGTAGTATGAATGACTGTCTTTTTGATATTTTTATGCATTTGTTTCTTGGAGTTTTCATTGATTTTTTTAAAACCATAAATGGATTTTCAGAGCATAAAAAAATCATTGTCAACAAGAAAGGAAAGCATATTCTAAACAGAACTGATATGGCTACATCCAAATTGACAAGTTGGGCATGCTGTCATAATCCTTTTATAAGAAAAATACACTGTACATCTATGTTTTTGCGTATGTATGAAGAGTTTGGTTCTGAAGCACCATTTGAAAAATAAATGTGTTTAATTGAATTAAAAATCAAATTCTGGATTACTATGATCTTATTATTTCACAACCTTTTTAGATATATGCTGTCTCTAAGTTTTCGATAAGATGAAAAGTTCAAAACAAGAATTTGATTTTTAGCTTAATTAAACACATTTATTTTTCAAATGGCAATCATTGCATTTTGAACCACACTTTATATATATATATATATATATATATATATATATATATATATATATGTACATAAATAAATATGTATATATGTGTGTGCGTGTATATATGTATTAATGTGTGTATGTACATATTGGAATATACAAATATATTTAATTGGAAAACAGCAGCAGTGTATCCAGGGCCAGATTAAAGCTGCTTGATGCCCTAAACACAGCCCCCAAAATGCTTCCCCCCTACCTCAACTCTCCTATTGCTTGACTGACAAGATTTTTGAAAATTGAATAATTCCTGGAGAAATGGAGGTTATATTCATCTAGAACACATATATATATCCCCCACCAAATCAATTTCTTCACTAAACCAAGTCTTTACCAAAATAATTTGTGCTTGTATAATGACTATTTTTATTTGTATTCTATGGGGGTGGATAATTGAATCATTTGCGCATTTGAATTAACCCGGTATATATATATATATATATATATATATATATAAGCGGAGATTTTTTTCTGTCAAACTTTCATCTCAAACAATTTAAACAACTTATAATAATTCAACACAGGAAACTGCAAGAAACCTGCGGTTACTCCTTTTCTTTTGATGCCTTTTTTTTTGCTTAATGGTTGATCCAAGGCCTATGTCCAACAAAGTCTTTATCAGATGATGACCCTGAGGTCAGGTATATTCCGAGGATATCCCAGCAGCTCCTCCTTTGTTGATTTTCCAAGTGTGTGAGAGCTAGATCCATGCAGACACAGCCTTGATTTTTGCATTTGTATTATCAATATTTAAGTTGAGTCTAAATTCTGTTAATTATGAAGCTGTATAAGTATGTAGAAATAGCCTTTTTGTAATGTATTGGATACTTTTTACACTCACTGTAGATAAGACAGTGATGTTAACTTGATTACACTTTTTTTCTAATTTTGTTAGTAGGTACTTTTTTTGAGTATGAATATTATAGATGTTGTGCTTAAAAAATAATTAGACACCATCACAGTCAATTAATGATCAACCTTAGCATAAAAATCCGTGTTCATGTAAAAGAGTTTCATGAAAGAATTAATATGGTCAGAATGAATTCTATTTATAACAACACTGGTATTTTCCAATGGAAAACATATAAAATAAAGTAAAATCAAACATCTAGAAACATTTAGTTTCAGGGGAATCATGCCCATCAAAATAAAGCCCCAAAAGATCAAAATAAAGCCCCAAAAGATCAAAATATCTTTTTTTTCAAAACGTTTTTAGAAGGCATGGAGTACTGATGCCAACTTTCAAGTCTATAGACAAAATTATATGGCCTGGAGAGTTGGAACACAGCAACACATGGACATATTCTTCACCTCCCTCGGTAGCTGCAGTTGTTCAATAAATAAGTAATAATGTCAGTTCAGTTTGTCTAGCATTCATTGGAGGTCCTGAAGGTTAGTCACCTATGGAAGTGAAATATTTTACCCTCAAACTGAGAATCATGCAAAATGCGCATGAAAGAAACATGCTCAACATCACATGGAGAGACCACTAGACAGTACAGTGTATAAGGGGAAAAACAGGAGTCCGAGACATCATAGAATCCTCCTGGAAACTCAAATTGGCATGGGTTAATCATGTTGCAAGAATGGCAGACAACCGATGGACATCAAAACACACAACATGGATCCTCAGAGATCAAATGTGGAACCGAGGCTGACAGAATATAAGATGGGGAGATGAACTGGATAGGTTCAGAAAACATTGGTTCTGCAACACCCATGATAGAGAGGAGTGGTAAATCCTGGGAAAGGTCGATGTCCAAAGACGGATGATAAAAGACTGATAATAATGATGATATGTCAGTGTTTTACATTGAATCCCCCCTTTCAAATTTGATCAGTCTCTGTTTCTGCCTCTCTCTTCTTCTCATTTATTTTTTCTCACTTCTCCTCCTTCCTCTCTCTTTTACATCTATCCTCCCCACTCCTTAGTTACCAATAATGATGATAATCCTTCTTCTTCTTCTTCTCTTTCTTCTTCTTCTTCTTCTTCTTCTTCTTCTTCTTCTTCTTCTTCTTCTTCTTCTCTTTCTTCTTCTTCTTCTTCTTCTTCTTCTCACTCATCATTGGATATAAACCTTCTCTAAGTGTTAACAGACCTCTCTTTCTAGTTCATTACACCATCTCATATTATGCTGGCTATAGTTCTGCATATGTTCTCAGGGGATCCACGCTGTTTGTCACAATGTCCAATGGTTGTCTGCCATTCTTGCTAAATGGCTAGCTCATTACCATTTGAGTTTTCTTATTGTTTTTATGATATCCCTTCAATCTGTTCTTTCTCTTATGAGTTGTACTATCTTGTGATCTTTCCATGTGATGTTAAACATGATTCTCTCAGGTGTCTTTTGGTTAGGTTCCATGTTTCAGCTACGTAGGTGAGTATCGGGAGGATGAATTGGTTAAATACCATTCTTTTTAGGATTAATGAAGTGTGTTTAAATATATACATTTCTATATATCAATCTTGAGTGTCTTTATATGCATATGTTTTCAAGCCTCAGTTAAACTTAATACACTCTTACACAAACACACATATACATATATATATATCAAGTGCTGCTTATAAGTATTTGAACAAAACAGAAATTTTGACTGGTTTTAAGAGTTAAAAACAGGAACTCCATGTGAGAAGAACCAAAATTTACTACTATGGGCACAACAAGGCATGCATTTACTCTTGTTTTGTGTTTAACCACAAAGTTTCTGGAAATGAATTTTAATTGTTGAATAAATCAAATTATGAACCTTTTCCTGATAGAATTCAAATCATTATTGATCAGTGAGATTGAAAAGGCTGACTAACATTTCTCTTTAGAAGTGTTTCCAAACTTGTTGATTAATAGGATTTCAACTAGACCAATACAGATTTTGGTAAAACTGCAACTTCATAGGCAAGAAACACGGAATTTGTGTTTGTTCAAATACTTATGAGCTGTAATTTTTTGATGAACATACCATCATTTATATGAAAGTAATTATGAACAGTACTATATGCATATACTTATACATTTCACGGATATTTTTATGTAGTTGTCTTCATATCTGATACGCACGAATTAAGTATGAAAAATGCAAAAATTCTCAACAGTCAGCATTACTCATTCAATCATCTTTTAATTTTCTCTGACAGACACAACAAAATCAGGAAATAAGCAAAAAAGGGTCGAAGAATCTTACCCAACATCTCAGCAGCAAACGCTGTAAAAAAGATATAAAAATCAAAACGTAGCTTGAAATATTTATGTTAATATTCAGGAATAAGTTTAAATGGATAACTATATGCATATAGATAGTTTGATAGATAGATATGATATATATATATATATATATGTATATATATAGAGAGAGAGAGAGAGATAGATAGATAGATAGTCACATATGTATATTAACCATTTCGAATGTTCAGGTTTGACATATTTTGGTAGTTTACATACATATGTGAGATGAATATATGGATATTGATCAATGTTTAATCTGACATCATATTAGTGAAATGACAATATCAGAAGACCTACCATCTATATAAACACATGGTATATTATAGCACCTTAATTTCCTGACAAAGTTCAAAATGAGCAAAACATTTAAATAAAGAATCTTTTGTCTCAAATGGTCTTCTGATATTGTCATTTTACCCACATATATATGAGCGTTTGTGTTTTTGATATGTATATGACAACATGCATATAAGTAAATTTATACTTTTTTCATCAGTGTTTATATTTTGCATTATATGTAACTGCTGAAAATCAGCCCTACTGGTAAAATTTTACAGCTAGTTCCTGCAGGAGGCCTAGATTTACCTTTGGTCTCAGTGAGTGATCAAAGCTGGGTTTTTTTTGGTGGGGGGAATACATGGATTTGACTGTAGCCACAATGCACTTTTCCAGCTTCTCAAAGGTCTTATAAAGTTAAACAGAATCATAATTTTAATATTATGTAGATAGATAGATGGAAATCAGTGGACACAACAAGACACAGTTGCTATTTTTTTTTTTTTTGTAGGGTGAAAGTGGGAATTTTCAAAAAATAACTCACTAAAAACATGCCTGGGGATCCCATTTATTTGTATGACTGTCTTCACCCTGTTTTTCACTGTCCGATTCCTCTTTATGTTTTTAGTTGATCTCTTCCCTACTTACCCTTTCTTTCTCTTTCTCATTCTTCTCCTCAACTTATTTGTTTTCCTCTTCACCCTTTACTCACTCTTTTCTATTACTCTCTCTCTCTCTTTCTATGATTTTTCCTTCACCCTTTCCGTCTCTTTTGCATTTTCGTTCACTCCCTTTATGTTCTTAGCTCTGATCTCATCTCTCTCCAATACAACTGGAAATGGTCACCTGATGTTATGCAGGGGCAGATAATCAAGTAAACCATTATGCAAGGGCAGATAAGTGAGTCATCGCTCAAAGACACAATCTTCTCTAAGCCCGTTCCATAATAGATGGAGGGCAAAGACCATTAAAAGATAATCAAAATTGCTTTTGCCTTCTTTATTCCCTTATTTATTCCCTGTACAATCTCAAAAAACACATATTGGAAATATTGGTACCTTGCATAAATGAATCACCATTGCCTGAGTGTGTACGAGAACTAATTATAGGAAATTATCAAAAAAAAATGGACCTTTTATCTAGAATTGTTTTTAATAAGATACCAGCATAAGATTTGGGCATTGTTGGTCCGAAATGACAATAAAGACCAAAAAAGCAATCCACAGAAAAATTTTTTAAAAAAACATATTCAGGTGGTGCTTAGTGATTTATTTATGTGAATCTTCATGCCTGCAGCCCCTAAAATGTGACCAGGAGATCCCAGATACACTAACACATACACATGGACACAAACACTCAAAGAGAGAAGAATCTGTAGCCTACTTAGCTGTTTGGTCAAGCCAATAGTATGGCTACAGTGATTCAATAATCATTGGCTTGAATTTTATTCATCTATTTTTACTGCTATTTATTTTGTGGACCATTCTTATTACTAATGCATCTTTTTCATTTCTATAACCTTCTGGGGTTCTCTGCAGATAGCTGAGTGTTTAACAGCTTATTATGAAGATATTATGAAGGGGGGCAGGGAGGGTAAATGACCCCCACTCAATCTGGCAAAAAAGTGGGGAAAGTTTCACTAATTGATATTTCTGCTGCCAAGAAAGGCAGAAAACAATGTTCCTTCTAAGTTGCTGGTTGAGTGATTGTACTAATTGTGTATTGTTGCTTTGATGAAAAGGTTTTTTGTTGGAAATCACTACTTGCGTTTTTGATCTGTGTAAAATTTCAGACAAAGCAAGCCCTCTGCCCCCACTTAGAACAAAAAGTTCCCATTTGCTCATGTATATAAAATTGCTTTAATAGAATGAATATTTATCCCATAAAAGATATTTCATTAAGTCTTTCATTAGGTTTTCACACATGAAATGATTTTTTTACATCATAGAGAATAATGCTAAGAGTGGAAGGCCAACTGATTTAATTGTATTTTTTGCAGATTCAATGTAAATAGTGATATAATTTGTTATTATTGGAGGTTTATGAGTCCTTAACAGCAATGGTATTCACCCAAGAATTAAACTAATTTTCAAGTATGATTTTAAATGAGGACATAATGCAGCTCAAGCTTCTGATAACTTCAATAAAGCATTTGAAGTGAACACTATTGCTGTGCAAATTGTTCAGCATTGGTTAAATAATTTTAACTCTGGAAATATGGATACTAATGATTAATCTCCACGGAGGCTGAAACCCATTTGTAAGGATGAAGGATCATTGCCAATAGTGGACAGTAGCCCAATGACAATGGCTCAAACACATTGTGGAGACTTTAGGACTTCAACAACAATGTTATCACATCAGATTAAAAAGTTGGGAAAATGGATTCCTCATGAACTGAATGAAATGCTCCATGACAGTGCCAGAACCAACACCACTCAGTCCAAACCTGGAGAATTGGAATATGAAGATTTGCCTTACTTTCCATATTCATCTGACATTTCTTCAACAGATGATCTTTTCAAGTATTTTGAGCTTCATATCCATAATAAAAGGTTCAATAATAAGAAAACTAGAATTTGTACCTTTACCAAATTTGAAACCACTCCAGGATCTCTAAACTTGGATAATATTGCCCACTGGTGGGCAATTTTAACTCTTAGGAGGGTGGGCAGTGAGCAACTAAATAGAAAATGATGAGCATATCTATCCTCCCAATAGTCACATACAGAGCTGAAATATGAAACATAACCAAAAGATTGATTCTCAAACTGAGAATCATGCAATGTGCAAATGACAGAATCATGCTCAACCTCTCATGGAGAGATCGGAAGATACCAGAGTATATCAGAAAAAAGAGCCAAGTCCGAGACATCATAGCAACTGTTAGAAAACATAAATGGCAATGGGCTGGACATGTTTTATGAATGTCAGACAACCGATGGACATTAAGACTCACAATGTGGATCCTCAGAAATCAGGTGCAAGGTTGTGGCCAACAGAGAGTAAATGGCGTAACAAGCTAGATAAATCTAGGAAGTACTGGCTCTGCAATGCCCTTGATAGAGAGGTCTGGTGAATCTTGGGGAAAGTCCAAGTCCAACGATGGACGCTAACAGACAGATGATGATGATAGTATCATGTGAATTAAAGTCTGTAATTGGCAATAAAAATGAGTCAACAGAAACATTTTCTATTATCAATTTGCCAAGCAGGACTGTGATATCGCACATTATGCAAACCCATTGTGTCTGCACTTGCTGTGTCTCAACAGACACAGAGATTGCACTGATGATATCTAAAAACGGTATGTGTATGCTGAACATTTGATGTTACTTCTTTACATTACTTTCATTAAAGAAACAGCGAAAACTGTTCAAATTTATTGCTTTTTAAAAGATAAAAATTTTTTTGTTATCCTTTTGAATATTTACTATTCAAGTGGGCGGGGGAAAAATGTTACATGTAAATGATGACACTAAAAAGGTTGAGAACCTCTGCACTAAACAAAAAAGAATTTCATAGAGATGGTATGTTATCGTTTGTCAATCATTATGAAAAGGTTATTGCTTCGAATGAGTCAGATTTTGATTAGATATAAGAACCTGTCATCTCAAAATGTCAAAATAGATTTCTTCTGTTTTCAAGTTGGTCTGGCTTGCTGGTGATGTATATATCAGATGTATAAGCCACACCAATGGAGCTAGAGGGCTGAAATTTTCAATATTTACTCAAGATTATTAAGTCTAGACAAAAATGATTTTTTTTATTTTTCAAATTTTACCCTTATAAGGTTTTTAGGTAGGGGGATCAATTTACAATGTAAGTTTTCACTAAATTGGTCCCTAAATTTGTCTGACTGTTTAACTTTGTTTTTTCAAAATTTGGAATTTTTCGGTGATCGCAGCCCTACGAAAAATAAAAGAAGTAAGATTCATTGATCACCTGTTTTCCCAATTTTTAATTGATCATCCCGCACAGTATGCAGCTAAAAGATGGTTTCATTGTAACATCCTAACGGATACCAAAGACATATGGCTGAATCATGCTTATGCTTATAAATTCTGAATTACCTATATGGTATCTACAGACTAACAAGTAGGGGTATAGCTGGAGATTTAGGGGCCTGGGAGTGCTTGGCTCTATGAGGAACCCCCTTTCAACATTTAGAGGAGAAGTTGCCAACCTGGGAGTTGTGCACCCCTGAGTATCCACAAAAGTATTACTTGGGATGTATGGGCAGACCTTTCGGAGGCCTTGGGTTAATGAGCTTATTGGATAGAGTAAATGTTGTAGAAGGAGATTTGAAGGCCAAGGTAGGGGTTTTGGTTCTTTGAGAAGGCTCTTCCAAAAAGGCAGTAAGTGAACAACTATTTATCAAGCTTTTGAGGGCCCCTCCATTGATGGTCACGGGGAGGGGGAGGAGGCATTCAAAATCATCTCCTCCTCAGCAACCCCAACCTGCTAACAAGGTTGTATACTTTTATGATAAAAATTTGTCTTTTGCACATAATTTTAGAAAATAATATAAAATCTCAAAAAATATTTCTGTAAATTACTGGTTTATTTTTTTTAGGGAGATAAGAACTTTTCAGAAATATTGAATTTCAACAAAGAAAAAAAAAAAGAGATAAACCAGGATTTGAATATGTAAATATGATTTCTTTTTCAATATAATTAAGATATCTGAATTTCTTTGGGTGGTTAACTGAAATTCTGCGATAAAACATTGTTTGTCATTCTATTAATTATTCAGACTAGTATCCTCAACTATGTGACTTTTTTAACGTTTCACCAGATTTTTTCTCCATTCTTCCTCCGGTGTACATGACATTTGGTAACACATGAATATTTCTATTTATCAGAAACTGTCAATCACAAATGTCAACACAGTTTTCTTCAGTTTTCAAGTTGGTGTGGCTGGCTGCTTGGTCTTGTATAAATGTATCACATGTACAGACTGCACCAATGGAGCTAAAATGTCGAAAATTCAAACATTTACTTGGGATTATCTCTAGAAAAATATATCTTTTTTTAAATTCTCCCCACCAAAGAAGTTTTACGCTAAATTTATCTCTTAATTTGTGTTTGCTTGTTTTTTTGAAAATTCAGACATTTTTAGTGAAGGGCAAGAAGAAAAGAAATTATTCATTGATCACGTCATTTCCAATTTTTTAATTCATCTCCCCTACCACAGCATGCTACCAAAAGACCTTGGTAATATGACAGTTCCTATTGAGTGACTAACCAAACCAATTTTATTTTTAATCTCACAAATAGTAACATTTAGCAGATACTTATGTGAACAGCTGTAATTACTGAGATTATTGTCATGGTGCTGAAATGAAACAATTTTTATGTAGTGTTCCAAAGTACCAATCAACATTTTCAATCCAACCAGTGTGGTTGCAACATGGTATCTCGTAACTATTTTAGTAATCTATCTTAGGATCTTAGTACGTGTAATTTATTTCTATTTGTATTTCATTTTTCATTATGGAGTTCATAATGTGTTTTACCATTGCCAAGTTTTGGGAATATAAAAAAACAGGACAGGCATCTTGTTATGACAGTACCAGTCATAATTATCTATGTCTCCATGAATATAACTAATACATAATTTCAATTATAAAGTAAAAAAAACGTTTTGTGATTAGTCTGTCAGTGAGGATGTAGGTCCAAGTAAAATTATTTTGCATGACTTACTGATAAATTCAGATAAAATTTGAAGTAGATTTCTTTTTCAAATTCATATAAACACAATAGAATTTTATTTATAAGTTAACATTGTTTCTATTTAAAATGAATTATCCACTTTAGCAACATTACTTCCCATGACGGAGGTCGCAATATCAATATGTGATACTTTCTTCAGAATTTTTGATATAATGGAATTATGGACTAATGCATTTTGCAATAAACACGTTGTCTTGGGAAATAACAATGCCAAAGCAAACAATTCTGTAAATCAAATCAACGTAACTGTGAATTACTAAATCCAGTTTTTTTTTTTTTTGAATTCTATCACTATTACTATGGATATTGAACTCTGGAATCCTTTGAAATACTTCCTGATAATGACCGAAGAAGGTTGAAAGCACTTGAAAAACTATTGTATGACCTATGGACAGTTCTTTCATTCTTGTAACCCAGCCAGAAAAAAAAACAACCCATTTGTAAACAAGAGAAATTATCAAAAAATTGAATCAACAAAAACAATCGGTTGTGTTCAATATACATATATATATATATATATATATATATATATATATATACATATATACATATATACATATATACATATATACATATATATATATACATATATATATATATATATATATATATATATATATATATATATATATCAATCAATCATTGGTTTCTATGTTCATATATATGTACGTTAGTGCTTGTGAATAGGTTTTTCAATAATTCTGTAACTTGGTGATGGAAAAGAGGAATAATCCATCCAACTAATATCCATTTTTCAACAAGAACTCTTGTGACCATATTTTCTTGTTTAAGATATCTTGGCTTTCAACCAGTAAATCCGGTTGTGGTCAATGATGTATCAAAAAATAATGCAGATATGAATAAAAAAAAATGTAGAGAAAAACATAACAGCGGCTTCTTTTTTCTTTTCTTGAAGTAGGTCAGATTTAATGAAACACCTTCTGCTTTTTTTATGTCATGGGATTACTTCTTTGGATTACATCTTGCAACATGACTTTTGTGCCTGGGTAGTCAGTGCTTTTTGTAATAGCTTACATGAAAGAAGTGTGAACAATGGCTATTATTCCTTTCAAACTGTATGCCTATTGCCAGAATAGTGATTGCAACATCATGAAAGCATTTGAAGTGAACACGACTACAGTGCAAATTGTTCAGCATTGGTTTAACTCTGGAAATATGGAAACTAATACTTAATCTCTAAGGAGGCCCAAACCCGTTCTTAAGGATGAAGAATTATCATTACTGTTTATTATGAATCCACTTCCATAACGAGCGTTATTGTACTAATCTATACAATGTCATACTGCCAAACTTTTCTGTTCCATCTCTCCATCTTAGGTCTGGTCTTTTCTGACTGTGTTTACTGTCCCATAGGCACCCATTGGTTTGCTTTTTTCTCCATCTGCTGTCCCTTCTTCTTATCATGTACTCTGCCAATCTCCTTTTTTGTTGCTTAATTTATCTCGACGATATCTTTCAAACTGGTCCCCTCTCAGATCCATGTTGATCTTTTTGTATCACTGAGTTATTCCAAACATTGCTCTTACCATTGAGCTTGGAGCAACTCTGAGTTTGCTTTCAAGTGTTTTTGTAAGTTTCTAGGTTAAGCACCTGAACGTCATAGCTGGTACAATGTATTGATGGTATTTTTTACATATTAGACATATTGGCAATTTTGCTTTTCTGTGTCTAAATGCTTTATGGTAATAGAATGAGACTGCAGATAACAATTTGTGACGTTGTATGATTGAAAACGTTCAAATTTGCTTGTTGTTCAATCAGAAATAAGTAGATTTCAAGGTATCATCGTCATGGTCATAAAAGTAAAGTTTGAAGAGAATTACAGGCGTTTTCTTTACTTTTCAGACATAATCAGGAAACAACACTCGGTACCCAGGAAGAGAAAAAAGTTTTTAAAAAGTTTCACAGAGTTGTTTGTTTTATCCATTCATGGTGAGACAAAATAGTTAAGCCTGATTGTTGAAATTAAGATGGACATTAGATTTTGGCCAAATAATGTTTTATAGATTTTTAATCACCGATTTGCTCTTTGGAAGAAGTAGAAAGAACGAGAAGAAAAAGATTGCTCAAAACAGGAACAATCAGTTTTTTGGGCGGAACAGGCCCGAGGCATAAGCAAACTAAGTTGTTGCTTGGGGCCCCTTGGTCACCAGAGAGCAACCAAATCAAATTCTGCTTAGGGCCCCGTAAAGGCTTGGGTCGGCCGTGCATTTGGGAAACAGCAACTTGAGGCATTTCGTAGTGAATTCACAATCCTCATCAGCAATTGATGTCAGTCTATCAAGTAAAAATATAAAACAGGGTTAATAAGAATTGTATTCTAGGAAAAATGTCTGATTTAGTCGAGGCAGAAATGTGTTTCCTCTTTCACAATTCCACTTGCAACAAACTAAAAACCTGGCAATAAACTGACTTGACTCTCTGAAAGAAACAGGAGTAAAAACAAATTTTGTTCAAAAATATTTTTTATACAATTATTGACAGCATTTGACAACGTCCGTTATAAAACTATTTTTCTTCAAGTTGATCCCCGTTAAAACATCAAAATAAAAGTAAATAATCATCGCATCAAAAATGAAATGAAAAATATAGTGGGAATTTATGATTCATTGGCAAAGGAAAAAGTTATATATTTATATATATATGTATTGGATGTGTATATTTGTTAATTATTAGTATTGTATAGTCTGCTTTCTCTCTTGCCTTCTCATGCTTATTCATCTCAAGAATTGATTATTTTTTTTAGTTATCAATAAATATATGAAGTGTATACATCAATTATAAACAGTGTATAGTCTGCTTCTTTCTTTCTTTGTCATACTTTCTCATATTTATTTATCTCAAGAAATGATTTTTTCAAATTTAATTTATTTTTTTAATAAAGAAATAAAACTGTTTAGCTGTCTTTAACTACTTTCTTATCAGGTCACTCAACTCCTCATGAATGTTATTAACCTATTAGAATCAGTTCTTGTCAAGAAATTTTTGCCACGCTTAGAACTGCCAACTTACATTGCAGTCAAAATACATATCAATAACTCAGAGGATAAAGAAAGAAAAATCTTCTGAGGGTGAGAAATCATGAAAATCAAAGTAGTTTTTTAACTCTTAGATTCATTCAAGTAAAGAAAAATTCAAGGGGTGTAACTTCTGATTTAAGTTACCTCCCTTGCACTTTCTGTTGAGTTGATCCAATTCGCAGAAGAGTTCCATTTCCAATTGAATTCTATTCATTAGAGAGTTCCACAGCAGTTACAAGGAGGTTGAGTCTTAATGTTATTGCCATTGTGGTGGTAGTAGTAGGGAGGAGGAGGAGGATGCAGCAGCAGCAGCAGCAAAATATGATTATGGAATTATAAAATAAAAATATATTTTGATGTAGACAAGGAAGTCTAAAAAAAACTGAGGGAAATTTCACAAAAAAACAAACATAGAGAATGGAAAAAAAAACTAAAAAAATTTTGGAAAAGTTCAAGTAATTTTGCCAATGGACGACATCAAGCATCACCCGACAAATATTTTTGACACGGCAATACTTATTTCTTGGCCTCCGCCAAAATCAATCACAAAAATCAATCTCCTTTTTTTCTCTTCTTACTGTAGAGTTATCAATTGTTATGTACCCAAAGATACGACAGCCAGCAGCAATATTTCAACAAAATTACCATTATATTTATCTGTGGCTTTTTAAACTTTAAAGGAAGTATTCTCTCAAAAGTCCTTTTAAAAAAAAATCTCTTTATTTATCTATGATTCAGAAACTTTTTCCACAAGCCTTAATGTGTTTTCATAGACTGGCAAAAATATTTATCTAAGCACTTATCAATATGTAAACAAACATATATATTTTATACAACAATCTATAGAGAGAAGCAGAACATATATGTCGACATAGCTTCTGATAGATATACTGATATATACATACATACATATATATATATATATATATATATATATATATATTTATATATATATATACAAATAATGTATCTATCATCATCATCTTCATCATCATTACTGTTTTTATTTTTTTCTAAATTTTTTGTTAATTTTTGGTAGAGATCTCTTTCTGACAGCATTGTATATTTTACAAGTATAAGTTACATACGACTGAGGGCATTGTTTACTTGCTGGAAACATTTCAAGAAAAGATTTGAAGATTAGCAGGAGATTTCGGATGCTTGGTTCCTTGAGGGCTACCCCTTTCCAACATTCAGTGCTATGGTCGCCTATTTGGGGGCCCAAGGTCCTCATAGGTCCATAGAGATATTGGTGGGGGTCCATGGGCAGACCTTTCAAAAACCTGGGATCCTACAGCTTGTTGAGTACACACACTCTTCATAATCTGAGCTAGATATTTGAGGGCCCAGGGTTGGAGGTGTCTCTTCTCCCTTAAAGAGTCCGCTCCATTGGAAGACTGGAAGGTGATTCAGAATTGCTCCACTCGCTCCCTAAGCTTCAACTCTGATATGAGGTTCTACTTCAGTAGTTTGGGTCAATTATTCTTTTGTATTAACATTTTTAACTATGTTATTTTTATCATCAGCAGCAGCCTTTTAGCATCTGTTGTTAGAGATGAACCTTCTTCAAGATTCGTCAGACCTCTCTATCATGGGTGTAGCAGAGCCGATACTTCCTGAACTTATCTAGTTAATCTCACTATTCTATATTTTGTCAGCCCTGGTTTTGCATGACAGACATTCTTGCAACATAACCAGCCCATTGCCATTGAAGTTTTCTTGTGGATCCTATGATATCTGAGACTCTTTGATATACTGTGAGGTTTAGTATGATTCTCTCTTGTACATGTTGCATGTTTCTCAGTTTGTAGGTCAATCTTTTGGCAAGGTACCATGTTTCAGCTCCATAGGTGACTATTAGGAGGATGCATTTGTCATGATACTTCAATACAAAGGTGTAGCGGGAGATTTAATGGCCAGAGAGGTTTTTCTCCTTGAGCCCCAAATGCGCCCCAACATTTAATGCTGTAGTTCCCAACCTGGAAACCGCGGAACACTTAGGGTCCACAAAGGTATTACTGCAGGTCCATGAGCTTGTTAAGTTGGCAGACCCGGGGAGTTTTTAAAGGTAGAGATGTAGCTAGATATCTGAGTGTCTGGGCAGGGTGGTGGGCTATTTTAAAATCCACCCCACCCTCCGTCCTCCCTCAGTTATGCCCCTAGATTAGGGACTCCAAATAGCTAAGATTTCCTTCTTATAACGTGCACAACCACACTGTTCTTTAACTTTTTGAAGCATCGTGGAATAAATTTCATTTCTCTTTTAGCACATTGACTGCAAGCCTATTTTTACTCATTTCCTTCTCACTGCCAAGAGCCCTATGCTGGGTGAAATAAGCTACCTTAAACCCTGTCTGCCTCCCTGCCTCCTTTTGGATCAAGGTGTAAAAAAAAAACTAAAATAAAAATCCAAAATGGCAGGTACAAATTTCTTTGTGACTGACGTCATGATAGCAATTGAAATTGCGGGGCCAGTCACAATGTATTACGAGTAAACTTGAAAATGTCATGCTGACTGAAATTTCCGTGTTCAGTGCTCCCATAGTGCCAGTCACGAGTATTATCGCTGTCAACTTTTTGACTTATCTGCTTAACAGATGTTAATTTGTCCTTTTTGTGAATTACTTCGGATATTGTACTTTTAAAAAAAGTGGTTACTCAAAAAACCCATAAACATTTCATTATCAATTATTATGATCAATTTTCATTATTATATGCAATTTTCATGACCAAATGGTTTTATTAGTTGCCGTTGTTAATGCTGTTGATGAGACGAGAGAGTCAGACAGCCCAATTCCTCCTCATCAGTCTGCTATTGTGGTTACTAACCTTTTTATTAATCAGAACCGCTCTAATCTAAACGAATTTTCTCACGGACCCCAGGCTTTTTGAAAGGTCTGCCTAAGTATTATTTGATCACTTGACGGACCTTTAGTAATACCTTTATGGGCCTCCTCGTGGGAGAGGAGGAGTCTGCTGAACCCAGATTTTGAAATTTGTAAATAATGTTCCAAAAGGCTGTTTTTTCTTAGATTCTAGTTTTGGCTTTAAATACCTTGCAGAGCAGAATAATTAATCAACAATTACCTGAGAGTCATTTGAATTTGTCCAAACTTCAAAGCCAAGTATTTTTGTTGTTGGCTTATGGATGCAACCAAGAAATGTTTGGAAGCTCATCGAATATCTTAAAAATTCATGATTAATGCTTAAAATGAAAAACTTCATATTTTTCTTTCCTGACCATTAAATGTCCACTATGAGAATACTCATGTCTGACAAAATTCAGTTGGCTAAAGTATTGGTGTATCTGCGTGGAGGGTCAATTTTAATACTACCTTTTCATCTTCATATATCTCAGAGATCAGAGGTTTATATTCTGTCTCACCATTCCATTTGGCTCTCAGGCTGATCAGCAGACGGTGAAGTAGTTCAAAGTGGAAGAAAAAGAAATGCATTTCAAAGCTTTATTGAACCACTCAAACTCAGAATTATGAAATGTACATGGGAGAGAATCATGCTCAACATCACATGGAGAGATTGTAAGGCAGCCCAGTATATTAGAGGAAACAAAGAAGTCTGAGATATAATGGGCTAGACATGTTATAAGAATGGCGGACAACTGCTGGACATCACAACTCAAAACACCTATCTCCAGAAATCACATGCAAAATAGTGTCTGATAAAATATAAGACTGCTAAACAAATACAGAATGTACTGGCTCTGTAACATCTATGATAGAGAGGTCTGGCAAATCTTATGGAAGGACTTTGTCCAACGTCAGATGCTAAAATGCTGATGGTTATATAACTCTCACATTGCTTTACCAAGTGAACTCATCACTCAAACAAAAGAGAGAAAGTTAGCAGCAGGTACCTTGCTATGCCACCTTGGGCCCTGGCAGTGAAATTTATGAACTCTTAACCCCGTGCACCTCTTTTATACGTTGAGGTTCTGATATAGTGTTCATTTCTACACTGAATTGACTCATTGAATCTTATTTTCCTTGTTGAAGGAATCATTCTGTCACCGAAAATTTCTTTTACAGCAAAGATCAACCTTCTTTCATCATCTCAAATATGCAACCTTGGTAAAGATACATGTATAAAGATATCAAGGCTATCTTTCTATGAGTACAGACTTCTCTGACACTTAGTCAAAGAGAAAATCATTTCCTCAGGCAAGACCACAGCAAGGTATTACGCTGATAAGAGTTTATGACCTTGAAGATGACAGTGTCAAAAATTAATCTGAAACTCTCTCCAGGGTCGTATTTATCTTCAGCCATAAATATTTTCACCTTTTGTTAAAGTGACTTTTTTGTATCATTACAAATCAATTGGTCTTTGAAATAATTCTGTGAGAAGCAGTGGCATAGCAAGAGATTTGGGGGCCCAGAGAGCTTGGCTCTTTCAGGAGCCCCTTCCACATGAAAATGGAAACTTTGTAATAAATA
Organism: Thysanoteuthis rhombus; assembly: GCA_963457665.1. Taxonomy (NCBI): domain Eukaryota; kingdom Metazoa; phylum Mollusca; class Cephalopoda; order Oegopsida; family Thysanoteuthidae; genus Thysanoteuthis; species Thysanoteuthis major. Next base: position 4,592,399 of record OY735201.1, on the reverse strand, counting down.
GATATGCACTATCACTTAATTGCTGAAAGACTGAATTATCATTTACGCTATTCATGTTTGTACAAATATATCCATGTTATTGTATGATGTCTGTAAAAATGCAGTAAGTGAACAATCATTTATAAATCTTTTTGGCCCCCTCCTCCATTTGGGGCTGGGAGTTTGGGGGTCCTTTTCCAATATTCCCTTCAGCCATACCTCTGTTGAACTGGGATTGGTCAATGATTTCAAGAAGGAAATGAAGGAAATGTAGAGATCTTCCATTAGCGATGAAGACATTTCCGGAAGAGAATAGAATTACTCTTGGTTAGTTAGAAGCCAATGTATAGAAAATTATGAAGAGAAACAATTGAAAAATGGTTCATATGAAAATATTAAAGGCTAAAAATTACAAAGAAGGAAAAAAACAGAAGGAAAATAAAAACAGCAAATTGAAGGAAAAATGAAAGAAATATTGAAATTCAGAAAAGAATGAAAGTTATTGAAACTTGCTAAAACTAGGAAACCATAACAAAAATAAGAATTGAAGAAAGGGTGAAAAAAATTTATAGAATTGGTTAAAAACTTGAAATGGAAACAGTTACTCAATAGAAACCATCATATGACAAGCATCAATTGGCAGCATACTGTATTGGGGATGATCAATCAAAAAGATTGGGAAAAAGGATATCAATGAATATGTTATTTTTCTCACCTTTTTGTTATGCAGTGATCAGTAAAAATAGTCTAAGTTTTCACAAAACATGCATGAATGTTGCCAATCATAGACTAAGGAATAGATTTAGCATGCACTTACATTGCAAATTCAACCCCTTCGCTAAAAACCTATTTAATGGAGGGAGGTCCTAAAAAAACTTCTCCGACTGAATATGGAGTAAATATTGAAATTGTAAGCCTCTAGCTCCATTTGTACACAATACACACATAGCTAAACCAACTTTAAAGACTGAAGAAACCTATGTTGGTAGTCTTGGTGACAGTTTCAAATAATTGAATGAGAAAAAAGAAGTGATGGAAAAGACAAAGAAAACCAAATTAAAAAATACACTAAAACTTGATTCATCCAATTGAAACTTTATTTTTATGCTGAAGTGACATGACCACAAACAGTTCGTGAAAGAATCTATTGTTTGTGTTGTGACTCGAGAACTGCATCAATTCTAAATTGCACTCATAACTGCCTGATTTTTACATGACAATCAACAATTGTAGTTTTCTATGGGCTTTTTTTTAGGCTTCTAAAACTTCTCTTCCATTTTCTCATTACTTTATGCCCTGAAGGATTAAGCCATTTTATATGCATTACTTACAAGGTTTCTTTTTACCAGCTTCAATGCCCGCTAGCAAGTAAATATATATACACACATATATATATATATATATATATACATATATATATATATACATATATATATATATATACATATATATATATATACATATATATATATATACATATATATATATATATATATATATATATACATATATATATATATGTATATATATATATATGTATATATATATACATATATATATATATGTATATATATATATATATATATACACTAAATTGTTTGGTAGCATTTAAAAAGTAGGCATTTTCTTCCAATATTTATTTGTCTCTTTTGTTTTGTTTTTCTTGAATAATGTAAATTGCAATTTTATTCCAGTTTTTGTTGCTAAACGTCTTTAGTGTATATGTATGTATTCCACAATTGATTTATATTTTGTCACTGTAAATAGATTGGAGAGAAAGGTTTCATTGTTGAATATGTCCACTCAATAGGTTTATGGAAAAATAAATTAAAGATGCTCACAGCAAAGTGATGCAATTACTACCAGTGCCTCTTATGGCTGCTTTATATTGTTGTGTAATTCTAGACTTTTCTGAAGAAGTAAAGACTAAGTCTTTTTATCCATAATACCAAAAATGTCTGAAATAATAAGGCTATTATTCATAAATTTTCATTGAGTAAATTCATGGAAATGTTGTATTAATGATAATATTATTACATTTCATCAAGCCCCGAAGATTTAAAACGGATATTTATCATTGCTTTTCTTATTTTTTATTGAAATAATGTGGAAATGTTCATAATATCCTGAACTAGGCTCATCAGGTATTCAAAGCTATTGATTTTAAAATAAGTTTCAATTGTCGTCTTCTTTCTCTTTCCACCGTCTTTGTTACAGAAGCATAGCTGGGGATTTGAGGGCCAAGGGGGGACTGAGCTTCTTAAGTGGTCCCCTACAAGATTTAATGAGATTTATCATTAGAAATGCAGCAAATGAACCGCAATCTTTAAGTTTCAGAGGGCCCCCTTGCATTAGTGGCCAGGGGGCAATAGAAATAGAATAGAAATTTCCTGTTTCCATTCCAATGCATCAGCTTAGTGATCCTTGCAAGTTTTCAGTCTGGTCAAGACCAGGACTTTATTCTTACAGGTTTTTTTCAACTACCCCATCGGCAGAATGCAAGCCTACTGAATAGAGACTACCCCCAACCCTAATCACCCAGCTTAGCCTGTACTTAATGACCTGCTGAGTGCTCAGGGAAACCTGTCTTATTGAAAGGTTTTCCACACTCTCTGCCCATACTTGGGATCTTCTGCATGTGAGTCAGATGTGCTAATCATTACACTATCTGAACAGACAAATATTTCAGTCTGACTTTGTTTATTTGTATCTGTCTAAATCAAATTAAAATCAATTTAGTTTTTTCAAACTGTTGACCAATTCATATTTGTATCAGTCAATCAATTTAAAAATATTAATAGCTATTTAGTCTTTATTGCCAACAATCAGGATTCAAATCCAAGTTTCAAATGCTAAATCTTATAGGATAATCTTCTAACAAAAGACCGATACAATCTTCATACCTGAAAGAAGTTGAAGATATACTTGATAGTCTAACTTTGCATAAATGAATCACCATAACCTGCATGTGTAACAGAACCAATCATCTAAAATTATCTTGAAAAAATAGATCTTTTAAATGAAATTTCTAATTTTAAAAAATCCCAGCAAAAGATTTTGACATTGTTGGTCCAAAATGACCTCAGGGACTCCAAGAAACACTTTTTCAAGAAACTAAAAACTTTTTCAAGATGGGGCCTAGTTGGGTACTCATGCAAATTTTCAAGGTTGTAGTCAGAAAAATATGACTAGAAGTGCCTGGAGACATACACTCATAGACACAGACATTTTAAGAGAGAAGAATCTGTAACGTATTTGGCTGGTTGGTCAGCTATTGTGGGGCTACAGTAAATAGAGAAGGGTAGCTGGGGATTTGAGGGCCTGGGGGGCTTTGCTCCCTGAAAGGCCCCTTCCAAAATTTAGTGAGATATGTCAGAAGAAATGCAATAGATCAACTACTATTTATGAAGTCTCTGGGGACTCCCCTCATCCAGGGGCTTTAGGTGGGGGGCATCTTTTAGCTTTCCACCGCTACTCTCAGCAATGCATCTGATTGGTCATATGTATGTGCCCTAACGAAATTGCTGAGATGAACAGAAGCAAATCAAAACAAACTTGCATTCCAAGGGAAATCATGAATCACCGCCATCCATATATGCTGCTTCATACCTCCTAAATCAGCAGTGCTGGTGATAAAATTAAGTTGTCTTGATGAAAGTAATACTAATATAGTTTGAAACATAAATGAAAAAAAAAACAGATTATTCACTGAATAGGGTGATCAATTAAAAAGCTAGAGAAAGGGGTGATCAATGAATAACATATTTCTTATATTTTTTGGCTGTAATCACCAAAAGGTACAAATTTTTCAAAAGACCAGCACAAATACTTCTGGACATAAAGTAAGGGACCAATTTGGTATCAATTTTCATTGTAAATTGAACCCCCAATAAAAACTTATCAGGAGCAAAAATTTCAAAGCGTAAAAAAGAATATTTCCTCTATCCATTGAGGGAAGTCTGTGCGCAAAACTTAAATTTTCAAATATGAACAGTTTTAGCTGGGCTAGACACATTGAGACACACGTTATGACATTTGAATAACCCAAAATTAGTATCAGTGATTGAACCAGTCTGTTGTGGGTAGCGGTGATTAAGGAAGAACAAAAGAGTACAAAAAAATGAAACTGATTTTGTAATTAATCATGAAGGAGATGCAAAGTGGCATAATGGTTACCAGCACAGAAAATGGAATCGAGTGTCAGCTGAGGCGTCTAATGTTCACTTTGCACCAAGGCCCTTGAGAAAGATATGAATGCACACAACCCCTACTAAGCTATGGTTGGATAGCAGACCATTTAAGTAAGCCAATCATAAAACAGAAAATAATAACTTAGGGTCATGCCAACTTGTCGACTGAACGTACTACTTAGACAAGTGTAGAGTTCAACCCAATATGGTTTCTACTGCTCAACTGGGAAAAGGCACAGAGATCAATGCCTAAGAAGGAAAGACAAAGGAATCAATTGTAACATAGCTACCATTGGAAAATTCTGTTCACCACTATCACATTCAGATATTCCATTTGAAGAAGGTCGAAGAATGAATCAGCCAAAACGTTATGTTTAAAATACAAGTAATAAAAAAAGAGTTCAACTGTTTGAAAATAATTCGTAATCTCGATCGTAGTGGATGGAGTGAATTTATGAGAAAAGAAGACATGGTCTATACATAAAACTGAGTGAGAAATTTTTACTTCTTTTGGTTCCTTGTTAACTAAAGTTATTTTCTGATTGCTTATGTCCAAAAAGTATAGAAAAATGTCAATTATTCCTTCCATGTTTTGCTTTTATGACCAGAACATTGATAATTTAAAATTTACTAATTTCTAATTGTACAGCTGGTGAGTTCACACATTTTAATCTAAAAGTAATAAAAAAACACTTGAAAAATGAACTTCTCTATCCTCAAAAGCAAAGTTTAAAGAGAATAACAGCCATTTTCTGAATTTTCTACTCATATGCAATCATTAAATAACACTCACTACCCAAGAACATATTGTTTGGTGTAATCAATATTTGATGAAGAATTTCTAAAAAAATCATTAATATTTAGATATATTTCAATCATTATTCCGCTCTTCATATAATATGAATGAATAATTGAACTTTGGTGCCTGTATTTTGTATTGCAGTTATGAAATCCAGATTAGTCCCAAATTGTTTTCCAATGTCAGACATTGTAAAATTAATTAATCTATCGAGTGTTAATTAATTATAATCACACAAACAAATAAAAAAAAACATAATCGATCACACTATATTATTTGTTTTCAGTTGTTATTATTGATTAATATCATCTACATTTGTCAGAATTACTTCCCTCCTTTTTTATGAAAGTTCATATTTGAGACAAACAGGTCTGGTTAATCACTCTATTGGAACTGTCCTGCAACCGATGTCTTTTGGCAGCATGCAGTTTTTGGGGTGATCAATTTAAAAATTTGGGAAAAAAAAATTTGTCGGGAAGTGATCACTAAAAAGTTTGAATTTTCAAAAAGCAAGTGTGAACCATCCTGAATACAACCTAGGGTTCCAATTTAGTTTAAATTTACATTTTAAAATGGAGCCCCTTCCTAAAGAAAAAACAGTATTTCTGAGCAGAACTTTTTAAAAATGAAAAATAAATCTTCTTTGTAGACACAATAAAGAGTAAACGTAAGTTTGGCATAAACTTAGACTGCTGAATGACCCCACACATACTAAAAGCACACTGGGACAATTTTTTAAAAAAACAATTTTTTTTTAGATTTGATAAGGAGTAAATCTGTGATTTTCAAGTCTTATCACTCCATTCATGTGGCCTTTATAAATAATACATACACAGAGAGCCGGATGTCCAAAGAACTCACTTAAAAACTGTAGAAACCTAGGTTGACAGTTTCTTATATGGATAGATGATAAAAATGATGAGTTTAATATAGAATGGACAAGCAAGGGCAAAGCAATAAAACTTGATGAACATATCAGCCGATCAATGGACAAGAACATTTCTGTCCACAAAGATTTATCATCAGAGATATTTTTATTGCACAAGCAAACAGGGAATCAAAAAGTCATATTTGCTAAAAGTAGGTAAAAGTTATTAATCTGCCAAAATTTTTACCCATTTTTAATTATTTATCTATTCTTTCATTGTCAATACCAGCACCATACTCACCCGTCTCTGAATCAGTGTAAAATATTTGTTTTGCATTGGCCCAGCACCAGTTTCTGATTTTACAGTATGTTGATCTCTTTAACGAAAGCCCGTTATCTTATTGTCTTGTCTAGTGCTATTTTTAACCTTTAATAAAACACTCTGTATATATTCAACATTATGTGGGTGTCTTTTGATTCTTGATTTGAGGAGGAGAATCAAGCAGAGAAAATTTTTCAAACCAGATATTTCTGAGATGGTCCATGTTCTATTGGTCAATTTTAATTCATGGTTTCCTTTCTCTAGACATAATATGTCACTAGTTCTGAGAAAGGTCATGAACATTCAAAGAGTTTTTCAGACAACAGAACTTCTCATTCATCGTGTTGTTAACAAAGTTTCCGACAGAAGGAAAAAAACACCCAAAAGCTATGTTCTAAATGTTGTTGTTATTGAAAATACTCTTTCTTTATCATCATTATATTCCGATAGCATACCTGAAAAAAGCTTTAGAATGAATCATCTGAAATGTTGTGTTAACTACATAAACAATCAAATATCTGCGAATGAGATTTAGGTAATGAGGTTGATATTATGTATGAATTTCTCTTGTTGGTATCATCAGTCATTTACCATATAACCGTTTCAGGGATTTAAAAAAATAATCATATATATATATATATATATATATACATATATATATATATATATATATATATATGTATGCATAATTATGATAATTAAA
>OY735201.1:4540538-4580538 GCA_963457665.1 Thysanoteuthis rhombus | reverse complement strand
TTAGGATTGTCTCCCCCACCCCCAAAGAAAATAAATTTCCGAATAAGAAAAACAAGAGACTTAAGTAGTTTCTGATATTTTTTCTTTCCAGAGCTGCCACTCAGTGACCTTTTTGAATTCAATGTCAGATTTTTAAAGCCATCAGCTCAAGTTGTTCTTGGTTGATAGATATCTACAATCAAGCTTACATCTCAGAAATTCTGATTGTATCTGTTGTCTGCATATCAAATTGATCTTGTCTTCTGACAGTCTCTTCAGAAACTGAGGCTGTAAAAATAGTATCAAAATAGACCAGCAATTTAATATCCACCCGACCCCCAACAAAAAAAAAAAGCCAACTACGAAAATAAAACAGACAGAATTGAAAACAACAGAAAAGCCAAAAATTATAATTTTGTTATGAATGGAAAATGTATTTTCATACCTAGAACTAATAGGCACCCAAATGGTACGATAAAAAGAAAAGCAGGAAATATCATCCACTTCAATGAAAAAAAAAATCTAATTTATTATTCAATATATACATTTATATTATATTGTGTATTATATTTATTTGTGCAGACCTATTCATTTTATACATGTACGAAAAATCCAATTAGTCCTAAAAATAAAGGTCTTTAATCAATGCATTCTCCCAATAGTCACCTATGGAGCTGAAACATGGAACCTAAAAGATTGACCTTCACACTGAGAATCATGCAACGTGCATATGAGAGAGTCATGGTTAACAAAACATGGAGAGATTACAGAATACTGTAGTATATTAGAGAAAAAACAGGAGTCTAAGATATCATAGAAACCATTAGAAAACTCAAATGGTGATGGGCTGATCACGTTGCAAGATTGTCAGATGACAGCTGGACATTCACAACTCATAATGTGGATCTTCAGAGATGATATGCAAAACTGTGTCAGACAAAATATAAGATGGCATGACGAAATAGACCGGTTCAGAAAGGATTAGCTCCATAACGCCCATGATAGAAAGGTCTTGCAAAACTTGGGGAAGGTCCTTGGAAATCTTCAGGAAGGTCACTGTCCAATGAATAATGATGATGATGATGACGTGATAGAAATAAAGACCGGCCAGACATTTAGCAATAAGAAAGGATAACAGAGCAAAAGGTTTTTGTCTTGCATTTAACTCATAATGATGGTGACTATGATATTTATATATGTCTATATCTATATCTTTTATATTTATGGATACATATATATGTATATCATGCTTTGTACAATGAACGCAAAAAGTATCCAATACATTTCAAAAAGTCAATTCTAATATCCTTATACAGCTTTCATATTGACAAAATGCAAAAATCGGAAGAATATTGTGACAAGAGTGAACATTGAGAATTTATGCACAAAATCAGAAATCTCTGATCCAAATTCTGTCAATTTCAAAGATGTGTGAAGATGTTACATGAACTTTTTGAAATATATTGGATATTCCGTGTACTCTCTGAATTTAAATACAGTATATAATAAAGTACCATATAACATACAAGCAAAATTCTTCACTTGGCTGAACAGTTTTGGTAGAGACACTCATCTGAAGAAAATCATATTGAGTGGTTGATTTTTAATATTATAAGTGCTCCAAGAATCTGGAGCCTTTGTTTCTACTATTGATATATAGTTCTTGGACACATGGATGACAGATAACACTTGTTAGTTGTCTACACTTAACGGAAAACCATAATTTTGGTGCCTTCCCCAGAATGACTATTACACTACAATTGATCCCAGCAGAGACATTATGTAACACTGGTAGAGAGGAAAACATATGGAAAATATTTTTATGGAGAGAAAAAAAGTGCAGAAGAAAAGTAACCAAAATGGAAAGCTCTGAATAAGATCAAAATACTTGGATGCAACAAACTGGATCTTTATAGGAAATGGCTAATAATAACTGACTTTCAAAAAGTTTTTCAGGCTATTGAACTCATTCTTCTTAATGTTATTAACACAGCGTTTCGACTGATTCATTTTATAGCCTTCTTCAGATGTGCTATCTGAATGTGATGCTAGCAAACAGAATTTCCCAATGGTAATCAAGTTACAAAGTAGGATTCAGGTAATATTGATTTCATTTTCTTGTTTTCACCTTTTTCTCTCCAAATATGGCAGAATGAATAGGCTGAAACATTGTGTTAACAATACAAACAACAATTGAAAGGTCAAGTGTCCAAAAGACTCTCCGTATTCTAATGGCCCTTCTCAAAACTATAGAAAATATCTGACATATTTACCTCTTTGGATCAATTTTGTGTAGCCCTCAAAATGGCCCACCTGACCAACCAGATATGTGGACTACAGATTCTTCTCTCTTTGAGTGTCTGTGTGTCTGTCTGTAAGTGCTCCTGGTCACATTTTGGGGGCTCCAACCATGAAAATCTGCATGAGTACATCACTAGGCATAAAAATATTTTTTGTTTTTTTAAAAATCATTTTGGACCAATATCATCATCATCATAATCATCATCCATCTTTGACCATAGACCTTCCCCAGGATCTGCTACACCTCTCCATCATAGTCATTATGGAGCCAATATTTTCCCAACCTGTCCACTTTGTCTCACCAACTTTTATTCTGCTGGCCTTGGTTTGGCTTTTGATTTCTTAGGTTCCCCATGAGATCTCTGGGAATCCATGTGGTGAGTCGTGATGTCCAGTGGTTATCTGCTATTCTTGCAACATGACTAGCCCTTTTCCATTTGAGTTTTTTAGGGGACTCTATAATATCTCGGACTCCTGTTTTCTCCCTGATGTACTGTGCTGTATCATGATCTCTACATGTGAGATCGTGCATGATTCTCTCATATGCACGTTACATGCTTCTCAGTTTGCAGGTCAGTGTCTGGGTTAGGTTCCATGTTTCAACTCTATAGATGACTATCAGGAGGATATATTGGCTGTATACCCTTTGGTTTAAAACTAATGAGATTTTCTTGTGTGCTCTATAGAGGCTTAGGCCAGCAAAAGCAAAAAGCTCTTCATCATCAGTGTCTCAACGTCCATCGTTAGACATCGACCTCCCTCAAGATTTGTCACAATTTTCTATCTTGGGTGCTGCGGTGCCAGTGCTTTCTGAATTTGTCTAGCTCATCTCTCGATCTAATACTCTGCCAGCTTTGATTGCACATCTGATCTTGGGGGGGGGATCCATGTCGTGAATCCATCAGTTACCTGAAAAGCATTTAACAATGTCCGAATTTTGTGCTGGTTAATTTTTAGATAATCTTAGATAAATGATTGTTTTATTTTAGATAACCTTACATAAAAAAAATTTTTTGCTTCAGATAATTTCAGGTTATTAGTTCTGGTGCAATCAGAATTTACGGTGATTCATTTATACAAGGTACAGATTTCTGATATGTGTTTAAGCATGTCTACATTTAATTGAGTGCATATCTGCACATTTATAAGTATACATTGATATCTATTTCCATGTTTATTCCAATTATGAGACTTCTGTATTACTCTGTAAGTAACAGAGAAGCCATAGTCTTCAATCTCTTTCCCCCTCCTATCTTGTAACCATTTATAACTCCTCTTCATTCCACATTTTTGCTCTTACCATTTTGGCTTCCTCACAAACTTGAAAAAAGAAAAAAAATTAACTCATTCGAACATGAACAGTTTTTATGTACATAAAATATTTTGGCACCCTATAAGGAGAAAAACTCGCAATAAATGGGTTGGGAAACCAATATGCTGCAATATTAACATGGATCAATATCGAAATCCTTTTTTCAGTTTATGGCAAAAGCTTAACCTTCAATAACCTTTCCTCCCTTTTTCTTACGACCGTTGCTTCAGTAAAAAGGAATGAATGCAGGGACGTAGGAGCACTGATTTTTGAACAGAATAAGATCCAATCATACGGAATTCAATTATCATCTCTTTTGTGGCAGGTCACTAAACGGCTAACCTTCATTTTGTCCAGAGTCACATCTGCCTGATTCCCAGTCTGCAGTTTAGCACATGATTGGATAAATGTACAACAAATTATATATATATATATATATATATATACATATATTCATATATGTATACATATATAATTGAGTACGAGTACAAGTACACCCAACTATAGATAAATGTTTTTGATTATACACACACACAAACATATATATATATATATATATATATATATATATATTATTCACAGATGATTAATGTGCAGATAATTATATAAATATATATATACATATACATGTATACAACCCTAAAAAGATTTACGTATAGATATGTACATACATATATATATATATATATATATATATATATATATATATATATATATATACCCTGCACATCTGAGATTACGTGATTGCACTCTTTTCTCTCATCCTAATTTATCAATATTTAGCTTTGTGCCAGAGTAAATTGTACTTGGCAGAATACAACATATATATATATATATATATATATATATATATATATATATATATATATATATATATACATATATATATATATATATAAATTAGTTACAATTATCATAATTAATGCCCCCTTCTTTGGGGTTGAGCATTGTTAAGTGGGGCACCCAACAACATCAATCACTGCTATATCCAATGCTTTTCCAACTCTGGAATAGAGCACTTTGGTAGACAGGAATTTTGCAAAAGTAAATATTCATAGCTTAGTTCGGTCCATGTCAAGCTGGGGTAAAATGTCTGCCTCTAGGTCTGAAGCGAAGGTTTTGATCGTACCTTGTGTTACTGGAATGGTGGATAGTCTACAGCCACACTGAAGAGTTGTAATTCAACAAAACAACTGACTGTGGATGAGGCAATTATCAATCATTGTACGTATATATATATATATATATATATATGTATATATATATATATATATATATATATATATACATGTAAATATATATATATATATATATATATATATATATATATATATATATTTCAGCAATAAAAAGACATCCCAGATATTTAGACATTTTTCAATGGACTCATTCAAGAGATACCTTTGCTTCTCTAATGCCAAACTTATCAAAACTTCCGAACTAACTGTATTTATTACACAAATATACCATAAGGAGATGTTGATCTAAAATTTTTCTTCTGCCTTACCAATGTCACACAATGGTAAGATATGGATTCTTGAATTTTAATCAAAGCTCGGGGTTACAGGGGAGTGGGTATGAGAAAACAAAGGCTCCAAAAGCTATATAAATAGTAATTCACCTACTGAAATTCAGCAGACATCTTTAATAAAAAGGATATATTTGTACATACATGAATTTTATAAATAATAATTCAGTCTTTGGGGTAGGTTTTCACCAATCAAGAGATACTGCATGTCTATTGCAAATTTTCTTTTTTCATCAGATCTCACAAGATATTGCAGCCAAGCTCCCGAGGCCCAAGCAACAGCCCCAATTTGAATCTGAATCACTTTTCTTTCTATAGCAAAAGAAGGAAATGTGCTATGCAGTTTTGAGTAAATAATATCTGTTCTGTTCTTCAAACATGGATATAATCAAATCTGATATGATTTCATCATGCCCGTACTTCATGTCAGCAAGTGCTGAGAACATTTGATCTTTGCCCAAATGTCGGATATTTCTGGATTCGTGCTGATTTGCAGATCTGGATTAGATTTACAAATATTAAAGCAAAAATTGGAAAAGCCAGTAAATCAAGAGGCACTATCAGAAAAATCCTTTGAAAAAATTCAGTTGACTTTATCTTGCAATCTGAGAAAAATAAATTGTCTCTGTTGCATAAACAAGATTTGAAAATATGATTTGTGTCCAGATTTGGTATTTGAGAAATCTAGAACGTTTGAAGTATTTTCCCCGATTATAACTACAGGCCTCCACCATTATGATGTGATTTGTTATAGTGTGGTTCGTGTTTATAACCCAGATAGATGCTGGACCCCAATATATAATTCTAGCTCAAAAATAGCCAGATTGATCAAGGGTTGCCTAAAACATGATGTTGGATTTCTTGTACTCCAACAGTTGTATTACAATTTGAAGGAGAGGACAGTATTATATTCAGTACATACGTATATAAGCATGTATATTTGTAGATGGATATAACATTTGGCAGGCTAAAAATGTGTTCGTCTAGAGAGCTAAACCATCTTCTGACTATAACTTGTCAGTTATTCTCCAGCCAGAGCTTTTTGAAACCCAAAGGTTCGATAAACACTCTTCTGAGATTCCACTAGAAATATAAAGAAAACAGAAAATTGTGGGAAAGTTTTTTAAACATTGAAACATCTAGTATTGCTCGTAATCGAATTTGGTGAAACATTCTTTCGGCATTGTTCTCAAAAAAAATCATATATACGTTGACCTTCAGTGAGATTTCTCCAGCTTGAAAAAATATTTTAGGGGTTTGTTGTTAAACCATTAAGCCACTACAAGAGAAGTTGTACACTTTAAAAACTAGTAAAGATGAATACGTTTCATAGGTAATAAATTACTTAAACAAAAATTATATACCATAATTGCAGAAATATATATGCTAGAGTAATGACAATATTTTAGTTGTCCACATCTTTGGTATTTCGTGAATCCAGCTAATTATTAGTAATATAAGTTTTACTCATGTCAAGAGTTTAGCTCTATTAAAAGTTTGTTGATCGAATGTTTAACACGTCTTTAACTTCCCAAGAAGTGCTAAATAGAAACCTTTCAAGAATTGATACTTTAGTCTGACATGTTCTCACCTTTGCTGTCAGTTTCATAACATTGTGACTTCAATAATGATTTGTTTGTCAAGTAACGTTCTAAGGGGCCACTAACTAATTGGATTAGTGTGTTGAGAATATAAGAATAACATTAAAGTATTGACAACTGACAGGAACATGCCATAATACTGTGCCACATGTATACTTCCTCAATCTTTCTCTCTCTTTTGAGATATACATATATTTGGAAATATACTTACACCTATCAATATCATTGTACAGATATGTACATTTATATATATCAGCATTTCTATCTATCTTAATTCTTCTCATTTATAAAAACTGATATGATAGTATCTGTTTATCTATCAGCCTATCAATCTCTCAATATCCATTTGTCACAAAATATCTATGTGTGTATATATATATATATTGCGTTGAGTGCATCATTTGGCCAAGAGAACGTAAATAGAATAAACAATTAGATAAAATAGGGCTGCTGCATTTCTTAATAATGTAATCGTCGTGCTAAAAGAAACAAATAGAGCAGATATAGACTGTGAATAAGCAAAATGAGGACTTGGAATTGAAACACTTATTTGGCATCTGCATTACCGGCAACTGTTTAGCTCAATGGTAAGAGCAACACTACGTTGAAGCGGCTACCCTACTGGTAGCAGGTTTGATTCCTGCAAAAGCCTCATTTTCTTAAATTGTTTATTCTATTTAGTTATCTAGGTCATATGATACATACACCATGTAATGACAGGAGATCATTTCAAATTAAAGTTCATAATGCAATTTATAATCTTATATATATATATATATATATATATGTATATGTATATATGTATATGTATATATGTATATATATATATGTATATATATATATGTATATATATCTATCTATGTATATATGTATGTATATATATATATGTATATATATATATATATATATATATGTATATATATATATATGTATATATATATATATATATATATATATATATATAGTCACATACTCATATATATATATATATAGTCACATACACATATATACTCACATACGTATCAGTACGGGTCATAAAACTCGAACAAACAGACATTTTGCCTCTAATCACTTGGCTGTGAGAGATAAAAACAGGACATTGAACAGGAAGAACCAATCAGCACAACAAGGTATGCATTTAGTCATGTTTTTTTAGTTCCGAATGCTAGATTTCTTGGAAATAGTTTTTTAATAGAATTAAATTGATAAATGGAAAAAAAACAAGTTTTTTCTCTATCCTTCTAAAATCTTGTTTGGGATCAATTAAGAAGATTGAGAGAGTGAACTCATATTTTCACATGGAAGAGTTGCCAAACTAGTAAGTTGATTTTGAACCCCAATGCTCAAAATCCTTAACGGCCCCTTCAATTTTGGACTTTAAAAATAGATTTTGTGCTTGTTCAAAAATCTATCTGTGGAACTTTTCATATAAATGATGCTTTGTTTATATGAAATATACAGCTCAAATGTTTCCGAACAAGCACAGAATCCATTTTTTGTTGCAAAAAAGTTTCCAATGAAAAAGATAATCAACAAATCAGGATGCTGCAGTTGGAGCATTCGATGGTTTCACAACATCGAGAGATTTTTAATTCTATTAATAGAGAAAATGTAGTTTAGTATGTATTGGCAAAATGAAATTTCTGCCAATTCTTTACTTTTCCCTGTGGTCCAACCTCAAATGGATAGAATAAAAAATATTTGTGCTTTGCTTAAATGAATCATCGTAGCCGGCACATGTGCCTGAACAAATTATCTGCAAAAAATTGGAAAAAAATCTGTAAAATTATATAAAAAATAATCAATAAAAATTTTCTTCTGTAGAACATATTTTCTAAAGTAAAATTATTTACTAAAGGTCCAACATGACCAAAGGGACCCCCAAAGATCACGTTTAAAAAACTTTTTTTGGATACCTAGTAGTGTAGATTTTCAAAAATGGACCAGGTATGCCTGAACACAAACATGGATATATTGATCCTCAATGAGAGAAGAATCTGTTGATCATTTGGCTGGCTGGTCAGCTATTTGTGGGCTACAGTCATCCGATAGATAAAAAGACTTATCTAAAAACCGATATGTGAGGACCTCTAATCGTGATGTGTACGTGTGTAAAGATAATAGCAATCAGCCCATCAAAGTTCTAAACAGTAAACATTAGAAATGAGTGGACGAGAAAGTATCAATAATACATCATCACTTAAATACTGAAAAACTTCTGGACTTTATTTACTCAACTCTTATTATAATTCCTTAGTTAATATAACCAGAAAATATCCTGTGTATTGTCTATGTTAATACACAAGGTCTATCTGGAAAGTAACAAATGACTTTGAATGTCTTGAAACCTGGTTGCGTGGCCTTGAATTGATTTGGTAACCAATCAGAGTTGACGTTGATACATGCATGAATAGAAACTCTTTTGTTGGGTTACTCAGTCAGCAATGAGATGTTATTGAGTGAGCGTACCTATTTTTCACATCTTGAGCAGAGTTTTGGGGCAAAACGTTTCATCACCAAGGATGGTCAGCTTCCTCACAGTCCAGATGTGGCTGCCTGTAATGTTTGGTTTTTCAAAACAAGATTTCAGATAGTGGACTGGATTGAGGAGAATGTGACTGGGCAACTGATAGCAATCCCATAAGAGGACTTTTCAGACAGTTTTGAAAAGTGAAAGAAATACCGAGATGAGTGTACTGATCCACCTATGCGTATAGATAGATAGACATGTCAGGAAATACATTTAAAGCCCAGAAACTGGTAAAAAGATACGTAGATAGGAGCAAAGGGATTATTCAATTTTTGCTGACTGGAGCAGAGCTGAGGGAGGGGGTTACAGGTGATTTAAAATCACTGCCCAGGCCCCCAATGGAGGGATCTCCAAAACCTTCATGAATAGCAGTTCACCAACTGCATTTCAACTAAAATCATACAATAAAAATCTTACTAAATCTGACTCAGAACTCTAGCAACGTCACTGCTTTTGAAAGAACTGCCAACTTGACAAGTTCATGGACTCCAGACTTTTGAAAGGTCTGCCAACAGACCCCCAGTAATACTTTTGGATACCTAAAGATGGGAACTACAGCACTTGGAAAGGGGGGCCTCTCAATGAGCCAAACCCCTCAGGGCCCCCAAATTTGCAGAAAAACAAGGGGATGTCCCGTCAATTAATAAAAATAAATCATGAAGATGTCTTCCCTCAAAAACAACTTCATTTTTAATCTTATTCCGGTTTATTTCTGTTTTAGTTCAAAATTTTGATGTTTTTTGTTTTTTTTAAATTATCCTGATTTTGTTATTTTTTTCCAACATCTTCCCCTTCCCCATGTGTATGTGGTATCTACTGAAGAGAATAGGCTTTATCTACAAGAAATTGCTCAGTGTTCTTGAGAGCTAACTTTAGTATGGTACGTTAGTGTGGTAATTGTACTCCAGGATGGTTAAAAAGAATTGCTAAGTCTTCCTTGGGTCTCAAATTCATATGAAAAAAAAATTGAATGTCTGCATCAAGGGAAATAACTTCTGATCAATTTTAAGTGCGTTTGACCATTAGGTTAATTTTTGAATTAAAAAAAATTAAATTCCTGGATGAGTTCCATTATTTTTTATGATATTCATTGAAGAGTCTTACAGTTAATTACCAGCAGTTTCAAGCAGTTCATAAATCTAAGAGCTAATGTGGTTCCTTGTCGGTTGTTGTATAGTTTTATATCGTGCATTGTCTTTATTTGTCATTATCTTCATTTGGGTGTTTCTCAAAGTTTAAACATTGACTCGATTTGATGTATTTTGGACTCACCTTTCACTTGGCATCAGCAAGCAATTATTGCCCCAAACCTGAATTTCCTGACACTATCATAATTTGGTTTTCTTTTCAAAGCTATAAATCAGACATAATGTTTTCCACTTGATAGCTCCGAATGTTTTAACAAGTTTGCTGCCTACTTTTTCATTAAACTTCAAAGTTTGGGTTACAGCTCAAAGCAGAGTCTGAATTGGTCATATTGGATTCACTTGCTTCTCTGCCAGCAAATAAAACCGATGATATCTAGAAATAAACAGCTTCTTTTTTTCAAGGAGTAGAAATGATGCCAAAAGAGATGTAATGATTTTGTTGTATTTTAACATAATCAGTTCAAATTTTAAGAATCAAGTTTCGTAACAGATGTCTAACATTTATCAACACTTTGAAAAGTCTGCACCAAAATACAGTAAATGGAACTAAAGTTGCTGTATTTATACATTTTAACAATTGGGCAGTGACCTCTTTATGCCAAGTAAGTACACTCAAAATTGACAGTATAGCTACACAGTATGCAGTCTTTGTAAAATGAGAAGAATGCCTGGAAGGCAATTAGTTAGGTCTCAAATTAGCCTTGCTCGAAATGACCTTAACTAATCAGGAGTTACTAATGATTTCTCTACAAAAAATCAGAATTTTTACAAATCAGTACCCTTTTCCTCGTAGGATAAAATGTAGAATATATGAACAGGAGTAGAGTCACAAATTTAATCATGCATCGATCGTAAAAGCACTGAATTCGATTACTTAAAAGAATCTTGATTAATCGTGAAAAATTTGCTTTTGAAAATTCCGGGTGTAAATAGTTTTAACTATACCATTGATTTCATCTTCTGTCATTGAATTTGTATAAAAAAAAAACTAGCATGGAAATAAACAGTTTTAAAGAAATCTATACAGACTCAATGTCTGCAATCTTTTGCGATATTCAGAGTTTATTCTTTGTCATATTTAAATAATCAAATCATTAACCCTTGCTTTGGCAGACTGCCAGCCTCTACACAACACGGAAAGCACGAGAAATTTCTCTTAGTCAAGAATACTTATTATAGAAAATGACATGAAGACATCCATCACAAGTTCAGCTCTCAAATGATATCAATAAAAGTCTTATATTAAACTTTTTTTTTATTTTCAAGCAGACACTTATTTCTCATCTATTTATGAATACTAATGTAGAGTCCTCCATGAAACCCACAAATGAGGAAGAGATCAAGCAAAGAATTACCCTAGGATGGCAAACCTTTGGCAGAATAAGCTCAACCTTCAAAAACAAATCGATCCCAATAATCCTAAAAAGAAAAGGATACAACCAATGCATCCTCCCAATAGTCACTTACGGAGCTGAAACATGGAACCTAACCAAGAGACAAACCCACAAACTGATAAGCATGCAACGCGCTCATGAGAGAATCATGCTCAACCTCACATGGAGATATCACAAGACAGCACAGTATATAAGGAAGACAATGGGAGTCAGAGACACCATAGAATCTATTAGAAAACTTAAATGGCCATGGGCAGGCTATGTTACAAGAATGACAGACAATCAATGGACATCGTGACACACAACATGGATCCCCAGAGATCACATGCGAAACGGAGGCCGACAAAATACAAGATGGAGAGATGAACTGGACAAATTTACAAAATAGTGGCTCTGTAATGCCTATGATAGAGAATTGTGGCAAATCCTGGGGAAGGTCTATGTCCAATGACAGATGTTAAAGGACTGATGAGGATGATGATGAATATAGAGTCTGATTTCAGCAAATGAGAAAATCATAAGTATGGAGTCCTTTCCAAAGAAAATCTTTTGATTTTCCTGTCTTTCAAAACCAGTATAATTTATTTCTTGTTTTGAGACTACCCAGGGATGGATTTAGGGTTTTAAGCACGGGTTGAAGTTTTATCTTTTTTTCCATGCCTTCTGTCTGATTAGCTATGGATATTATAAATCTATGTTTATAAGATTATATTGATGATTACTTGGGATTATTTGGGTTTTTTTATTCATAAGATTCCTTAAATTACATATTTAAACCTTTTTTTTAAAATTGTGATTAACTCAAGCAGGGGAGAGTCTGGATCCCTTTGACCTCTCCCCTCTGGTTCCGTGTTGGTTAATTTCTCTTCTATTTATGGATGCCAATGCAAAGTCTAATTTGAGCAAATTTGAAAATAAGTTTGGAGTCTTTTCCAAGGAAGATTTGTTGATTCTCTTGAGTTTGGAACCCTGTATGATTTTATTTGCTGTTTTGAGACTGACCCAGGATTAATTTCAAGCTTCATGATTTTAATCCAAATATTTGGCAAGTGACTTAGTTCCATATGAAGGTATGTACGGTTGAAAAACGCCAAAACCCTATTTGCTGAACAAAATGGGGGCATAAACCAATTTATCTATTTATTTTTAGTAGAGAAAGGATTGTAATTTATCATCAATAATTTTTCTATTTTCATAATGTTATTTACTTTCATCTTAATACAATTTTTCATTGCTTCCAACGAGTTGATAACAAAAATATGATACAGAAGAGAGTGGGGGAAGGAGTGAGCTTAAAATTTCTGATCCGGATCCATGATCATCTTGTGAGTTTCCTCTGCTCGCGGGTCAGGTGAATTAGAATAGATACGTAGTCTCTCTCCAGCACAGACGGACGTAAGTTTGAGTCTCACGTGGAGCTTATGCTTTATTTTGTACGGCCGTAGAGAAATCCTATTTGAGTAGAGCAGCAGTGAAAAAAAAGCAACAAAAATATCGAAAGAAAAATAGATAGAAGCATTTAAACATGGGAATCGACCAAAAGACAAAGTGCAAACTGAGAAGCATGCAACATGTATTTGATAGAATTGTGCTCGACCTCACATGGAGAGATCACAAGATAGCACAGTATATCAGGGAGAAACAGGAGTCAGATACATCATAGAATCCACTAAAAAACTTAATTGGCAATGGGCTGGTCATGTTGCTTGAATGACAGACCTCCGATGGACAACACAACATTGACCCCCAGAGATCACATTCACAACCGAAGCTAGCAGAATACAAGATGGAGAGACAAACTAGACAAATTCAGAAAGTATTGGCTCCATGATGGCCGCAATAGAGTGATGTGGCGAATCCTGGGGAAGGTCTATGGCCAACGATGGATGATAAAAGGCTGATGATGATGGAATAGTACCATAAAAATGAAGTTTTGTAACAGGTGATAGTTTGAAAAGATAAGATAAGATGTATTTAGCAAGTAAAATCTTTTGAGCATACTGTGCTTGTAGCTCACTTTCTGAGTTTTGTTATTTTGTTTTTTCAAAAGCTTTTTTTTTCATTGTCTTGATGGTTATATAATTGTCAAATTCATTCTTGAGGCTGTTCATTGTTTTACGCTCTATCATTTCTGAATCTTGCTCCATTAATTTGTTCCAATTGTTGATTACCTTTGGTGAGAAGATTACCTTTCATGATTTTTTTCTACAATGTTCTCTCTCTCTCTGTTTCTCTGTCTGTCTCTCTCTCTCTCTCTCTCTCTATATATATATATATATATATATAGTTATATATATAGATATATATAGTTATAGATATGTGTATATATATATATATATATATATATATATATATGTATATATGTATATATATATGAATAAT
Organism: Thysanoteuthis rhombus; assembly: GCA_963457665.1. Lineage (NCBI taxonomy): Eukaryota > Metazoa > Mollusca > Cephalopoda > Oegopsida > Thysanoteuthidae > Thysanoteuthis > Thysanoteuthis major. The sequence goes on along the minus strand of OY735201.1, from coordinate 4,566,363 downwards.
ATTTTATTCTATTTTCGTTTTGAAAAATCATTCAGCTGGGATGTTGTCAATGTATTATTTCAAATGTTTGTATCATGGCTTCTCCGTTCTTCTAGCATTGTTATCTTTTTGTTTTCCAAGTCTTTTTTTTTTCTTATGGGGTAGGTTTGCTAGTTCTGGAACAAGTTTTGTTGCTCTTCTCTGGATATTTTGCAATGAGGATACCATGCTTGTACTCCGTATTCTTGTTGGGGTCTTATCTATGTTGTGTATAGTACTTTGTACTTTGTCAATTAGATTTGTTGGTTTATGCTTGTTTTGAAGAGAAAATATTGATTTTAAACCAGTTTGAAGAGTTATCCTTTGTATCTCAATTTACCTGATATGATACGCATCAACTTTTTTATCGGAAAAAGGTTAAAGTGAATGATTGAACAATAATAACTTGATTTGAGAGTCTAACAGAATTTTCAAAGACATCCAGCCCAACGTTGCTAGCACTGAGTTTTCTAATACTTGTCTTGATTTCTATGTTTTTGACTTTGAAATTTATTGAAATTTTCCTCACATTGGAGTTTCTCAAGTTTTTAGTCGAATCTGTAGAGTAGCAACTAAAAAGAGTTTTTTTTTGTCTGAACTATATTTAACACTGTACAGACACCGCACTCACTTTCATATTATGTATACAAAAAGTTTGTTGAATGTACATAATTTTTTTCATTTTTTGAAATATGAGTTACAGTGAATTTATTTCCTCTCAAGACAAAAAAGAATATTTCAAAACTGCATTTTTGAGTTGTATTTTATTTGGGGTTTTGTCTAGGATCTAGGGTTTGTTTTTTTTTGGAAAAGTTGCTGGTAGCCCTGGTCTGGCCTTTCCCTTATGGAATCAACTTGATACTATTTCTTACCATCTTTTCAAACGTCTGAACTATCCTTTCTGTATATTGGTAAAATGATTGTCATGTTCTGTCTATTTTTGTGAATGATGTTCTCCCAAAGTAAGATTATAATCTTCTGTTCCTCTGGAATACAAGTTCTGCTGTATATGTTATCTTGAACAAAATGTAGGATATATATTATGGATATGTAATGTTTTAATACATATATATGTGAGTGCTGGATAGCCTTGAGATATGAAGACCCTGGGTCAATGGCTGCCCCGAACATTTAGCTTTTATGCCGATGCCATTGGATGATAACTCAACAATCTTTTGGAGAGGGAAAGGCTGTGGGAATAAACCCAGACGAAAAAAAAAACGGGAGGGGAGCTTCTAAGTCAGCTAGATGCCAACTTTGACTTCCTTCTGGCAGATCCTGCAGCCAAGCCGATGCCAAATGTATCGCTTCACTATCCTCTGGATTATATCATGGAGGCAGATAGGGGGAATCTTTGGATTAAGTTTCCAAGAATGTCCATACACTTTGCCCACCTTTAAGCCCAGGAGAGGTCACTTCAGCGACGCTACTCAGCATCGAATGCAGACTACACCTGCAGTTATTGTAAGAGTGTTTGCCACTCAAAAATCAGTTTTTACGGTCACATGTACCAGACTGAAAACGTAGGAAGAATCACTTTTTGTGATCACTGTTATGTCATTGGATTCATAGTTGTATACAACATTGTATGATTACATTCGTCTTTGCAGACTGTCTTAGCAGCTTCAGGAATTTGAGCTACAGTACCTGGGCACTTGGAATTGAAGATGTATATTATCCAAATTTTACTCTCCTTCCCCTTTCAACTATGCTGGTTTCAAAAGAAAATTTGTTTCAAGATTGGAAGGCTACTGGAGAGCCCTTCCAAGCTGGTTAAGGCACATGGTATTCCCAGTCACCAATCGAGGTGGTGACCAGCTTTACATAATGAAAATGATATGAAATCTATTATGAATTTGCAATAATTTGTAAGTTATTTTGAATAAAGTATCTAGGACCCACTGGCTTTGATAGCAGAGACTCTTCAATATCATTATCAAACAACTTCTTCTGTACCAATTTTTTCATCTTCATGGAATACTTGAATTGATGGAGGGATACAGAAATCTAAGATGCATCAAATATTAAGCACATGAAAGGATCATGCTCAACCTCAGATGGAGTATATCAGAAGAGAAAGAGGAGTCCAAGACCTCAAAGAATCTCTTAGAAAACTCGTCACAACGGGCTGGCCATGCTGCAAGAATGGGAGACAACTGTTGTCCGTCATAATTCACAACATGGATCCCCAGAGATTGTATGCAGAATTGTGGCCAACAGTAAGTAAGATGGCATGAGGAGCTAGATTAATTCAGAAAGTATTCGCTCCACAATGCCCATGATAGAGAGGTCTGATAAATTTTGGGGGAGTTCTATATCCAATGACAGACATTAAAAGGCTGATGATGATACTTTGATCAAAGCAAGTAATTTATTTCAAAATTCTCCAAATTCTATCGTCACAAAACTACTCTGTCCAAGTCTTATAATTATCAAATATCTGTTTCTTTAAGCTTAAATTTTAATTAAAGCTGTTTCTGCAATGATACATTTAGTGTACTACATCAAAACATGCACTATTCAAGATATTCCTGTATTTTTTTTTTTGCTGTGAATTGTTTCATGGGACTTCATTACTTAGCAATAAAGATTGAACTGAACTCTTGATAAACCCCAGTTTGAGACTTTAACCACTAAGCTAGCAGACTGAGATCATATTAGTTCTTTGTAGTTTAGGATCTGTAATCTCTTTCGATATGTCAAATAAAGAATAAGCTTCTTTTTCTGAAAGGATTACAAGATAAAATTACGGATTTTTTTTTTGCTCTTCTTTACAGAAACAGATTGTTCTATAAGTCTTCCACAACATTATTCTGTAATAGAAGATATTTTATGATTGTGAATGTACAGAAACATAAAAATCTTGAACAGGGGTGTAGCTGAGTGAGGTAAATGGAGGTAGGACAATTATGAATTGCCCCTTCATGTCCCTAATGGCAGGTGGGACCCAAAAGCTTTATCAATAGTAGTTCCCCTACTGCATTTCTACTAACATTATACAATATACAGCTCCCAGTTTGGGAACCAATGCACTAAATATGAAGTGGGTTGGGCCCACAGAGAGCCCTAATGGGTCGCTCAAATTACCAACTATGCCCCTGATCTTGAATAAGTGAATGAATGGAGCTTTAGGACATATAAATTCTTATTGACTGAACACCTTGTATCCAAGATGTTCTCAGGAAAAAATCTATATTGAAAAAAAGGATAATTTATTTTTATTTCTCTCATACAAGACTCTTGGGTTCAGACACTCACCGGAATTAGGAAATCCTTTGAATCTGGTAGCACACATACCATATTGATAATGACAGAGGCTTCCTTCTTGGCTGTACACTGTTACCCATTGGAAAATCTTCAGCTCTTTTTTAACATTTTTGCAATCCATAGAGTCAAAAAATCTACATAATGTCTGTACGCATCTGAGGCATGTCTGACTAGTAGGAGCACTTAAGACATAACTTAAAAGCATGGGTTAAGCCAATTGTGTCCTTGAATTTTGACCAGAAATTCTCACTGTATAATTTTGATCTTATATTCACCACCGAATCAAGTGCATGGATAAGGAAGGATATTATAGTAAAAAATAAATATTCGTTGTATAAAATAAATGCTTCTCTCCTCATTATAGGAAGCAAACATGTTGTTTTTTCTATCTTTCTCCCATACACCTGAAATTTCCAAAAGTGTGTTCTAATTAGTTGAAGGTGCTAATTGATCGATAATTCAACCATTTGTGTCATTAATACTGACATGATTTATTAGAGTGTTTTTGGTAAAATAGATTCAGAAATTGACTTGGTTTATAATTTTCACCCAGACATTTTCAAAGATTGGAATATCCACAAATTGATTGCAGAAATAGAATGAAACACCTACATATTTCAGCTGAGAGAAATTGTCATGATTCTTTGAAATGGTGGTTGACTGCAGAAAATAGAAAGTGCGAATAGCTTTTAATTTTAACCCAGACATTCTCTGAAGACTAGAACATTAATTCATTGAAACTGAAAATAGAATGTTCAATTCAGAACCTATATTTTATCAGGATCAATAATGATTGTCCTCTGAATATATATATATATATATACATACATATACATTGATGAAAGAAAATAGGAAACATACTTTGTCTTAATCTTTATGCTGTTATTCAATTTTTCCAGACTGATACAATCCCTGGTCATCTCTGTATTTTTGTATGCTTGTGAATCGTGAATATAGAGGGGAAAATTCTGGCCACAGAGATAAGATGCTTTCAAAAGAATCTTTGACATCTCCCTCAAAAACCATACCACAAATGAAGGAGAGCAAATACAAAATCAGGCTTTGGAGCAGACCTCCCAAGTCTCATGCATTCTATGTGAGACAAACCCATTTTGAAACATTCTCAAGCCCCTGGGCATGGAAGGAGAATTCTCACGCATTTTATAAAAAGTGTTAGATTAATTTAGATTCATTAAATTGGTTCAGATTTCTGATAAAAATCTTATTGTCGATGAATGAGGTAAACTTTCAACCCATATTCAATGACAGTATAGATGATGAAATAGGAACTATGAAATTTTAGCCAATCTTGAAAACAAAATTTCCTTGGTGAGCATGACTGATTCCCCTAGAAGCTCCTCCCCATAATTTCCTACCTGCACTAGAAAGCTTTTGGGGCTGGGGAGTGGGTCACACAATTTTCACACATTCTTCACATTGAGATCATGGGTCTGGCTTAGACATTTTGACCATAGTAAAGGCATGAGAATGAAATGAACATGGTATATGTTCAGCAAGGAGTAGCCAAGACAATCCTATAAGTCACAGTATGAGAGAAAAAGAGAGGCAGGTTGAGAAAAGAGAGGGGAGGGCAACATCCCAGAATGGACAAGCATGAAGTTGAGTAATTCCCAAAAGAGAGTCTCAGAACAGAGGGGCTTGGATGAAGATTATTGTCAAGTCAATAGATCAAAATTTTTGAAAAAAAAAAAAAAAAAATACTGACTTTTCAGTGATCCAGCAAAAGGCAAGAGAAGTGATCTATTCATTGATCACCCCTCTTTCCAGTTCTTAATGGATCACCCAACCACCCCACCCTAAACATGGCATGCTGCCAAAAGAGGTAGGTCATGTGACAGTTTCTATTGAGTGATTAACCGGACTTGTCTCCTTAATATAAGATGATACTCTCAATCTATATTTGAACTGTACCAAGAAAAAAAATGCAGTGCTTGAGTGTCAGGTGTCTTTGAGTTGCTGATGACACCTTTTCTAATGAAGACATTCATTAGAGCTAATGACAGTCTCAACTATCATTTGAATCTGAGTCTTGTCATTAAAATTAGCTGCACCATTTATATCATTAGTAAAAATTGCATTACTGTAAATGTCAAGATAACACAAGTATCTTTTATCTACTCCCCTCATTTAGCGTTCTTTTTTTCCCCAACCCATTGTCATTCAGAACGAACGTAGATTTAAGGTCTAATAATAATAATAATAATAATGATATTAATGATGATACTGTGTATAAGTATCGATCAATAGACTTCCCTGCTTGTTCATATTTAAAAGGAGGAAAACAAGTCTTTATATGGAATTTTCAAGAAATTATGAAAATTTTCGATATTCTTTAAATTATCTTTGGTCATTTAATGAAGCTGTGTGATTAGATCCTTGAACTAAGACATTTAATTCTTAATTCTGTGGAATGCAACATTCATGTGTTGAACTGTTAAATTGAGTTTGAGTTAATACTTTCATCTCTTTCTATGCTTGATGAAGATACAAAAATATCAGAAATTTTCATGATTTCATAAACAATACTTTTCCACTTCTCTCTAATAATGATACAGGGTAGTACCAGTAATAATAGGTGCACTAGGAACTGTGCCAAAGACACAGAGAGTGAGACTGGAGGAAGGATTGAGACAGTACAGACCACAGCACTGCTAGGAACCGCATGGATACTGAGGAAAGTGCAAGAAATATAAGGTTTACGACACTAAATGTTAGCAGTGGCCTAATAGAACAGGGGGGAAAATGGTAGCGGAGATGTGAACCACAGAACTGGTGTGATAGGCAAGGGAGAGATGAGATGAAGGCTGAATACCTGAGGAGACTTACTGTTACTCAGCCTTCATTGATGACCACTGGGCAACTGGTGTGAAGCTGTGAACCATAGTATTGTTGTAGTCTATGAGAATGTGGAGAGGAGGGCTGGAGACTTGTGGAGACTTGCTGTCACTCAACCTCCAGCAGTAACCACCAGGCAACTTGAGTGAAACTGCAAAAAAAAATGATATTAATAATGATAACAATAACAATAACAACAACAATAATTTGATGTTATTGTCATTATCATGACTGTTATTATTTGAGCCGTGAGAATTATGTAATCATCATCATCATCAGTCTTTTATCGTCCGTCGTTGAATATAGACCCTCCCCAGGATCTGTCATAATTCTCTATCAAGGGCGTCACAGAGCCAGTATTTATGTAATAATCACCATCAAACTGAGAAGTATGTTAAAAGAATGTTAAATTGAAGACATAATAAAAAATAATACATAATTGTTATGATAATGAAAGTGATCAATATAATAGTCCATAAAGAAATGTAGAGAATATAAAAAAATAAATTATAAACACTGTACTTGGAAGAGCAGTGCATTTTCCATAACAACAGAGTTGGATTTTGTTGAATCAATTATGTTGAATTTCATTCACACAGCCTCCTCTCCAGCTGGTTCAACTCAGTGGATATAAAAGCTCAAATTTGTATTATGCAATAACAGTGAAACTATTTTATGATCGAACTCATTAATATGTAAGAATGCTAAGTACTTTTTTTCGTATGATCAAGATGTTGTCCGCAGATCGATTGGTATATGTGTATATCCCACTGGCATTTAGTTTATTATCAATTATCTATAATGCAAAAAAAGCTTTTGGCCCACTGAACAAACATGTATGGAGGGATGAGACTACGAGGTTCTAACTTAAAAAAACCCTCACCCTCAGAGTGAAGGCCTGATCCAAGAAAGGGACAGGGGCAAATGTCCTGTTGGTAGCCTCAACGGGTGACTATTTCTGCAGACCTTGCTGGCCAGAGACAGACTTGCATTAGATGTGAAAAAAACCTTCCCAAACCTGACACAAAGCAATGAAACAGAGCTTCTGGGAGGTATTTTGTCGGACAGCACAAAAGTGTGCTCCCCTCTTCATACACTGAACAAACACCCTCGTCTTTTAGTCATCCTGTTATACTCAGCTAAAACTTTTTTAGCTTGCCTCACTGTATTCTGATAGCCTTTTATCCGATGTATCATATCAACTTAGAAGTTTCAATACACAAATGAACTCTCGGACCCCTGTTCTGTGGCCCTCTGTCCCCACCCTGGTTCTCCTCACCCACACCATCTCTCAGAGGCTCTGCCATGATACATGATATCTTTTCTTTGCTACATGCCTTTATCTCTCATATATTAACACAGATCAAATTTCATTTCCATCTGGTTGGAATTAAATAAATCTATATGCCTGATCAATACATCTTCTCAGGTGTTCAGGCTTTTGAAGTTCTTGTCTCATCAATATCAGTACAAGTTTATACTTTGACGTTAATGTCAACTGGTAAGCACCTAAGTGAGTGAGTAACTACTGTCATAAATTACAGCTCCAGGGACTGTGCCCAGGGGATACCTAATGATTTTTATGGAATGTCATGTAGGATTCGAATTTGCCAATATGTGTGTGCAAGTTTCTAATTTGCCAACAAAGTGGACGTGCTTGCTGAATAAGCAAAGAAATCAGTGTTGCCAGGCATGGTTTGTAATCTATAGCTTGAATAATCTTTAAAAGTCGCTAAAATGGGCTCAAGTTTCTACATTTTCTGTTTTAGATGTTTCATACATATACACTCATTTGAAGTCCATTCATCAAATAAAATAACAACATACTAAGACATCAAAAGAAATAATTAACTTTTACTTTTATTAAACTTTTCTGATTTAATTGGTTATCATAGATTTTCATCAGGTTCATTGGAAATGATTAGCCAGATTTAGCCTGAACAAGGCCAATTCAATGACCCTGGAAGAATTTTTTTGATAGAAAACGCACCAAGCCCTCCTCCCCTGCATTCTCCATTTGATATACACCCATGTACATCTATCCAAGGTACCCCAGCAACAAGGGTTGCATCTTACATATCACATCAGCAAGAACAATGCCCCATGTATCACATCAGCAAGGACAGTGCCCAAGCTACCACAGTCAGTACACTAATCAAATGGAAAAGAACAGTTATCTTTGCTCATAACATACGCATTTGAATTACGCGCACACACATGATCAGGTACACATACATATAAATGCAGACCAATCATACAAATTCAAAATCCAATAAATGAAAGCATTTTTTGAAGGCAATAATCAATAAAATGTTTCCACTCACAAAGCTGCAGTTGACTCTGTCCATATTTTATTCACTTGAACTTTTGGAGAATAAAACTCAAAAAGATTTAAATAATTCCTACGTAACAAAATTTTCAAGATAAGTTGACTATCAAGAATTAAAATAGCAACAGGTCTGGTTTGTCACTCAATAGAAACTGTCACACCACTAATGTCTTCTGACCGCATGTCATGTTGGGGTGATGAAAAAAATTGGAAAAAAGGGTAATCAATGAATTGTTTATTTCTCTCATGTATGAGGAAATATTATCAGGATTTCATTCAAGCCAATTTTATAAGACCATCATGAAGTTTTCTTCTGATTTCAGATATCTTATTTGATTTTGTAGATGACTACATGTGTGTGTATATATATATATATATATAATTATATAATGAGTACATGGATATGATAGCCAACAATATCATCAAGTTGGCAATAAGAAAAAAAGATTATTATACTAACATGTTTTGCCTATATATATATATATATATATATATATATATATATATATATATATAAAAATAGTATCAAAGTCAAATCTATAAGCAATTTGACCTTTGCATTACTGGCGGCTATTTAACTCAATTGTAAGAGGATTGCTTTATTGAAACGGCAACCCAATCATTGGTAGGTTCAATTCCTGCAACAACCCTATTTTCTTTAATTGTTTATTCTATTTACATTGTCTAAATTGAGTGATATATTAACCACGTAATGATAGATCATTTCAAATAAGATTATACAATTATATCATTACCTGTGGCTGTTTAGCTCAGTGGTAAGAGCATCACTACATTGAAGCAGCTACCATGTATACATATATATGTAGGCAGCACATGTTAGTATTATAAATTTGATTTGAATACATTTCCTTATTGTCAACTTAATAATATATATATATATATATATATATATATATATATAAATATAATGTCTTATCTCTGAACTGGCAAGTATTTTCACAAGTTTATTTTGGTTCTTATCAATATCTTTTAAATTTCTTGATTTTTCTTTTCTTATCTCGTCTCTCTTCTTACGTTACTTTTCCCCCTTTTTCAAACTTCTCATACTCAAAATGCACCCCACCCACACAATACTTCCTCGTTCTTCTGTCTTTTAGTAACCGTCAACCAAAACTAACACCATAGGTTTTTTCAGCTTCTACGTTGGGCTGCCTGTGTATGTCTCATGCGTACAGGCCGCACCAATGGAGCTAGAGGGCTAAAGATTTCAACATCTACTTCTATTATGTTTGGAAAAAAAATGTTGCTTTGGTTTTTTTAAATTTTCTCTCAAAATTCTGTTTTTAGTGAAAGTTCAATTTACAATGTAAGTCGATTGACGCTTGTTTTTTTGAAATTCAGAATTTTTTAGTGATCCATCAAAAGGCGAGAGAAGTTAACTGATCATTGATCATCCCATTTTCCAATTTTTTTAATTGATCATCCCCAAACATGGCACTCTTTTTTTTATCGCTATCTTCCCCCTTTTTTTTCAACTCCTCTGACTCCAGCCGCACTCTCCAATTCCTCGTGCTTTTAATCTTTTCTATTTATTCTCCAAACTACACCTCTGCTATCAGCACGTGTGTTCTCTTCATACCCATTATCGGGAAGAGCAACCAGACGAAAGAAAAAATGTAGTCAATGTTGAAAAATGTAAACAGGGAAGCTGTTTTCACTCTCCTACGAGCCAACAATGGATTCTCACTAGCCTGTGAACCTCAGAGTTGTCGTTCCAATTGACCTGTCCTCTCTCACCCTCTCTCTCTCTTCACAGCCTTTTTCTTTCTCTTTTCATTGTCCCACCCGCGCAACAATGATTGTAACGTGGTTTGCAGCTGCAATAATGTAAAGAAACAAATTCCCCAAGAAATGAGAAATTGTTACAGTATGCTCAGACTGATGAAATTTTGATAGTAAATAGCAAAAAACACATAAACGAAAAATAGTCCAAGTCCGACAATTGCATACTAAGGAATACAAGGATTGTGCTACTAGAAACCCACCAACCAAATCTGTCACAAAAACTTTCTTCAGTTTCTACATTTGTGTGGCTGGTTATTTATCAATCTATTGTGCATACAGACTGCATTATTGGAGCTAAAGGGCTGAAAATTTAACCATTTACCCCCTATCACATCTGAAAAAAAAATTTTTTTGTTTTCAAAAGATCCCCCATAAAATTGTTCTTCTTATCGGTTGGGGGGGTCAATTCACAATGTAATTTTTTTCTTAATCAGTCCCTTGGTTTGTATCTGGCAATGTTCATGTTTTTTTTTGTTTTTTTTTACTTTTGTCCAACAAATGGTGAGAGAAGCGATTTATTCATTGATCACTCCTTTTTTTCAATTTTTGAATTGATCACTCCTAACACGGCATGCTGCCAAAAGACATTAGTCATGTGATGGTTTCTATTGAGTGACTGACAACACTTGTTTTTTTTTTTTACCTTTAGGTGAAGCAAACTCTTGATTGACTAATTAGCACTATTTTTGATAACTTTGTTTTATTGGATAAAATTTTAAAAGCAGCCTTTTTTTTTCATGATGGATTTTCTTTTAAATCTATATTTTTTTATGGAGAAACTTGCAAATCAAAAGCAGATCACTTTTGTCACAAATATTGTCTTGCTGCAACCCTTTCAAGACTAACCCATTATGGTGCTTTATGCAAGAATTCTTAAAAGGTTATAGAAAATGCCAAAAACCTTTAAATTTCTATTTGATAATCAAAGAAAACCATTCTTTTATCCTTCAGTTGATTTGGCTGGCAAGGTTTTGGCAGAACAAGCTCAACATTCAAAAACATGAAAATCACACTAGTCCTAAAAAGGAGGGTATACAACCAATGCATCCTCCCTATAGTCATCTATGGAGCTGTAACATGGAACTTAACCAAAAGATTAGCTCTCAATCTAGGAGCCATGCAACATGCACAGGAGAGAATCATGCTCAACACCACATCAAGAGATTAGATGAAAGCACAAGAATATTACTGAAAAAATAGTCAAGGATATCATAGAATCCATTAGAAAACTAAAATGGCAATGGGCAGGTCATGTAGCAAAAATATCAGACAACCGTTGAACATCACAATCAGTTGCATGGATCCCCAGAGATCATATGTGAAACTATGACAAGCAGAAAATTAAGATGACATGATGATAAAGACAGGCTTAGACAAGAAGTGATCTGGTGACTCTTAGGGAAAGTCCAAGTCCAGCGATGGATATTAAGAGGCTGATTATGATGATGATAATGCTTTGATCAAATCAAAGATTTTCCATATTTTGGAGTAACCAAATCATGATAGAATATATTTGTTCCATAAAGACATCAATGCTTTGACAGATAAGAAAACATGGAATTAGTTAATCACTTTACCTACATGTCTTTTCCCTTCAATCATATAATGGAAACAGATTTCTGGATATGTTTCATATTATGATGATGTCATTGTTTGTTGTTGAAAAAACCGAGGAAATCACATGTATTTATTTTTCAAGTCATATACATTACAGAAGACTTCTAAAACAGATCAATGGGAAATATATATCCCTACTGTAGCAGAAACCTTGGGACATATGTGTCCCAGGAGGTTAAAAAAGGTTAAAGGAAACTAAGAATAGAATAAATCCTATAGTATACATATATACATAGTCAACCAAACCAACTTGAAAACTACAGTTTTGGTTGGTGTTTCTAATAACAATATACATAACATTCTCACAGCAAGCCAAACCCACTTAAAAGCTGAAGATACCTATGTTGAAAGTTTTGCAAAAGTTCTCTTTTGTTAGTGAAATTGTTCATTACTTTTTATTATTCTAATTCAGACCTTCTTCTTTTATTCATCAAATTTATGAGGCCGTGTCTTGAATTTATGGTCCTCTCATATTGTTCCCAATTAGGAGCATATTGAATGGGGTATGCTAACGGTGCCCTACCCTACCAACACTCTTTCTGTCGGCTAATTTTTCCCACGGTGGCCAAGCTAGCTATTTTTCACCTAGATCTGGCTGATTTGTTTTCAATTTAGCCAATAAATTCTACAATAGCTGATTAAATCTGGTAAGTTTGATGAAAGTAAATGTTCAAATCCTATAAATAATTTGTTCTGGAATCTTTATACATTGTTGTTATTCTATTTGATAAATAGGCAATGAATAAGTATACATGTATGTTACATGTAGAATATATAAAGCATATCCAATGTAGCCAATTCAACCATTTCTTAGACAATTTTAACTATAAATAACAAACCATACTTGGCAACATTAATTTCTTATAGGGCCTAATACAAACCCTTTAGGTACAATCCTGGTTGTGGACAGAATAAATGAGACTTTGTATCACAATATTTGCAAAAGAATTTACAGTGATACCTTGAATAATGCGGTTTTGATTATAATGGGTTTTGATGTGGTGCAGTCAAAGTATTGCTGTACTGACTGTTATGACCAGGTGTAAATTGGAAAAAAAACATGTTGACCTTGAACAGTGCGGCTCTGAACAGTACGGACAAATTTTGGAACAAATTAACCACACTATTCAAGGTCTAACCTGCAGTTAAAAGGAAAGAAAGTTATCAGTCTCTGTATGCGTTCTTGTGTACAATATCAGGCAGGCAAGTTTAGCACTCTAACCTTGATCTGAGTAAATTGAGTTTTCACACAAATTGATGATTCTAATTTTGCAATAACATTTGTAAAACTCAACTTCATTGTGAATAACTTTTTTTGATTAGGGAGAAAGTCAGGTACAAAAAATCTTTTTTAAAAATAATAGTTTTCTCATACATACGTCCCCTTGGCACAGTTGGTCACATGTTCATTTTGCAATTCAGAGAATGGTTGTCTGAATCCATATAGGGACTACCTTTTTTTTAAGCAATAGTATTTATAGTTGTGGACATTGTGTGTACATATTGATATTAAAGAAAACAGGACCAGTAAGAAAAATGCGTACCTACACAATGTGATAATATAACTGTAAAAATTCGAAAAATACTGAACAAGAGTATTTTGGTATAAAATAGATGAAAAAACATAAAAGCAGGGATAAAATTGAACAATCATATCTTGCTAAGTTTAGTCTGATGTGATTTCATTGCAAGTGTGTGTCACTGCATTAATATTTTTTTTGTCTATTTTATGTTGAAATATCCTCATTCAGTATTTTGTAAGTTTTTACAGTTGTATTAAAACATTGTTGACGTACAAAATTTCCTTACTAGTGGTAGTAAAATATGTTTATGATATCTTTACAATTCAGTTGTATTGCTAAGTAAGGGAGTGAGTGAATTTTTGTGTTCCAATATCCTTGTGAGAGCTTGAAGTTACCATGTTTGTACGTATATGCAAGTTCATAGTGGGAGAAAAATAATAAACCAACCTTGAAATGAAATTACGACTCAAATTCACGCAAGGCTTCACATTCGAAAAGACAAATGGTTTTCTGCATATCAGAAACTGTGAACCACCAACAAAAATGTATCAAAATAGTTCGGGCTTGCTATCTATTTATCCTTCATATAAGCCATACCAATGGAATTAAATAGATGAAAATTTAAACATTTACTCATTATGATGTCTGAAAAAAGAAATTTTGTTGATTTTTTTCATATCCGCTCCCTCCACTGAAAATGTTTTTGGTGAGGGGTGTCAATTTGTAATGTAAGTTTGCTCTAAATTGGTCACTTAGTTTGTACCTGGCAGTATTCAGACTTGTTTTTTCCTCATATTCAGGTTTTTTTCGTGATCACTGCCTATTAAAAAGCGAGGGAAGTAGATTACTTTTTTTTTTCCAATTGTTTAATTAATCACCCCCAACCTGGTTCCATGACTGTTTCTATCAAGGGACAAACCAGACCTGTTGTCCATTACTTTTTATTATTCTACTCATCCAATTTGCTAAGCTGACTTTCGAATTTATTGTCTTCTTTCATTGTTCTCAATATAGGCCAGAATTGTAAGGAGAATGTTGTGAGCATTGGCGTCCTCTGGGGTCCGGGGAGGCAATGAGGGCATTTGCTATCCCTGGATCAGATCTTCTATCCAGGGGTGAGGGGTTTTGATAGTTTGAACCTTATAGTTGATAAACAGTAATGGTGCAGTCCTATTGTTTTATATTATCCCAACTTCATGTACCAATATAAAAAGACCATATTAATATTTGCTGGGTCTTATTCTATTGTATCACCCAGGGGTCTGATCATCTGTCTCCATCAACAGATAAGTGCACTATCTGGTATCTCTACCATACAGCAGATCATACTTGTTTTTGCTACACACAGAAAGTGGAATGCCAACTCCATTCCAGCATAACCACTGAGACATATTTTGAATGTACCCTTTTGCCCCCTCTTCCAGAATATATACTTTTTTTCCCCCTATCCCCCCTCAAAAGTGCTGCAGATATGTGAGGTTGTCGACAGAATAAACAAGGCTTTATGTCTTAATATCTTCAAAAAGGATTTAAAGGAATACCTTGAAAGTTACGGGTCTTGATTAAGTACGGTTGAGGAATCGCTGCACAAATTAAGCTGGAATAAAAGCACATTGAATTATAAGAAGACCTTGAACAGTGCAGTTCTGAACGGTACAGAAAACTTTGAAAGAAATCAACTGCACTAATCAAGGTGTACCTTTTTTTATGCATTTTGACATGGAATTAAAAGGAATAAAAGTTAGTTGTAAGTCTGTGATCTTGCGTAAAATTTGATTGTAAAAACTCTTCATGTCATCTTAACAATTCAGTTGCATTGATAAGCAAAGATGAGGGTGTATTTTCATGTTTCCCCCCAATTGTGAGCATTTGAAGTTTATATGCTTCTATGTATATGTAAGAATAACAATAAACCAACCTTGAAATGAAAATACTGTGAAGTTCGCAAAACAGTTCACATTCAGAAAGACAAATGGTTTTCTGCATATTCTTATGTATATATTATAGTGTGTATAATTTTAGTCGGATGTTTCCTCCCATGATACTGACAATCAATTTTTTTTATATGATTATGAAAGTTAAAAAGAAGTAAATTAGACTAAAAAATTCTTGTGTTGAACAAAAACTGTTCAGAATATCTTTGTTGATTAAGATGATTGTAAATTTTAATTGTTGGGTTTTGAATCAATGTTGTTGATTTCTGGATTGACCAATTCGCAAAATTTTTGATAACTAATTTATTGGTTGAAATATTCAAAGAATCTATTCTTTCATAATGGATTCTTTCCTTTCATATCTCCTTCTTTCTCTCCTCCCCTTACTCCTTCCCTCTTTCCTTTTCTCATTTCTTCTCCTCTTTCTCTCTCATTTCACCTTCCCTCTTTTCCCCTCTCATTTCTCCTCCCCACTCTCCAATCCTCATATCCCCTCCTACTTCTTCTTCCTCCTTCTCTTATTTCCTTCATCTCTCCTCTCCACCAAAACTTATTCAGCTATCACAGTTCATTTCCTCCTCTCTTTCCTTACTCTCCACAAACTAAGCCTGTCTTTATCCCTCCTTCGCTCTCCATTTTCCTCCTCTTTACACATACTCTTTTTTTATAACACTTCAATTCTCTGTCTCATATCAGAAGCAGTTAACATGGATTTCTCGAGTCTTTGTGAATCTGACTGGCTATCTAATATATGTTGTATGTACAGGCTAAACCAATGGAACTAGACAGCTGAAAATTCAAACATTTATTCCTTATCATATTTAGAAGAGAAGTTTTCTATTTTTTGTTTTCAATTTGCTTCAAAACAGTTCATTTCAATTTAAAATGTAATTTTATGTTATATCAGTCTCTTGGTACGTTTACGCTAAATTGATCAGTATTTCGTTCCCGCCCATTTTTTTTCAATTCTGACTCTATAGTGATCACTGCCCAAACAAAGGGTGAGAGACATAACTCATTCATCAATCATCCCCTTTTCTTTTTTTTTTTCATATTTTTAATTTGTCTCAACACAGCATGCTGCCAAAAGACATTCATCATGTGACAGTTTCTATTGAGTGACTAACCAAACATGTTCTCTCTATTTTTTTCTTTTTATTGATCTTCTCGTTCACCTCCTTTTCTTGATTTAGTTGTTCCCTCCTCGAACTGCTCTAGGGTCTCAGCCTCTTTCTGCAAACCTGAAAATGCCTGGCAGGTTTTCTATTTAAGCTCCAATTATTCGGCAGAACGTGTTGGTCTCGGAACAGTCTGTTACATAGACAGAATGCAACTGAGAAAAAAAAATGTGTTCATGTCATGAATATCATAATGGCATGTTATATAAAGAACGGCTCAAAGTGCGAGAAAAAAAAGCAGACAACTTATTTACTTTTGCCGTTTATTCATACATTCCTTCGACAATGACTTCAAATATTCCTCTTAGAACCTGCACACCATTTATACAGACAAATCCTTATGAGAAACTGTACAAATTATCAGTTCTCTTATATATATATATATATATATATATATATATATATATATGGGATTGTTTTTATTTCAAGTATGACCATCACAAGGCGTCACTCCAAAGAATCACTCAACTATGCCAAGAACAGATGTGGCTTTTTAGCCCAGTTGGGGATTCCAAATTTCTTGCTCAAAATTGGCACTAAAGAGAATTCATGGTGTGGGTACCCTGTGTGCAATCTCCATGTACTCTAGCATGTCATGCTAACCCTCCTGCTGATTTGCATTCCTTTCCTCAGATGTGACAGGTGTTGTGATCTGTAGTGACTTCATTGTTAACTAGTTGTTTCTCTTCATGCTTTTGTGTGTATATGTATGTACATACACATATGGCTTCATAAATATGCACATACATATGTGGCTTCATGAATATGTACATATGTACGTGTGCTGCAAATTTAGATGAGTACTGTTGAATTTCCTGAATTTTATTATTCAATTTCTCATTGTTTGTGATACTCTCCACCATATTCTTCAATGGCTTGCTCATTCATCCAACTCTGTATTGCTGATTGTGACGTCCCCTGCCCCCAAACTTCAGTCAAAATACAAACCAAATGTAACTCGAAAATCACTGAACGTGCACCAATTTCGTATAATATTTCAATGAACCCCTAAATACCCCCCCCAAGAAAACTAACCAAAAAGTTAAAAAAAAAAAAAAAACTCTAAAAACAAAACAACCCTGTACCCCCCCCCCCCACCTGCTGCCTCGACCGGGGCTTGACTGGCCATAAAAACAAACAAATCTAATGTTGGATGGGTCTGTCTTCCATCTAATCTGAGTAGTAAATTCTTGGTGGGGAGACAGACATGAAATATTTAGCAACGAAAGATGAAAAATTAAAACTTTTTCAACTGCTAAAATGAAGTCCCCAGGACAACTATGCAGCTGCAAAAATATGTACATAAGTACGTGGTTTCAATTATATATACATACAGTGGTGTAGCACTGTCGGGATGGTGTTCCTTTACTTTTGGCAGAAAGGGGAACAGTGTTTCTGTATCATCTATGTACTCCTAACATTCTGTATTTCAACCATTCACTGATAAGACTAATTAGCCAGCATATGTCCTAATCCATATGGATTTAAATTCCAAAGATTTTATCTGTGAGATTGGGATTAGTGGAAGCTTGAAACCCATCACTCCCCATTCCAGGAGCAGATGGCCCTGAATTCTCTTAATTCTTTTTTTTTTCAGTGCTAAACCACTATATATATATATATATATGTATATATATATATATATATATATATATATATATATATACATATATATATATATATATATATATATATATATACATATATATATATATATATATATATATATATACATATATATATATATATATATAATATATATATGTGTGTGTGTGTGTATTAAGGAGATGGATATATATGATCCGACTGAATGATTTTAAATTGCATTATGTAATATGGAATTAGAAGGCTACCTTATCGCTTGCAGGTTTGATTCCTGCAGCAGCCCCATTTTCTTTAATTGTATAATCTATTTACGTTGTCTCGTGCAAGTGATATATGTGATATTGTGTAATGATGGGAGATCAGCTCAAATAAGTTTCTATATAATGTAAGGCAATTTATAATCATATATATACATCTATATATATATATATATATATATATATATATATATATATATATATATATATATATGTATAAGTGTACATAGAAAATTCAGTATTTCACAGTGATTTCAAGTTTCATGACAGTTCAGTCGTCATGCACCTCAAAACCACTGAAAAGCACTGGAATTTCTTACACCTATTATATATGCCAAATTCCTGATATCGAGCACTCTTCATTCGTAGATAACTCACCCTCAGAAATTGATAACAATATATATATATATATATATATATATGTATATATATGTGTGTGTGTGTGTGTGTGACAACAAAATGATGATTTGGGAAAAATGCTTTTCAGACCAATTCACTTCCAGTTGTGAGCAAATGGCATTGATTGAAAGAATAAAGAATGAAGGTGGGATTCAAACCCACAGCCTATGCGGGAGCACTGTGTGTGTGGAACATGCTCTTACCAATTGTGGTTCCAAGATCCGCACGGTAGACAGAAGCCTGAAATAACATCCTTGACGCATCTCTCATTCTGATCCGTCCCTTGGTTTGTTTTTATCATGTTATAATGCGTTGAAATGCGAGAAATACAGAAAAATTCTTAAACTAAGAGAATATAAAGAAACTATGCCACCAACTGGAATAAAAGATGAGTGAGGGGTGTTATTTGGGTTGTTTTTTACCGTGCAGGTCTTGGTAGCTCAATCAATAAGGGCAGGCTGGGGAAAATAGTGCTCCCATACAGGGTGTGGGTTCGTATCTCACTTAAAGCTTTATCTCTATTTATTTCCTAATCAACATCATTCACAAACTACCGAGAGTAAATGTATCAAAGCAAATACTTATATCCCTAATTGTCTTTTTTTTTATCATGCTGTTACTGTTATCCATCTATACATCATGAGCACTTGGTAAATTGCAATAACATAAAAAAAAAATAGGAATATATACATATATATATATATATATATATATATATATATATATATATATATAGGAAGAGATAGATGGAGAATTTTTCAGTGATCATAATACCATGAAACTGATCAGAAACAACTAAATTGTAAATATTTATCTATGTGTATATATATAATGTGTACTGTAGAGAGTGAGACAGACTCGGGAGTAAAGTGTTTTGAGGTAAGGTTTATTAATCCTTAGATGTAAATATATATATATATATATATATATATATATACATATATATATGGTTTGTCACACTTCACCTAAATAGTTCATTGCTCAGGCCGCAGGGATATCCTACACACTTTTGGGAAACCCTTCCAAAAATCTTCAATCACAAATCCAAGCCATTCGTCCATATATAGGTAGATCAATAACTGCTTCAGCAGGTTCTATGCGATTAATAGCTTTCTGCAAGCAGGTGATGTGTTAACAAGATTCATCCAGATGACACTGAATATGTGCAAAAAAAACAATAGACATGATCTTTCATTTCTCTTTTTTTCATCCATCCATATGAAAATGAGCAAAGAAAACGTTTCAAAAACAATGCTTAAAGAAACTTTTCAATAAATATATATATCATGTTATAAACACAACATCCATGTATCTTCTATGTTATACTTATATATATATATATATATATATATATATATATGAAAGAAAGGTTTTGTAGGATCCATTGAACTGCTCTGCAGGCATTGACTGGAAATATTCACGAACCGCAAATACTTGACCTATCACAGAATCTGAGTGTCGCAATATATTAGTAGTGCAAAAAGTAATTAAGAACAGTCAACAAAACTGCCAACATAAGTTTCCTCAGTTTTTTAGTGAGGCTGGTTGGCTGGCTACTTATCTATTGCATGTACAGATCACTCTAATGGAGCTAGAGGACTGAACATTTAAGCATCTACACATTATTATCCGGATTTTGAAAAATCTCACCCAACCCCTAGGGTATCTTCTTCATGGGTGGATGGGATGCTGCTCAATTTACCATGTAGGTTACACTAAGCTCCTTCCTCAGTTGTACCTGGAAGCATTCAAGCTTGTTTTTTGCAAATTCAGACTTTCGTAGAGATCCAACAAAAAGCGAGAGAAGTAATTCATTCATTGATCACCCCTTTTTCCAATTTTTGAAGTGACTACCCCAACTGAGCATGCTGCGAAAAAATGTCACTCATGTGATGGTTTCTATTTTGTGATTAACTGCACCTGATCATATGTCATTTTCAGATGTTAAAATGGAGACCTTACTGGTTGCGAAATTACAAAATATCTTTTTTGAAAATAAAAAGATGAGCAAAATCTGTTCAGTCTTCCAGCTTGTGCACCATATTCGAGTGGGTTTTCCACCCAAGTCACTTTTTTTTCTATTTTCACATGTACCTAGGGAGAGAAGAAATGGATCATGCCTTTCCCAAGGGCATTAGTGTGAAGTGAATGCAAATAGCCTCGACCAGAATTCGAACATGGCTCACTGTTTCTGTTATGATTTGGTTACCATTATGCCACCCCAACTTTTTTCTCACCTCGTATATATCTTTAACCTCCCTGACATTTCCTAACTTTTTTTTAGATGTTATAATTTCCAGCTCAGATACAGAAGAAGTTTTTAGAAACTGTCTACATAGGTCTCCTCAGTTTTCAATGAGCAATCTATCCATTGCGTATACAGGCTACACCAACGAAGCTAGAGGGCTAAAAGTTTAAACATTTACACATTGTGTTGAGAAAAAGAAATAAGTTTTTATGAAAATTTCCCCTTAAAATAATGGTTCAATTTGCAATGTTAGTTCATGCTGAATTGGTTATTTAATTTATGTTCATGCTTTTTTTTCTAGTTCAGACTTCATTAGTGATCACAGCCCGACAAGAGAAGTAATTTATTCATTGATCACTTTCCAATTTTTTAATTGATTGCCCCCGCATCCCCAAAACAGCATACTGTCAAAAGACATTGGTCACATGACAGTTTTTATTGTGGGACTAACCAACCTGTTTTGTTTTTTTCATACTTTATCTTGAATCTTCATGAAATATTCACATTGACAAATTCTGGACAGAAAGAGATATAGCATTAATTGTTTTGGTTGGTAGTGTGTTGGAAACTTCCCCCAGGGGGAAGTATCTGTCTCTAACAGCTGACGGCAAAACATTATTTTAACCAAATAATGCAGTAGCACAAAAAAAATGAGTTTTTTCTTAAGTTCTGTCTGTTCATTCTGTAGTATTGTCCTTAGAAAGGTCAAAGGTAAATCACTCTGGATGTGATAATCATAAAATACTGGAAATTTTGAATTATGTAAAAATAAAAAGAAGATCTTTATTCTAAATCAATTTATCTAGAAATATCTTCTTTGCAAATTTTTATTGACTTTTAAATTCATATGTAGGGAATTTAAATGTTGAATCCAGGGTAGTGACTTCTTGTAAAGATTAGTTCCTTTGCACTTTTTGGTAAATTTATTTTTCTTTGATTTGATTTTTGAGAAAGTTCAATTTCCTTTAAAATTCTATTCATTAAAGAGTTCCGCAATGGTTTCATGCAGTAGATGAATCTAAGAGTTAAAAATATACTTTGTTCAAAAATTGAATGTTGATTTGAGCTGTATCACATACTTTGTGAACAATTCACTAGCCCAGACCATCTCAAAAAATAATGGCTTGGCCCCTTTGAGCAGAAATATCAACCTTCACTGATAATTTTAATTGGGGAAAAAAGTCTATGTTCATTAACCCCCTCAAATACACCATAAAACTAACTTCTAACCAATGTTCCCTCGAGTATTTGTAGTAAGTAAAACCTATGAAAGGTCTCCAGTCTTACTATTCATTTCAAAATTTGAAAAATGATAAAATCCAGTTATATACAAATGAATATGCTAGAGGATCAGCTGTCTTCTCTTTTAGTAAAACTGTTAGATACTAACATATTTAACTAGATGACTAATTTAGCAATTTTATATCATCTCCTTCTTCTCCTCCTTCCTTAGTAGATGATTGGTATCAAAGTCTTTTGTCATCCAGCAAATCTAGATAGTGTTTTTTCTGGCCATCAGTGTGATGAAAGAGATTTTTTCTGCATTTTGCATATACTTGCTATGTCTATATAGTTACTGACTTTAGGCACATTGCCTTCATGTATAAATATAACCAAATTGAAGGGAAAAAATCCTGAGTCTCGACTATCAAGAGATCAGTCTTAGTTTCACTATCTATGCATATGAAATTTTCCTATTAAAAATATTCTTGGATTGACCATAAAAAAGAAAAATCTCAATATAACCTGAGATTAATCATAGAAAAACAAAAAGCAGCCCATCCATAAAAGCAGTCAGAAAAAAAGTAAAATGCGTAATGCGATGATTTCAGAAAGGTTGGATTAACAAAGTTCAAGTATTATACTTGTAAAATTAATCCTATTTAAGTCATCTTATCATCCAAACAAGATTCGGATTGATTTGCCTGGTGTTGCAGCGTTTTCCAATTTAGTGGATTATCCTCTGTGAATCAATGCTTTTATTGGGAAACTTTGTACCACAGACTCAAACTAATTGCCTTCAACTTAAATTTGATATTCCAGTTTCTTTATTTACATATATATAACTAGCTTTTTGAGTAAATAGGTTTGTTTTTCACTTTTATTATTATGGGCGGGGTGTTGGGTAGAAGAATACCCTTAAGGTAAGACCGTGCTCCATTTGTTGTGCACGTGTTTCTGATATATGTTTCATTTTTAAAATAAAGACATTGTCTTCTTCTTGTTCTTGTTCTTCTTCTTCTCTTCTTCTTCTTCTCTTCTTCTTCTTCTCTTCTTCTTCTTCTTCTTCTTCTTCTTTAACAGAGTTTCTCAACCTTTTTCCACCGATTCTCCATCTGATCAAAATTTTCAGCGTCACCTCACCACCAGTACAAAAGATTCATCCTAGTAACTAAGTACGAAGAAAGTTATCTAAAAATTCATGATCTCTACGGCAACAGTAATATCCAATCTTTCATTGCTATCCTCTAAATTCTTGCTCAATTGTTATCAAAACGTTCCATTCGGTTGATTCTTATATCAAAAATAGGTTAGTTAAGGATATGACAATTTCAATAAGTACTTAAGTCTCATTTACACACATTTTGGGATGGAATAAAATTCCTCACCCCCAAAATTTTAAAATTCTCCCTGGGTGAGAACAACTTTTCCAGAACTTAGTTTCATTACATTCCCACATTAAGTTATATATATATATATACATATACTTTGTGAAAGGTAAATGGAACTTTAATTGCAGATGACTGGAATTTCCGTCATCGAGGCTTGATGTCCCTTCTACATCAAATACACTATGGACCTTTACACTTAAAGTTATTGACAGCTTTTCCTGCTTGTTTCTCTATTTCTGTCTGTAATTCAATGTGGAAGGGTTCATAGTTTACAGAGGAGACAATCTGCTCTGCACCATCTTATGTAATCAAAGTTACTGGCACACAAGGAACATGACAACCGAGCTGTTCCTGGCACAGTTAATGGGTTAACAAAGTGCTAATTCATGACAGGATTCCAACCACTGGGAAATTAGATATCTCAAGTTTTGTAGGTTGATGATGAACCAAGTCTACTGAAGTCTCTACCAAATGTTTGATTAGATGTAAAGCCCACGGGACCCCCAAACGTCTGAAGATCAATAGTGCACATCTGGAGAACATTGTTATTATCATAGTCGGCATAAATCCACTTTTCACAGCTGCAAGCTCTTACAAATGTATTTGGAAATACTTTTGTATGCATGTAGACGATAACAAATATATTATGAGGTTGGTGGTGTGGATAGTAAATTTGTGTTCTCGTGTTCCCAAATATCGATAATGATGACAGTTTTATTTTTTGTTTACTTTAGTTTTTTAAATCATGCCCATCTGGGCTATTTGCTGCTTTAATATACTGTCCACTTTCCATAATGTATACAATCTGACTTATGTACCTATTGCTTGAAATTTCCACACCATACCATCAATGTACTTCTGGCTGATTGATCAGTGATCAGGCTCATTAATATGAGGAGAATTTAGATGTTTCTAGATATTTTAAAGATTTTTTCACTCAATTTCAGATGTAAACTTGAAAATAATGTTGGTATGCCTTCAAACAAGAAAGGAATTCCACATCTATGGTCTCACTTTCAGACTTGTTTAATGATACCTTGGTTTTTGAAACCTGAATTAGAATTTTATTTCATCGCAAACTTGAAACTTTTCAAGATATGAACAAAACGAACACATCAGTTAGATTTTGTATTTCTCCAGTTATCCAGAACAAAAATATAAAAAAAACTGATTTGATGCAAATTAAGAAAGAAACATTTTCTGATTTGTTTCATAATTTAAATTTAGATTTTTCTCTCTTCTCCAAAAGTGCAAATTTCACTGGAGCACTCAAATTTTTCAAATGATAGATTATAAAGACCAAATTAGTATGCGTGCAATAAAAATAAACTAGTTTTGGTGATTGATTTTTTGAATTGCCGTGTTGTTGTCGAAGACTTTCAGTTTTCCGAAAGAAACATGTCATGTGTGAAAATTCTCGCTGCTGGAGGCTGGCATGTTACGTATGAGTAGTGAAGATAGCGAGCATCTATTCAAATATCAGCCTTTCTCTCTCAGTTATCAGCGAAACATCTTGCATTTTCCAGTATCGCATGACGGTCACGTACAATGAGATGTTAGAAACTATCAACCAAAACTGTCAATATAGCTTTCTTCAGTCTTTAAGTGATTCCTGCTGGTTGGCTATGAGTGTATCATATGTGCAGGCACCACCAATAGAGCTAGAGGGCTAGAAACTGAAACATGTACTCCTTATGTTTTGATGAAACATATTTTTTCTTTTTTTAAAAATTTCATCCCAAAAATTCAATATTATTCTCTTTTGTTCATGTCTGAGCGTTCGCGTTTGTTGGTTTTTTAAATTTTCAACTTTCCAGTTATCAAACAAGGTTAGAGAAGTAACCAGTTCATTGATAACAACTTTTGCCGAATTTTTGATTGATCACCCACTTTGAGGCATGCTACTAAAACACATTGGTCACATTTCAATTTCTTCTGCATAATTAACTGTTTTCATGAATTTTATTTAGAAATTTGGTTGGAAATTCATACAATTTTTTCTATTCAGAGTGTATTCATTGGTGCTTTTTCTAAATTCATATTGGTGCATAATAATTTTCTCCCAGTGGTTTGAATTTCAAGCTTAAAATAATACATTTTAAAAATAAACAGAATCTTTAATTTAGCAAATCAAAATTTGCATAACTACTTGTATAATTAAGAGGTTTCTATTCTA
>OY735201.1:4518038-4535538 GCA_963457665.1 Thysanoteuthis rhombus | reverse complement strand
CATTTATGCTGGATGCAGATGTATGATTATTTTGATTTCGAACTTTAGAATAGCAGCCTTATACATGGCTCTGATACAGACACCCTCTTTGAGTCTGATAGAAAATACAACAATCTATAGACATTATTTTATTCTATTATTTATGGGTTCAATATGCTCATAAGTATAAATGTGCAAGAAAGTACATATGAATATATGACTGCAGATGAATTATTGTATATATAGTCATCTACAAACACGGATATATGAATGTATATTTTAAGGTAAACATGCATATGAACAAATATATGAAATATATATACAAAGATTTGGAAATGTTAATGGTCACTTGATAGGTTAGTTGCTTGGTAGGTTTGCCAGTTGTTCAACTATTTCTGTCATGGCTCAAATATCTTATTAGATCCATAAATCATAACGTGATTTTTATAGGAATGTATCACCTTTTGAACTCTGAATATTCACGCCAACATTTCTTCATATCTATCTGGCTTTTTTTGCTGGCTAACAGCTTTTTTTTTTTAAATATATATAGTTTTTAAAAAAAAGCAGCTTGATCTTTAAAGTAGCATTTGCTAACTAAGATTTTTAATACTAGGAGAGTCACTTAGACAGGAAAGTTGTTTCACACATTGTGCAGCTGCTTCAAACTGTTTTTGCTTCAAGAAAATCTTACTTACTCTCTTCAAACATTGCTTGTGCAACCAACAAAGTGATGATTTGAAATCTATTCATTGACAATGGACGAATTTTCATATTTTAATTCACATAAAATAGAAAAAACAATTACACATGGATATCACTATCCTGTCAACAAAAGCAAATTTTGAAGGGAATATTAACCATTTTCAATACTTTTCACACATGAGCAATGAGAAATAACATTCACTACCCACAAACAATTACATATGAATATCACTATCCTTGCTGTGAAAGCAAATTTTGAAGGGAACGATAGCCGTTTTCTACACTTTTTACACAAAAGAAATTATTAAATAACACTCATAACCCAGAAACAATTACAAGCGAATATCACTATCCTGTCAGCATAAACAAATTTTGAAGGGAATTATAGCCATTTTCTGTACTTTTTACACATAAGTATATTATGAAATAACACTCATTACCCAGGAATAATTACATATGAATATCACTATATGGTCTACAAAAGCAAATTTTGAAGGGAATGATAGTCACTTTCTATACTTCTTACCCATAAGCCATCAGAAAATAACACTCACTACCAAGGAACAAAAAGAATATCACACATTTTAATTTGTGTACAAGAATTTGTCTGGGAAGTAATTTTTTCTCAAATGAATTTTATTTTTATGTTTTCCAATGAAATTCTTGTTGTCCTCAAGTAAAATGCATTACCTTGGAGGATCAGTCTGGAGTGAAATCTGAAGTAAAATCTAATTGGGACATTATAGTCTACAGAGATTTACTCTAAGCATTAATATAGACACAGAGAACAGAAACAAGTAAGTTGAAAGATTTGGTCTTCTTTCAAGAAGAAAAACTATAAGTGAGCATTTTAGGTTTGGATGCGCCAATCTGTTAACATTGTAGGAACATATATTTCACAGTTGATTTCAACTGCCAACAATGGAGGAAGTAATCACACTCGATCCTTTTATAAGACTCAATTTAATCATTTTTTGAACATGCTTTCTAAAAAACTTTCAGCACAGAAACTTTTCCTTCAATACTAACAAAGAAAATCAATGCAAATAAACTGCTACATATCTTCATGATTAAAAAAGAAAGTCCACATTTTTTCAATTTATGCCTGTTCAACATAATTCCTTTAATTTAATAGCAAACTCCAAATTTTTCTCTTAAACTTCTGAAATTAATTTTTAGCGTTACGTTTGCTGAAATTAAATTCTTGTTGTACTTGAGGAATATTCCTGGAGACATATAATCCATTATTTAATGAAATTTAAAAAATACAGAAAAATCAATTTGAAGAAAACTGAAATTGTAAAACCTTAATTTGATCTTATTTTGACAATCCAAGAGTGTTGCGCCAAAACTTTCCAAGTTTTATTAGAAAAAATTGCAACCCTCTATTTCCAAAGCCCAAATTCACCTCAGGCTTTTCTTTAAAGAATTACCATCACTTCACTTTGTTTCTGTGATTTTTGTAACAAAAGGCATTATTCTGAAAATACAGGAGAAAAAACTTGAGCTGCTATAATCCGGAGCATAGCTGGAGATTTGGGGGCTCAGGGGGCCTGGCTCTTTGAGTAGCTTCTTTTATCCAATATTTAGTGCAGTGGTTCCCAACTTGAAGGCTGTGAACCCCTGAAGGTCCAACAAGGTATCACTGGGGGTTTATTGGAAGACCTTTCAAAAACCTAGGGTTAGTGAGCTTGTGAAGCAAACAGTCCTCTCAAAAGCAGTAACCTAGCAAGTAATCTGAGGGCCCGCATGGAAACTTGGCTTCACAAGGGGCACCTTCAACATTTAATGCAATTTGTTATTGTATGATGTCAATAAAAATGCTGTAGGTGAACTACTACTCATAAAGATTTTTGAAACTCCGCTCCATTGGGGACCCAGGAGACGACTCAAAATCTCACCCCACCCTTCCCATCAGCTATGCCCCTGACTGAAATCCATAAGTTATTGACCTTGAAATCATTCTTTTTCACTTTAGAAGAGGACAAAAATACAAACAGGAAATAAATAAGTTGATAAATGCCAATGATATTGATGATTAGGATCTGTGATTCTAAGATTTTTTTTTTGTGAGGGAGGGTAAAAAACATTTCAAGAGGGAAAAAAGATTGTGTCGGAAATAACTGCCTTCAAAAAAATGAGGTGAAATTGAATTGACAAATGCATTGAAGTGGAGGAGAGGGAAAAGTTTGCAAGGAGTTTGATCAAAAGCAATTAAATTTAAAATGGAGGAAAGTATTAGAATCAAAGGGAGACAAGCATGTCTGACTAAGCGATCATCATCATCATCAGCCTTTTAACGTCCATTGTTGGACATAGACCTTCCCCAGGGGTCTCTATCATAGACGTCATGGAGCCACAACTTTTTGAACTTGTTTATTTGCTGGCCACGGTATCACATGTGATCTCTTGGGATCAACATTGTGAATCTTCATGTCCAACATTCTTGCATCCTGACCAGCCCATTGCCATTTGAGTGTTCTAGTGGGTTCTATGATATCTTTGACTCTTGTTCTCTTGCTAAGATATTGCGCTGTTTTGTGATCTCGTCATGTGATGTTAAGCATGATTCTCCAGTGGATGTTGTACGGTTCCCAGCTTGCGGATCAATCTTTTGGTTAGGTTCCATGTTTCAGCTCTATAGATGACTATTGAGAGGATGCATTGGTTGAGCTTGCTCCACCGAAAGCTTCCCATCCTAGAGTGATTCTTTGCTTGATTTCGTTCTCTCAATAAATTTTGGCAGTAGCCATGACATTACAATAAAAAAACTGTAATCTTAATTTAGCTACTTGTTTATGTCAATATTATGGCCAAAACGTGTATTCCCTGTCCTTTTCACATTGGAACCTGTGTCATACTGATGAGTCTAATAAGAAAATTCTTTCACCAAAGTACAAATTAACTATTCTATGATATCCTTGACTCCTATTTTTTCTCTAAAAACTGCACTGTTTTGTGATCTCTCCATACGATGTTCAGCTTGATTCTCTGTTGTGCAAGTTGCATGGCTAATAGGAAGCATAACTAGGAAATAAAAAAAAGAATACCCATACCTTACATAAATAGGTTATCATTGCCAATGCTTGTACCAGAACTAATTATCTTTTTTGAGAAAAAAAAATGCCATTAGATGGTGCTTAGTGGTATATTCATGCAGAGAAGAATCTAAGTTTAAACTAAAATAAATAAAATTTTCAGCTCTGTAGGTTTGTTTTTAAGGATTTAGAAAAAAAAAAGGAACTGAAGCTAAATTCATACGATAAAAGTTAGCGGCTATTTTTGCTCCCACTAAATCTTTAGCAGTTTTTCAGTTAAGCTTTTTTCATTAGCTGCATTTAACACATACAAAACCAGCCAGAATCACTTAAAAACTGAAGAAACCTCTATTAACAGATTCTAAAAATGCTTATTTTGAATTTGATTGAAAACAAAAATCACTTATCAAGGTCAGTATTAATTAAATTCACCAGTATATTATTGATTTTTTTTCTTTAGTATTTTTACCGACTAAGCCAAACTTGCTAGTCTTACATATCCAAAAAATAAAAAATAAATATATTTGCATTAAAAAATATATATGAGAAACCATCAACCAAAACTGTCATCATTGGTTTCTTCAGTTTCACCAACACAGCTAGAGGGCTGAAAATATCCTCATTTACTTTTCATTATGTCCAGGAAAAACAGTTTATTCATTTTTTTAAGTTCCCTGTACATAGAGGGGAGTTCACTTTGCAATGTAAGTAAATGCTAAATTGATCTGTTTGTCTGTGAGCAGTACCCAATAAAAGATGAAGGAAATAAGTTATTCATTGATCACATCTTTTTCAAATTTTTGAATTCATCTCCTCCAACACGACATGCTGCCAGAAGACATTGGTTACCTGACGGTTTCTACTGAGTGTCTACACCAGTTTTTTTAATCATTTTGATTTTATTACTTATGATATATTATGTACACAATACAAAAGTAGCGGTAATCATCTTCAGTCAGAATAGAAGTTGGAGTAGAGTTTGACCCTGCAACAGTCATGCTTGTTATTTTTAAAGAGACTAAGAAATTACTTGCTGTCTTCACCATGAAATTAATTCAGTTACAAAGTCATTCTGCTGTCTTGAGTCAATATGATTCGGGCAGAAAATTAACAATAAAAAGATTTCTTAAAGGAAGTAAAAGAATAGCAGTTGCCATCAAACTTTTACAAAAAGAGGGCGCCAGAAGAAACATTAGTTTGTTAGAAGCTTCAAGCACAACAATGCTCTCGCAGACATCTAAGACGTGGATCAATATCATAAATATTAGCATGGATTGTGATTATTAAAATTTTTGGCAATTAATTCTTTAGCGACGGACTTCAGAAGAAATCTGAAAATGGAAATAGCAGTTATATTTGTCGCTCTCTGTTGCCGATTCTTTGTGTGAACAGCAACGGGTTTTTGGGTGGCGAATATCTGGTCAGGGTGAGGTGAAGAGTTGCGGTCTGGAAATTTTCAAAAGTGAAATTTTGGAAATTTCTGTGACCCTTTCTCTTTTTTTCCCTTTTCTATTGATTTACTTTTTGACCATTGATTGGTTCCAAGTTTTATCAAATTATTCAAATCTTTTACTTGCATTTTCATTGTGAACCGTTAACCAAAACTGCCATTAGAACTGTCAACATAGGTTTTGTCAGTTTTTAAACTGGTTAGGCTAAGTAGATGACTATGTATATAGTGTTATGCTGAACCACTGAAATTGCCTGATTTTCATAGCTTAACTTGTTTTTAGGAAAAGATAAAAGAATACATTGTTTTGATTTCAACAAAAATTCATCCAATCAAAACTAAGATATACAGCAACTATGTTTTTGCAATCATAAGTTTGTAATCCGAGTGACATCAAACTTTTTTCTTATTCAGAAAATATGCAGTTTTAGTTTTTTACAAAAATGAATCCTTAGTTTTAAAAATTTGTTCAAAAGGTTATTTAATCAAAACAAGGATGTAAAACAACTATTTTTCAACAATCAAAAGTTCATGAATTCAAACTGTCAATTTTACCAATTAGGCAATTCCATCGATTTGGCGTAACAAATAAACGAATCACGCTCAATCTCACATGGAGCAATCGTAAGACAGCACAATATATCATGTAGAAAATTAGAGTCTGAGATTGACGAATCTACCAAAAAGCCCAAATGGCAATGGGCTGGTCATGTTGCAAGAGTGGCAGACCATCAATGGACATCACAACTCACAGTATAGGCACCCACAGATCACATGCGCAACCAAAGCTGGCAGAGTACTAGATGGAGAGACAAACTAGACAAATTCAGAAAGTACTGGCTCCGCAAACCCGTGATAGAGAAGTGTGGTGAATCCAGGGGAAGGTCTATGTCCAATGATGGATGATAAAAGACTGATGATGAGGATGATGTATCACACGTACGAATTGCACCAATTGAGCAAGAGGGCTAAAAATTTAAACATTCAATCCATATTATTTCAAGAAAAAAACAGTTTGTTTTTTTCCTTGAAAATTCCCCTGAAATAGGTTTTTATAAGGGGGTTCAATTTGCAATCTAAGTTTATGCTAAATTGATTCATTATTTCGTGTTAGGTAGCATTCATGCTTGTTTTTTTGAAAATTCAGACTTTTCCTAGTGATCACTCTCAAACAAAAGGCAAGAGAAGTAACTTATTCACTGACCATTCTTTTTTCAAATTTTTATATGCATCACCCCTAACACAGCACGCTGCCAAAAGATTTTGTTTACGTAACAGTTTCTATTGAGTGACTAACCAGGCCTATTTTGACTCACATTCGTTAAATTCATGTTCATTTTTACTACATTGTTGCAATACTTTTTTAGTGTTGATATATTTGTATCAATACATAATCATATGCGTGTGCCTCATTTATCCTTGCAATCCATATTATAGGAATCATCACTTGACAAATGTCTTTTGTCAGCTTGCTGTGTTGGAGGTGATCAATTAAAAAACTGGAAAAAAGGCATGATCAGTGAATAAGTTACTTCTCTCGCCTTTTGTTAAGCATTGATAACTGAAATGTCCAATTAAAAAAATGACAAACATGAACATTGTCGAAGGACCAATTAACTCAACGCTAAAAACCTATTAGGGCGGGGGGGGATTTTAAAAAAAAACCCAAATTTTTTTCTAGGCATAGAGGAATAAATATTTAGATTTTTTTAGCCCTCTAGCCCGATTGGTGTGGCCTGTATATATGCCACATACATAGATAGATCACCGGCTAGAATCACTTGAAACCTGGAGAAACTTTTGTTGACAGTTTTGGTTGACAGTTTCTAAAACAGAATTTCCCTTTTTATTGTCAAGAATAATTGTCTCCTCGTCTGGAAAGTTCAATTCAATCGTAAAATCTTAAATCATCATAATTCACATCATATCATCAGTATGATCCTCATCATGAGTTTTTAACTGCAATGTAAGTCGACAGTTGTAAGAATGAGGAAAAATTTCATTTTAAAGACCAGATCTAAATACGTTAACAGAAACTATTAGGAATTTAGCGACCTAAAGAGAGAGTGGTTGAAGAGACATCAAAAACATTTGTAACAAAGAAAGAAAGCTGTTATCTTAATGAGAGGGGAAAATAAGAAAGAGAAAACAATGGTAAAGATAGAAAGATATGTCATAGAGAGTAGGCAGAGAGAGGAATTTTTTTTTCTCTTTTACGTTACACTACACCATATTATTCCTTTTTTTTTAAATCACTTCTCAAGATAAGAAAATAAAAAGTGTAAGGAAGGAAGAAAAATCAAAAGAGCATCCTATACAGCATTTCCACTTCATATATATATATTTATAACTTGTTTATTTTTCAATGAATTATATTTTGGACTATTTTTCATTTATCTTTGATGCAATGATCATGTATTTCAACAAGGATTACTTTGAGAACTCAATTGGAAAGAAATAGTTTTTTCACAGAAACAAGTATTGTCAAAAATTCGATAAACAACGTCACAGTTTTTGAACAGAGTCTGTTTTTTTGTCTTCCTAACATAATTATCACCATTATGTTCTCTCATAGCACACTACCTAATTTTTTTGTCTTTTATTGATTTGATTTCAATTTTTTAGTTTTTTTGGTCTGGAGTAAAGAAAGAAAGGAAGAAAGAAGGAAAGAAAACCTTGAAGAAAAAAATTTAACCTTTTCTTTTATCATTATTCTTCTTTTTTTTTTTCAAGAAAATATTTCCTTCAAAGAGAGCAGGAGCCAAAACCAATTTGATTTCCTCTTTCTTTGAAGACATGAAACAGAAAGGAAGATGTAACACCCACTAAGAGAAGGAGAGATAGAGAGAGAAAGAGAGAGAAAGATGTAACACGTGCTAAGGGATGGAGAGAGAGGGAAAAAGAGAGAGAAAGATGTAACACCTGCTGAGATAGGAAAGAGAGAGAGAGAGAAGTACCTGCTGATGCAGAGAGAGAGAGAGAAAGAGAAAAGTACCTGCTGATGCAGAGAGAGAGAGAGAGAGAAAGTACCTGCTGATGCACAGAGAGAGAGAGAGAGAGAGAGAGAAGTGCCTGCTGACGCAGAGAGAGAGAGAAGGAGAGCAACAGAGTCAACTTGAAAAAGAAGAGCTCCCACCCACTGGGGCCAGATGAAACATAGACAGGGGCAAAGAATTTAAACCCCCAGAACTACTTCACAGGGAGCAAACAAATTAGCGCAGACAACTCTAGTTAGTCATCCAAAAAGAAATGTCAGGTGAACATCTTTTAGCAGCATGCCGTGTTTGGGATGATCAGTTAAAAAATTGAAAAAAGAGATGATCAATGAGTGTTACTTCACTTCCATCTTGTCAGGCAGTGACTGCAAAAATTTTCAAAAGACAAGCCTGACTGCTGCCGGTCTCAAGCTAAGGGACCGATTTAGCGTGAATTTATATTGCAAATTGAACTTTCTGTGCAGGACAAGAGAGGAAAAGGCTAAGATTCTCAGCAGTGTTCTCTTCTATGCTAGGTGACGGAAAAGGATGTTTTACAGAGGTAGGAATGACCATCACGGTGACACAACAAATTTTATGCTGTAGGATGCTTTCATCATAGGGATAGTAGGGTTCTTGTCTGCAAGTTATAGTCATATTACTTCCAAACAGAGGAAGAGAACAGTAATACTGCTGCTGCTTGTTCTGATACTGTATCCAGTGTTGCTGATTTAACACTTTTCAGGCTAAATTTAGAGTATTTTTGGCAGCGTGGAAATTCAACAATTATAGCCATTTCTAGCACCTTTTTTTTCAATGATTATTTATAGAATTTATGGCTATTTTCTAGCCATTAAAGGTATCAAAAATGGCCATATAAGGGCTAACATTCTAAAAAAATTTTTTGATGTTTTTTAGAGGTCGATTAAATGTGGAAAAATTTTTTGAGTTGGCTACACTGATTGTAGTAGTACTGATAGTAGCTCAGTAATCTTGTCTAATCATAATGAAAAAGTAGGCTTATCAGTGAGTCTCCTGTCTTGGCAAGCCATTCGAAAAAAAATGATTCCTCTTTTCCTTACACGCGCACACATGCACACACACACACACACACATATACACATACACATACACTGATATACAAAGAGACACACAAACACTTGAGAATTAGTCACAGCTTAACATAGAGTTAGTCAGTTGATTTTGATCTGAAACTTCCTCCGTATAATGTTTGATCAAGGTTCATTGATAGAAATTAGTATTTGTTTTGTAAAATAGATGCTTTTTGATCATTTAGTTGCAGACTTATTGATCTTCCTCTATCTCACTCTCTCTTGCTCTAAATATACTTATGTATATATGTATGTGTGTTATCTATCTATCTATATATGTATATATGTATGTAAATATATGTGTGTATATATATATATATATATATATATATATATATGTATGTATATGTATATGTATGTATACATGTATGTATATATAAATACATATATATATATGAATATATATATGTATACATATGTATAAGTATGTATATATGAGTATATGTATAAGTATGTATATATGAGTATATGTGTATATATATGTATATATGAGTACATGTATATTTGTATATGTATATATATGTACATATGTATATATGTACACATGTATAAATATATATATATATATATATATATATATATATATACACACCGACAGATATATGTATTTGAAGACTGTTGACTGGTCGTCTGTCAAAGTTGACATATTTTTACTGTTAATACAACATTGGTGGCAACGGTGAGAGTGGTTTGTTCAAATACTCACATACCCGCAATCTTCATCAAGCATTGTGGCATGACAGTGATGAGACATGAAATCTGGCAACGGGATAAAGCACAGGAAAAATTGATTCATGTCTTTGCCAAAGGCATAGAAAGAGAGATACCTCAAGTAGCCTCAGCCAAAATTCAAATTTAATTCCATGCTGGAAAATTGTTACAAGAAGAATACTACCTCATTCTCCTATCTCTCACTCATTTACATTCAGTTTTAATTCTTACATCCAGAAATCTCTGAAAAAAACATTAACCCTTTTACTCACATGGAATATCATATTTCGGAAAAGTGAATCACCTTAGCCCCACGATTGGCTTGACCAACCAGCCAAGTGAGCTAGAGATTCTTCTCTCTCTACTCATCTGTGCTTATATATGTCTCTGAACACTCCTTGTCACATTTTGGGGGCTACAACCTTGAAAATTTGCATGAGTACACTACTGGGCATCATCTGAAATAATTTTTCACTTTTCCCAAAAAGTGTTTTCGAGGTCTCTATGATCATTTTTGACTAATACCCAAATCTTGTGCTGGTATTTTTGAAGATAATTTTGGATAATTTTTTAGATAATTTTGGATAATTTTTTAGATAATTACTTCTGATACACATGTGGGTTACGTTGATTCATTTATGCATGGTACAGATATTATATTATTAGTTATCTTTCATCTAATTGTTTCTTTTCTTTACAACATTTTGTGTCAATACACTCTTCATTAATACCAAATCATTACAAGTGAAGAAATCTGTGTGTGTATAAGCCATGATTACTAGATAATTGACTGATGTACATATTTGATATTTGCTACATATATTAGTTAGTAATGTAAACAAGGTAGTGCAGTGTCGAGTTTGGAGTTTTTTGAATTAACATAGAAATCTATGCACCACAATTACTCGCCAACAGACCATTGTATGAAGTTGACATTTCCTAGATATATCAGTGTCAAGTTTGGAGTCATTTGGATCAACAGTGAAATCTACTCGTATAATTACTTGACAAATGGCTATTATATGAAGTTGAAATCAAGACAGTGTGATCAAAAGATGGCTCTCTTACCAACTGACCAAAACTGACAAGTCTTATATACCTACAAGTTTATCTATTATGTATACAATACAGAAGTTGCTGGAATCATCTTCAGTCGGAATAGAAGAAGTGTTGAGTTTGACCTTGCAGCAGCTAGGCCTTTATGCAATAATTTTATTTAGTTTTACTCCATATCATTACATTTCTTTTCTGTGTCTGGAAGATCATGTTAGAACGAAGATAGTGGGACAATCAAGATAACAGAAAACAACCAAGGCCTGGCCCATCGCATATGAATCCTTGAGGTCAACTGATGGAATGGATACTTATAAGTATGTGTATATCATCATCATCAGCCTTTAAGGATCTGTCGTTGGACATAGACCTTTCCCAGGTTTCTCCAGACCTCTCTATAATGGGCTAGTAATTTCTGAATTTGTTCAGCTCATCATACCATCTTACTTTCTGTTGGCCATGATGTAACATGATCTCTGGGGATCCATGTTGTGAGTTATGTCAAATGGTTCTCCGCCAAACAATAAATTCCATCTAAAAATAAGGATTAGGGATAGAATTTTGTGCACTTAAATAAATTCAAAGATGAAAGGAACCTCAAAAAGACACAAATTTATCCTCCTGAGTGTAAAAAATTTGTCTTGCTCCCCTTTGCTTTCCGAAGGCTGAAAAGTTGACCCTTTACTGTTTTTTATGTCTAGAATTTTGTTTTTTGTTTTTTGGAAAATTTCCCCCTAAAATAAGTTTTTAGTGTTCGTGGAGAGTTCAATTTACATCAACAGTTTATGGTAAATTGTACCCCTATCATACATACACTTGCTTTTTGAAAATTCGGACTTTTTAGTGATCTAGCAAATGGTGAGAGAAATAACTTGTTCATTGATCATCTCTTCCCCAAATGTTTAATTGATCGTCCCCAACATGGCATGCAACCAAAAGATGTTGGTCACTTATCTGTTTCTATTCAGTGACAGACCTGACCTGTCCAGAGGATAATTTCACTTGGGCTGACGTTCCCAGATTCAGTGAGTGACTGACCAGACCTGTTTTGTTTTTTTGTTTTTTTTAAATCTAATTTTTCATTCCTGTTCATTGGAGAGTTTGACAGCGATTACAAGTGATTCCTAAATATGAAAAGTTGAACAACTTGGAACTTCCTGAGTTAATAAATGGTTAATGATCTTTAAATAACAGATGCTATAACAAAAAAAAAATATGGCATCCTTAAGGCCTTCTTATATCTTTCTAAAGGACAGATTGAAGAGATTGATAAAGAGACATATCCAAGGGAATAGATTGATGGCCACGGTTACCACAATTTGCCAAAATGTTTATTGATGCTTAAAAAATGACTACCATAAATATTTTTAAAATGACACACAATGCAAGTATATCTCTGTGGCTCCGTCTTTTGGCTGTCGCCTCAATATTTTATTTACCTTCTAAATCAATATATTTTCTTTTTTACTGCTTTTCATAGACCCCGCCCATTTAAATCAGTGCCAACACCAGCGATGGAGATGGGTTTTGGCGACTAGGTGTACAATAAGTCTCTTTTTTTATCTTAACTAGGTATACAGTACAGCTGAGATTTGAGATATTACTTACATGGTGGGGCTGGGGTTTTTATAACTATGTTTAGAGGTCTGGCTGGGTTTTGGATAACTAGGTATTCAATATTGCTCAGTATGGGGAACTAGGTATAGGGTTATGTCTCTATATAGACACTGTATGTACAAAATGCCTGGATATCGAGAAGTAGGTTTACGCAACAGCTCTCCACATCCCCGCACCCGCCGTGCCTATCATTGGCCAGTGTCTCACCACTTTCAACCAATGAACAAATGAAGGGAGTGCCAAGGGAATTAGGTTCTTTCTTTCCCAAAGAGACTGAAGTATGTAATTGTCAGGTTTGTTTATTTTATGAATGGCCATCTTGGCAAGAAAACAAAGCCCTGTGGGGGGTTGGGGTCATTTAGGGAAATAAATGATTTCACTCTACAATCAAACTCACACGGAAAAAACAGATTATTCAAGGAACTGAAAAGGGGAATAACTCAATGCTGACTATTGATCTGGGTGACTCTTCCAAAATTCTCACTATAATAAACTACTCAATCCCATCTCCCTAATTTGTAAAAAAAGAAAGAAATTATATATATATATATATATATATATATATATAAAATGTAATTCCTACAGCAACCTTATTTTCTTTTATTGTTTATTCTATTTATGTTGTCTAGACCAAATATAATATTCACTGTGTGATACCAGGAGAACATTCCGAATAGAGTTTCAATATGATATAACACAATTATAATCATATATATAATGATAACAACACTAGATTATAAGTTACATAAGATTTATTTCATGGCTATTAGTTTCTTGCAAGTGGCTTAAAGCGGTCGGCATTCGTCCAATGAACTTCAATTCTGTAGCTATTAAGACTGTCCACTGTTTGAGAACATTTTTCCTTCCTTTCATTCTCATTCCTTGCTTCAAAATCTTTTGTCTAGACAATAAAGTCATTCAAGTTCGTCTGTACATGAAGTCATTTGTGCTCTTTTTGAGAATGGTATTTATTTTCATGTTACACATCTTACACACTCATATATATATGCATATGAATTAATCTATAATTATAGACTATCCAATATCCTTTCCAGTACCACGAGGTGGGATTGAAATCTTTGCTTCAAACCCAGAGGCAGATATTCTACCCCTGCCCTACACAGAACTCTATGGTCAGTAGGACAGAATTTACTTACGCATAATTCCCCATCTACCGGAGTGCTCCATTCCAGAGTTTGAAGAGCATTGCCATGAAGCATATAATGGATGAGTATATGTATATGTATATATATACACACATA
Source organism: Thysanoteuthis rhombus (assembly GCA_963457665.1). Taxonomy (NCBI): domain Eukaryota; kingdom Metazoa; phylum Mollusca; class Cephalopoda; order Oegopsida; family Thysanoteuthidae; genus Thysanoteuthis; species Thysanoteuthis major. Next base: position 4,521,636 of record OY735201.1, on the reverse strand, counting down.
CACACATATATACATATATATGACTGGGAACTTTAAGATCTGTAAGGAAACTGAGAGTGCTGATGGGGAAAGATGCAAGGGTTTCAAATAAAGGAAAGATTTAATGTCACTTTACAATGTCCCAAACATGATTGCCATAGGATACAGTTGATCATCATTGTATATAAAGTGGTCCTTCCTTATATGCAGTTTGGCTTTCCCCAGTTTCAGTTATTCAAGGTCCACCCCAGAAATAAACAATTCATCACTTTCACTTAATAATGTTCCCAAAGTGGTAGAGTAGTGATGCTGGCTACTTGGATATGTCAGTGTAAAACCATAGAGTGATGCCCCTCTGTGAAAGTTAAAAGATCTTGACTTAATAAAGGTGGAAAGAACTGATATGCCAAGGTTGCCAAGATCAATTGTGAGAGATTTTTTTTTCCATCACATAACTTTTATCACAGTCTGTTGTTATTATTGTCCTATTCTATGATTAGTTATGATTGTTAATCTCTTATTAGGCCAAATTCATAAATCAAACTTCATTATCGTCCTGTATGTATGAGTAAAAAAACATGGTATAAATAGGATTCGGTACTATCAATGGTTTTATCCCATTGATGAAGGGAGACTACAATATGTATTTGTGTGTCGTACGCCTTTTTTTTCCAGATTTTCAAACCCCAAACTTGTATGATATTCATGAGAAATAGATGTTTTCCCAGCCAAGTATGTGGCCATATTTAGGATGGCATCACTGAAAGTGAGTTGTATCTATTGTCCAATTTAACTGATGATGTGTATTAATGAGTATAAATAACTTAATTAAACACTGGATTATTTTAAATGTTTTATTCACATTCTAGTCTGCTTCACTTCTATCTACGTCAAAGATACTCATTTTAGAGCAACTCGTTGTAATCCCATATAATCATGTCTGTGTATATTTTCTGAATATTGTGTGAATTCCATATTTCAAAACATAGCGTAAAGGGTATAAAATCTCATTTCTAGTTGATACAAACCGCGTAAAAAGTCAAACAAAGGTGAAATTGAGCTGCTACAGACTCTAAGAAGTCTGTGTGTATAATACGCCAACAATGTTCCTCATGGAATTCCTTAACCTATGATTAGGTGTTGGGGGTGCATTTCATTTGAGTGTGTATTATGTACATATACGGTATATGAAAATCTTGAAGGAAAATCTGAAGTCTTCCGACCTTGAAGAGTGTGGTTTTGAAGTGCATGGATAATTCTGGAACAAATTAATCACACTATTCAAGGTATGCCTACTTTAGTAGACTTATGAGGGGGGTGTCATTATGCTATGCATGAATTGGTCTATATGTGAAGCCAGAAAGAATAGGGCGTATGATATTCATCAGCCTCTTAATGCCCATCTTTGGACACAGATCTCTTCCAAGATTTGCCAGACCTCTCTATCATGGGCGTCACAGAGCCAATACTTTCTGAACTCGTCTGGTTTGTCATGCCATCTTATCTTTTGCCAGTCACAGTTTCACCTATGATCTCTTTGGATCAACATTGTAAGTCATGTTGACCACTGGTTGTCTGACATTCTTGCAATATGACCAACCCATTGCCATTAGATTTTTCTATTAGTAATAGATTCTCTAATATCTCTGACTCCTGTCTTTTTCCCTAATCTATTGTGCTGTCTTGCAATCTCTCAATTTGATGCTGATCATGATTCTCTCCTGTGCATATTGCATGGTTCTCAGTGTCAGGGTCGATCACTTGGTTAGGTTCAATGTTTCAGCATCATATTTAATTATCAGGAGGATACATTTATTGTAGACTCATTTTTTTAGAATTTTTTTTTCTTTTTTTTGAAGATTGAACTTGCTCTACCAAAAATTGCCAACCTTAGATGATACTTTGCTTAATTTTTCCCCCTTTTGAGGACTTCAGGGAGATTATGGGACAGATATTCAGATATTCGTAAAAGCGTAAACGGAATGATTTTTGTTTAAGGACATGAGTTTCCTGCTTCACTGTAGATGAGTTATAATGTGGATGTTGGGGTCCATGATTTTCTACTGATTTATTAGTGAGTACAATGTAATGAATTATCCATTTTTAGAAATCTTCATTCAAGTCCTTCCCCAACCAACTTCTTCAAGACCAACCCTTGTAATTCATGTAGACAGAGAAAACTGTGGGGATGGGTGTAGGGTGAGGCTAGTCCAGCAGGAAGACAGAAATAAGTATAAACATATTTGAAATCACAACACCTGACCAGAGGGTTATTTTTTGATAAAACTTGGATATATATATATATATATATATATATATATATATATATATATATATATATATATATATAGCATTAGTAATCTTCCTCGAGATAGATGAAAGGGGGCAGACGGGGATGACTTTCATTTATTGACAACTGAAATGTTTTTGTCTAATCCATTTCCTTCTTACAGTCTGTGTAACCTAATTCAGTAGGGGTCTTTCTATTTTCATATTTAGCTTTTATTTTGAGAGCCAAATTTGATACTTTGAAAATTGGGGTCCATGCTGAAACTGTGTTATAAGGAGCCAAGTTATAACAGGTCTACACTGTACATGGTTTTATCTGGTAATGGTTTATCTGGGCGTCTTTGAACTTTGGAAGAACTTAGTCTGTAATGGAGAAATATTGAAAATTGTTTGGATCTATCTCCCCAAAATGGATTTACCATCATTTAGCTAGAAAACAGATAATTGACCTCGAGCCAGAATGAGAGATTTCAGAAACTTTGAGGGAGATCAAAATAAGAGAAAAAAATGAAGATGGAAGGAGAGAGAAAGAAGGAAAAGGAAATGAGAGAGAAAGAGAGCAATAAGAAAGACGGAAATTTTAAAAAAAGAAGAAAATAGGAAAAAAGGATGAAGAGAAATTCAAAGAAAAAGAAGGAAGGAAGGTAGAAAATTTAAAAAAAAAAAGGAGGATGAAAAGGAAGGAAAGAAGGTAAATTAGAAGAGAAAGAAAGAACGAAAAAGTTGAATGGAATGAAGCCAATAAAGAGAGTGAAGAGAAAGAATCAAAAAAGAAAGGGAAAGAAAGGAAGAGCAGAAGGAAGCAAGAGAGACTGAAAGAAAGCAAGAAAGAGAAGGCAATTAGGAAGAAAGAGAGAAAGAAAAGTAAAGGAAATGACAGAAAAAGGAAAGAAAGAACAAAAGAAGGAAATGGATGAATAGAGACAAAGACGGAAAGACAAACAGGACAAGAAAGTATTTTCTTTTCAAATAAAATCTGGAAAAAAAAAGGTCAAAATAAGAAAAAAGATTAGAAGGAAGAGGGAAAGGAAGGAAGGAAGGAAAAATTAAAAAAAGAAAGAAAAAAAAGCAAAATCCATAACAAAAAACATTTCCGCCATTATACAGGAAAATTACTTTCATGTTGGGTTCAGGGAGGATAGAGATTTTCTATGTTCACTTTGAGTCCTCTGCAGTCACAGGCGGGTCGGTCAGTTGTATAATAAGAAAGTGTCCAAGAGTGATCTATCAGATATGGGCCAGGATCACATGAATTACCAAAACCTGGCGCCTCTTTGAGATTCGTTTCTCTGGAACATAATGGCTTTGGAGTTGAAGATGATGAAACCAG
>OY735201.1:4380538-4515538 GCA_963457665.1 Thysanoteuthis rhombus | reverse complement strand
TCCAGAGAAAGATGTTTTTTTTATTGGTTTTTGAAAATTTTCCACCAAAATAAGTTGAGGGTTCAAATGACATTAAGATTATCCTAAACTTGCTCCTCAATTTGTCCCCAACTTCGTGAATATATCAGATATGTTCAGGTCGGTTGCCTGGACAGAAGAGTTGATAATCACCCAAAATTAATTTTCATCTAAATTTTTACATATTTGTCTAGGTTTGAGTTCTATCCCTTTTCTGCTTGAACTTTTCTATCCATCCTGTTATATAAGCAAAATTATATCAGATGCCAACATCCAAAACTACCAACATAGTTTTGCCTGTTTTTAAGTTGGCTATGTATGTATCATGCATACAAGCAGCACTAATGGAGTTATAGGGCTGAAAATTTTAACATTTTTTCATTATTTCATCTACAAAAACGTTTTGGGGGTTTTGTGACACCCCCCCCCCAACAGGTTTATAGCTGGGATTTCAATTTACAATGTAAGTTCTTACTAAATTAATCCTTTAGCTACTGTCCAACAGCAATCACACTTGTTTGGTTTTTTGATAATTCAAACTTTTCTGATCACTGACAAAATTCCAATTTTTTTTATTGATCACCGCCTAACTTGGCATGCTGCCATGAAGGTTTCTATCAAGTGACTAACATGACCTGTTCTTCATTTCCTTTTTGCACTGTCATTAAATATATTCCTCTGCGTGGAAAATGACAGCCAATTTCTGACCCAGAAATTCCAAAACAAACTGGGTTTCACGCATAAAAATCATTAATCAATTGCTCACAACCTGCGTTCGTATATATATATATATATATATATATATATATATTTATATATATGTGTGTGTGTGCATATTACACTCAAATGCACCTCCATGCATACACACATGGATACCTGCTCAGAAAGAATATGGTCATACTCAAAGACTTTTCATGCATTGCTCACGCAGGTACTTAATTTACCTGTAAATGCATTGTCTTTTGTTTGTTCTCAATTCTTATTGCATTCTGCAAAGAACCATTTTATTGTAATCAACTGCCAATTGTTGTAAGCATCAAGCTGCTTTGTTAAGTTGTTCGGACTTGAAACACACATTCCTTGAAGAGAAAGCAAATGAATTACAAACTTTCTTTCCCCTCTTCATTCCTAATTGATGAACTACTACAGGAACTCAAAAATGTTAAACTCACTTTCCGCTCCTTCAACATTTGTTTTTTTCACTATTTTATCTTTATTATTGATATTATTTTATTTGTAGTGGTAAGTAATAAGTAGCAGACTTCATCAAAGATGTGGGAGACGTGCAAAAAAAGGATAATTGTAGTGACAAGTATTCACCTAATTATTGGTTGATAATGATATTCTTCTTTTTAAAATCCTACAATTATGAAATCAGTCAACTTTCAAATTCATCCTGGTAAAAAAAAAAAAATAAACGTAATTCAAGGGGAGTAACGACTGATTGGTGTTACCTCACTTGTACTTTTAGGTGAATTTTTAAAAATTTTCCTTCAATTCAATTCACAAAAGAGTTCTATTTTTCCCCAATTCATCATAGAATTTAACAGTGATTACTACCAGTCTATGAATTTAAGAGTTAAAAGTACAAACCTCTAAACAGATCTATCTTAGTTGAAACATTGATGAGCAATGTTCAACTCAGGGAAAAATTTGCATTTTAAATTCGAACTTATGTGTCCACTTCTAGCTGAACAACCTTTCACTAACCATGGCTTAACTAAGTTAGATAGTGAATATCTGTGAGTAACTTCTAGCTCGGTTGATGGGTAAATCATGATATATCTGATAAAAACTATGTCTGTCACATTTACAGTATCAGTAGCTGCTATCAGTCTACCTTGTTATTGCCTAGCAATGATATTATATTAGGTAGTGGGGAGACCTTTATGAATCATTTGTTAATTTTTTGTTTCTTTTAATAAATAGAGAACTTTAAAAATGTTAGTCTAATGCATATGTGTGTCGATGGCTTTGTGTATTGTGCATGTATGAAATGTTAGTTGCAGTGTGTGTGTTTTTAGAAGTATGTATGTAGATAGATGGGTATATATATATATATATATATATATATATATATATATATATATATATATATGTGATTGCTATGAATCTGTGAGAGTATTTACATTTTCCCCACGAAAAAAAAGAATATTAGAGCTGAGATGGAAGTGATGAGAAGGCAGTGGAAATGTAGATAAAAAAAGTTGATGGAGAAAAGTGTGATCAGCAAGAAAATAGGATGCCAGGAAAACTAAGGGAAGCAGTTGATAAAAGCTATCCAGAGGAATGATATCTGACCCAAAATTCCAAATATTGTTCAACACAGATTTTATTGTGAAATATATGTGTGTCATTCAAAAGAAGATTGAATGACAAAAATCCTGGCATAAAAATGAATTTTTTCTGATGTTTAGAAGCAAAAATTGGCCAGAGGATGACCTCAAATGTTAACCTATGTGACAAGTTGATATTTATTGATTCTCCATGCCAAATATCTGGTCACTTGGCCTTGCAGCTTTAGCGGAGAAGAGGAATGAACAAACGAACAAAAGGCTCAAATATTTGTATAGATGTAATGTGCAAATTGATATTTCTATCTAAAAATACATAATTTTCTACTCATCTCTCTTTTTTCTGTTTGTGCATATAAACTAGACAATGCCCACTCCAAAGATGCATGCTTGGAAGCTTGTGTAGAGCTGCCTGCCATAATAGTCCTGTGAAATAATTTTCTATCGATCTCACAAAATTATGGCATCAAAGTATTTCAGTTACTTCTCTTCAGTAGTGCCAAGTTGGATATTTTACATCTCGATTAAGATCTATAATTTTAGATGAAAGGTCCATAATCTTTGATTTTTTGTTAATTTCATTATAATTCTTGAGAACCATTGATCCAAAATACACCAGAATCGACACTGCACTGCCTTATGTGCTGACTCATATATCTGGTGAATGTCAATGGCCAATTTTTGAGTGATTGCAGTGCATACACACATGCAGACAAACACAGATCTCTCCAATTGTAGTTAGACAAAGATATATATATATATATATATATATATATATATATATATATATATATATATATATATATATATATATGTGTGTGTGTAGGTAAATCACAGTGAACCAAAATCTGTATTTCTGTTTGTGCATTTTTACATTAACAGACACATTATCTATCTAACTATCTATCTCTCTATATATAGGTTTATTATAGTGAACCAAAATGCACTTACAAACATCTATATCTAGATTTAGATCAAAGTGCAATTCTCTGATTTGCAATTCATTTTTCTTTCAAATTTTTTCCTCATTAAATTATCATCCAATTTTTTCTCACTCGCAAAATGTTTCCATTAATTTTTCGTTTCTACTCTTGAACATTAAAACAAAATGTTCTGTTTTGCAAAATAAAACCATAAATAACATCTGGCCATTTCGATTTGGACAGGAATACCAATTTTTTTTTTTTCATAAATAACGCAAGTCCATAATCAGCTGCTGTGGGATCTCGCTGTTTTATCTATGTATTTTTTTGCTTTAAACATTAAAAACTGGTTTATGCCTCTTTGATCTTTAATTTTAGCTGTCGACAGAAAATTACTTTCAGCCTCTGATGTTTATTGTTCTAGCCTAATTTGGTTGGAAATCTTTGACTAGAAAAGTTACTGAATTGGCTTCCTAGACATTAAGATGTTGTCTATGCACGATGGTGCTCAAAAATGATGAAAGAGTAGAGAGAGAGAGAGGGAGAGGAATGAAGTGAACTCTTGGAAAGATAAGAAATATTCTTATCACTCATTTCAATTCACTGCTATAATAAACTTTTTTTTCAAAAGTTTTCATATCAAGATTAAACATTGCCATGACAGAGCAGATTTAAAGGGAGATAACTGCGCCCAGAGCAAAAATCATCAATTTTTCATTAATGATAAGGGAAGTAACTCTTTGATGCCACGATCTGATCACTATATTTTAAAGGCATTGGCTAATTGTTACAGGTATGAGGTTGAAATAGAAGCAGAGACCCTCTTAAATCAGATATACATGTATTGTTTTTAAATGTCTTCATTTCATTTTCAAAAGAGTTACGGATTTTATTTCAATGTTTTTATGCATTCTATATTATCAGTTGATTGATAACTTCAAGAAAAACCTCATGGGTTAAATTTGGAAATCAGAGTTTTCTATCTATCCATTCCACTTAAGGAAATGAATACGTCAAATCAGCTGAAAAAGTTTGAACATCAACTCTTAATTTCATGAACCACTTGAAACCTCTCTCAAAGACAGTCAAACCTGTCAAGTTTCAATATTAAGAATGAGTGAGAATCATGTAAACCCTCCTGCCTCTAGTGAAGAAAGGGGGTGGGCAGGTGAAGGTTTGTTTATCCAGAAAACTTTGAAAATGATAAATCCAAGATTGGCTAAAATTGCGTTTCATATTGCTAATTCACCATTAATAGCTGGATATGGATTGAAAGTTTACCTTTATCATCTGAGGTAAAATTTTCATCAGAAATCTGAATCAATTTGAAAAATCTAAATAAATCTGACATCTTTTATGAGATAAGGAGAATCTCTCTTTTCATGCCTGTGAGTGTAAGAATGTATAAAAATGCATGCGTCTCACGCATACTACTTGAGACTCGGAAGGTCTACTCAGTGAAATTCCCCAATGAACAGAATCTTAAATAATGAATTTCTTTTGTAAATCGAATCGGAAAAAAAAATAAATCTACCTAAAAGTACAAGGATGGAACTCTGATCAGATATTTTTTCTTTTGGTTCGAGATTTGAATTCTTTTATATGGAGTGAAACTTCATGATTTTCAGTATGTAATACCATTAAGCTTTTTTCAGAATTTTCAGATGTGATACCACTAAGATCTAATTACTTGATTTTTCCAAATTTCTAAAATAGAGCATGTTTATTTTTTACTAGTTTTTCTTTCATCTTAGTTTTGTTGCTCAGATTATTTTTTCCATTGCGACAATTGAGTAAAGAGCAAGGATTAGAATTAAAAAATAATATGAGATAAACAGTCCTTTCCTCTATGGAGATAAAATAAAAATCAGAAGTTAGTTAAACTTAGTCTTTAACTCTTAAATTCATTTTAAAAAATTCAAGTCTTAGAGAAAGGAGAATAAGATTTAATCATGATTGCACTACAGGGTAATTTCTAGAGTTTTTTAGATGTATCCACAAATCTCTACGAATTGTTTCATCTGAATCCGATGTTGAATATCTATTTCATCTTAGCCATTTTATGTTGGATTGATATGAAACTTGTCCCAGACCTCAGAGTTAACCACACTCTTTTTCCCATTCCTCCTCCTCCAGCTACAACTACCATGACTAGTAATGCTAATCAATTCTTTCAGTCATATCATGGGGAATTGATAATGTCTCCAATCCTCGCCCCTACTGGGGAGGAGCATCCAAAGTCTCTGTTGATAGTAAATCACCTGCCATATGACAAATCTCATTCGTTGTTGGAGAGCGCTCCTCAAGGGGCCAAGACCCCCCTCCCGCAACAACCCAATCTCTGGTTACACATCTGAATAAATGTATTCATGTTCATGTGTTTTAACATTGTCAGTATCAAACCATATCTGTTTTAGAGAAAAAATAAATCAATCATCCCACATTTAACTTTAAATTCATTCTAGTATGAAAAAAAATGATTTAAGGAGAGTAGTTTCTGATCAAAGTTATCTCCCTGTTTGGGGAAATTTTTCATTTCCCCTTTAATTCAATTCACATTAAAAAATTTTTTTCATCCTATTTAATGAAGAGTTTCACAAGAGTTACAAACGGTCAATGAATCTTAGAGTTGAACTTTCATATTGAAAAATATGCTTCTTCACTTTGAGAATGTTTTGAAAAGTAAAGGTTTGTTTGATAACTTTTCAGGAAAAAAATTAACATCAATATCCTCCTCCGCAAAACTCTTTCTTTCGAAGTATCTTACCTTTTTTTTTCTGCAGGAGATTACCATTAAAGTAAACAGAACTGCAATTACTGCTTATTACATTCAGCAGAAGAATCATATTCTGTGCATTTCTTAACTCTTTCATCTTGGAGGAACCTGAATCAAGGCTTTTTTTTTTCATATCTTATGATGTAATCTTAGATAACAACTGTCTGAAGTTTGCAATTAAGGAATACCTTGTATAGTGCGGTTGATTAGTGCAGGTTTTTATGTAATAGGATTCAGGTATTGCTGTGAAAATTAATGCATCTAGATATAAGCCGAAAAAAACGCTGATTAAACAATGATTAAACCTTGAACAGTGCTGTATTGATTAGTATGGAAAATTTTAGAACAAATCAACAGCACTAATCAAGTTATATCTGTATCATAATTTACATCAAAGAATCTTCTTTATTTTCTCCCCATTAAATCAGGCCCCTTTTTTCTATTACTCTTTATCAGTATCCTTTTCTCCTCTCTCTCTTTCTCATTTCCTTTTTTCTTCTTTTTCTTCTTTCCAACCTTTGATTCTCAACATTCTCTTCTGACCTTTTGATATTTTCTTTCATTCTCATTCACTCTTCTCTTTCATTCTCATTCACTCTTCTCTTCCTTTTTCACCTTCGCATTTTCTTACTTTCTTGCTTTTTTCCCTTTTTTCCTCTTCACACTTCTCTTCCTTCAAGATTTTCTTCTCTTTCCTCCTTCACTTTTTACTTTTTCACTTTTCTTCTCCTTTCAGCTCCTCCTCTCTTTCTCATCTCTCCTTCTCTTTTTACGTCTTCACTCCCTCTTACAGCTCCTCCCCTTCATCTCTTCCTTCCTTCTCTTTTTACCTTTTTAGTCTACTTCTCAGTCTTTCTCAAGCCCTTCCTTTCCCTCTCTCCCCTCAATTCTGTCGAAGAGATCTTTTTCAAAGTTACTTCTAAAAGTTCAATAAAAGTAATTTGACACTTCTCTGCTTATATAAATAATTCAGACACTCAACTCAATTTTCTCTCCTCATTTGTATTCCATTTTAAATGCCATGTTTAATTAACTTCTGTATTAAATATGCATGAGATAACCTGCAAGGCAACTGCAATTGTTAATGATGTCTCAAGAAACTTTTTTTTGATGCCGTCATCACCTGGTGACCTCACTACTTTTGGTTGTATGTTATTGAGGTGCGTTTCAAAGAACAGGGTCATCCAAGTTGGAATTAAGGTTGAGCAAAGCTGTTTTCAAGCCTACTTAACCCACATACGCATATGCACAGAACTTAAACATTCTTGTCCTTTAGCCATTTTATCTTCATTTATAATGATAGTTCTATCCAAGAAACTTTTGGGTCCCGGGGCAATGTACTATCTACACCCAACCTCTTGGAGGCCTTGTCAAAGAGTAATGAAGTATCAGTGATTATGTCAAACATGAACAAAAGTTCATGTCAATGTCATTAAAGAAACTTGATTGCATTCCTGTAGTGCTGCAAATGAGACACAATCTTTGGTGATCATCTGTTAAAGACATTTGAAAGAAGTAATGAGATTCTCAAGTGTCAGTGATTCTAAGCAAGAAATTTGCATCAAAAATAGAATAAAAGGATTCTAAAAAGAATTGATTGCAGATAGGGAGGTTGCCGAAGATATTGGAATTGTGGCTATGAATGGTCAAATTACTATGAAATGAGTGCAATTGTTTCATGACATGGTGTCAGGATGTAATTGGGCCATACGTGTCCGTTCAGAATCACTTGGTCTCATCAGCACGAGTCATTACAAACTGCATTTAATAGGCTGACTGTGTCTCAATGCACCAAATTCCAATCAGGCTGGACGGATAGTTAGGGACTTTTCTGGACCAAAAAGTCCAAATGCACAAATTATTTGTGAAAACAATTATTTTATTATTTACTTGTATTAGATGAAATATTGCAAATCATCTTTATTGATTTGATTAAAGGAAAAATTTTGATACAACTCACCTTCATTTTAATTTTTCTGTTTCTTTAATACGATGACAAACTGAGTAAAGTTTCCATTAAAAGCGACTGAAAGATTAAGTTGAGGATAAATAACAGAAAAAAAATAGTGATGTTTGTAAATCAGGTCTGGTTAGTCTCTCAGTAGAAATTGTTTAGTGACCATGCTGTGTTGGAGGTGATCGATCAAAACATTAAAAGAAAGGGTGATCAATGAATAACTTACTTCTCTCGCCTCTTGCAGGGCAGTGATCACCATAAAGTCTGAATTTTCAAAAACTAATCAGGCACAAATTAGGGACAAGTCTAGCAAAAAACGCCACTAATAAACAATTCAGTGGGCCGGGGCGGGGGGATGATTTGAAAAAACAAAAAGGTAGATATGATAAGGAGTAAATGTTCAATTTTTAAATCCTCGAGCTTCATTTGTGCAACCAGTACACATGATACATACATATATTCATACATATACACGTAGTTAGCCAGACCAACTTGAAAACTGAAGAAACCTATTTTGACAGTTTTGGTTTATGGTCTCTATCATTGCAATACTACAGCACATTCAAAAAAAGAATTTTATAAAGATACTCTTACAATAAAATCAAAATGGCCAAAAATTTACACATGGCCTAATACTTTGCAAGAGGCCAGATTTATCAAATCTACCATGGGATAGGGGAGGGGTCAAAAACACCAAAAAACATTTTTTTTAGGCATAATAAAGAGTAAGTATTTAAATGCACAGCCTTATAGCTCTATTGGTACTGTCTGTATACATGATACATACATACATAGCCAGCCAGACCAAAAAGCCAGACCAAAGCTAAAGGAATCCCTGTTGACAGTTATGGTTCGTAGCTTCTAATATCATCCTGCATCCAATGTGCTAGTATTATGACTAAGGGGGCCATCTATAGAAGCTGGAAATTGACAGCTATGAGGCTTGGATAAGTTGCAGTAAGTGGTAGTCCATAAAATACTCTTGTAAGACACGTATCTTATACTGCCAGCGAATATTTAACCAGGAGAAATGGGGCACAAATTCAAGATCTGCACATAATAACTGGCAAGTGTTCCCTTGATGGCCTTCAGGAGCAACCAAGTTGTCGTCCTGTGACTGCAGGTCACACTTCCAGCTTGTGTTCACTCGATATCCTACAGGAGGAGCACAGTTGTTACCAAGAAAAAGTGAGAGAAAGTGGACGACAAATTATTTATTGATACTGTTTGGGGTTACAGACAACACGTGCTCATAATATTGAGGAGAAAAAAACCACCGTAGAGGCATCAAATCAGCATCTGGCTGACCGAGTGAAACAAATTCTGAAAAGAAATTGGATATCCAAGATAGTGCAGCAGGAAACCCACAAGAAAATAGAGAAAAAAAAGAACGTGACCTACCCTTATAGAAATACTCTCCCACGACCAACACAATAAACAATGAGGTAGAAACTAATTCAAACAAATACACCAACCAAAGTACTTGTCAAAGATGAGAAGAAAAGGCCATGATACAAAAGCTCATTTAATAAACCAATATTTTCAATGTTTTATCAAACTTTTCTTAATTTTCTTCATTGTTCATTCACGCACATGCAGATTTAGTCCTGTGTTTTTCCCCAGGGGTCATTACAGCTCAAAATGGAAAAAAATCCAAGATGGTTTTATCATTCTTGAGAAATCCAAAATAGTTTTCTTCTGATCATCTTGTGGAAGAGTATTTTCGGCCAGGGGACAATCAATAAACTGAGAGGGAAATCATTGAATATTATGGTAATAATGTTTAATTTACAGGATGGCGCGAAATAAGCTGACTATTTTGATTCTTTCGGAACACTGTTTTTTAGGGTTTTTTTTTTTTCTTTATGTGGTAGAGACTGTCAACCAAATCTGTCAATATTGATTTCTTGAACTTTTCAACAATTCAGCTGGCTAGCCATTAGAAACCATCAACCAAAACTATCACCTTCATTTACATTGTAAGTTCATGCTAAATTGGCCCCTTACTTTGTCTCTGGTAGCATTCATACTTGTTTTCTTTAAATTTTGAACTTTTTTAGTGATCACCTGTTCAACAAGAAGGGAGAGAAGTAATTAATCAATTGATCACACCTTTCTCTTCAATTTTTTTTATTGATCATCCTCAACAAGGCATGCAGCCAAAAGATGTTGGTTATGTAACGGTTTCTATTGGGTGTTTCACTGGTTTTGTTTCTTAATTTCATCTAAAAAGAACAAAATGTAAAGCTGCCACCTCAATCAACAAGCAGGAAGTACATTAAAAAGTTTTCCACAACTTGTCACAGGAAAGAAAATGGACATATACTCACAAAAAAGAAAATGAAAACATTTAGTTAGTCACTCAATAGAAACTGTTGCACAACCAACATCTTTCGGCAATTAAAAAAATTGGAAAATGAGGTAAGCAATGAATTAGTTACTTCTCCCACCTTTTGTGAGGCATTCCTCACTAAAAAAGCCGAGATTTAAAAAAAACAAGCAGGTACCTGGCTGGACTCACATTAAGATACTGATGTACCATAAACTTTCATAGCTAACTGAACACCCTTCTAAAAACCTATTCTGAGAGGAAATTTTTTAAAAATGAAACCATTTCTTTTAGACATAATAAGGAGTTGATGTTTAGATTTTCAGCCCTCTATCTCTATTGGCACAGTCTGTCTGCACAATACTTAGCCAGTGAGCAACTTAAAACTAAAGAAACCTACTTTGATGTTGAATGTTCTGGTTGATGTTTTATAACCCTCTTTCCCATGTATGCAGGATTGAAACTTTCGGTGATCTTTAGGTGTCAAACCTTACCACCCTTTAATGCAGAACCCACTCATCTTGGCTATCTCTCTTTTGCGTCTAGGGTACAATATCCTTTGAGCTATTTTTATTGCTTGAACTATAGAATTCTCTCACCAGAAAATCCTGCTTTTTTAAAAATTAGCATACTTTGGGGTGTTGTAAATTTCTTTTTTTGTAACTGTAATCTAACTTTATAAACTTGAGACATCTCTGACTTTTTGCTTTTGTTAGAAAACAATGGCAAAAGTAATTCTTCGGGGAGCTCTGATGGTTTTATCAGTTAATTGCAATGAAAATAATGATTCTGGAAAGTTCTAATCTTCACAGTTCCTGCTTTTGTGTGATTACTGATTATCAAAGAAAATGGAATTGGAAGATATAAAAAAAAAGCCGAAAGATTTTATGAAAGAATGTATTCAGCCTATGTGATTAGGAAAATAATGTGCATTTTAGTAAGCTCTGATCAACTTCAAAATGGGAACGTTTGTTAGAGCTCACATCTTTTAATTGAAAAGTATTGGCTGGCCAGTTGTAAGTTTATTGTGAACATGGTTCAAGGACAACTGCCCCCTGCATAATGCCATCAAAACTGTTAAGCCAAAATTGAAGTTCAAGGAAATGAGGTCATTTGCCATGTAAACAATCACAGCTGTGAGAAAATTGTTCAAGGAGTAATTGCTAGGAGTCATTTATCTTGAGGGTGTTTATCCAGGAGACAGTTGTACTGGGGGTAGTTGTCCTGTTACTCATCCTGGTGAGTGATTTGAACTCCTGATTGGGTGGGTGTTGGGCAGTAACTGTACAGAAAATGGTGGATATTTTGAAATTTTGGTGGTAGGTATAGAGTTATGAGTATTGAAGTTTGTAATTGACAAAACACGAGTCAACAGCAGCATTTTCTACGATCAGTTACCAAGCCGCACTGTGATATCACACATTACGTAACCCCCAGCTGCATCTCAGTAGACGGATATTACATGGATGATATTGAAAAACCGGTATTAGTGTACCAAAATTTGATCTCACCATTTTATATTGCTTTCATTAAACTAGCAACGAAAGCTGTTCATTCACATTCTTTTTTGAGTTGAAAACTTTTTGGTATGGTATCCTTTTGGACATTTTCTATACAGGTAGGGGTTAACGCCCAAAAGGTTGAGAACCCCTGGCGTACATTCTTGACGGAATTAAGAGAATCTATTCTAACGACATCATGCCCTTTCCAGTACGTTCTCTCCAATTGCGGATATAAATTAAGCCGGGAGAAAGAATTTATGTTGCAATAGAAGTAGATGCAGATTTCTGCTGCATGAGCATTAAGGTTCATATTGATCCGAGAGAGAGAAACTATTTAATTAAAAGAGGGTAATGAAATGTTTCACGAACAAGACGAACATTGGCGTCCACTGGGGATGCAAACAGAGCATTCGCCCCCTTCATCCACCCTGGATCAGGCCTCACCAAAGGAAGGGGAGATTTAAAAGTTGGAACTTCTTAGTCAATAAAGGATCATGGTACAGCCTAGTCGTAATCCTAACTTAATGTCCTCATATAAAAATGCTGAAAGGGTTGCTGCTATGACATATTACGAATATATCCTTTTTGCCAACCAACCCGACCCGGAAGTATGTCTTTTGCCGCTCATTAAAAATTGGCTGTGTCCGCTCATAAACAGGAAGTCTATTTGGATTGGTAAATTTTATTTTGCACAATTTAGGCTTATTACCTTAGTTTGAACAGTACTCAGAGGCACCAGTGGGAAATATGCTGGTATTTCAGCCATACGATCGGTCATAAGATTATTAATTTGTCAGAAAGTTCTGGTCTTTTATTCAGCCGCTATCAAAATTATAACAGTGGAAAGTTCTGATATTCAAACATCTTGCAGTAATGAAATAAAAGATCACTGAGATCCAGGAAATGTCTTTAGACTAACTAAACATAACCAACTAAGGTAGTGCCCATTCCAAATATGCAAGTCTCGAAGGGGCTAGATTTTATGTTGTGTAGAGCAGCCTGCCTTGGTTGTCGTAATTCTAAAGGGTGGAAGACAAGGGAGATGATTTATTGGAAGTATAAAGAAAGATCTACCTATCTTCAATCTTTATTTTTATTAGTTTTCATATGCTGAATGATATATCTGGAAAGTATTAACTATGGCCAGTTGTCGAGTGATTGCAGTGCTCACTCACAGGCAGTGATTTTTCCGCTTGTAGCTAGATGACAAACACTGATTAGTATTTGTTACTGAAACCCTAGAATGTACTGATTAGGTTACCCAGAACAAACCAGTGGTGGAAGTCAGGACTTGATTAATCAGCCCAACTTGAAAGAAAATCGAGTAAAGTGAAATAATCTGTCACATCTTCTAGCCCAACAAAGCATTAAATAAGGAGCTTTACCGCAAAACTAATTGCAATAGCATGGTCCTTGAAATAGAATGCTAATCCACACACTCTGTATAGATCAGGACTGAACACCAAAGGTAGTATTAAGGTGGACTAGCATTCTATGGGATATATATATGCTGCTTTTTACACCATAAATTGAGAAGTGGGTCTGGTAAAATCAAATTACGTTGATAAAATTACTATCAGTATAGTTTGTACAATAAATTTATGATTAAAAAAAAAGCATAAAACATGGACATTAACTGGAGGACCAATATAACGTTAACTTTGACAGTAAATTGAACCTCCAGTAAGATCTTATTTAGGGGGGTGAATTTTAAAAAAGACTATAAAAAAACAAAAACATTCTCTCTATTCATTGAGAGTTGTATTTGCAAAATCTCAAGTTTTTCCTTTGAACAGTTATTGCTTGACAAAGTCTTAATATATATGTAGATATATATAAATTTCAGAACACATGAATAGTCTAAAACCAGCAAAGTGATTAAACCGGTCTGTTGTGGGTGGTGGTGATCAATAGAATCTGGAAAATTAATGTTTGCATAACCAAAGGACACAGCATCGAAGAGTTAAAGGTGAGCCAAGAGAGATGTACCTTACATGGAGCAAGGAAGAGAAAATTGCAAAAAGCCAAGATGAACAATGCTGAATTGTTGAAGCCTTATTTTCAAACTGGGGAGAAAAGCATGAACAATAATAATAAAATTAGTTAGGACAAATCGATCGAATCTATTTTCTTTTTCTTGTTGTAGAAGTGGAAATAGGTTTCGAATACAGTACTCACTATTCTCCATTTGTTAAAATGAATTGTTTTAAAATAATTATTGATGTAAAATGTTGACAAAAATCACAATTTTTCCTTTTTTTCCAGAAATATAAAATGTAAAAGCCCAAAAGTAGAGACATAGTTGAAAATTTAGATGCCTGCTTTGCTCCTTGGGGGATGTGTCAGTGAAAAGCAATAGATGAATTATTTATAAAGTTTTTAAGGCTCCCCTCAAATTGGTGCATAAAGGGAAGGGAGCATTTTCAAACAGCCCACCCCCGAAACCACCTACAGCAATGCATCTATCCTCCCCACCCCATGGCCAAAATTCATTATATTGGAAATGAAAAACCATAAGGAAGTGTCAGCTCTTCGACAATGTTCATCTCTTAAATTCATTCAAGTAAAAAAAAAATATATTAAGGGAAGTAACTTCTTATCTGAGTTATCTCCCTTGAACTTTTTGCTAATTTTTTTTTTATCTCTCTTAAATTCAATTCGCAAAATCTTTTTGTCCTATCCATTGAAGATTTCCACAGTGGTTACAAGTGATCTATGAATCTAACAATTATAGACACGTGTTCGTACTTCAAACAGTGATATGAGAAAAAGAATAAACAAAACAAACAGAGAAAAGATAAACAATATATCATGAACGAGAAAACTAATTTGAAATAATCTGGCAAGACATCAAAACTGTTCCATGTCAGTCAAAGCAGCTTTCAAGAAACATAATACAATGTAAAAGTGTAAATTAAGATACACTGACAAGTTGTCAAGAAATGTACATTCTAAATTACATTATTTTTAAAAGCTTATCATTGTAAGCTTCTTATTTACCTGTTGTCGGTCTGCTGACAGGTGAGAGAGTAGATTGAATGCACAGAACTAATATCTGCTTTTATACAACAAAAAGCAGCAAGTCACAACTCACCAGTGACTCACTTACCAGAAAAATGATGAAAATAATTTTCCTATCAGCAGTTTATATAAACTGAGTGCAAATTGTCCAAATAAACAGGAAGTGAAAATGTATGGTTAGCTAAACGGTTTCAATCCAGAAAGTAATACTTTTTTGAAAATAGAGGCATAGCTTGAGATTCCGTGGACCTGGTGGGGCTTGGCTCCTTGAGAGGTTCTTCCCTCTAACAACTATTGCAATGGTTCCAAACCTGGGACCACAAAAGTATTATTTAGAGTTCCTGGGCAGACCTTTCAAAAGCCGGTGGTGAGTAAGCTTGTTGAGTAGGAAGTCCTTTAAAACCAAGGATGTAGCTGAAGATCCAAAGTCTAGGAAAAGGCTTGGCTCTTTAGGGGGCCCCCTCCAACTTTTTGTGAAATTTGTCTTTGTAAAATGCTAGTTGATTCACAGCTATGTTCCTACTTAGACACGAGAATCCTCATACATCCTGGCAACAGTAAAGATTATAATAAAAGTCTCAGGAAGATATGATACCTTGGATGAGGTAGTGGTGTATTTCTCTCCTGTGGTTAGTGTTCCAGCTCAGGTGAAAACTAGACTTTTGAATGCTGGTTTTCCAGGCGGACAGGAAATTCTCACTTGATGACACAAAACAAATTTTCTTACCTTTATAGCCTTCCCTCATCCCAATAGGTTTTGTGCTATCCTTTGCTAAGCGAAGTAGAATAAAATCCAAGTAGATAAAAGACCCAAGAAATGAGAATGAGAGCCACTAAATACTTTATTATTGTTGATTTCCTACGTGAGCCTATCCTTACAATCTATACTTGACGTTCTGCTATCTTGCGATATCCATGAGCAACTTGTTCCTTTAATATTTCTTCTTTTTCACTTCCTTGTTTCTCTCTAAGCAATTTTAATCCTTGTCATTACCTGGATGGATGACCATCTGGGAATTCCAGGTGCTGTAAGCAACCAGGGATCAATTCTTGGCCCGAGTCATAACAAAGACTTTGATAAAGCTACTCCGCAGCTCTTAGCTGAAAAAAGTAGTGGAGAGATTTGGATAGGGCTGACAACTCTAGACCAGAAGAGAAAAAGTCGTCGATAACAGAAACATTGACAAAACATTGTCAATTGCCTATGTTCCCCAGGGGCCAATAGATCAAATAAACATATGATTTTTCTATAAATGTGTAATCCTGACCCTCAGAAAAATTTCCCTTTCACTTTTTCCCCACCCTTTTCTTTCTTTTATTGGTAACCATCAACAAAAACTGTCTCCAAAACTGTCTTCATAGGTTTCTTCAGTTTTCAAATCACTCCAGCTGGCTGGCTATGCATGTATCCTGAAAGAGGCGGCACAAATGAAGTTTGAGGGTTGAAATATCCAATGTCTACCCTTTATTGTAGCTACAAAAAATCAGTTTTTGAAAATAGCCCTTAGATAGGTTTTTAGTAAGAAGGTTTCTATTCATAATGAAAGTGTATGCCAAATTTGTCACTATTTTGTCTTTGCTTGTTTTGCAAAAATTCAAACTTTTTAGTGATCTAACAAAACGCGAGATAAGTGATTTATTCATTGATCACCCAATGTTCAAATTTTTTAATTGGTCATCCCCAACATGTCTTGCTGCTAAAAAAATTTGGTCACATAATGGTTTCTATAGAGTTTTCTCCTTTGTCACTCTCAACATCACAGGCTCTATTCTCTCAAAGTCATGAAAATGCATCGGACTTTATTGCCTTGGTATTATATATAGAAGCAGTAAATTGCTGCTCTGCTTAGATAATAATCATGACAAGTCATAAGTCGCAAATCGCTCCACCCAATGATCTTCAATGTCTCATTGATTGCCTGGACTTGGCAAAAGAAAAAGAGTAATTTCACCAATCGCAATTATATTGATTGTTAATCTTGACAGAGGAAGACTAATGCGTCTATCATTCGTTTTATTTATTACTTTTCTCTCTCTCTCTCTCTCTCCAATTCTTGGGATGTCTGGAGATTTTAGTCTTATTACCTCTGCCAATGAAGTTAGAGAAGTATATGCATTTAGCCGTATCTTTCCCGTCTATCCACACGATGTCTCCAAAAGCTTTCCATAAATTTCCATGGAAATTTGTCACAGGGTCGACGATGGATCAAGAAAGAATCAGTTAAATTTTGAGGCGGATCCAGGGATGTTTCGCCGATAGAGACATATTTTTTCCTTTTCTTTCTTTTATACATTGGTGCATAGTCTCAGGGCAGTACACGCAATACCTCCAAAAGATCTCATTGAATTTTGATGAAGTTCTATAATAGACAATAAACTTAGACGGAAGTGATTGAATTTTGAAGCAGATCCATAAATAATTATCGCCCCTGCATCGTAGTTATATAGCCGCACACTATGATCTTGCCAAGAGATCATGGCTGTCCCACGGTATCTCTAAAAGTTCTCAATAAATTTCAATAAAACAATGGCATTGTCAGGGGTATGCATTCTCTGAGTGCTTTTTATGGATTCTATTCATCAGTTAGTCACATCTTTATTTCGGTCTCGCTTTACAAACATAGATGCATGAGTCTGGGAGTAGATGGGGCAATTGTCCCCCCATAAACCAAAGTGTTGCCATAAGCCTATGTCTCTATATATATATATCTAAATGTACATATGTGCATCCTTCTCATCTGTTTCTGAATTTAATTTTGACTTCCAGATTTTTTGATCCCTCTCTTTATTGATATATATATATATATATATATATATATATATATATATATATATATATAAAAATGTTTTTTCAATGGTTCATTACAGATTGCATATTCTGTTTTACTTGGAGAAGTTTTTCAAATAAACCTTTGAACCTTCACATGCAAAAGATTTTCAAGTGAAACAGAATGTATAATCTGTAATGAGCCATTGAAAGAAAATCATTACTTATTCTATAGCCACTCTACTAATGGTATTTAACACTTTTTTTTAACTAAGATCTACTTAATATACACTGGTTTGTTGTACATTTTATCATTGTTCAGTATATATATATATATATATATATATATATATATATATATATATATATATATATATATATATATATATATATATATTCTCATTTGAAAACTGATTGAACAAAGTTGAAAACCATTTTTTTGCTGGAAACTTTTACACGTACCAAATACATATGCATTAAGTTAACTTATTTTAGTCTAAAAAAAAAAAGCAACTGAGATATGTAATACTAGAAATGGTCTTTGAGAGTAGCTTGTCAGCCATCACTTTATAACTGACTAGCTATCATGCTGGATACAGAGGTACTTGCATGATAACCAAAGTTAAGAAACATTAAGTCTGGTTAGTACCTGGATGGGTGACCATCTGGGAATACCAGGTGCTGTGACTAGCTTGAGGGAATCCCCTGAAACTATACTGATCTCTTTTTTTGGAAATCATCTGCATAGTAGTGAGTTTGGGCTGGAATTGGGGAAAACACTTCCCTCATAATAAACACCCTGGCAGAGCAGCTCAAGAGAAGCTGCTTAGATCATCTGTAAAGAAGAAAAAAACTATAACTGACACTCATCTATATCTATATTACAGGTGCATCTTTCTTCAAAAACAATCCTTTTCTTCCCATTCCCTTCAGTGTATATGTGTTCTCAATACCCTCCTTTACTGTGTACCTAGTTCCCCAAATCCATCAGTACCACTGATCTATGAATCACCTTTTTCTATTTCTTTCTATCTTTCTAACAGTGTGTTCTTTCCCAGTCTATTTCTCCTTGCCTACACATGAACATATGCATATATATATAGATGGATATCTTTGCCCTTTATGTAAATATCTATCCACTTTTTTTATCTTTGGTACATACAAGGGGAAATAGGATTAAAGTACATTTTACCAACCAGGAAGCTATATTGAATTACAACAAATGGAAACTAAGATTCATCTAGTCAAGATAAGAAAAAAATCCAATATTTCCTCACTGCTACCTTTGAGATGGAAGTGTTCATTACTGAAAGCTAGTCTCAAACCAATATGAAGCAAGTGACTTGCCATGGGTCAGATGGGGTCACTCTGTTTAGTGCATTAAGCTAGACACATATATATATATATATATATATATATATATATATATATATATATATATATATATATGATATTTTGATCTTGACTTGGAAAATGCTATTATTCTGAAAGGTTCCTATAGTCTGATATATACATATATATTTCAGAGTGTAGGAACCTTTCTGAATAATAGCATTTTCCAAGTCATGATCAAAATATGATTCTAAGAATGAAGCAAAGAAAGAAAGGAAAGTAATGTATGTAAATAAAATGTATATATGTATAGCCTTTCAATATTATTGGAAATATTGGTTCCCTTAGTTTTTAAGTGGTTCTGCCAAGCTAGCTGGCTGGCTGGCTATCATGTGTACAGACAATATCACTTGAGGGCTAAAAATTTAAATATTCATGCCTTATTATGTCTGGAAGAAATTTTTTTGTGTTTTTTGAAAATTCCTTACAGAATGAGTTGTTAGAGGCAATTCAATTTACAATCAAAGTTTATGCTAGATTGGTTCCTTTGTTTGTGTCATTCATGCTAGCTTTTGGGAAATTCTGACAAAGTAACTTATACATTGTTTCATTTGCAAAAGAAATACTTGAATATATATAAGAATACGTACATACAACTGCGCGTGTTTGTGTTTCTCTGTGTGTATTATGAATATATTTATATCTATAGATACACACACCCACTTTATAATATTCTGGCATATTACCTGTGGAAGAGGATTATTTACATATTGATCAGCACATCTGCACACTCAGCCTAGGATCAAAGTGTTGCTCCTGTCTAGAATCGGTGTAGTATCTGTGTCCTCAGAAAAGTGATACACTCAAAATATTAAACAAATATATATTATGTCTGGGCCAAGTGATGTACCAGCCACGTAATAATGAAAGATCATTCAAAATAATGAAAGACTGATGATGATGATGATGATGATTCCAAATAAAAGTTTCAATATAATACAATGCAATTTATAACCATAAACATATATGTATATATATATATATATATATATATATATATGTATATATTGTTGTGTCATCCACAGACAGCTTTTTCGATGTATTACATCTCTTCAGGGTGGCTATAGACTTTATCCCAGCCAGTACCGCAAGGCAGAATTGAAACCCTCACATCGGACCCGCAGACCAATATCCTACCTTTGGATTACAGAACTGGACAGTCAGTAAGGCTGAATTTGAGTGATATATCTATTTACACAGAAATTCCTCATCCACTAGAGTGCTCTATTCCCATGGAAGAGCATTACAATGGATGAATTACCTCACTTAAAGAGGTAATATATATATATATATATATATATCATATATTATATTATATATATATATATATATATATATATATATATGTGTGTGTGTGTGTGTGTGTGTGTGTGTGTGTATAGCAGAACAAAGCTTCAAGGCTCGCTGTTGTGTACCAAATCACCGGACACCCTTGATGAGGTCATGGACAGAGAACAATCATACATAGAAATAGTATATTTATGATCTTATTCTACTTATCTATCCCACTAACCATTGGATACATAATATCTGTACCTCACATATATAAATTACTGTTGCACCACATTTGCACCAGAACTCATCATCTAAAAAATATTTAAAAAGAAAGATCCTCCAACTAAAATTATCCCCCCAAAATAAATCTTTTTATCTAAGAATAATACCTTGTTGGCCCAAAATGATCACAGAGATCCAAAAAACAAAAACTTTTTCCGACGGTGCCAAGTGGTGTGCTCATGCAAATATCTAAGGTTGTAGACCCAAAGAATTGACAGGGAGTGCACAGACACACAGACATGGAAGACTATGTAGTCCACTTGGCTGGTTGGTCAGGCAGGCCATTTGTAAGACTCATCATCATCATCATCATCATCATCAGTCTTTTTACATCCGTCACTGGACATAGACCTTCTCCAGGATTTGCCACAATTCTCTATAATGGGTGTTGCTGAGTCAGTATTTCTTGACTTTGTCTGGTTCATCTCTCCATCTTGTGTTCTGTCAGCCTTGGTTTAGCATGTGGTCTCTGGGGATCCATGTTGTGAGTCGTGATGTCCATTGGTTGTCTTTCATTCTTGCAACTGTCTTTCCACTGTGATCAATCTCTGTACTAAACGTTGTCCATTTTATTTCACAGATGCCTCAGGCTCACAGCTACTCAATTATGTCCTCACTACTAGCTCTAAACACATACACACCTCCGTCTCTCATGAATGAAATGGCAACATATTTATTACAAAACAGTCAATATGATTTGTGTTCTAATTCTCCTTACTTCAGGAAGCACACATAGGATAAACTCCATGTGTTTCCTGTGTCTTAGATAGTCTGTCCATTGTGTGTTTTTCAGTTTGAGATGACTCCCTGATTGCTGACATGGATCCCAAATACATCGCCCACTACTTGACTGTTAGGCATACACACTGATACCTGGTCTCCATAACCATCCCTTGGTATGCTTCAAACCTCATGGATTTATAGCGTTTCAGTCACCTCCGCTTCATTAAAACATGATTACTACAATTACTCAGCACAAAGCTCCCATTTTTCGTATATAACCTCACTCTTCTCTTCCTTTTCTCTTCAGGATCGTATCTATATTTTCTTATATGTATTCCCTTTTCAGTCTTGTATTGTCATGAATGTTTATACATTAAATGTACTTCCATTTGTCTGTCAGAATACTTGCATGTGTCTTTTTTACTCGGCTTAATCTCTGCGTCCACAATCATTCTTTGCGGCAATAACCAAACCATGTGGAGGTAAATTCCTTTGTTCTCAGTAACATCTTGTCACTACACACGACCAACAGCTATTACTACTCCCGCCCTAACTAAATTGGAAAAATTACATCTAGAGTGTCTTATCAGGTATATCTGTGAGCCTGTATGAAAGCTGTGATTGCGTTGTTCCCACTGGCACCAATGGTCAGACTTTAGGCCGAGATAAAAACTGAAACTAGAAGTCCATATTTTGTATGCTGATTTTGAGGGGAAGCAGCAAGTACTACCCACTTGGAAAATTGGTGGAACACGATCTTACTTCTAGTTATTTCTGCCTATTTCACTTTGTACCAGACTAAACTAAATTTAATATATAATCAGATATCTTGACTGTTCGTTGTGGTAAAACAGTGAAACTAACTGGAATCAAATCAATATAAGCATTCTAATCCAATCGTCCCTCTTAACCTTGTTACATTGTACCAAAATCAAGCATATTTTTGTCATACTCCAATCCAAATGTCAAGCTGAAGTGGACTTTATTTTTTTAAGAACAAGCCTCACCAAATTTAGGAGAGTTAACTCTTCAGCGTTTGTCTGTCTCATTACAACCAAACCAATATATAAAATTAACATTTCCCTACAATGATTTGAAGTCATGACCAGGTAATTGGTCATAGCTCCCTTACCGATTAAGCCTGATGTAGTACAGTCAAGGTGATTTGAAATCATGACCAGGTAATTAGTAGCGGCTCTCTTAGCAACCTAGCCAAACTGACAAATATATAAAAATTTATGGTATAATCTTTATTTATCATATACAGGAATTCCTTGAACAGTATGGCTTTTGATACAGTACAGTCGAGGTTTTGCTGTACAAACCTGAGAACAAAAACATGAGACCTTGAACAGCACGGTTTGAACTGAATGGAAGATGTTGCAATGAATTAACCGTACTAATCAGGATCGGAAGAAAAGTAAAAGTTGAGTTTGACCCAACAAAGTCAGACTTGTATGTATTATCAATAGATATTCATCTATATTTGTGCAAAAGTCAGAGGTTGATTCACACATCAAATATTTCATGAAAATCAAAATCAATCAAACGAACAGAAGAAAATGTGAAAGTTGAGCAATTTCAATATGTCTGCTTCATATCGTCTGCTTCTTATTGTTCTGTTTGGTGAAGATAAAGCAATTGATTTACAGAAAACTTTCTCAAAAGAAACATGGCATCCTTTCAGCTTTGATTTGTGGGGAGCCAGGGAGGGAAAACAAAGAAGTCAATGAAACAGCATGAATGGCATTGTCGGTCATTCAAACAAATGCTATCTTGGGTAGGATTTATTAAATAGGTCAAAGTTTTCATTCATTCTGATGATTACCTCCATAGTGAGATAGCTAATTCTTGATGTATTAACTCTGAAATTCATGAACCTCTCCCAGAAACAGTTGAACTTTTCAATAATGAAAAGATTTAAAAACCAGAACTCTTTGGTGAATTGAATTTTTAAGATTTTAAAAATTTTCCTAAAAGTGCATGGGAAGTAACTTCTGTAAGGAGTTATAACTCTCGTTCTATCATTTTTATTTTTTTTAAATTGATTTAAGAGTTGAAAAAATGAAACAATAATCAATGTTTTACAATTATTTTATCATTTATTTGTATTAGATGAAGAGTTACAAATCATACTCACTAATTTTCTTAAATTGACTACTATTAACCTTCATAAAAGCAGTAAAAATCCAAATGAAGGTATATAGAAGTCAAAAATGAATGATACTCGCCCTCACAGTCAATGATTGAATAACTATAGCATCAAAATTTGAATTCATGTGACAAAATTCCATCGAAGAATGAAAATAGTCAGATTTATTCTATTTGTGAGATCATTGGCATTTTCCACTGGAAAACATCTGAAATAGACTTTGAAAACATCTGAAAACATCCAGATTCAGGAAAATCCAGATGTTATCAATAAAACCATCAGAATTTGGCCCATAAAAGGAACAAAACAGCTTTTTTCTTTATGAATAAAATTTTTTTGCGCTGATGCCAAATTACGAGTCTGTAGACAAGATGGTATGGCCAGGAGCATTAGAACACACAAACACAAATGCAAGCACATATACACAAAGATAGAACCCTTTGCTATCTTTGATGGCTACGGTGGTTCAATTTATCAAGGTTGTATCTTAGTTAATGCACAAACTCTTCATCATCATCATCATCATCAGTCTGTCAGTGTCAGTTGTTGGATATAAACCTTCCCAATGATTTAGCAGACCCCTCTATCATGGGCATCGCGGAACCAGTACTTTCTGAATTCATCTACCTTGTCATGCCGTCTGTCAGCCACAGCCTCACACCTGATCTCTTAGGATTCACTTTGTGGAACATGATGTCTAATCAGTTGTCTGACATTTTTGCAACATGTCCAGCTCGCTGCCATTTGAGTTATCTAAGAGTTTCTATGATGTCTCGTATTCCTGTCTTCTCTCTGACAAACTGTGTTGACAACCAGACAATATCAGTACAACTCTGAGCCGATAGTCTTCAACTGCCCCATTACGTAACATACACTGATGCCCCAGCCACAAAACACGTATTCAACTTCTTGCATTAATACCATTCTCTGGCATGGTGTTGGTATTTTCCTCCATAACAAACGACATGAAAGAAAACAACAAAAAAATAAACAGGTGATCATATTTTCTTCGTACTTTGTCTCTCAAATGTTTCTGAAGAAGTCTTTTTCTCTTTCACTTTTAATCCTAAAAAACTTCTGATCACAAGAAGTGGAATAATGAAAGAATCCAGAGAAATATCTATTCCGTCACAAGGAACAGGATTTCTTCACCGAACTGTCCCTTTCATCGTCCCTAACACTGAACGTCTAATTCTGTTTTTCCATCATCTTCTTTCTTCAAATCAAGATCTGAGCTTTGTATTTTAGAAACAGTCAACCAAAACTGTCACCAAAGGTTTCTTTTAGTTCTTGAAGTTGGTCTGGCTGGCTATGTACAGGATGCTCCAATCAAGCTAAAGGACAGAACATTTAAACATTTACTCATCAATATGTCTAGAAAAAACATCATCATCATCATCAGTCTTTAACGTCCATTGTTGGATATAGACCTTTCCCTGGATTTGCCACAATTCTCCATCGTGGGCATCGCAGAGCCAGTATTTTCCGAATTTGTCTGGCTCATCTCTCCATCTTGTATTCTGTCAGCTTCGGTTTCTTATGTGATCTTTGGAGATCCATGTTGTGAGTCGTGATGTTCATCAGTTGTCTTTCAATCTTGCAACATGGCCTGCCCATTGCCATTCAAGTTTTTTGATAGTTTCTATGATGTTTCAGACTCCCATTTTCTTCCTGATATACTGGGCGGTCTTGTGATCTCACCATGTGAGGTTGAGCATGATTCTTTCATGCACACATCTCAGTTAGTAGGTTTTGTCTCTTGGTTTCAGCTCCATAAGTGACTATCGGGAGAAAGCATTGATTGTATACTATTCTTTTTAGGATTATTGGGATTGTCTGGTTTTTGAAAGTTGAGCTTGTTTTGCCAAAGGCTTGCCATCTCAAAGTGATTCTTTGCTTGATTTCCTCCTCTCTTGAGGATCTCATGGAGATTCATTGTCCTCAGTAGATGTAGAAGTCAACCTTGCCGAGTATTGCATCTTCTATTTTGACAGTTATGTTCATATCCTCAACATGATTGTTGCACATGATTTTCGTTTTACTGAAGTTCATGTGTAGGCCGACTTTTTTGCTTTCTTCGTTTAGTTCATTTAGCATCACTTGGAGGTCGTGTAGGTTCTCTGCAAAAAGGATGACGTCGTCTGCAAATCTGAGACTACTCAGATATTTGCCTTCTATTTTGGTTCCTCTTTATTCCCAGTCCAGGTTACGGAAGGCAGGTTGTAAAGAGTTTTGGTGAGCTTGTATCACCTTGCCTCACTCCTTTTGGAGCTGAAGCAGTTTAGCGTCCTTATGTAACCTGATGAAGGAGTTGCTTGTATATATATTGTAGAAAAAATAGTTTTTGCTAAATCCCTGCAACATATGTTTTTAGCTGGGTCTGTGGGGGAGGTCAATTTAAATTTAAAGTTCATGCTAAATCGGTACTTTAGTTTGTATCCAACTGCTTATGCTGCTTTTTTATTTTGATTCAAACTTTTTAACAATTCAACAAAAGGCAAGAGGAATAACATACTTCATCGCTACCGTTTTTTCTAACTCCTACAATTAATGCTTCCAAAAGACATTGGTAACATGACAGTTTTCTGTTTGGTGACTAACCAGACCTGCTTTTGTATGTTTTCAAAATATATGAATTATTTTTTGTTCCGTACGAATTTCAAAAAACTCTGCAGAATTTCCATGTGGCTCATTAGTTAGTATTAACATTTATTTGTCTCGATTATTGTACCAATGGATTTTTCTTCCGTTACAAGAACAAGAATAATCCTCAGCAACTGTTGAGTGCCTAACCAGACGTATACGTCTGAGGGTATTCTTCATCCCTCAGTCCAGTATAGGTTTGTTGGAACACTACGGATGATTTTCACCAGGTTGATTTTGGAATCAGAGTTGTTCATCTCCTAGACTGGTCACAAACTATAGTGAAGGGCCCAATCTTCCCTACTATTTATTCATTGTCGAGGAAGAAAAGAGTTGGATTCATGCCATCCCCAAAAACATTAGAGCAAAGTGAACTCAAACTGACCCAGGCAGGGTTGGAACTCACCTGGCCAATTTCATTCTCCATGCCGATAACTGTTAGGTCACTCCGTACCTTCTATCAACATTCAAAATTTTTCAAGAAGGAAGATAACCCAGAACTATCCCTGTCATTTTAGCTTATAAATGATAGAAACAGGTCTGGTTAGTCACTCAATAGAAACTATCATAAGACCCCCATCTTTTGGCAGTATTCTGTGTTAGGATGATCAATTGAAGAATTAGATAAACAGGAGAGATATCTTTTTCTTCAAAGATCATCATGATCATTAGCACTATCATCATCATCATCATCATCATCATCATCATCATCATCATAAGTCTTTTATTGTTCAGAGTTGGAAATAGACCTTTCCAAAGAATCGCCACATCTCTCTATCATGGGCGTTGCAGAGCCAATATTTCCGTAACCTGTCAACTTCACATTGTCATCTCATTATCTGCAAGCTTCAGTTCCGTATTTGATTCTGAGGAACCACATTGTTAGTCATTTTGTCCATCGGTTGTCTGCCCTTCTTGCATCATGGCCAGCCCTTTGCCATTTGAGTTTTTTAATGGATTTCATGATGTCTTGGACTCCAGTTTTCTCTCCGATATATTGTGCTATCTTATGGTCTCTCCATGTGAGGTCAAGCGTAATTCTTTCATGTGCATGTTGCATGCTTCTCAGTTTGCAGGTCTGTCTCTTGGTTGGGTTTCATGTTACAGCTCCGTAGGTGACTACTGGGAGGATGCATTGGTTTTATTCCCTTCTTTTTCAGACTATTTGGATTTTCTTGTTCTTGAAGGTTGACTTTGTTCTGCAGAAGGCTTGCTATCCTTGAGTGATTCTTCAATAAGAAGTAAATGCTGAAACGTTCAACTTACCAGCTCAATTGGAATAGTCTGTATACGCGACACATACATAGCCAGCCAGCCAGCCAGCCAGAAACAAAGAACAAAAATTATATTAGGATTTCATTTACTTTTTGCTTTTGTTCGTTCTTTCATTAGCCACAAAATTTCCCAAGCATTAATTCCACTGATGTCAGTCTAATTCAATCACGAAATGAAACAAAACCCCAAAAAATAAGGTTATGTTCATGAAATGTAGAATCAGATTAACAAGAATTTTACTGCGTGTAATTTATTTATTCTTTTATTAATTAATCGACTCATTAATAATTTATCTAATTTGTTTCCTTTCTCTCTCTTTTTTTTATGGCTGTTTTTCAAACGAGGAGATTTGAATCATTGCTTCCGGGTTGTCATATTTATTGTTGTTTGTTTTGAGCAAGATGTGAGCATTTTGGTTTTGATTTTGACACTATCATTGATCAGCATACATCCAATATCATATGAATCAGTGATTCTCAACCAGGGTGCTTCCATCCCCTTGGGGGGCACTGGAAGACTCATTGGGGGGGATGCTTGTAAGTAAAAGGGGTGGTAGGGGAACTCTGAAAGACAAGTCCTGGTGAGGAGGACAAGCGGCAAAGAATACGAATCGATACCTTCTATGCATAAATTTGTATGTCTGAAAAGCTGATTTTACAGTAGACTTGTCTGAAGTTCAAATATTTTCTATTTTTCTGACTTAAAGAATTCTATTAACTTATTCAAATAATTTAATCACAACTAAATCAACATTGTGAAACAGAAAAGTCAAAAAAAGCTCTACAATAAAATCAACTCTCCAGACGTATGCAGAGGAAGTAGCAAAATAATGCCTCTCATATTCGATATAACATGGCGGGAAAATACACAAGTTATAACTGTATGAATTGACCGACTTTGTTGCCGGGGGTGCTATTGACTTTACAGGGGTCGCAAATACAGAGGTGTAGCAAAAGTGATCATGGGGGAGCAAAAATCAAAAAGGCACAACGTTTTCTTTGGCCTATAATGACTGTTAATTATTAATTATGCCCACCCCTAGGATATCACGCAAATTCCGCCAGGTTCTGTCTTTACCCCTGGGTGCAAAAAACTCTTGCTAAACCACTGCCCTAATAAAATATATGCTTAAAAAAAAAGGCGTGAATCAAAAACTTTTTTGGAAACACTGGTTTCAAGGCATTAGACTTTGAAATGCTTCTTCTTTATTGCTGTTCTGTACTTTGCGAAATTGAGGTTTTAGTTTCCACCAAATATTCTTACTTGTATTTGGTTTTATTTTACTGACATCGTTAGTAGCATTGTAATAATTAATATATATATGTATACTTGCCAGCAAACATTATTTAAACAACCATAGTATCAAAATTTGAATTAAGTAAAAAAATTCTACCAAAGAATAAATATGGTCGGAACAAATTCCATTTATGACATCATGGGTATTTTCCATTAGAAAACATCTAAAATGGGGTGAAAAAAAACATCTAAAAACATCCAGATTGTGAAAAATCTAGATGTTGTTAAAAAACCTGTCAAAATAAGGCCCTAGAATACTCAAAAAACTTTTTTTCCAAAAACCAAAAAAACTTTTTTCAGAAGGGGTCCAGTGGAGTACTGATGCCAAATTTCAAGTCTGTAGACAAAACAATATGGCCGGGGGCACTGGAACATGTTGACAAATAAACCTGTCAGGAGAAGGCCCTAAAAAAGTCAAAAAATATTTTTTTCTGGGGGAAAGGTATGTCCAGGAACACTGAAGCAAACAAATAAACACAAACACAGGCACGTATGAAAAAAAGGATAAAGCCCAATGCAATTTTTGGTGGTTACAGTTGTTCAGTTTTTTTCTCGTTCCGGGAGATGTACTATCTATTTTTAATATGAAAAAGATGACCAAAACATCACCTCACAGAGACTGCAACAAATTATAAAAAATTTTGAAAGACACATTGACTGAAAATGTTGAAATATTGCAAATAAAAACATGGGGGTAGTTCGCTCCCCAGAAAAAAAATTCTATTTTTAGAATTCTGGTTTGTAAGATTTTCTATTTTTCTGTGATGGGAATAACAATTCAAAATAGATCCCACTCTCTTAAAAAGTTTGCTACAGCCACTTTTTGGCTCTTATGAAAAAAAAACAAAAAGAGAAAATATTATTTAGTGTTTGTTTTGCTGCAAGATGTTGTAAAGGCAGCACACACTCTCTTCCTCTCTCTCTCTCTCTCTCAAACACCTGTTTTCTGCACTACCGACCATTCTAATCCCTGACAACTAAGCCTAAAATACCATCATCACCATTTTCTTGATGAGGTAATGTTCAAAAATCTTTTCCATACAAATTAATGGAAATGGTTTCTTTCGACTCATGTAACTTTTTGTAGTAGTGCTTCAATCTTGTTAGGGAGAACTTTTTTGTTGTACTTTTTATCTAAATACAAGTGGATTTGAGTATTCATACTGGTTACAAGTCACAGTGGTAGTTGTGCGCGATAAGAAAAAGTCAACATAGGTATCTTCAGTTTTTAAGTGGGTTGGTTTGCTATCTATCCAGGTATCATGCATACAGTCTGCACCAATCGAGCTAGAGGTATTAACATTTACTCTTTATAATGTCTACAAAAAAGTTTTCTTTGGAAATTCACCCTCAAAATAGATTCTGAGTGGACAGTTCAGTTTACAATTTAAGTTTGTGTCTGACAGCATTCACACTTGGTTTTTGAAAATTTGTACACTTACTAGAGATCATAATCATCATCATCAGTCTGTTAGCATCAGTCATTGGACATAGACCTTTCCCAAGATTCGCCAGACCTCCCTATCATGAGCATTGCGGAGCCAATGCTTTCTAAATCCATCTAGCTCATCACATCATCTCACTCACACCTAATCTCTGGGGATCTACGTTGTGAGTTGTGATGTCCAGTGGTTATCAGACATTCTTGCAACATGTCCAGTCCAGCCCATTCCTATTTGTGTTTTCAAACAGTTTCTATTATGTCCTTAACTCCTGTCTTTTCTCTAATATACTGTGCTGTCTTATGATCTCTCACTTTGTAACTTTCTAACAATCAAGCATAAATCTATAATATTTGAAAAATTAGTAACAATTCACTCACGTTTAGGATGAGGGCATACCCATTCCTGAGGTGCACATTGATGGAACAGCCAACCATGATTGTCACGTAAAATAATTTCCAGTCCATTGTACAAAAGGGCGGCTAAAAACTATTGCAATTACTTCTCTACAATGTGGCAAATTCAAACATTTTATAACTAAATTTAGATAATTGTGAAGAGTGGAAGTCAAGTAAGCAAATTTTCAAGAACTGCTGATCAAAAAAACTTTAACCTCAACAGTGCTCTGCCTTATTTGCTCACAAATATATAAAGTGAATGTATACTTGAAACAATGGCTTGTTGTTGAGTAATCATGGTGCATACTTCATTTCTACTTCCTGTTTAGTAAAGTGATGTTGACTAATTTCTACATTGGTTTTAAGCGCCGATGACATCATCATTGTCTGCAGTTGTGAAAGTCAGGAAAATCTATTTTACTTTATTTTCTGTGACAGATGCATCCCGGTAGAATAGTGAAAGAGATCTATAGGACATGTACAGCCGAGCAGCAATAGAAAACTTGATGTATATATAAATGTCTCAGGAGTCTTGAAAGTGTTAAGCAGCAAGCCAGGAATAAACACTAAAGCATACTTGATCCATTCCCTGCAAGATGGAAACATCCTCTTATTTCCTTCCCTGCAATAATACTACTCCAAAACAGCACACAGAAATTTATGGGAAAAAAAAGATTACAGCCTTAAGAATAAAAAAATATTGACTCTTAAATTCATGAACTATGTTATACAGTTCCTAAACATAATGGGCCTATCGATGAATAGAATTTTTTTTAAATTGAACCCTTTTGTGAAATGAATAAAAAAAAGAAAAGAATATGAATTACCATTGCGATCAGAAGTTATTCTCCTCGATTCAAAATGTTAATCAAAGAGTTTAGAAACAAAAATGGCCAAAATTGGTCAACAGAAATTCAGTCGCTAGGAAGGAAATTGGAATTTTTTTTCCCCAGAATTGTTTCTATTATCTAACATTTTTAATTCATTTTTTCTTTCCTAATTCCGTAGAAAGTGAACACTTTTTTCTTCACTGATCGCCCCTCAAAGAGTCTAGTATTATCAAATCATGCCATTCCAGGATTCAAATAGAATTATTTGGCAAGCACACAAGAATAATCAAGACAGAGAAGACTAAACAAAAAAAAACAAAAAGCAAAAAAACCAAAAGAAAATTTATCATCATCATCACCTTTTAACGTCCATCATTGGACATAAACCATCCCCAAGATTAGCCAGATATTGATTTGGTATATTTGGTATATTTTCTAGTAGTAGTAGTAGTAGTAGTATATATATATATATATATATATATATATATATATATATATATATATGTATGTATATATATATATATATATATATATACATATATATATAGTCTAGAAAGCTTTGCAGCTTTAAACACTTAACATTACAAAATTTTTCCCCAAAATTTTTTGTCACTTCAGTCACCTATTTCCCAATATCTGTTAATGCAATTTATGTAATTTTCTTCCGTGTTTTTTTCTCCTGTTTCACATATACTTAGTTATTATTGTACAACGTATAAATTGTATATATAGTCAAGAAAGGCATGACCGAAATAAGTACTTTTTTCAACATCCACTCCATCATGCCATCTTATATTTTGTCAGAACCAGTTACGCAAGTGATTTCTAGGGATCAATGTTGCAAATTATGTCCAGCAGTCATCTGACTTTCTGGATACATGATCAGCCCATTACCATTTGGGTTTTCTTATGAATTCTATATCCTAGACTCCTGCTTTATTTTAATATACTGTGCTGATTTGTGATCTCTCCATGTGATGTTAGCATGATTCTTTCATGTGTACTTTGAATGATACTCAGTTTGAGGGTCAATCTTTTTGTGTAAAATTAAAAAAACGCATTTCTAGAAGGGATTTAGTGATACCAATTTTCAAGTCTGTAGGCTAAACAATATGGCCAGGTGTGCTAAAATAAACACATAAACACATACACATATAAAAAAAAAAGAAGATAGTACCTATTGTCATCTTTGATGGCTATGGTTGTTTAATATCTGTCTGAAAGTGATCTTGCTGCCAACTCTTCAATACTACAGAATTGTCTTAGAGAGTGCTTTTCATGATAAAAAGTTATCAGATTCATTTCGGACAGACAACATTTCTTCTTTCTATTTGCAAATAAAATTACTTAGAGTTTTCATCATTTTTTGCTTCTATCAGAATTGCAACCGCTGTTGTTTGAAACTGTCATCAATACTGTCAACATAGGTTTCTCCAGTTTTCAAGTGGGTCTGGCTGGCTACATATGTATTGATGAGGGGTACAGGCCACACTGGAAATTGAAATATTCACTTTCATTATTCCTAGGAAAAAACATTTTATTTTGTTTCGTTCAAATCAAGTTTTTAGTGTGTATGAGTGGAGAGTGGGGGGTTCAATTAGCAAAGAAAATTAATGCTTAACTGATCCCTACTTTGAGTCCAGCAGCATCCATGTTTTTTTTAAAAATTCAGATTTATTTTAGTGATCACCACCCAATAAAAGGCGTGAGATGTAACTCATTCGTCAATCATTTTCCCAATCTTTTAATTGATTACCCCAACGCCACATGTTGCCGAAAGATGTTTGCCATGTGACGGTTTCTATCGAGCGCCCAGCCAGACCCATTTTTATTGTTTTTGTTCTTGCCGAGACCAAACAAATACACTGTGCAGATGTTCTATCTTGAAGCTGATGGATATTATCAGCTTGCCGTCTGTCAGCTTCGTTGGTGTTTTGCTGACACGTCTCTCCTTCCATTTGCACATGGGTTTGAAATGTTTCGGAGATAGTTGTCTACCACACTATGACAGTTCCAAATGGGTTATTGGCTCGATGTCCAAGAAGATGACACAATAGGTCAGTTGGTGAAAAATGGTCAAAGATTATTTCGCATCACTGAAAAATAATAAATGTTTAAACTTTGCTGTCTTTCAATATACTGTTTTCCTCTATCAAAGATAACACTGGGCAGTTTTGTTTTTTTGTTCCTGGCTGATATGTGTTATTTTTTTGATTGATTACAACTGAAAAGTATAGAAAATGTTATTTTTTTTCCCTTCAGACTCTGCTTTTGCACCTAGGATAGAGATAAATTAAAATCTAATCATTTCCTATCGGTAAATTTGCAAATTATCAATCACATAAAGTAAGATGAAACAATCACGTATGAATCCAACTATTCTGAACATAAAAGTAAAGTTTGAAGGGAATAATAGCTATTTTCTATGCTTTTCATGCAAAAGCAATTAAGAAATAACACTCACTACCCAGCAACAATCACTTATGAATCTCACAATTCTGAACACAAAAGCAAAGTTTGAACAGAATAATAGCCATTTTCTTTGCTTTTCACATATAACCAATTAGGAAAAAACACACACTACCTAAAAAAAACAAAAATTGTGTTGCACTGGGATAGTCTTGAAAATAACAACTGGCTGTATTGAATAATTTTTTCGATGTTGCTTTGTTGAGAGACATTACTCAAGCTTTATTCATCTTTAGCCCGTTTCCATCTGCAATAACCACTTTAGCGCTCTATTCTATATCTTCGTACAAGTGAACGAAAAAATTAACCTATTTTATTAATGGACATATCGTATCGAATTTTCTTGTTTTGATGCTCAGATCTACCCGAGAAATTCTCAGGCCACACTAGGCTATCTGGCTACACACCCACTTCAGAAAACCTGATTGAACCCCAGAGGAGAATTGAACTCACTGACAATGGCTTCAAAGTCTGATCATTGTATAATTATTATTTAGAAGAGAATGATGCAATGAACTTCTTCAAATGAAGATTAGAAATAATAGTGATAGGTCTGGTTAGTCACTCAATAGAAATCTTTGTGAGACCAACATCTTCATGCCATGTTGAGGTTGATAGATTAAAAAATTTCAAAAAAGGTTGAACAATGCTCAAGTTACTTCCCCCATCTATTGTCGGGTGGTGATCACTAAAAAGTTCCTCATCTAAGAAAAATACAAGCATGAAGACTGCGCGGCACTAGCTTAAGGATCAACTTAGCATAAACTTACATAGTAAATTGATCCCCTCACTGAAAAAGAAAAACGCCAAAATATTATTATAGAGATAATAAGAAGTAAATATTTAAATTATCAGCCCTCTAGCACCATTTATATGGTTTGTATGCACCACAATCCATACATACATACATACATACATAACAAGCTTGTCAGACCCACTTAAAAACTGAAAATACCTATGTCAATGTTAGCAGTTTTCATTGACAATTTCTAACAACAATACTGAAATTTTTATTAAATGATGCTATGATCATATCATCATGAGAAATACACATGTATACATATATATATACATACATCTTTTATTAAAAATGACGGACAAGGAGCATCTATTATAATTCTTAACTTATCTTTTCTTGTTTCTGTACAATTCTAGAGATCTCTGGTTTCAATATGAATAATTTGAAAGCAGAGATCCATTCACAATATACGAAAACCAGGAAATAATTTTTTTCCAATACAAACCCACCTGACGATTGTAGAGTCATGAAACAGGTGTGTTGTGGGTATCTATCAGTATAATAATCATATACATATATATATATATATATATATATATATATATATATATATATATATATATATATATATTTATAAATATTTATATGTATATATATATATATATACATATATATGTGTATATATATGTATATGTATATATATACATATATATATATTTATAAATATATATATACATATATATGTGTATATATATGTATATGTATATATGTACATATATATATATTTATAAATATATATATACATATATATATTTATAAATATATATATGTATATATACATGTGCGCATATATGTGTATGTATATGTATATATATACATATATATATGTGTGCGTGTATATGTATATGTATATATATATATATATATATATATATATATATATATTCATAAATATGTATATATATACATATATATATATGTGTGCATGTATATGTATACATATATATATATATATATTTATAAATATATATATGTATATATATATATATATATACATATATATGTGTGTATATATATATATATATATATATATATACATATATATATATATATCATACATTTCTATACCTATGTAAAGGAAGATATGTATGAAAATTCTTAATGTTTATTTGTGGCTTAACTTTCTACAGTTCCCTAAGCCAGCTGATACAAAACTTAATTAGATGATATCTTTGATTGTCCAAAACTTGAATAAATATATTATCTTGAGTTCATAAAATACAAAAAAAACCAATGTTTGTTTTTGTTATTGTAGACGAGAGTAATAAACAAAAGAAAAAGAGAAACAATGGAAGCACAGAACAATATAATTATTGTATCCCAGCTGAATCAAAATTCTGTAAAAACTTTTTTTTCAAAAGTATATAACAAACAATGAGATGAGGGAAAAAAAAAATCAATCGGAGAACTAAATACAATTTGATGTTTGTGACCTCCACTTTTAATTGGAAGCTGGGTTCATAATTGGGAAAATTTGATTAATAGAATTCCATTTTCATTGCACAATTCTATTCATTAAGTCTAAAAATCTTTGCCGAGATACTTTAACTCTAAAGTTCATGAACCATTCAATACCACTCTTAAACATTGATAGGAATGGGTTTTAGTTTACTGTGAGGCAAGGTTTTGGAAATCCCCAGCCTCCCTATTTCCATTACTGCAAATGATAGTGAAACTCTTCTGTGAATAGTTTTCAAGATAATGGAACTCTTTGGAGAATTGAATAGAAAAATCACTTTAAAATTATCTAAAGTTAAAAGGAGATAACTTTAATCAGCAGTTATTCCCCTTGATATCACCTTTCAATTTTTTAAAATGAATTCAAGAGTTAAAAACAAAACCTGCTGTGCCTAAATGATGAGCATCTCACAGACCAGTGGAGGAAGATCAATCCCTACTGGGTGCATTACGATTGTGGCCTTGTGCCAGACTAAACTGTGCTTAGTGAATATTAATAACATAGTGTTGTAGATATTTGTGTGTTTAAGTCACAGTTTGATATAAGAATATATATATATATATATATATATATATATATATATATATATATATATGTATATGCATTACTATTCTTGAAGATCATATTACATTAATAGATATTGGGAAATAAGTGATTGAAATGACGCAAAAATCTTTTTTATACATCTAATGCTTAAAGCTTTAGAGCTTTCTATAATATACATAGATACTACAACTAGAAAATATATCAAATGAAAATATGTAATGCCAGCTTTTATTGTAAAAAAAAAACCTAATCTTGAATGCAAACAGGTTGATCATGGAGGTTATTTTAATGGCCT
Organism: Thysanoteuthis rhombus; assembly: GCA_963457665.1. Lineage (NCBI taxonomy): Eukaryota > Metazoa > Mollusca > Cephalopoda > Oegopsida > Thysanoteuthidae > Thysanoteuthis > Thysanoteuthis major. Next base: position 4,478,675 of record OY735201.1, on the reverse strand, counting down.
TTCTTGAATAGTCAGTTTTATATCAACTACGGCATAGAGAAAGATCTCAATAAGATATTAGTGAAAGGTTACTGTATTTTGGTAGAACTGCTCCATTTTCTTGGGTTAAATGGCTGCAAGATGTTGATGCAGCCATTTCAGTTGCACGTCGGGTCTTAAAAGGCTATTCAAAAGAATGTAAAACTTTTTGACCATGTTTATACCAAGCCACGGTGAAGTACTCAAAATGCCCACAGCTGTTTTTGTTCATATGCAGCTTCTTTGAACTTGTTAGAGAGCATGAACTAAGACTGTAAACATAGGTTTCTTCTATTTTCAAGCGATTCTGGTCAGCTGGCTTTCCATCATGTATACAGGCTACATCAATAGAACTAAATAAGTTTTTAGAGGGGCAGTAAATCTAAATTCAAGTTTATGCTAAATTTTTAACTTAGTTTGTGTCCACCATCGTTTACACTCGTTTTTTGAAAATTCTGACTCTTTCAATGATCACTGAACAACAAAAGTAATTCATTCAAAGTCAGTTTTATATTTTGTGTGATGGTAATCAATATTTTTTTGTTTATTTTGTTGTTTGTTATAAGATCAGTGAAAAGGGAATTGATTTCCCAATACATAATAATGTTCTGTGTATCAGCAAATTCTTATTGAAGAATCTAGATAACTTGGTGAATTCTGAAAGTTTTAAATTTGAGTAAATTATATACATAACAGCCCAATTCTGGCAGTCTTAATAACTAATTAGAAATAAAGTTGAACAACCATAGCCATCAAAGATGATGAAGGGTTCTATCCTTTTTCATAAATTTGAGTGTGTTTCTTTGTTGGCTTGTTTGTTTGTTCCAGTATCCCTGGCCATACCGTTTTGTCTACAGACTTGAAAATTGGCATCAGAACTCCACTAGATCCTTTCAAAATATGATATTTTGATTTTGGAAAAAATATTTTGATCTTTTTGGGGCCTTATTCTGATGGAGTTATTTGTTTGCATGTTTGAATGCTCCTGGGCATACCGTTCTGTCTAAAGATTTTAAAATTGGCTTCGGTACCCCACTAGACCACTTCTTAAAATGTTTTGCTTGATTTTTGGAAAAAAACATTTTTCAACTTTTCTTTTGAGGGATTATCCTGACAGGTTTATTACTAACATCCAGATTTTCCTGAATCTGGATGTTTTTTGCTTTTTTTCATTCCAGTGGAAAATAGCAGTAATGTCATAAAAAGGATTTATTGTGACCATATTTATTCTTTGATGGAATTTTTCTTTTTACATAACTTGAAAATTCAACGCTACAGCTATTCAATTATTGACTGTGTTGGTGAGTTTTTATCTATTTTTATCAGATGAAGCATTGCCAACCATTACAATAAATTTTCCGATCTGCGTTGTTCACTCACTGGCATCTATTTATGTTCGAAGTGAACTTGTGATATTAAAAGAAACAACACCTCTTGGCAGCATGCTTTGTTGGGGGTGATCAGTTAAAAAAACTGGGAAAAAGAGTGATCAATGAATAAGCATTTTGTTGGACAGTGATGTGAATTTTTTTTAAAAACCCTGAATGATGCTAGACACAAGATAAGGGATCAATTCAACATATAGATTGAAGTCCTACCAAAACAGGGGAGAGGGCAAGATTTTTCATAAAACAAAAAAGTGAGTTTATTCAAGGAATGACGAGGACTCAATGCATTTTCAGTCCTTTAGCTAGTTAAACAAACAGATAGATAGTCTGCCAGGCAGAATCACCAAAAAACTGGAAAAACCTTCTTTGACAGTTTTTATTAGCACTTTCTAGTTGTAGGAAAAAGTGGTTTTTATTTCATTTTCCTCGACTGAAGTGCTGCTTTGATCCAAATTATCTTTATTGACTTTTGCTTATTGAGTGTATCGGACAGATCAGTTAATGAAGATCTAAATTAGAAACAAAAATGTTGACTTGATAGGCCGAACTGCTTATTCACATGGTGAATATTATTCTTTGCGCATATTTATTGTCAGTGTCATGTGATACCTAGCTTCTAAATTATTTTTTTCTAAACTTTAGTAAAACCAAAGTCATATGCAACAACCGCATCAAACTATGGGACATAATTGTCAAAATCAAAGATGCAAAACTGGGGAAAGTAGACCACTATATCTTCATAAGACAATGAATCTCTATGAAACCCACAAAGGAAGAAGAAGTTAAGCGAAGAATTACCCTAAGATGGCAAGACTTTGGCAAAGCAAGCTCAACCTTCAAAAACAAGACGATCCCAATAATCCTAAAAAGAAGAGTATACAACCAATGCTTCCTCTCAATAGTCACTTATGGAGCTGAAACATGGAACCTAACCAAGAGACAAACCCACAAACTGAGAAGCATGCAGTGTGTGCATGAGAGAATCATGCTCAACCTTACATGGAGAGATCACAAGACTGCACAATATATCAGAAAGAAAACAGGGGTCAGAGACATCATAGAATTTATTAGAAAACTCAAATGGCAATAGATGGGTCATGTTGCGAGAATGAAAGACAACTGATGAACATCACGGCTCACAACATGGACCCCCAGAGGCCATATGCAATACTGAGGCCGACAAAATACAAGATGGAGAGATGAACTAGATAAGTTCAGAAAATGCTGGTTCCGCAACACCTATGATAGAGAAATGTGGCGGATCTTAGGGGAGGTCTATGTCCAATGACATACTGGGGCCTTTAATCCTCTTCATCCCCAACATTTTAAAATTAGGGTTTTCCTTCCAAATTGAAATTTATGACCACTAAAATTGCAGGGCCCCTGGATTACTGCTCAGTGTGCCCACGGGATAAGTCAGCCGTGGCTACAGTAGGATAAAAAAAATACATTGAAAGATCCTATGTCAGGTGATGTCAGCTTTGAAAATTTATATGAAGTAAACAAGTTTCTCACAGAAATGAACTCTTAAATTCATGGACCACTTGTAACCTAGTGTTATTGTCAATGGAACTTATTTAATGATTAGAATTAAAAAAATAATGAAACTCATCTGTGAGAAGAAATTTCCAAATGGTCAAGGGGGGATAATTCCAATCAGGAGTTTTTGTTTTTTTTCTTGGTATGAATCTAAAAGTTATTTGGAATTTAAAATAATACATATCAGTCAAAGTCAAAGACTCATACTGCGCTGGCAGTCGGAGGTAACTCAAAGGCTTCTTCTTCGTTTATTATTAACCTTTTCAAATATGGGAGGATGCTACTCCATTTTCAATTTTTTTTACCTTAATCACAGAGCTTAGTGTGTAATCAAACCCAAATCTTTCTACATGTGAGACAGACATGCTAACCATTACACCATCCTAATGTCATTTCCCTGTGCACTCAGCCGCTAATTGAGTACACTCAGGTGTGTGATTAGGGCAGAAGTATGAATCAGGGATTCATCCAAAAGAGGATAGTAGCAAACAAAAAGAGGAGCCTTTGGGTCGACCATAAACCTTTTTCAAAATAAAATCAAAGTATTTCAAAAGAACTTCCTGTTTGTTTTCTCAAGAATTTCAAATGGAATTTATCCCTGTCTTTTTCTGTTTACTTTTTCTCGTTCCAATGTCTTTACTTCTGTCGCCTTGTTTCAATCGATTAAGCCACAAGAAAGAAATAGTCGTATTAATATGAAGAGAATCTTTCTTGTCTCTATTCTTCACGTTCTTTATATCTGACTGATGTATTTTATTTGAAACTTTAAAAGTCAGTTGATATGCCGTGTCATGCAACTCTGAGATTTTAGTTTTGGATGGCTTCATCCAATAAATACAATTCTTCTTTTTTTTTTTTTTCCTTCCACCAGAAATCTTTGTTGCTAAACAATAAATGAAGAAAAATTGTTGCAGGAAAAAAAAAAAGAAAAAAGATGCACCTATAAGACAAGTGTGGTTAGTCATTCAATAAAAACCTTCATATGACCAACGTCTTTTGGCAGCATCCTGTGGTGGGGGTGATCAATTAGAAAATTGGAAAAAAGTTGATCAATGAATAAGTTACCTCTCTTACCTTCTGTCGAATCACTCAAAAGTCCTAATTTTCTAATTAGCGTAATCATTCTAATTAATTAATAAATGTCATAAATTGAGCCCCCAACCCGCTAAAGACTTATTTAGGGGAAATTTTTGGAAAACAAAAAACATTCTTTTTAGACATAATAGGGAGTAATTGTTTAAATTTTCATCACTGTAGATCCATTGATACAGCCCGTACATCCAACACACACTTAGATGGACAGGGAGCCAGCCAGCATCACTGAAAAACTGAAGAAACCTTCATTGACTGATTGATTGATGGTTTCTGATATGAATATTTTTGAGCAAAGATGATGATGATATTAGTTATGATGATGGAATATTCTGTTATGTCTAATATAAAGTTTGAAAAAAATCTTCCCAGAAGAATAACTTTTGAAGTTGAGTTCTATTGATAATGGTAAAATGTCAAATGCTACACGACTCTGTGACGGAACAACTGGGGATTGTGTATTTCTTCTAAAAAGAAAGAAAAGCAATGGAACAAGGAGGCACAGACCAATGAAAGGCAACACGAGAAGAAAGGAACCAAGAATTGAATGCTAAAAGAAAACAAAAACTTGCAGCACGGACATGTCTGTGAGAAAAGAAAGTCAGGAAAAGAATGAAATTCAACAAAGAAACCTCTTTTTTTCCCCCAATGTCAGGATAGAAAAGCCAAAGACTAAGAGAGTAACTGGAATTAGATTGATTCTTTTTTTCATTCATTTTTGTTTTTTTAATTTTTTCCCCCATCGTAAAAACTGAATATTGCAACTCGGTTGGTTGGTGGGTGGTAAATGATTTCACCATCTTTATTTTTCTTTTTTTCTCCTATACATAATACATTTTGCTGCTGGTTAATTTTTTCATCAATATGGATTTTGGGGGTTTCTCAACAGAAAAAAAAGAAAAAGAAACAGATCTTTAACATTAGACAATTATTTTTAGATGTAAAGAATGGAAACTATAGAAAGAAATATGCTTATTGTATTCTAAAACTTTTGTTCTCCATATTGTTAGAATCGACCTTATGACGCCAATCAATTTGAAAAGATCTGAATTGATATGCTAAAATCCGCACTCTTCATATTTTAATGACATAGTAGAATGAGAAGATATCAGATATTTAGTTAGATAATTAATTTGGTTTGCATACATATCCTGCGGTGAAGTTATTGGACGAGAAAGTGTTCAATATTTAGGAAGATAATTAGTTTGAGATAAACACTGCAAAAAGATGAAATTCTCAACTAGAAAATGAAATGTTTTTTTTTACGATTGTATATTTATCCTTTGTTCATCCACAAGTTATGCTTAAGTCATTATAATCCTAATTAGGGAATCTAGTTTAACAATACAGCTTCTCTCCCCAAATCGAGTATAAAGTGAACTTTTATAGACACAATTCTTCGAGTTTTTCAACATTAAAAGTACCTCAAAGGTTACAAATATTGATTGGATACAACTTTATTAACTCTTAAATTCATACTAAGGAATTCAAAAAATAATCCAAAAAGATTAGCCTCTGATTACAGTTACTTCTCTTGCACTGTTAGATGAATCTTTTTATCTTTCATTAATTCAATTCACCATTTTTTTTATTCTATTCATTAAAAAGTTTGACTACTGTTACAAGAGGTTTATGAATCCAAGATTTGAAAAAGATCTTTTATAATCCGAACTGACCTTCCAGGAAATTTATTTTTGGTTTAATACTAACAGTTTTCTCATCTAAAAAAACTTATTTCTGGTTTTAGAAACTTCCTCATCTAAATGATGAAAATCCACATTTTATACAAGAGTTGGATTAACCATGGGGCACTGACCTCAGGCTGTTAGACTCTAACAAAAGGAGAGAGAAGTAATTTATTCATTGGTCACCCCCTTTTTCCAATTTTTCTAATTGATCATCCTCAACATGATATGCTGCCAAAAAGCATTGGTCATGCGATGGCTTCTATTGAGTGACTTACCAGACCTCTTGAATCTCTATCTATTTTAACAATTCTTTGAAGGATTTCTGTCCTTTACACAGTACTTTGAATCATCAGACCAAACATCTAATAACTTACTTTTCCCAGTACTTGAGGGAAAAAGACTCAACTGTGAGAAACCTGAGTTGTAGAAGTATTATCCGTAATCCATTGACACCAGAGAGAAATGGACAGTATATTCAAATACAGTAATTTCAAATGTCAACCTGGTGAAGTCTTCTAACAATAAAGTTCTGGAGTGAGGAAAACTAACCCTTTAAAGGGAATCAAAGTCTTAAATTTGAAACTGAATTTGAATCATATTTCTAACTGGTAACAACGGTTAGTTTTGAACCTAAATAAAAAGACGAGACATCAAATATTAATATTCAAAACAGGCAGGAAGACAAGCAGGTCATTCATGCCTAAAACGTAACGTTCATTATTGGGCATAGACTTTCCCAAGATCAACCAGACCTCTTGATTGTGGGTGGCCCAGAGCCGATATCTTCTGAACTTTTCTGAATAGTAACACTGTCTTGTTTTCTGCCTGCCAAAATTTGGCATATGATCACTGGGGATCTATGTTGTGAGTCAGGATGTCCGGTGGTAGTCTGAAATTCTCGCTCTATGGCCTACCCATTGCGATTTGTGTTTTCCAATGGCTTATATGCTTTCAATCTTGTGGCCTCTCAATGAAAAGTTGAGCATGATTCTCTTCTGTGTATGCTGCACCGTCCTCAGTGTGAAGGTCAATCTTTTGGTTAGGTTCCATGCTCCAGCTCTATAAGTGACTATCCAGTAGTAGGTGTTGGGGCTATATAAAAAATGGAATTTCAAATACTGATTTTCAAAGTAGGTAAGCATTGGATAATTGGCGCAGCACAATTTTCTCACTCTCTCTTACCTCTATTTGGTTATTTGCTGTATGAAATTAAGCCTGTTAACATCAAGCGTGGCTGCCTCAGGGTCAAACTACAATCCTACTTATAGATAAAAAATTATAGAAATTGTATTTTTCAGTATTTATTCATTTACTAGAATGAAATAAGCTCTACAGTGATCCCTTACATATTTGTAACATGAATTTTCATAGATATGTAAGACTTGTCAGTTTGGCTCAGCCAGTAAGAAAGCTGTCTACCGTTCACTTGGTCATGATTTCAAATCACTATGGGGAAATATTAATTTTATACATTGGTTTGAATTAACGTAACAGGACAGACAAGAAAGAGATTACTCCCCTGAATTAGGTGAGGATTGTTGTTATGGTAGAAAATCAATGTCTAATCCGGTCTCTAACTTTCACTGGAGTTTGATAAAACTACTTGTAACTGACCTGTGGATATTACAAAATCCTACCCACCTAAATATATTTTTCATGTAAATAGCTTATCCTAATGTGTGAATGAAGGCAATGTAAGATAAAAACCAATCAATTTAACAAGGAATAGGTCTGGTTAGTCACCCAATAGAAACTGTCATGTTGGGGTTGGGCATGTTCAATCAAAAAATTTGCAAAAGGGGTGATCAATTAATCAATTACTTCTCTCACATTTTGTTGGGCAGTGATCTCTAGAATGATAGAATTTGGCAGTATGCCATAGCGGGGTGATCAATTAGAAAATTTTAAAAAATATGATCAATGAATAAGTTTAGTAAGGGACGAATTTATTATTTAATTACATTGTAAAATAAACCCCCAATCAAAAACCTATTTTGGTGGGAATTTAAAAGGAAAAAAACTTTTTTCCTACACATGACGAGTAAACACTAAAATATTCAGCCCTCTAGCTCCATTGGCACAATAAGTAGGCATGCAGAATAATTTAAAAAGTAAAGAAACCTATGTTGGCTGTTGATGCTGACAGTATCTAATTGGTGACTCCATCACAGTGAGGGTTACAAGTGCAGTTATCCTTACAACCATATTTTAGTAAGTGACATCCATTAGTTCTCGACCTAAATATCTTTGGGGCAGTTAGGGAAATTATACCCTTTTTAAGATTGATAGCCACGATGTAGACATTTGGAAACCCTATTTGGCTTGTATTCCTTCTTTGCCATCAAGACTGACATATTATACCAGTCACACGAGAATGGATGGAACCTCAGATGAGATATCTCTAGTTTCCTCTTCACCTTTTGAACCAAATTGCTTTTATTAGAGAAATTGCTCTGAAATGCAAAAATGTCACTACCTATCACACAAAATTCTATAAATGCCAATGTACACTCTGTGTTATCTCGTAATGGAGCTGAAGATAAGCTTCTGGTAACTTATAAATTAGAAGCCTAATCATTGAAGGGCAAAGGGCAGTTGAATAATGCAAATAGCTTTCTAGTTCGTGAAAACTTTCGTTTTGTGTAACATACTGGACTTCTCCTTCTAAGAGTTTGTCATGTTGGTTTGTGAACAATATTTAACAAGAATCCGTCTGTTTTTTTTTTTCTTTTATAAGTCTGAGAGTTCACATGAAAATAATATCACATCTGAAATAGTTTCTATATTAGGAACCGTCATCCAAATATGTTAAAATAGGTTTCTTCAGTTTTTAAGTGATTTGGGCTGGCTGGTTGGCTATTTATTGCACATGCAGGCCACACCAATGGAGCTAGTGGGCTAAAAATTTAGATGTATTAGAAAAAAAGTATATAATTCTAAATTGGACCTTATCTGGTGTCCTGCAATGTTCATGTCCGCTTTTTTTTCAATTTTCCTGTGATCACTGCTTAATAAAGGATGAGAGAAACAACTCATCCATTGATCACCCCATTTTCCAATTTTTTAATTGATCACCACTAAAACGGCCAAAAGACATTGGTCACATGACTGTTTCTATTGATTGTCTCACCGGACATGTCCGTTTATCTCTTCATTCCTCCTACCTACTGCAGCGCTGGGGTGTCAATAACACCACTGAGGTGATTTCAGTGTATTTTCTCAATCCCATAGAGCCAGCTTGACCCCTGATGGGGCCCTGAACTGAATTTGAATTGGGGTTGCCCCTACTGCCGATTGGAAACGCTTTGGTGCCGAAGGGGCCTTAAGTAGCAAGCAGCTTAGCTTGCATAGGCCTCAGACCACCTCTGTCAGTCAGTTTCACTAAACCAATGACTAACGTTGTGCGCTTGGTCCTCGCAGATGACCTGCTCTTGTGGCCTTGTGCCAAGCTAAGCTAATCATAGTCAATATTTGCTGGTACCCCAACATAAACTGGTGGCATTCATTTTCACCGAATCTGTTTTGACAGAAAACGAATTTGCCGCAGATCCATTTGTTACTTAAACATTTCCTTTACTCATCAAGTTACCATATATAGAATACCTCAGAAAACGAAGGGAGTCAATTCAAGGGCTTTCTTTGTCTTCCATTTTATTTTTAAAAACACCAGTTGACTTTTTATTTTCTATAATTAGTGCGATGGGATTATTTTTTACGGGATCCTATTTTTACGATTTATCGAAAAAAGAAGCATCTGTTGTGAAATTATATGTTTTATTGATGTACAATAAGATTTAGTATTTAAATATTTATCGGCAGATAATGTACTAGACATGGACAATTTTGGACAAAAAATTTTAGTGAGAAGTAGGCATGAATAATCTTGAAAAAATTCCTCTGTGAAAACGATACCTAATTTTAAAAGCATGATAATGAATTCAAAAATCTGTTCTCGATCCTTAAAATGATTTTTCTTTTAAAGTAAGACGGCCCAAATTTTTTTTCTAAACGAAAAAAAAAGCATCATCATCAGTCTTTTAATGTCCGTTGTTGGGCATAGACCTCCCCCAGGATTGGTCAAACTTATCTATCGTGGGCGTCACGGAGCCAGTACTTTCTGAATTTGTCTAGCTCGTCTCTTCATCTTATACTCTGCCTGCCTTGGTTTTGCATGTGGTCTCTGGGGATCCATGTTTTGAGTCGTGATGCCCATTGGTTGTCTGTCATTCTTGCAACATGATCAGCCCATTGCCATTTGAGTTTTTTTTAATGGATTTTATGATGTCTCAGTCCCCTATTTTCTCCTGGATATATTGTGCAGTCTTGTGATCACTTCATGTGAGGATGAGTATAATTCTTTCATGTACGCGTTGTTCTCAATTTGTGGGTCTGTCTCTCGGTTAGGTTCCATGTTTCAGCTCCATGAGTGACTAACGGGTGGATGCATTGATTCGCTTGATTTCTTCTTCTTTTGAGAGTTTCATAGAGATTCGTTGTCCTAGATGGATGTAATGGTCTACTTTGTTCAGATCTGCGTCTTCGATTTTGATCTTCCTGTTATTATTTCCAACGTGATTGTTGCACATGATTTTTGTCTTGCTGAAATCCATGTGTTGGCCGATTTTCTTGCCCACTTCATTTAGTTCATCTAGCATTAGTTTGAGGCCGTGTAGGTTTTCTGCGAAAAGGGCAATGACGTCTGCAAATGTGAGGTTGTTTAGATATTTGCTGTCTATTTTGACTCCTTTATTTTCCCAGTCTAAGATTCGGAAGATTATCTCGAGGTAGACTGTAAAGAGTTTGGGTGAGCTGGCATCTCTTTGCCTCACCCTGTTTAGGAGCTGGAAGGGCTCCGAGTCTTTATGCAGCCTGAGTGAAGAGCTGCTGTGATTGTACATATGTTGCAGCACTGACGTATACGGGGGTATCTTAGGTTGGGGATGATGTGCTCCAAGGCGACTACCCAAACACTTCGCCGTGAGAACATCCGTTCATGACGGGACGTCGGTCCCACGACTATCCAAACATGACCAAAAAGCTGTCATCATAAGAACAGCGTTATACATTGGCACCTACAACGTCAGAACACTCTCAACTGAGCGATCTGGGAAAAGAAATCAAAAACATCGAATGGGACATCATAGGCATTAGCGAGATGAGAAGACCCGGAGAGGAACTAATCGAACTAGAGCAAATATCTTTAGTGCGACGGAAAGGAGAAAGTAAAACAAAGTGGAGAAGGCATTCTAATCAATAAGGACCTCAAAGACAAGGTGACTGGCTTCGAAGCCGTTTTGGGCCGAGTAGCAAGTATCAGCACACAATTCTCGAAGAGGTACAAACTGAATATCATCCAAGTCTTTGCTCCCACTTCGCGATCAACCCAAGAGGAAATAGACAACTTCTTTGACTTGAATTCCCTGCTCCAAGACACCAGAAAATACTTCAATGTCATCATGGGAAACTTCAACGTATAGTTAGCACAAGGAAATGAAGATTGCGCCGGTGAATTTGGATATAAAGAACAAAACGAGAAAGAAGAAGACCTTGTAAACTTCGCAACAGCTAATGGGTTCAAAATCGTGAATACCTTCTTCAAGAAGGGACCCAATTGGAAACGGACTTGGAAAAGCCCCAACCACGAAACAAAAAACGAAATTGACTACATCCTAACGGACAAAAGGGACACCGTCAAGGAAACCTAAGTCCTTAATCAAGTCAACGTAGGAAGCAACCACAGATTGATAAGATATAAAATGCAAGTAAACGCTAAGAAAGAACGCAGAAAAATGTTCCACTCCAAACCACAACCACTAAACATACCAAAAGAGCACGCTCGGTCTTTCAAGCTTGAACTGAAAAACAGATGTAAAGTTCTTTCTGAACCAGAAAAGGATACCGACATCAACGAACTAAACAACAGATTCTCTAATACAAGTCGCCCCCATATTAAAACCGACGAGCACACAAACAATCCATAAGATCTTAGATAAAACCAGGAATCTCATTGAAAACCGCAGAAACCTCAAGCCACCGATAACAACAAGAGAGAAAATTGAAGAGACCGAACTGAATAGAACAATCAAAAAGAAATGAAGAGAAGACTGCAGATAGACGACAGAAGTCATCAAATCAACTCTTGAAAAGGGTCGGGGCTTCAAAGCTATAAACAAAAGCCTCAATACAGGACGGAAGCAAATAACCAGTGTACTCGAGGAAAATGGAGACCTAACCACAGAGAGAGACAGGATTGTTGAACGTGCCCAAGAATTCTACCACGTGCTCAATTCTTCCAAACTAGGACAAAAGAACAACGAAGATACGCAAGACGTCAGCAATCAGCTCGAGGCTTTTCTAGAAATATCCCCGTGGGAGGTGAAACAAGCCATCAAATACACAAAGAAAGGAAAGGCTCCTGGGCCAGGCAACATCACTATTGACCTATTCAAGAAGCGGGTAAGATTATCATTAGGAAACTGGCTATTCTATTCAACATATGCCTAAAACAAAGTAAAGAGCCGGAAGATTGGAACACTGCAATCAAAATGCTTTCATATAAAAAAAGGAAACCCAAAAGACCTCAAGAACTACAGACCTATAAGCCTACTTAAGTGCATACTCTAACTTTTCACAAAAATCGTCATCAACTGAATCACAAAAATACTAGAGGAAAACCAACCATGGGAACAAGCTGGCTTTAGAAGAAGCTACTCGATCATGGACCACATGCATTCGATGCTTGCATGGAAACTGATTGGACAAGAAAAGGAATTAGTAACATGGAAATATACCAAAGTTGTGCTGTGCAAAAAAAACACATCGTATCGTTTGCATTAATTTGCAACCTCCCATAATTCTTACTAGTCAATTTATATGAACCAAGAAACAGAAAAGCATCTGATAAGTACTGTGGGAAATTTTTTTTTATTATATATTTTTCCATTGTTATATTTTCATATAAGTTTTAGTTCAAGCTAGATATAGAAAGAATAAGATATATACATTTAAAAAATATCCGATTGGTTTGAATAATCGAAAAAAAGATGGAAAGTTTCTTACTTTCCATTTACACAAAAATTTGGGCCAATTTACTTTTAGGAAAAAAAGATTTAAAGAATCGAGAACGTATTTTGAAATTATACTTCTGGTTTGGCCTACCGTGATGGCACAGGCGAGCATCAAAGCGGTTATTCCCCTAGATTAGATGAGATTTACTCTTATCATGGTAAAAAAACGGAGTCGAATAAAGCCTACGAGTGAAATTTGATGAAAAATGATGGACTGATTTTTTTTCAGGCCTTCACGTAAGTGAGACTGCACTGAAAGCCCAAACCTCACTTGCCACACACATAGAAAGAATTCTCATTCCTTTTTGTTATCAATATTTGTCATAGCTGTCCACTCTGCTATCAGCTATTCTTCAATGCCTCTCAAAACTAACCTATAAGATTGGACAGACATCCGTCTCCCTAACACCATTCACTCACACCCGACTGTTACTTTGAGACGGAGCTGGGCAAAGAATCAACTCGCTCGTCTGTTACTAACTCCCAGGCCTTTCGGCTCCAGCCTGATTCCATCTGATCATCTGTCCATGCTACATTATTGGTTCCCATACTTTTGAGAGGCTCAGCATCGGACAGCCCTCCGGCCACGATTAGTACCTCTCAGGCAAAATGCATTAACCCCGCCCCTGTCATCACAGAAACTGATTTTTGGCAATGGCCAAGGAAGAAGGGACTGAGACGTACACAAGTGATTGTGTATATAAGTGTAGGAGAGGGGTGTGAATATAGATTGGTGCGCGCGTATTCACTGTAATGTTAGAAACTGTCAACCAAAACTGTCAACACAGGGTTTTTTCATTTTGTGAGCTGGTCTGGCTGGCTATCATCATCATCACCATCAACAGTCTTTTAACGTCCGTCGTTGGACATAGATCTTCCCCAGGATTTGCCACACTTCTCTATCATGGGCGTCGCTGAGCCAGTACTTCCTTAATCTGTCTAACTCGTCTCTCCATCTAATATTCTGCCAGTCTCGGTTGCGCATATGATCTCGGGGGATCCATATTGTGAGTCGCGATGTCCATTGATTGTCTGCCATTCTTGCGACATGGCCAGCGCACTGCCATTTGAGCTTTTTAATGGGTTCTATGATGTCCCTGACTCTTGTCTTTTTTCGGATGTACTGTGCTGTCTTGTGGTCTCTCCATGTGAGGCCCAGCATTATTCTTTCATGTGCACGTTGCATGGTTCTCAATTTACGGATCTATCTCTTGGTTAGGTTCCATGTTTCAGCTCCATAAGTGACTATCGGGAGGATGCATTGGTTATACACCATTCTCTTTAGGATTAATGGGATCTTCTTATTTTTGAAGATTGAGCTAGCTCTGGCTGGCAAGCTGGCTGCCTATCCATTATGCATACAAGTAGAATCAATGGAGCTAGAGGGATAGATATTTAAACATACTCTTCTTATTATGTTGTAAAACGTTGTTTTGTTTTCTGTTTTCTTTTGATACTACCATCTAAATTGTTTTTTTTTAGTTGGGGTTTCAGTTTGCAATTTAAGTTTATGCTAAATCGATCACTCAATTTGTGTCTGGGAGTATTTACACTTGTTTAGGTTTTTTTTTATAAATTTGAATTATCTTTTGTCATCCCTGCATAACAGAAGGTGGGAGCTGTAACTCATTCATTGATCATCCTTTTTACCAGTTTTTTAATTGATCACCCCCGCCCAAAAAAAGACTTTAGTCTCATGACAGTTTCTATTGAGTGACTAACCAGACCTGTCACCTAAAATGTTTCTCTCAGTGTATATATCCCTCTTCCTTCTCTGTAATTTGGCTCTTAGCTTCTTAACTTCCTTTAATACATATCTAAATTGCTGCATTTGCAAGAAGTGTTGAGAACATCACTTGCTGATACTTATTCACTGGGGGTATAATGGATTTAACAAGTACAACTTTGAATGCCAAAGCAAAGAACTTCTTTATTCAATAAATCATTTAGACATCTCTTTGCTCGGTTGTTATTATTTCATTGTTTCGGCTGATGCATTCTTTGCCTTTCTTCAGCAAACAAAGCGTCAGGTGAATCTTGAGTGTTATTAGAAACCGTCAACCAAAACTATCAACCATAGGTTTCTTCCATTTTCAAATGATTCTGGCTGGCTAGCTATCTATTTTTATATGTATTACATATAAAGGATATGCAAATGAAGCTAGAGAGCTGAAATTCCAAACATTTATGCCGCGTTATGTCTAGAAAAATGTTTTGTTTTTGTTTTCTAAAAATAATCCCATCAAAATCAGGCCCATTTTTCAACAGGTTGAGTACTAATGCCAATTTTTAAATCTATTGTCAAAACAGTATGGCCAGGAGCACTGGAACCCAGAAACAAACATAGAAATGCATCAATGTCTAAAAAAGCATTGAATTCTTTGCAATCTTTGAAGATTAGGATTATTCAACACTCTTGTGTTTTTTGTGTTTCTGAGTTGAAATCTCAAAGGCTTTTATCTTTATCTGTTTTGATTTTTACCGTTTTCTAATCAAAACTTCTCTTTCCATCAAATAATGTTTCAATCTAAATAAATTTTGATTTCTGCCGAATTGCATTATTCTTCATCTGTAGTTTTTCCATTACTTACCTTGTTTTTCTTCTCTCTTCAACTCACTTTTCAATCTTTCTTACTTCCTTCTCACTTTCAAATTATACTTCCATTATTTTTCCTTCACAATCTTTCTCTCTCCTTCACACACATACAAACACTTTTCTTGATATTTCTTTTTGAAAATCAAATACTGTATATTCTTGCCACTCAGTTAGTTTTGAATGTAGGAAACATGATTTTATTAGAAGTGACATTACCAATCTACATTGGATTAGGATCGAAGAATGAGTTGTGTTCAAAAATATTAACAACAATATTCAAATATCTGTACAATATGTGCCCCTATGAACTCTATGCTCTAAATAACCTCTGAGATTTTGATGATTTTTCCTTACAAGTTGTCTAAATGAACACCACGCACAGGTGCGGGAGTTTTGGGCTATATAGCACCCAGACTTGAGAATCAGTTACCTTAAGATATACAGAAGATGAGAATTTTGAGAGATTTTTAATTAAAAAAAAACTTGTTCCGAGATTTCCATGATTATATAAACTCAGTTAATAAAAACAGTCGGTAATTGTGGCTCTAACCCGTGTCATGTAAGTGGCCTTATTGATACGTTTCACTTTCCTCTGACTCTTCTTTAACAGACGTTACATTTTTAACTGCAATTATTACTTAGTTTACGGCCAGGATTTCCAGCTAGTTCCTGCGGAAGGCCTAAATGGGGCCTTTGGTCCTAACAAGAGATGAAAAAGCACAGCCCCATGCATAAGGTTTATTTGATGACTACACCATCACTGTACGGAAGCACACCATTTCATGATTTCATGAAAACGGTATAAATAAAATGTAATTATTCAGTTTGGCCCAGACAACAATAGAGCCATTGTTCAAAGCAATATTGAAATATAAAAATTGCTATAACCCTAGTGAAATGATGGACAAAAAATATATGCAAATGAAAGTATATAGTATCGGTGAGACTGTACTATACAATAGAAATGTCGTTGTTCTTATGAAAAAATGTAGTGACCTGGATTATTTTTAAATTGTAATCACCGCCATAATAAAGTCATTCAGTTGAAGGTACATCTTCAGCAATAAAACATGTCTTTTGCAGTGATCAGCTCAGAAACATTAAGAAAACCATATCGTTAACTCAACAGAAGCCGCAAAAAAATTTCAATTTTAAGTGGTGCAGAAAATCTTTTTCTCAAGCAAATGAAAACTATAAAGGAAGAAATTGCAACCATTATTTCAAAACGAAAGCTCTGCCAACAGCAGTTATGTTCACGGAGCATTGTTTTGAAATATTATTTAGATATTTAGAACCTGCCTTGAAAAATACTTTTTAATAATTTATTTAGAAACACATTCTTTGGGGAAAAAGTTTATTGCAAATTTTAATAAATCTGCCATCATCTCTCCAATTGAAAGAATCTCACCTCAAAGACGGGTTGATCTTAACGCTTACATAATTCTTCGAATGAACACATTTATTATTATGAATGGGAAAAATAACCCTTTTTTGCGGAGAGCTGTTTTGAAAACTTCAATTCTCTTCCTTTCACTCACTCATGAAAAATTCTCTGTCTCTATTCTATTTTGGAATCATTAGAGATGGAATTTGCATCATATTTCAGAAAAACACAATGTTAGCTTGATAACCATTATTGATTTTGGTAGAAAGGGAAAGCGCATAAGCTCATTTGCATATAGTCATCTTAGTATAGGTAGATTCTTGTATATAAGACAAATTCTTTTTTACTTAAGAAATGGCCTCAAATCAGAAGTTCGACTTATACACAGGTGAGTAAAAATGGCCAATACTTTTGCTTATATAAATGTACAATTGATTGACACAATCCGTGTTAGCAAGCCCATTGTTTTAACTTGATTCATTACCATGGTTTTACAGGGAATGCTATGTATGTAGTATATGATACAGATTGACTGATACACTTGTAGAATAATTTTGTAAATAGATTCATTATCACTGATGAGAATCCACTTTTATGCCCCAGAAACAACGATTGATATATCAAAAATGAAATTCCTATTTCCGTGACAGCTGACCAAGTGCCATAAGTGGTATATTCATAAGAATATCTCTCATGATGACGTTGTGGGAAAATAAAGGACTCGCCTTATATTTGAGTGTTGATAGTCCAGAAATTTATATTCATTTCTGAACTCATCTTATCCTCAAGGTCAACTCATATTAAGGAAAAATACAGAGGCATATAGATGTAGGTCTAATAGGAGTACTGGTGAAGCTTCGATGGGCTTAACAAGCTGGAAGTTTAATCATAACATATTTCTCAAGTAAAATAGGAGATAATAAGAATGGGGTGGACAGACAAAATCATGTGACAGATGTTTCCAACTCCTCATGGCATGCCAAATACAAGCAGAAGATGAAAAGGAAAAAAATAATAAAAAAAAGGCAAATCCAAGAATTTAATGATATACCACTATCTAAACTTATTACTAAGTGATGTACCAGAGTATCAATTTGCTCTGATATCCGGGATCAGATTTACAAAAAATGAATTTAAATCCGGTGCTGGATATCCAACCAGATTGATATTCCATTACATCACTGTTTATTACAGACACTGAGTTCAGTCACAGAAACTAAGTTTAGTCCAAATACCTGTAGAGGTGCATTTCAGTGTTATTCAACTGAGAGATGCAAAGTGATGTTGCTATTACCAATACAGAAAATGGAATTGGTTTCCTGAGTTCAAATTCCAATTACCTAGAACAAATGAAATGAAAGAATCCACATCTAAACACTGGAAACACCTAAATATTTTTCCCATAAAAAATAATGGTAATTCCGTCTTTGTTTCGTACCATCCTGGCTTAGAAAAGTCTTTCATAGCAATGCTCTACCTTTGGATGACAGGGAAAACCTTCATATATGTGGATTTTTTCATGGGGATTAAGTAGTATATATATATATATATATATATATATATATATATATATATATATATATATATATATATATATATGAGAAATGATGCAATTCTGGTCTTAATGGTTAGTTGGAAAGTATATTTTATTGGGAACATACTGAATTTCATTTTATGAGGGAAAATATTACAGTTGCATATCAAAATATTATATTGAGGAATAATAAAAATAAAATTGCAGAAAGAAATGTGTGCAACGTATCCCCTCCCCCCTTCACCTTACCAAATCAAAAGAAATGAAAGAGTTGGGTTCTCAGAAACTATATTAATATGACTTTTTAGAGGAGAGTTCTACATCAGAAATTTGTGAGAAAAAAGAAATCATTGGAAGAATAAAGAAAGCATAGTTAGCTTTGCACAAAAAGATAATGCACCTTAGGTTATTTTGTTTCTGAATCCATATTTTCACATACACACATACATATATTCAATGAATACTTATACATTCATATATGTGTATAAATATGTATATACATATACACACGCGCAGATGTATGTATAGGTATTTGTGGAATATAAGTATCTGTATGAAGATATGTACATGTATGTATATATATATATATATATATATATATATATATGTATATGTATAAAAACACTCAGAGAAGTATACATATGTTGGTATTTGTTGATTATTTACATATATATGTATATATATGTATATGTGAGTATGTGTGCGTGTACTACACTGTACTGTTACTCTTTGCTATTCATCTTGGAGAAGAGAATTGGTTCAAAGGAGAAAAATTTAATTATTCTATCCATTCAAAAACCTAATCCCAAGAGTAATCAAGCTCGCCAAATTCTTTGTGTCTAGTGCATACAATACATGCAAAACATATGTGATCCCAATGTTTCAGAACATCAATAACTTATCTGTCAGTATATTTGAAGTTGGGAATAGAAGAGATATTCTAAAGAGTACACATTGGTAATAATAGGTATAAATCATGTGCTTTGATATATGTATGTACTGATCTATATGTTCATGTATATATATATATATATATATATATATATATATATATATATATATATATATAATCCCCAAAACAGTTACATGGTAAACAACTGATGATGAAGAGAGAATTTATTCATTGTACAATATTAACAATGTGTAAAGGAAACAAAGCAAAAAAAAATTTATTTTGAAGATTACATAAATTGCATTAACAGATATTGAGAGAACGGTTGACTGAAGTGACACAAATAATCTTTTGAAAATGTTTTTTAATGTTCAGTGTTTAAAGCCTTAAAGCTTTCTAGACTATATACATATATATGTATATATACATATACATATGTATGTGGAAACAACAATTGGAAGATGAAGAGAAAAAAACTTAAGAGATTGGTGTTACACCTCAAAAATTTTCTATATTATTCTATTGGTGAAGTTCATTGCATTCCAACAAGGGCCAGCCATCTTTTTCATCAGTTACTAAGAAATAAACATTATCCTAAAACAGCAAGAAAATATTTTTGAGAAAACAACACTCTATTGGGATGTAAGCTGAAATAACCAGTTGCCTGATGATCACAACGGTATGAAACCAATTAGTAGCAACAAAGCAGTAAATATCTATCCATCTATCTATCTATTTCTCTCTCTTTCCCCCTCTCTCTCTCTTTCTATATACATATATATATATATATATATATATATATATATATATATGTACATCAATATGTCCGCAACCTGATGATGAAAAAAAGCATTTATTTTACACACCAAATATTCATTTTTCAACCCTTTCTCCTTTATTGTCAGTGCAGTGAAATCTTTAAATACAATTATCACTAAAACTGTTAACATAGGTTTCTTCAGTTTTTGAACAGGTTTGGCTGGTTATGTGGTTATTTTTAGTGTTCAATGCCTGACAAAGGTGAAAGAAGTAGCTTATTCATTGATCACCCCTTCAACTATTTTTAATTGATTATCCTCAACATGATGTGCTGCCAAAAGTGATGATTTCTTTTGAATGACGAAGCAAACCTGTTTATATAATGTGTGAGAGTGAATATCTACATACTATATATCTATAATGTATGTGTGCACAGGAACTTGTCGATGTATATAAGTATGTATCACAAATCTTATTATATCATATAGACACCTATTTGAAATGATCTCCCGTCATTATACATTTAATGTATCACACAGCCTAGACAGAGTGAATAAGATAAACAATTAAAGAAAATTTAACTGCAGCAGGAATTGAACTTGCCACTGATAAGATATAGCTCAGTGGTAAGAGCATTGCTGCATTGAAGTGGTTACCCTGTTGGTGGCAGGTTCAATCCCTGCCGCAGCCCCATTTCTTCAATTGTTTATTCTATTTACGTTGTCTGGAGTGAGTGGTGTATTAACCATGTAACGACAGGAGATCATTTCAAATATGTTTCTATGTAATGTAACACAATTTACATTCATTCTGTTAGATCATATATATCCATTTCTTAGTACATAAGTATATATATATATATATATATAGCCAGTATTTACATAAAACTAATACTCATTTCAGGGTAATTGCTTGATTAATCATCAAAGTACAGGTATCTCCCGCTTTTCAAAAGTGCACTTTTACAAGAGAAGGCATAAAGCAAAAAAGCCTTCAGTATTAGTTTTGCTGTTAGAGGTTATAGAGGCAGCACACATCTCCTTCCCCTCTTCCTCTCTCACATCCCAGTCTCTTGTACATTCTACAATCACAACCAGTACTCGGAAGACAGATCAGAGAAGACCAAACTGACACAGTAGCGTTGCTATAGCCAATTGAGGTTTTGATCCACAAGGTGTGGCATTGCTCTGTGAAGTCAAGCTCATTGAGTTCAGGATTCGTGCCAGGACCTCAAGACAAGCACTTTTCTGTCCTTGTGACAATAATTGCGAGGACTAAAGGGAATTTTTCAATGCGTCTTTAACACATGTTTCTCCCCACTCCAATCCAATCTTGTGTTACATTCTTATCCCACTAGGGTCCGGATAAATGGAACAATCACAACCTTTGACTACTACAGAGCAAGACGACAGAAAATTCAAACATTTACAACCAATTATGTCTAGAAAAAACATTTTTTCCTTTTTTTTACTTCAAGAAAAAAACACTTTTCTTTTTTTTTTCACATTCCCCCAAGGTTTTTTAGAGTGGAGGGGTCAATTTGCAATTTAAGTTTATTTTAAATTGGTCCTTTAGTTCACGTCCAGCAGCATCGATGCCTCTTTTTTTTTTTTTGAGATTCAAACTTTTTTGGTGATCACCGCCCAGCAGAAGGTGAAAGAAGAAATTAATTCATTAACCACTCCTTTCATCCCTAACATTGCATGCTATCAAAATGCATTGGTCATGTAACAGCTTCTATTGAGTGACTGACCTGACATGTCAAAAGTTTACTTTCAAAATATTCTCCTTGATTCTGTTCCTTTGCAATCAACAAGTTTTCCGAGAACTTTTCTTCTTCCCAAATTCAAAACATGATCCGACTAAAGAGGTTATCTACAAAAAAACCCAACAGAATCGTATTTCAACATATTTCAAATCCAAAATATGCATTGGAAATATATTTGATATCCAATTTTTTTTTTTTTTTTGCTGAAAGACAAGGATTCTTCTTCGTGGGAAAAATTATTTGAGATGTATTTTCATTCACATCTCTATTTTATTTTGCTATTATAAACTCAGAATGTGACTCTTTCACAGAATATTAAAAATTGAATTCTTTGAAAGAAAGTAAAATTTCACTTGTCTTCACAGCATTATTCCAAACAACAATGTGAATATTGAATTTTAGATTGTGTGAGCTGATATTCTTTTACAAGATATTTTGTTAACAAGAGAAGTGAAAAATGATATATCTGTCAAAATCACTCATCCCAAACACTATTTAAAATGAATAAAGAATTACCCATAATTCATATTAATTTCTTCATTAATTCTTAATGATGCAAAGTTGTTTATAACAATGAATTGGACAACATAACAATGAATGTAAATTTATAACAATGAATTTAAATTGTCCCAATTTTATTTCCTTTGTTTCATGCTAACAACCGATTATAATTTTCAAGAAGACCCTATCCTTAAGTGATCACAATAAGTGGCTTTGGAGTGGAAGAGAAATGAGAGAGGGAAAAAAAGTATATCTTCGTATTTATCGTAATTTGATTTCAGTTTTCCGTGCACAGTTGAGAGATTTTTCAAAATAATGCTGCAAATTCTCCATTATATTTTACAAGTATATAATCATGGCCGTAGCTGGTTATTTGAGGGCCTGGAGGGTATGACTCTTTGAGCCTCGCCTCCAACATTTAGTCCAGTGGTTCCCAACCTGGGGGAAGTGGATCTCTGAGGGTCCACAAATGTATTACTAAGTGTCCATGTGAAGACCTTTCAAAGGCCTTTGGTATGTGAGCCTATCTAGAGTTTGAGGGCCCAGGCAGGGTATCTGGCTCCTTGAAGGACCCCAATAACTTCTGGTAAGATTTGTTATAGCATAAACTTTGTTGAAAAGCAGTAGGCAAACTATCATTCATAAAGAAATAGGGGCCTGGGGGGGAAAGGCAATTCAAAATTGCCCTCCCCCGTGTTATCCCGTCCTGAGCTATGCCCCTGCATATGATGTAGTTAATTAGAGAAAAAGGTAAATGATTAACACTTGAAAAGAAATATGGTACAAATCTTGTGATTTCTGAACTATGAAAGCTCCTCTATCAAAAGATTTCATGCATATACTTAAAATAAAATTCAAAAGAAGGATCAAGTATCACGAAAAATAATCAGAAAAGAAATCTATGAAGATCAATGTTTCAAAAAATCAATTATCAACCATTTGATATCACTTTGATCTTCTCACTTCCAGTTCAACCATAGAAAAGTTCTGAAAAGTCAATATAATGTATGGTTATTGATTTTTCTCAATGGATATATAAAACAGGTCTGTTTGGTCACTCAATACAAAAGCGTCATATAATCAATGTCTCTTGGCAGCATACCATGTTGAATTCAGAAAATGAGTAAACAAATTACTTCTTATGCCTTTTGTTTGGCAGTGATCACTAAGAAGAAAATTCAAATAAAAAACTAAGCATGAATGTAGTCAGACACCAACTACCAATTAAGCATAAATTTACATTGTAAATCGAAACCTCACTCCTTAAAAAAATCGATTTTGTGTTTCCCTAGATATAGGAATAAATGTTTGAATTAGATAGCCAGCCACAATCACTTAAAAACTGAAGAAACCAATGTTGACAGTTTTTGTGACAGTTCTGGTTGACTGTTTCTAATGGAATAGCAATGTGCATAACATTTTCGCAGCCACCCAGACTCAGTTAAAAACTGAAGAAGCCTAGGTTGACTGTTTTGGTGGAGGGTTTTTCATATAAATGAGCCTTCAACAAAGCTTTTTTAATCGATCTTTCATACATTACAAAACATTCCCTGCCATTCAATTCACACATTTCTATTTGATACTTTTCAGTTGATTGTAATTACGTTAAACAACAGAAATAGGAAGGAATGAAGAGTCAGTAAAAGTGTGATGTCATTAGTGACATGATGTAACAATAGAATGTTTAAGTTCAGCCTTTTTGTATTAAAAAAAAACCCATTTATAATTTTTTGAAAATAAAACTCTTGGGAATATTTCTATATTGTGATAATTCACAAGTATGAGAATCAATTAACTAAACAAAAGACTTCTACCCCTGCAACTGCTACCATAGATGGTGGACGCATTGTTGAACTTAAGGTTCTTGTTTAATTACTTATTCTATGACCAAATTAATTCTTATACTAATTCCATTGCTTCTATCATACAAACAAGCTTTCCTTCTTTCTATGAAAAACTCTTGGACTTAACATGTCTCCAAGTTCATTAACGTCTTCCCAAATAGCATTACAAAATCCAAGTTGTCGATAGACATTCATTAATCTGCATCCTCTCTTCCAGTCAGGTGGTCTTCACTAATGATATCTGTATGACTTTACAAGAGACCAATGATTTCATTTCCCATGTAAATATATCTATTACCCAAAAGGTTTTACATATGATATTTATTTCACTTACCATTTTATTACCAAAATTTGCAGTTCCATACCAACTACATATTTATCAATATTTTATAGTTTATCTCTTAAATTCATGAACCGCTTGATTAGTAGAACTCTTTTGTGAATAGAATGAAAAATGGAACTCATTCATAAATATAATGGAAAATCTTTTTTCTGAAATTACCAAAAAGTCAGAGAGAAGTAATTTTGATCAGAAGTTATTTCCCCAACATAGTTTGATCCAAATCTTTTCTGCATGGATTTTAAAAGTAAAATAGCCGCTCAAGCATAAGGTATCAGATTTTTAACAGATACTTTCTTTATTTATTTACAGGAGTTGTTCACATGAGCTTAGCATGTAATCAGATGAAACTCCTGTTATGTATGCAGCCAGTGAAACAATTCGGAGATATGACACAGGGATTATCAGGAGTATTTAATCCAGAACAAGTGAAAAATTTCTGTCAGTAAGTACCTTCATTATTGATCTTCTATTTTCAGTTTAAACAATGTCTGAGTTGAGAACAAACATCCTGATTGGCAAATACAACCAGGTCATTTGTATCTTCTAACTTCTCACCTTGTTTGTTCATCCATGTATAACTACTTTTTATATAAATATATATACATACATACATCTCACAAATTACTAAAAACAGCATGAATTATCTATATATATATATACTCATCATTACAGTCAACAATTGAACAACCAAAGTTTGAAGTCACGTAAAAAATATCCATCCAAGAATAAATATGATTAGAACAAAATTCTGTTCAAGACATCACTTGCATTTTCCACTGGGAAACATCTAAAATAGAGAAAAAAAAAGCATTGATAAATGCCTAGATTCTCAAGAAATTTTGAAACCTATCAAAATAAATCTCAAAAAAGGTAAAAAAAGCCTTTTTTTTTTATCAAAAAAAACATTCTTAGAAGCAGTCTAGTGGAGCCCTGGTACCAATATTCTGTCGACAAAATTGTGTGGCCATGAGTGATTGAATGCACAACCACACACTCATATAGAAAAGGTAGAACAGTGATGGCTACGCTTGTTCAATATATATATATATATATATATATGTATATATATACATACTCAATGAGAATTTTGAGTGAAAGCTGTTATATCTCAATGGTTAGAGCAATGCTATGTTGAAATTACTACCCTATCAGTTGCAGGTTTGAAACTTACAGCAGCCCTATTTTCTTTATTACTTATTTCATTTATGTTGTCTAGGCTCAGTGATACATTAACTGTGTGATGATGAAAGGTCTTTCCAAATTAGAGTTTTCATATAATATAATGCAATTTGTAATCATTCTGTTGGATCATATACGTCAATTTCTCAATATATGTGCATACATATATATATATATATATATATATATATATATATATATATATATATATATATAATTGGATGGCACAAAAGCCACAAAGGGATTTGAAACAATAATAATTATCTCCATATCAATATTCTTTGTTTTCCTATTTCTCGAATACATGAAGGAACCCTTGGGAATTTGTGATGGAAGAGTACACAACTAAACAGCGAATCAAAATAATAGAATTTTACTTTGGATTCCATTAATCAATAATGTTAACCCATATTCCCGTTTTTTGGATACGTGGACACTGCCCTCTGAGTCGATGATTTGCCAGCTTCAACAGCTTCAGACCTTTTTTCTCTGGGGTTATTTGAAGTATTGAGTCTATGTTAACCAGCCACAGGCTGTTCAGAAGCAGAAGATTAATATCAGAGAAGAAATAAGTGATTTGAGATCAGAAATCCTTCAAAATGTTATGAAGAATGTTATCAAAAGAGCAAGAATTCATGGAGTTGAAAAGGACAAGCATTTAAAAGAATCTATTTCCCCTGTACAGATTCATTGAATTTCCCTTTTTAACATATTTCATTTGTTAATAACAATTTCTAAAAGTCATTAGAATTGATAAAATAGATATGTTTTAAGCGCCTTCACAATGTCTGTGTGATCCTGTATACATGTAAATAGATAGATAAATAGACAGATATAAGTATACTGTTATATACAGCAGTGCCCTTTTTCCACAGAGGATATGTTCCAAGAACTCCACCAGATGCTGAAATCACTGGTTGTACAGAACATTTTATATTATCATCATCAGTCTGTTTGCATCTGCCGTTGGATGTAGACTTTTCCGATGATTCGCAAGACCTGTCTATCATGGGTGTTGCAGAGCCGGTACTTTCTGAATTTATCTAGTTTGTCACACCATCTTACTTTATATTGGCCACAGCCTCACACCTGATTTCTGGGGATCCACGTCGTGTGTCATGATCTCAATCAGTTATTTGCCATTCTTGCAACATGTCCAGCCCATTGCCATTTGAGTTTTCTAATAGTTCCTCTGATGACGCAAACACCTGTCTTTTCTCTAGCATACTGTGCTGTCTTGTGATCTTTCAATGTCAGGTTGAGCATGAGTCTGTCATGTGAACATTGAATGGTTCTCATTTTGAGGTATATACTATATTTTTTTATGCGTAAATACCTTTGATAAAGTTTAATTTATAAATGATAAAGTACTCCAGGCTGCGGGGGCCGGGGCGTTTTCAAATAGCCCCTGTATCTACCCCTCAGCTAGGTCTCTGCATTCTCCATTTACATTGTGAACTGATGCAGTCCAATGTTATGCCTTTAGGCTTATTTAATTGCTGAATTCTGTCACGTCACTATGTTTTACGGATGTCATAACACCAATCCTTTACCTAGGAAGGCACTTGCTATGGAACTTTCCATTCCAAAGCATGCTTCTGCCTACTTCTAAATATTGAGTACCGATGCGGGAAATGAACTCTGTGACAAATTCATCAGCGAAAGTGCATGTGACCCCAAGAAAATGATCTATTTGTTTGAGGCAAAAATAAACTGCCTATCTTTTCTTCAACATTTTTTCAATACTTTGACAATTCTTGTTTCTTGGGAGTTCTTCAATAAATGAAACTTTTTTCCAAATTTTTCTGCTTCATGGTAATAAATTCACTTGCTCAAACAATTATGTGTGCCATATTTTCCCATTATTCATAAAATTAAACTGCACATTATGAAGTTAACTTGTTAGTTTGCAGAATATTTTAAAACATAATTAGAATGATCTAATTATCAAAATATTCTTGTCTCTAGATGTAATGACTATCAGTACATAATATTTGGTTTGTTTATTAAACACTAATCTATTGCTTCTAATTTTTTAGAAATAATTGAATTTATGAATTTTCTGATGTTTCTTTTTACAATTATGCGAATATTTTAAGATGCTAATTTGATTTTAAAAACATGCAACAACTAGCAAACAATCATAATCTATTTTTGATGATGTTTTTCTTTCATCTTGATTTTTCTTTCAGTTGCTTTTCATAACATCATTCATCTACAGCAATGAGTATTACAAAATAAATACTCACTATGAAACCTCAGGAGCGGATTTGAAAACGATACTTACCGTCATAGAGTGAGAACCCCGGTAGTTGCAATGAACAGTGAATTTGAAATAAATACTCCCACTCGTAGAGTCAGAACTTCAGTAGTTGCGATAAAAAGCGACAAAAAAAAAAATCCTAACCAAAAATCAACATATTTACTGTAGAGGGGAGCGAAGAATAACAGTTATCCATTGCAAAATAATCCATTGCAAGATAAAAGCCCTGACTCAAAGTTAGAACTGAGTTGACATCAATCACAATAGAATGGAAATTTTGCGATTTTTGCCAGAACTGCAATGATGGAAACCTTTTCATTTACACTTAATGGTTAGAAACGCACTATTTCATTCAATAAATATGGAGTAAAAATCAAACTAGAAACCAATTTTTTACGATTTTTCTCCTTTGAAAAATCCGTCATAAGCATCATAGAGTTAAAATTAATCAATGCAACGACAGTAGTACATTCAATAGTTGTAAAGATACTTACTTAGACCTATGATTACTTACATTACTTGAGTAGCAATTAGTCTGCAAAGGTCAAATATACTATGCTGGATTTGAAATATAAATCAGGAAATTAAACTATGGCTAAAATCATATTTTTGACAAGTAGCTATTTGTAAATTTGAATGGAAAGTAAATTTAAAAATGAGTAAAATATGGATTTTGGAATTGCTGAAACAGTTATTTATCTCTTAGTTTCATATCAAGAAATTTAGATGTTAATTTCAAGGGAAATAATTACCAATCAAAGTCTCGCTTTCAACTTTGGGTAATTTTTTTTTCCTTTTTCATTATAAATCTAACAAGCTTTATCTCCACCCCAGGAGAGCTCCACTGCCTACTAGTAGCATTTAGGAGTTGAAGAACAACAATTATTATGTACATACTGTCAATATTTTCCCTGAATAGCTTCACATCAAATGTACCCTCCGAGCGAAATTCTGAGTTTTCAAAAATTGGAGATAAAGATATGAAAGTAAATTAAAAAATCAAACTTGTATGCTATTATAATACTTGATGCACTTGGAACAGTGTCCTCATTTTAGTTGTTGAAGTTACAACGTTTTGGCCATTCTGGAACTTTCTGAATAGAAAAGACCTAGTTATTTATTGAAGAGGAAAAGTAATATTCCCAGCCAAGGCAATTAAAATAAGGGGGGGATGCAGTCAGTCCAGACCCAAGGTGGGGGCCTCAGAATTTGTTGGTTTAAGCTATGTATCAAAACTTCTGAGTTGATACAATATCCTGATTAATGAAATTGGTTGATTCCAATATTTGACAAACAAACATAGATATACTTAGAGGGCTAGAGAAGATAAAAATAGGATGATGGCTAATGGATGTGTTTGCACAGTGTGTATGTGGGATGAAAAAAGCTTTGCACTCCCTACAAAAATTCGAAATAAAGGCCTGATCCCCAACATTTTTAGTAATTTTTACAATCTTATCAAGATGAATCTTGAGTCTTAGATTCATGAAATTCTTGTAAACGTTTGTATTGACAGAGGAATTCTTCCATGAATAGAATTAGAAATGATTGAACTCTTATGAATTGAAGAGAAAAAAGATTAAAAAAATTTACCAAATGATCAAAGGGGGGTAATTTCATGAGGATTTCTTACCCTTCGTAAATTTTATGAATGCCAAGTTGTTGAGTATGTAAATTCGTTAGGCTGATTATTGGTATATCTTATCGTTGGTAAATGGGTATGATAGATTCAAGATCTCTCATTTCCAAAGTAACCTTGGGAAGTCATATATCATTTTGAAGGTTATAAGATATAGATTCTATTCATGGCAAAATTATGCAAATATAATGGTCATGTGACTTCATTATGCATTGAGAATGTCAGCAAAATTTAGAGAGCAACGATATGCACGTCCAGCCTGAATGAGTCCAAGAACATGGGCGGGAGAGGGATGTCAGGATTGAGCCGTTCAAAGTCTTAATTTTTGTGCAGATGTTCACTTTCATGCTGGTTGAATTGACTAGATGAATGAAGACCGCCTGTGGCTAGTGCTGCCTAGACTAATGGACATTGCGGCTTTTATAAAGGCTTTTATGAAAGGGAGGAGAGGCCAGGTATTGGAAATGTTCTCTTGTGGAAAAATCTTGGGGAAGGTCTACGTCCAACGATGGACATTAAAAGGATGATGATGATGATGATGATGAATCTGCGCAGATATTCATGCTTAAACAATTACAAAAGCAGGCGTACACATATACGCACGCACACAAAGATGGAAAGCAGTTTATATGACCTACATGTGCGCATGTATGAACTCAGGATTCAAATGCTCACACAGAGTCTAGGGTTGCCAATGTTTATTCACCAACTGCATTTGTACTAACATTATGCAATAACAATAAAATGTTTGAGGAACATTTCGGTGACTGATAAGAAAATTGGAAAAAAAGGAGTGATCAGTGAATGAATTACTTACCTAGCTTGTTAGGACAGGATCACTATTCGGATTTTCTCCCCCCCAAAAAACAAGTCTGAATGCTGCCAGACACAATTAAGGGACCAATTACGCATAAACTCACATTGTAGATTGAACGCCCCTCCAGCACTAAGAATTCATTTTGGGGAAGAGCATTAGAAACCCCCCAAAAAATAGTTTTTCTAAACATAATAAGAAATAAATATTCAAATTTTTATCCTTCTAGCCCCATCGGTTCAGCCGGTAGGCACAACGCATAAGTTGATAGCCAGCCAGACCCACTTAAAAAGTAAAAAAACCTATGTTGATGCTGACAGATTTGGTTGGCTATTTCTAATACAAGTATTTTCTCAAAGCTGTGTAGCAACGTGCAAAAATATTCTAATTTTGTGCACAAAAGTGACAGGAAAGTGAAAAGAGACAGGTCTGATTAGTCACCAATTGAAAACCGTCAAGCGACCAATGTCTTTTGGGAGCATGCCGTGCTGGGGGTGATCAATAAATGAGTTACTTCTCTCTCATTTTGTTGGGCAGTGATAACTAAGATATTCTTAATTTTCAAAAAATTAGTTGCCTCCAGCTAAGTTATCAATTTAGCATAAACCTACATTGCAAATTGATCCCCTTAAAAAACCTTTCTTGGGGTGGAGAGTAAAAAAGAAAAGGTTTTTCTGTCATAATGAGGAGCAAATATTCAAATTTTTAGCCCTCTAGCTTCATTTGTTTGGCCTATATGCCTACATACATAGCAAACTAGCAAAACCAAAATGAAAATTTGAAGAAGCCTATGTTGACGGTTCTTGTTGATTGTTTTGAATAGATTAGCAATTTGTATGACATTCTCACAGCCAGCCAGACCCACTAAAAAACTAAAGAGACTTATGTTGACAAATTCTGGTTGACAGTTTCCGATTCAATAATAAATTCACACCACTGATCAAGTAATTGTTACATCAGTCCTTGCTTTGAGTAGTATGTAGTATCATTTGCTCGCAGGTTTATGCAAAGATAATGTGAACAAATTGGTGCATAAATTTTGTGACTAGGCTGTCTACCAAGAATTAAATATGCTAAACAATCTCTTATTTTGGCCAAATATATTCATAATTTCTGTAATGATGAAAAATTTCTAGGATTAAATAATTATGAATGAATGATGTAGAAAAATCAATATTGCAAATAAATCATTTCTTTCTATTATACACTTTTTGTTATAAGTAATTGTCCTTTGTTTCATGAACTTTAGACAGAAAAATCAATAATTGTTTCATAAGCAAAAATATTCTCAGCACACTCCGCTAGTTCAGCTGCCCACAGGCTTTTTGGTTATGTGCAGGCGATGGAAAATTTAGAGGGAATATTGGTATGTACACATTCACAAATGCATACACACACACACACACACACACACATATATATATATATATATATATATATATATATATATATATATATATACATACACAAACACACACACACACATATATATATATATATATATATATATTGAGCATCTGCTAACACCAACTTATGTATATTTTCTGATGCATATAGAAGAGCCTAGAAGTCAGGAAGTTTTGAAACTGTTCAAGCCATTCACATAAAATCATTTTTCAAGCACATATAGTGACACACAAATATTAAACACATGAATAAGAGGTCAGCAGATTCCAAAATAGTACTGGTCCTCCCGATTATAATGTGGATGTTGAGGTCCAAAAAAGTCAATTCCATTATGACCGAGTCGTGGTAAGTGTGAGGTGGGTATGGACAATATTCAATAAGAGGCAATGGATGGCAGACTACAAAGATTGTCCATTGCTTTATAACCAAGTGAAATTTGAACAGACAAAGGAATTCTTCAATGTTTGTTTTTTATCAATATAAATAATAACACCAAAATAGCCAAAAAGTATTACAAAACACATATACCAAATTTTAGTATTCAAAAACAAAATCAACATATTTACATCAATGACTAAATCTTTTTAATTTGCTGTCCCTGTAACTTTAGATTCCTTGTACTTGAGACCCTAAGGAGAAAGGAGAAAGAAATTATATAGAAGAAGTTCCATTCATTGATTACTGAAATGTTTCTGTCCAATTCATATCATTTTTACAGTTGGTTCGCTGGCGTAAGTCAAATATATTTCTAAGTAGTGGTGGAGTGTGGTGGGAGATGTGAAACCTCTGTCATTAAATGAACGTATGATGTAGCAAGATAGTCATCATCATCGGCCTTTCAACACCTGTTGTTTGACATAAACCTTCCCCAGGCATCGCAGAGCTAATACGTTCTGAACTTGTCTAATTCATCATGCCACCTGACATTTTGCCAGCCACAGTTTCACATAAAATCTCTTTGGATCCACAGAGTGAGTCGTCATGTCCAATTGTTGTCTGCCAGTCTTGCTACATGACCAGCCAATTGCCATTTGAGTTTTTTAATAGAGTCTATGATATCCATCACACCTATTATTTTCTCCAACATACTGTGCTGTCTTGTGATCTTTCCATATGGTGGTGAGCATGCTTCTCTCCTGTGCACATTGAATGGTTCTAAGTTTGGTTAGGTTTGATGTGTCAGCTCCATAGGTGACTATCAGAGGGAAACATTGGTTGTACAAGAACAAAATTGACTAAATCTTAGCAGACAAAAGAAACTCAGTCAAAGACATTCAGGTCCTGAATCAAGTCAATGTAGGGAAGTGCCACAGAATGATGTGTAAAATAGTGCTCTGCTTGAAATATCGGGAACTCAGGTCGGAAGGGAAATTCAATTTTTATTCGCATTATTATAGATGAAAGGTCGATAATTTAGAAAAATATAACATGAATTCAAAAACTGATAATTCAATACTTATCTATACCCGTTAGATGGATATTTTAACCAAGATCGCATTGCACACAGATGAAAACAGTAGACACACACTCACACACATACCTTAATGCATACACTGAGACACACATATATATTGAGAATCTGCTCACACCTACTTATATACATGTCCTGATACATATCAAAGAGCTGAGAAGTCAGGCAGATCTCCTAAAACTGTTCAAACCATTCACAAAAATCGTTTTTCAAACGCATTTGCCAAAAATGAATGATTACCCCAGATGATGTTGGTTTGAAATATTGCCAGACCAAGTTCAAGAGGTTGGCGCATTCATTTGTCGGATGTCTTTAAAGAATGATACAGCATAACCGGACGCCACTGGAGGTCGCTCACCTTGAATACAATGGCATTCAAGATTTGTTTTCCCTGTTGAACCCCAGAATCTGACATAAACCAGGAAGCGTCTCATTTGGCAGTCAAATCACAAAATACACATTTATATTACTCAAAATTGCTAAACCCTAAACCAATCTTCTTTTGCCTAAAGCTAGAGCTTATGAGAAATGCTGCTTCTGAAGATGGTTTTGTGATAGATACGCCCAATTACTGTGATCTGCTTTATTTTCCCCGTAATTAATTGTGGAAGTTTCACCCTACCAGGCTTTGGCAACTTGACAACAGTATCTGTGAAGGAAAAAAAACATTGAGTATAAAATGAACAGATCTGCAAATGCTTAAATTTGATCGGCAAGAAAAAAAAATTCTGACATTTATAATTAATGTATTTGGAAATTTAAATAATAAGTAAATTGGCCTGCCTAGCCATATGGTGGAATAGTGAACTACAGAAGGCCACACAAGTCGGCCATTATCTGGCCAGTGGAAAATATATCAGGCCTTGTAATGTAATTAACATGTAAACTACAATTAGTGATACATAGTTGCCAAGAACAGTTATGTATACAAAAACGTAGTTAAACAATAAACTAAAACAGACATATTCAAATCAAATCACCTCATGCTTGGTTCTTTATGGTGTTTCTGGAGGCAATTAGGGTTACTTGGCAGGGCCCGCTTTCTCCCCAAAGCATATAAAACAGGTTGTACTGGGCTACATATTACCAGCAGTGGGGAGAAATCCCTAAATAATAGATATATTAATCTGTCACGGGTGTAGCTGGAGATTTTGGGACCCTGGAGGGGGTTGCCTGGATTGACTCCTTGATTCCCTCTCCGTCCAACCTTTAGTGTAGTGGTTCCCAACTTGGGAGCCATAAAGCCATACTCTACCCCTAATCTTGTGTCTAGGAGTAATAATATATTCTGCAAGTGACAATCATGTCATTTTTAGTGCAAGTTAAGTAATTAAGTCAAAACTTGAAATTTTGCTCACACACTCCTCTCAAAGTGTAGGGAAAATATTTTCTTGTTTTTTTGAGAATTCTCATCACCCATAGGTTTTCATTGGGGGCTCAATCTACATTAAAAAAATTCATGCCAAATTGATCCTTTAATTGGTGTTCATAAAACTATGATTCAAACTATACTGGTTGTATTTTCATCAAAGAAAATTGATATAATCATCACCACTGTTTACATTGTGAAGTAAAAAGCAGCATATATTGGTGGTGGGGATTCATAATTTCCCTTGGAACTCTAGGATTATTTTTCTCTCATCTGAACATGATCTGAGTTATAGTAAAGGAAAAATGGACAAACAAGATGCGATGAGCAAAGAGAGCCTGCATAAAAAAGATTGAACAAATTCCACTCTAAGATACAGATAAAATCTCAAAGAAAAGAATTCAACTCAACATTTTAGGCAAAAGATTTGATTTTTATGAGATCATTTTTACTCAACATGCTGATTTTCTTTTTCTAGTTTGTTGAATCTAAATGTGGCCTAATTGAATTAATCTACAATGGTTTATGATTATTTCAGTCGGAATTCACACACCGGAATAGCTAAATAATGTTATTGTTTAATTCATGGTAAATGACCATAGAATAAACTTTGTGTATACATACCTGCACTCAAAAATACATTAGCAAGTGTTCAAACACATATGTAGACATGTGTGTATACCCAGAGAATAAGCAATGAAAATTATGCAAATGTTTTAACATTATGCATTTGATTCTCCAGGGACAACTGCAATTTAAGTTTGCCAATTATTTAGAATGTCTGAACTGCAAACAAACAAATATTTCTCATCATACTTTTATTATTGATCATTTATTATTTAGTCTTTATATTTAACTGCCAGGTTCTTGTTGTATGTTTTAAACAGGAAATCTCAGCTGAAAAGTCAATAGTTCAACTTTTGAATTGTGTTTTGTGTACACAACTATTTACAACCAGCAGACATTGTTCATTGAATATATAGACTAGCTGAACATTGTCATATCCGGCAGTTATCAGCTTGTTCTTGCGAAAGGCACCCTGCTCCTCTCACGCCCTAAAGGGGCCAAAGATATCCCCCAGGGGAGAACTGATCAAACAGTTTCCAGCTTGTTGGAGAACCATGCAACATGAGTATGAGGGAATCATGCACAACATCAAATGGATCAAAAGACAGTTTGTTATACTAGGAAGCAAACAGGGAACAGAGATATCATGATAACCTTTAGAAAACTCAAATGGCAAAGGGCTGGTCATGTTGCAAGGATGTCAGACAATTCCTGGATATAATGACTCAAAATGTGGATCCCCAGAAATCATATGTGTAACTGCAGTCTGCAATAAATAAGATGGTGTGATGAGCTAGACATGTTCAGAAAATGTTGGTTCCGCGATGCCCATAATAGAGAGGCCTGGCAAATCTTAGGGAAGGTCTATATCCAACAATGGATGCTAAAAGGCTGATGATGATGTACATGTATTTATGTTTATTGAACTGAAAGTAAGTGTACTCTTTAGCATTATAGTTACATTATAAATAGAACCTCCCCTCTAAACCCCTTGAAACAAAAAATACACATACCAAATTTGGTTGAGATGTGCCAGTGTTTAAGAGAGCACAGTGAAAGACAGAGCCAGTTGTTTCATGTAGATGAAAGAGTTTTGCTTTCTCAGTGTAATAAAACATTGTTTTCTTATTTCTATTCGATATCATTATTTTGGCACTGATCTTTGTAAAGCAAATTCTTCCAATCAGATGTAAAGTTGCTTTTTTCTCAAAATATGTTTGTTTGTGAGCTCTCCATACATTTATGGGATAACAACAAATTTTACATAAGGTGGCAGTTGTATCAAATCCTTATTATGCGCTTAAGTATCTATCTGATGCCTTATTTTGGGGCACCACAGCCAGAACACATCAAGCTACATGAACAATTGTTTTCTTAGGTGTCTCAAACCAAATAATCACCTTAAAAACAGATCAGGTTAGTCACAGTCATGTGATCAACATCTTTTAACAGCATGTTGTGTTTGGGGTGATCAATTTAAAAAGATATACAAGAGAAATGTAACAGATCTGTTTAGTCACTCAATAAAAACCGTCTCAAGAACAAAGTTTTTTGGCAGCATGCTGCGTTGAAGATGATCAATTAGAATATTTGAAAAGGGGATGATCAATAAATAAGTTACTTCTCTTACCTTTTGTTGGGCATTGATCATTAAAAAAGTCCAAAATTTTCAAAAGACAGCAGTGAACTCTATCGGACACAAACTAAGGTACCAACTTGATATAAACTTGCATTGTAAATGGAGACACCACAAAGGAATTTTTTTTTTTTGGATTGGATTTTCAAAAAATGAAAAAAATACTTCTACTGAACATAGAAAAGAGTAGAAGTTTAAATTTTCACCCCTCTAGATCCATTTGTATGGCCTCTATGCATGGTGTATAGATAGATAGATAGATAGCCAGAATTGAAGAAAAGCTCTGTTTTGGCTACAGTCTGAGTCGACAGTTTCTTACACAATCATGAAACTTTTCTTATTTTTTATGAGCCACATACCAGGCTCGCAGTTTCCAAAGTCACGACTTAAATGTCAATTGATTACTCAATATAATTGATAAAACAGAATCTGCTTTAAAAATACAATAGCCAAGTGCTCTGAATATTTCTTATTCTGAACCTTTATTCCAATGAAAACTATGTTCTAAAAGCTAGGTAAATAAGATGTACACTTGCAGATTTTAGAAGCATAAAACATGACAGGTATACCTTGGATTGTATGGTTGATTCATACTAAAGTTTTCTGCAGTGTTCAAAACTGTACTGTTTAAGGTCTTATTTTAATTCAATTTTGGGATTTTTTTCAGCTTATACTTAGTTGCATTGATTCGTACAACAATATCAATACTGTACTACATCAAAACACACAATGATCTGAACCACACCAGTCAAGTTATTTCTGTACTTATAACTAAGATTATTTTACTGCAGAGAATCTTCAGTACACTAGTAATTCCTCATCGTTTTCTTTTTTACCAGAAATATTATATGTTTATGCAAATCTAAATTAAATCTTCGATTGTCGTCTGTGGGGTATACCAATTATAAGTTTTCCTCAGGCACCTGTCTTTAAACCAACATATCATTCAGGCTTTGAATAAGTAAACTCATTGTAGACATGCCATTCCTAACTGGAAAACTTGCGTGGCATCATATTCTCTAATAATGACATTTTGAAGAGTAATGGGCTCCAGGGCCAGATTAAGCTACTGCGTGGCCTATAGCATATGTTATAAAGAAGCCTCAAATTAAAGAAATACTCATAAATATGAAAAGACATTTTTTACTTGGAAAATAATTATATTCATTTGCTATGTAGCCATATAATACAATATGATATTTCAGTTAAAGCAATACATTTTGATCTTTGAACATTGGTTGAGTACATAAAATGGGGTTGTTGGAAAGGTTAATCTGTCACTTGTGAGCACAATGGTAAAGAGTATTTCTCTCACTCAAACTCAGAAAGATTGCTGCTAGATAATCTCAAGAAGGCAGGTCTGGTTGGTCACTCGATTTAACATAAATTTACATTGTAAATTCAACCTTTCCTAAAACTTTTCCGAGGTAGGGAGGTTAGGGATTTTCAAAACATGATAGAGAGTAAATGTTTAGATCTTCAGCCTTCTCCAAGCTTACTTCAATGCAAATCTCTATTATCCACATATGTAAAATGCAATTTCTGTGCAAGGCTATTCTCCAAGCTCACTTCAATGCAAATCTCTATTATCCACATATGTAAAATGCAATTTCTGTTCAAGGCTATTCTCGAAGCTCACTTCAATGCAAATCTCTATTATCCATGTATATAAAAGGCAATGTGTATGAAGGCTATTCTCCAAGCTCACTTCAATGCAAATCTCTATTATCCACATATGTAAAATGCAATTTCTGTACAAGGCTATTCTCGAAGCTCACTGCAATGCAAATCTCTATCATTCACATACATAAAATGCATTGTGTATATCCATATATTTCATATATGCTATCCTTTTTGATGACATGGGTAACCCAGAAAGATATAATGCAGAGGCTATGTTGTAAGATTTCATTCTAAATCAATGTTTGGCTATGGTGGTGTGATGTGCCCAAGCTAAGACAACTTATCTTCCCTTGCACTAATGGCCCCCCAAAAGGCATAATACCATCTCTCCCCTCAACTATGATTGAAACAGTAAAAGGACTTACTTACTCATTTTATAATGCAATCCAAACGATAATACGTTTTTAGAAGTTATAACATGATATATAGTTGATTCACTCACTCTTTGCGCTGAAGTATCTTTGATGAAATTTTATCCAATAAAAGGAAATGTAATTGATTGTGTTATGCAAGATGTTGAGTACTTTGTTAACAAAGGACTTTTCCCTTTAAACGTTATTGCCTTGTGGTATTTTATAGGGAAAGATCAAGGCCAATGTGAAAGTTTTTATACATATTTTGCTGTTTGAGGCATTATCGAATGATATTACATTCGAGTCTTTCCAGGCTTTTTTTATTTTATGCGTTATGAATTTGTTCAAGTTTCCCACTTTAACAGATTCAGACGTGTTTTTCACTTTGATGCTTATTTTGTTGATTTTATAAGTCAAGGATGGCCAAACTTGGTTTATGTAAGAGCCACTTGCAATAAATTTCACATGTTTCAGAACCACAAGATATGAGCAAAATCTACACACATGTTTTTACTGTTTACTTTTACTGTTATAGATGTATTCAGAAATATTGTAACAAATATTTAATGTAAATATTAACCAATACATGTATGCAATCATATTTATCAACGTTTGTAGCTTTTCAAACTGTTAGTTTATCACCACTACTGACAATAGACTTGTTTGAATACTGTTTCTGGGTTCAGGTTATTCATATCCTCTGACATTTGATGTATCTATCGATATGGACTTTGCCTAGCCCTTACTGATCAAGAAATTTTACACCCACGTACACCTCCATCAATGAGTAGGGAAAATATTCTTTTTGGTTTTTGAAAATACCCCCACCCCCAGGTTTTTTTATTGGAGGGTTCAAGTTACAATGAATGTTTATGACGAATTAGTCTCATAGTTTATGACCATATTTTTTTTTATTTCTTAAATCGTAAATTTATGGTTCAAGCCATGCTGGTAATGTTTCCCTCAAGGTAACTCAATTTTATCACCAGCATTGCTTAATTTGTAAAAAGCAGCATATATGGGTGGTTGTGATGAATAATTTCCCTTGGAATGATAGTTTGTATCAGTTTCAGTGAGTTCAGAGCACACATCTGTACCCTAACACATTTCCTCAGTCCTCTGATGTTTTGACCCTTTGTTGACCTGAAATTTTTCAATCCTTCTGCCTCCCATGATTCTTTACTTCAACATTAATGAAACATGTGTCACTCAAATCTAGCGTTAAAATTAGGATAGAAATTCTATTTTTACTAACGATTTTACAAATTACATTTGATGTCTAGTGGCGTTGTTCATACCAGGTGAATAATAATAATAAAGAATATGATGAGAAAAAGAGCTCAGGCAACGAATTCTAATGAGGAACAGATTCAATGTCAAAGGGTGGCACATGGCTTGTAAGCCGTAGTTTGGCCTACCTTGTTGTATGTCAGGAATTTCCATTGTGGCCTACATATTTGCTTGTGTCTTCTACTGTATGAGTGTTATCTTATATAGAATTGCTTTACATTTTTTGTTTTGTGACTTTTTTCTTATTTTATGTTAGATTTTGTTTTAGTTTGTTTTTCAGAGGCACATATAACGTAGTAGAATGATGACAGGGAAGGAGCGCAGAATTAAATGATTGAGAGTCATAATATTTTTTTCCACTTTTTATTATTGCTTGACTGAATACAGACACTGCTTTCCCACACAAAGTTATCAGCCAGGATCCCAAAGTGTTGTGTCATTTTATTGGTTCAGATTTTAGTGTTCGGCACTCAACAAGTAATAGGTAGATGTTCTTGCATGAATATATGGAAGTGTCTGAAAATGGTATCACATGATCTCACCAAGCAAATAGAAGTGTAGCTTCTTCTCTCGTCATTTTTTAAATTCCCTTAAGTACTCAGTTGAGTTTTTGACTCCGTAGGAGTAAGACGTCAGCTTGCTGCCTCTTCATCTCCCTCTGGGACTAGCAGCTTGTGGTCGTGTCTGTTCGTGGAATCAAGTAACCATAATTGATGACCATAATATAAAACACTCGACCTGTCTTCCTATCTCTCCGTTACCCTTTTTTTCTGATGCCTAAAATTGTTTACACACATGTCTATTGCAACTGTGCATATGCATGAACTAATAACAGTATACACATTCCATTGTCTTATAAATTATATCAGATTTTGCCTGATAGATTAACACTCAATTTGTGAACTGCATGAAACCATTTGTAATTATTGTCAAACTCTTCATGAATAGAATGAAATACAATGGAACTCTTCTGTGAATTGATTTATTTGTAAATTCAACCTAATTGTCAAAAAGGAAGTGCCAGTGGATGATTGGTTAAACAGAAATGGACTGGGTTAGCCAAGTTCGAACTACAACTTGGACCAGGATTCACACTAATGCCCTAGGAGAAAGGCATGAATCCAACCCCCCTTCCAGCTATGAGTGAAGTTGCCTATGCTGAACTGAGTGACGCCTCTTCAAGTGTTGTCTCCTCTAAGTCTATTTGGCATTTCACAAAAATCATGAAAACATCTGAGATGAGGAGAAACATGTGCAATGTGAAGCCCAGGCAGGGACGGCTATTGCCATGGCCAGCATAAGAGCAAATTTGTAATCAGATATTATTTACCTTGATAATGACTTTAAATTTTTGATGTATGAATCTAAGAGTTGAGATTATGATGGCTTGACAGCAGCTACAGGATTGGTCCAAGTAAATGTTTCTTCAGTTGTCTTAAATTTGAAATAATGGTAATTCTTGGTCCTAAAGATGTAAAATATAAGTTAAACATAGCATACAAAGACTCAAAAATGTCATACAAATGATTACAAATATATAACAATACAATATATCAATCAGATATTAACAAAATAATAAGGTTAAAACCAATTTATTTGTTCTAATTCAATATATTGTGCACCATGAATTGAACATGTGACAGAACAGTGCATCTGATATGCAAAACTGTTGTCGGAATTTCTTTTAGAGGCTCAACAAGAGATTTTTGACAATGTGTGTTTCGGATGAAGAACAAATTAATGGCTTTCAATCTCATTAATGTGTTAATAGCTGAATACATTGTACAGTTATACTTATGGAGGCCTTTATATGACTTTTAGGAGCCTTCGCAGACTGTCTTTAACTACCACATTTTACATTTGTAAGACCAAGGATTATCATTACCGCCAATTTACAATGCTTAAAGAAACATGAACCCTTTTTAGAGCCTTTGTATGACTTGAGGGATCTGTTTTTAACGGCCATATCTTACATCCATAGAACCAAGGATTGCCATTACTTCCAATTTATGACGCTTAAAGTGGCATCAGCCTCAGTTTGTCTCATTAATTCTCATGGTGCCTGTCAAAGTATCTATTTTCACATCTACTCAGCCTATATGCCTGAAGGCCTTATACAACAGTCTGTGGTTTTTATTAGAAACCAGGATGTCTAAGAAATACAATTACAGTGGAAAATATGGAATATCAATTCCTCTTGACAAGTGGGTGGGCATTTTTGTGCATCTTACTAGAAGCCAATTAATTTGTCCATTTTAATATGACATTTGTGTTGCCGAAGAAAAACATTCTGTTAACATGGCTATTGATTTTCCAACAATAAAGATTATACACACTTTCTGTCATATCAGCATCTCAATGGATCGTACAGCTGGAGCAAGAATCAAAAACCATTAACCAGAACTGTCAACATAGGTTTTTTAATTTTCAAGTGATTCTGGTTGACTGGCTAGCTATCTGTGTTTGATGTATGCAGGCCACACCAGCAGAGCTAAGAAGCAGAAAATTTAAACATTTACTCCTTATGCCGGCAAAAAACGTTTTTTTCTGTGTTTTGAAAATTCTCACCCCACCCCAATCCAATAGGGTTTTTGCAAGGGTTCAATTTGCAATCAAAGTTTATGCTAAATGACCACCAGCATTCAAACTCTTTTAATGAAAATTTGGACTTTTGTTGTAATCATCATCAGTCACCACCATTGGACATAGACCATTCCCAAGAATTGCCAGAACTCTCTATTGTAGACATTACAGAGCCAGTGCTTTTTGGACCCGTCCACATCATCATGCCATGTTATTTTCTGTTGGCCAGTTTCATGTGTGATCTCTCAGTATCTACATTGTGAGTTGTGATGTTCAGCACTTGTCAGCCATTCTTGCTACATGACCAGCCCATTGCCATTTGAGTTTTCTAATGGATTCCATGACATCTCTTACTTCTATACTGTGCTGTCTTGTGATCTCTCCATGTGGTATTAAGCATGATTATCTCTTGTGTACATTGCATGGTACTTAGTTTCAGAGCCAGTTCTTTAGTTAGGTTTCATTTTTTAGCTCCATAGGTGACTATCGGGAGGATGCATGGGTTGTATATCTCTTTTTTTAGAACTATCAAATCAGGATTTTCTTGTCTCTGGAGGTTGAGCTTAATCTATCAAAAGTTTACTATGCTTGAGTGACTCTTTGTTTGATTTCTTCTTCTTTTGAGGATTCCACGGAGATTCGTTGTCCGAGGTAGATGTTGGTGTCTACACTCTTTAGTTCTGCATTTTCTATTCTGATTGTGGTGTCTTTGTCCCACTGCCCAACAAAAGGTGAGAGAAGTAACTTCTTCAATGATCATCCCTCTTTTGAATTTTTTAATTGATCATTCCAAACCTGTCATGAAGCCAAAAGATGTTGATCACATGTTGGTTTCTACTGAGTGACAAACAAGACCTGTTTCTAATTTTATTGACTATTTTGGTGTGTTGGTGCAGACTAAAGTTTGCCCACATGGAGGTGAATACCAAAATATGTATATTGTAGTTCTTATCTACTATCATACCAATGTACATCAATAAGAAAGGAGCCTTAAGATGGAAAAACGTTCTTATATTGTACCACAAATATTTATTTTTGTCAAACTCTAGGAGAAAGTCTGGAGTTGACTTTGTTTTCCAACCCTTACAAGAACGAACATTATTAAAATGAGGATTGTGAACTGATATATAAAATCTACATTTCCCTACCATGATTTGAACTCACAACCAACTGATTGACAGGAAGCTGCCTTACTGATTGAGCTAGACTTGCAAATCTTGGACATAGAGATAAATTCATCATTCAGAGACATATGAGATTATTTCATTCTGATGAATAAATGTTTCTACAAAAAATGTATATTCTTGGAAGTTTTTTTTGTTAAATATACAATACAAAAGTTTTAGAAATGATCTTCAGTCAGAATGAAAGAAGGAGCAAAGTTAGACCCTGCAGCAGCCAGTCCTGTTCAATATAGTCTCTTTTTTTTGTCAATGCACTTAATTCAGTGGTGAATGTTAATCACATATATAGAACAATATACAGTGGAACATTCAGATCAAATTTCAGCTAATAATTACATGTCAGACTGCAAACCCTTTGATGTACCTCAGTACGTTCCAATGAACCTAATCCTTCATCAGTAGAGAATTTTAGAAACCGTCAAGCAAGACTGTCAACACTGGTTTCTACAGTTTCTAGGTGAGTCTCCCTGGCTGGCTGTTTACCAATCTGAAAATAGTATAAATGCTACTCTGAATCTATGAAATTGCTTACTTAGTGAAATTTACATATTTTTTGTAAAGAAAAAGTTTGGTTTC
The DNA here is from genome assembly GCA_963457665.1 of Thysanoteuthis rhombus. Taxonomy (NCBI): domain Eukaryota; kingdom Metazoa; phylum Mollusca; class Cephalopoda; order Oegopsida; family Thysanoteuthidae; genus Thysanoteuthis; species Thysanoteuthis major. The sequence goes on along the minus strand of OY735201.1, from coordinate 4,434,248 downwards.
TCTTTGATTACATAAACTTTTGATTAAAATAAAAAAAATGGTTGTTTTATATTCTTGGTTTAATTAAATTAACTTTTGATCAAATTAGAACTATGTATTTATTTATTTTTTTTAATAAAAAAATTGAATCTTTTTCTCTTAGTCAATTTCATTGACATAGATTCTATAATGGGTAGAATTTGTTACAAGGTTTACAGTTAAATAATCCGCTTACCATTTCTTCCGGTTGTTTTCCTTCTGGGTGGTCCCTGTCAGGAAAGGATGTATCCTAAGTGTCAACGAACGTTTGGCCAATTTATGTTTAGGCAAATCAGAACAGTGACTTACAATGTGACCTTTGAGAGTAAAAGAGGTGTCTGTTTTCCCTCAGTCTCCTTGCATAAAATTAAGGATTCTGCTGTAAGATTCAATAAATAGATCTCAAGTGGAAGTGGCAGAAATGTTTTGCCTCAGAGCAATTTAGGAGAGAATTATTTGTCTAGAAAGTTGGAGAATTCTCCCGACATTCTTATCTCTCCCTTTCATTCTTTGTTTTTTATCTTGTATTTCTTTTGTAAATCATTTCGTTTTCTGATTTTTTTTACAACTTCCTTAGAAATCCAATGGACTTGATTTAAACTCTTTGTCCTACCTGTTTCTATTTACAAAATCCCTGTTTCGAGATGCGCCACCATATCTTACACTGATTGCCATTACTGGTTGACATACTGAAATACGAGTTACGTTTCTTGCTTAGTGCAATTTCGTCTTACGGAATATTTTTAGAGGAACGCTCTACTTTTGGATAGCCAGGGAAACCTATATCCTATGATGCCAGTTCATATTTACAACATCAAATAGAGCCGAATGTTACACTGCTGATAGTTTATCAGAGCCGAGCCATAGTGGAGGTTCTTCATGACCAGAAGTATGTTTTCTCACAATAGTGACCAAAGAAATTGCGATCGTTACAAGAAAGGTGAGATTCACGGCCAATAGAGAAATTCTGCAAAGAATGGAAATCCATTGCTCTGCACAGAATGGAAACATTATTGCTATAATGCAATCATAAAACTCCTTATTTAATCTTACTACTTACACAGGAGCAGACTAAAGTGACTATATATATAAGTGTTGCCAATTTAGATGTTTACATCTAAACCTAGATTTTAAGAGTTGCACCTAAGTGCCAGAAATGGATGTTTAGATGATTTATGATGATATATGAAATACTTCTATTTGATTCATAACAATAAATTGAATAATATCTTAATAAATAAAATCTTGAAGATAAGAGTTAATTTTAATTTATTGATAATATGTGATATACTTCCTAGATTTCATACATATATATATGCAGAAAATCTAGATGTTTCAAGATGTTTTTTGACTTAATTTTCAATGTGAACTTGGAAATAAAGTAGGTAACACTACCCTTGCTAGATCTTCACACAAGAAAAGTGCGTCTATGGTCTGACTTGCAGGCTTGTTTTTATTCATTTAAATTTGCTATTCCTTTCTTTTTTCCTTCATCTCTTTCATTTTTTAGAATTTTGTAATTTATAGTGACTCCCTGACTTTCTGATGTGTTTCTTTCTTCCAACCTACTTCTCAGAGACATAGAAAGAAAATTTCTAATCCAGTCCAGACTCTTAAAGACATTATACTACAATGAATTTGACTGAATCAGTGTTTTCCAACCTTTTCAACCAACTATTTGAATGAATTCCCAGGTTGGGAACAACTGCATTAAATGTCAGAGGACCAGGGGGCTCAAGAAATACAAACTACACAGGCCCCCTAAATATCTAACTATGCTCATACTTGTTTTGGATTTTTTTTTGTCTACTGAGAAACACCATCAATAAATATGTATAACTATGAATGAACAAGCAAAGAAAATTCTGAATTGATAAACTTTCGCTAAGTAGTTGTTTAAATTACGACGCAAATATTAAAGGCCACATCAGAATCGATTTTGTAACAATGTTGTTCACATCATATCAATACTAGCATTGACCCAATGGAAAAAAGAGATTGTTTAATTATTGATCCATACTTCTGCCCTAGGATCAAGGTATCTGCATACTCTGCCTTGGATCAGGGTATGTAAGTACTCTGCCTAGGATCAGGGTATCTGCGTACTCTGCCTAGGATCAAGGTATCTGCGTACTCTGCCTAGGATCAGGGTATTTGCGTACTCTGCCTAGGATCAGGGTATCTGCGTACTCTGCCTAGGATCAGGGTATCTGCGTACTCTGCTTAGGATCAGGGTATCTGCATACTCTGCCTAGGATCAGGGTATCTACGTACTCTGCCTAGGATCAAAATGTTACTTCCAGGTATTTCTGCCGAAGATCAGATTTCAGAATCTGAATATTAAGAAATGTTACACACTCACAAAAAATATATATAGATACTAGCATTATATATATATATATATATATATATATACATACATACATATATATATATATATATTTTTTTTTCTGGCCTCATTTCTCAAAACTATCAATGTATATGTTAAACCACTTTGTAACCATGATATGGGGTCTTTGAAAAAATGATATGAGAGTGGATTGCTCGTTTTTATCCCATACGGTCAAAGTAACTGGCAATGTTACAAAGCATAGGATTCATGCCTTTTCCAAGAGTATTTGTGTAAATTGAAATACAACATGTGCAGACATCCTTTGAGAATGTACCAACAGTCTAGGTTGGGAATTGGAGTAAACTGAATGTACTTAATGACTCTTCACTGACCTAATACGGGAGCTTGTGAAGAAGTGGAAAAAGGTAGATTCTAGAATTAGCAATAACAAGTCTGTATTTATGACCAGCTACATTGTTGAGGTGTTTATCCATTTGAGACCAAAGGTAACAGATATTTGGTTAGTCACTCAATAGAAATGTGACCGACGTCTTCTGGCAGCATGTTATGTTAAGGGTGATCAATTGAAAAATTAAAAAAAGGGTGACCAATGAATAAGTTACTTCTGTCACATTTTGTTGGGCAGTGATTGCAAAATAAAGTCTGTATTTAGAGAAAAAAAAGCGTAAACAAGGTGATCAATTTAGTACTAACTTTCATCGCAAATTGACCCTCCCCACTAAAAAACCTATTTAGGGGGAAATTTCGCTTCAAACGAATATTATTTGTAGACATAATAAGGAGTAAATGATAAAATTTTCAGCCTTCTAACTCCATTGTTGCAACCTGTATGTGTGATACATACCTACATAAATGCATAACCAACCAGCCGGAACAACTTAAACACTGAAGAAACCTTTGTTGACAGTTTTGGCTGAGGGTTTTCAATATCAATGTGCCAAAAAGTTGATAAATGATTTTATTGATCACTTTCCCTCTGATTCATCATCAACTTGAATGTTTACTTGTTATGTGAAAAAGAGTGAAATGAAAAATAAGGTGCAATGCTCAAGTAGTAACCTAGACAAGATTAAGATGAATACGTTTTACTCCGATTTGGAGAGGCACTGTCTCCCACACCTATGTTGCCACCCGTTCTGTCCTGGTAACCATCCAAATGTGTTTAGTTATGTATTTATATATGTGTCACGTATACTGGCCGCACTGATGGAGCAAGAGGGCTGAAAAGTTAAACATTTACTCCCTTTCATATCTAGAAAAAAGTTTTCATTCTTTTTTTAATTCTATCTTGAAATAAGTTTTCAGTTGGGAGCTCAATTTACAATGTGAGTTTATCCTAAATTGCTCCCTTAGTTTGTGTACAACGTTTTGAAATGACCAGGTGCATTCAGGTCAGTTGCCGGGGACAGAAGAGGTTGGAACATCCCAAAATTATATTTTATCTCAGTTTTGACGTATTTGTCAGGTTTTAAGCACTACATTTTTCCGTTTAAATTTTTTTGGTCCATCCTGTTATACAATGATACAACATAATTTCTGCTGGGCAGAGGTTTTTTGTTTCTTCAACCAGATTATCCAAGTATTGTTGTTATCATTGAATCCCCTTAGCCCTAAAAATGACCCAACTAACCAGCAAAGTGGACTATAGATTGTAATGGTCTACTTTGTTCAGTTCGGCATCTCTGATTTTGATCTTAGTGTTCTTATTTCCGAGGTGATTGTTGCACAAGTTCATTTGTACACCGACTCTCTTGCTCTCCTCATTTCATTCATCTATCATTAGGGGGAGGTTGTGCAGGTTTTCTGCAAAAAGGGTGATTCCATCTGCAAATCTGTTGTTGTTCAGATATTTGCCATCTATTTTGATTACTTTATTCTCCCTGTCTGGGTTTCAGAAGAACATCTCAAGGCAGGCTGTGATGAGTTTGGTTGAGCTGGTATCACCTTCCCTTACCCTTTTTTGAAGCTGAAAGGGCTCCAAGTCTCTATGAAGTCTGGTAAAAGTGCTGCTGTGACTGTATATATGTTGCAGCACTTTGACACACACTGAATCTACACCTTGAACAGTGATGGCCTTCATGACCTTAGAGATTTCCACCAAGTCGAAGGCCTTTTTGAAGTCGATAAATATTACAGTGATTGCAGCTTATATTTTACTGCTTTTTCTTTCAGCTAATTTATTGAATGCAAGTGGTCCATTGTCAAGTAGCTTCTTCTAAAGCCAGCTCACTCCCGTGGTTTGTTTTCATCCAGTGTTTTTGTGATTTGGTTGGTGATGATTTCCATGAAAAGTTTGTATAAGCAGTCGAGTAGGTTTCTAGGACTGTAATTGTTGAGAGCTTTTGGGTTTCCTTTCTTTTTATAAAAGAATTATGATTGCAGTGTTTCAATCATCTGGGACTTTACTTTGTTTTAGGCACAAGTTGAATGGGACACCCTTTTTCCTAGTGATGATTTTACCTGCTTTTTTTAGTAGGTCAATGGTGATGTTGTCTTGTCCAGGGGCCCCTCTAACTAAATTGATGCAACTGATACATATATGATATACATAGCTAGTCATCCTCAAAAACTGAAGAAGGGAGTTTCAAATAAAAAGTATTGCCTTGATAACAACATATATGTTGAGTAAGAGAGAAATTGTCAAGCCAAAAAAGTTGGCCAATGATAAAAGCCAATGATGAATCATCAGAAGATATTTTGATGCACTACTCTGGTGGGTGGGAGAGCTGAGTATTACTAGCTATACTCTGTAGATGATACTCTTCTCTCTTTCTCTCTCTCTGAATTTTTCTCTGTCCCTCTCTCCTCCTTCTACCCTATCTCACTAGCCCTTGTCATTATTGGTGATGACAGGTTTTGCCCCTTTTTTTACTGCTGAAAGCTCCTGCAGGTTGATTGATTTGCTGTGACATTTTTTTTCTGGCTTCTTGAGAGAAATGGGGAAAAAAGCTGTTGTGAAATCAAGGAAATTGAAAGGTGTATAATTAGAAATTAGGGGGAAAAAAGTGTTATCAATGAATGAATCACTTCTCTCAACTTTTGTTGGGCAGTGGTCTGAAAAACTGAATTTGAAAAATGAGAAAAACTAAGCGTAAGCATTGTCAGAGACAATTTAGAAGATTAATTTAGCATGAACTTACATGGTAAAAATGAATAAGATTATGTGTATAAGTATATATGTATATATATATATATATATGATGTTATTGATAAATTGATAAACAGTAAGACAAAATGTTCTATAAATTGCGTTATATTATATTGAAACCCTTTTTGAAATGATCTCCCGTTATTACACAGTGAGGGCATCATTTGGCGTAGACAACATAAATAGAATGAATAATTAAAATGAATGGGGGTTAGTTTATTTGCATTTTCTTGGCCAAATGATACATTTATCAGGTATTAACGGGAGATTATTTAAAATAATGTTTCAAAATGATATAGTGCAATTTATAAATCGCACACACACTCACACACACACATACATATATGCATGTATATGTATATATATATATATGTATATATATATCATCACCATCATTATCAGTCTCTTGTCATCCATCGTTTGACATATACCTTCCCTAGGTCTTGCCACACCTTTCTATCATGGGCGTCACAGAGCCAGTACTTTTTAAATTTGTCTAGTTTGTCTCTCGTATTCTGCTGGAGTCGGTTGCGCATGTGATCTCTGGGGATTCATGTTGTGAGTCGTGATGTCCAGCGATTGACTGCCATTCTTGCAACATGACCAGCCCATTGCCGTTTGAGTTTTCTTGTTGATTCTATGTCTCAGACTCCCGTCTTCTCCCTGATATTCTGTGCTGTCTTGTGATCTCTCCGTGTCAGGTTGAGCATGATTCTCTTATGTGCTTGTTGCATGCTCCTCAATTTGCAGATCCGTCTCATGGTTAGGTTCCATGTTTCAGCTCCATAAGTGACTATCAGGAGGATACATTGATTACAATTTATTCCTCGAATTTAAAAGAATATCGTGACCCCCGTCTAAGAAATCCTGGCGATACCCCTAATCACTTGCTGTGCTTCCGCTGGTTTTACGAAGTTTGATCTGAAAGCGTGCAGAAAAAGGATAAATGTGAATAATATATTGGATGATGCCAAGCAGGCAACAAGAAATTTCTATAAAAAAATTAAAAAAAAACGAACGCGTAACGGTAATCAGCATCTACAAAAGGTCCTTTCAATGCCACCTACAAAAGGAAAAAAATTAGAACTAAAACCCGATATTGAGAATTTCCAGCGATAGTTTACCAGTATTGGTGATATCGGTAATTTGCTAACCTCAAAGTGTACTGCAGTATTGCAATTTTTTCGTAAACAATATTAGCATTTGGCTTCTTCTGAACACTTTTTGTGTGTCTTTAGTCAGAAACGTCTCCAACTATCTCGCGACCCCGCTCCTGATAAATTCACCGAACTTTCCACATTAACTACCTCAGTCAGTTAGCCTTATCAGATTGTGGTGAAACAGAAACATGTTTTCTTTAATTTTTCTCTTCTGTGGTTTCACAAGAACTGGATTATTACGTGACAAGTGTTTACACGTCAAGAGTAATCTTCAATTTCTTTCTTTCGGCTCTTTCTTTATTTTTCGAAAACAAACTAGAAAATAAAAGTATTTGGATGCTTTTTTTTTTTGTAAAAAATCTTGAAGAAATCAAGGTTGGTGCCAAGTGATAAAGCTCGAGTTTTTCCACATCAGATAACGGCCGTACTTTCTCTGAGAAATCATTGTCAGGGCGAACGCCAGAGCTGCATCAACATGTCACAGTTTACATAATATCTAAAACACTTGCAGTGAAAGGAAGTTGAAAAAAAAGAACTATCAAAATGACAGACAGTATGGCCAATAGATTTTCATTCATAGACATCTATTTCTATCAAACAGATAATAACACAGGTCTGTTCAGTTACTCACTAGAAACCATCTTTTGCCACATGCTGCGTTGAAGATGATTAATTAAAATAAATACTAGAAAAGGGCTTGATCAATGAATAAGTTTCTTCTCTCACCTTTTGATTGATCACTAAGTCCGTATTTTCAAAAGATACGTGAATGTTGCTAGACATAAGCTAAGGGCTCAGTTTAACTTACATTGAGAAAAACAAGATTTGTTCAAATTTTCAGCTCTCAAGTCCCATTTTTACAGCCTGTACATATGACATATAGACAGATTGTCTGTCAGAATCACTTAAAAACTGAAGAAACCTATGTTAACTATGTTGAGAGTTTTGGTTGATGCGTTTTTATTATTACTACTGTTGTTATCGGCTTAAACACCCGATTGTAAAGAAAATGCAAAAATGTATTTACCTGAAATACTTTTTATTTAAATCCCCAACAGATTACCAAGAGTTAAAATCAAATTGAATCATAAGATCTAATTTGCTTCTACGAGGTCAGAATCCAACTATTTGATATTAACAAAAGAGTTGCATACCTTGTCGCCTGTGGAGACCTCTCTATGTCCCAGTGTCCCATTCACAGTCTGTCATAGTCCTCGTTCAGGATTGCTACCTCATCGTGTTTACCTTAATCTCGTTCACAATCAGAAATTTTCTGGAAAAGTCAGAAGTTGCCTGGGGCCAAATCTGGACTGCAGCGCAGCTGAGGGAACTTGGTAAAGCAATTTCTGGGGAAAAAAAACCTGCACAAAATGTGAAAAAAGACTTGCTTTGTCATTGTGAATGCAACGGTCACACTGCACGCAACCCCACTCAATGGCCCTCTTTACAGAGTAACCCCATGGAAGAGTGTCTGTTCATGCATGTACAGTGAGGTCCTCTCTAATTAAGAAACCACCGTTGAAATGAAATATTGATACAAGTTTTTAACTAGTTTGCAAAGAGCTCCAGAGAAATTATTTTTTCATTATTCAAAGTTTGGAAACGTCAGCCAAAGTAACTCGTGTATTATTTATCATTCTATTTGCTGGTGAAGCCCGGTTCTTTTGTCTTAATCATTCATAATTCATGAAAAGAGAATATAAAACTAATCTTTGTGAGTTACATTGAAATTATTCCTCCAGGAAAATGTTCCCAGTTGTGCAATCATTTTTTTTTCCTGGAAAAGAGTTGCAATCTATCCGTCTACAAAAATTGATCAGTTTTGTGACTTATCTGGCAAAGTTTTTCTTGTTATCTTCTGCTCCGTAGTGAACAAACTGAAGAGGCCTCCACCTCCCCCAGATCTCCTAATGCTACTTCTTACATTCTCTATAGTTCTTACTTGGTAATTTTCTACTCAGTCAGTTATTATTACCTGACATAATTACTAACTGCAACAATATCATGCATTTCCTTAATCGAATAAGAAAAACACACGTCGTATAATGCCTGAGTAGACAGTATAAACGCAATTAACATGAAGCAAAGACAATCGGTATTCTTTACACAGTTTGTTTGCAAAAGTTTTGAAAATAGGAATAGAATTTAGAAATAACAAGGATGAAATGTTTAAATAATCGAAAAGGACTAATCAACCTTTAACTACAACCGTCCCCACGGACTCAGTCTTTTTATTCTCTTTTAATTAAAGTTCCATGAATCATTATCGCAATGATTTTAAATAAACATTGTTGAAGGAGTCAGAGTCGCCATTTTAGTAGCAAACTTACCAGGAGTGGGTCTGTTTGAGTACATTTTTTCATCGTTCAATTCGATAATGGATATAATAAACTTTCTTTTGTTTTCAAGATTGATTTCTGATTGTTTGGGATTATTTCGGATTTTTATTCAAAAAGTTTCCTTATCTAGATATTTTTTCATAATTTTTTTAATCATGCTTTGCCTGAGTAGGGGTTGTTCAAACTACATGGACCGATCCCTCGCCAGGATTCATACCTGACAGAGACACCCTCACACAAATACAAATATTCTGCATTTATTTTTTAAAAATGATCATTATCTTACGTTGATCTATTCAGAGCAGTTTCCTCGTTGTGGTCCTTAAAGTCACAATATTTCGGCCGTTATACTCTCCAGCCTTCAACAGGTGACTCATATTTGGTAACCAAGCACTTTATTCAATACATGAGGCTAGATTCTTATTTCTCAGTTCCCTCTAGGGTTCGAGAAGTCAATTTATCTTTATGATAGTGTTTTTGCCACATCGTAGCACAATTTTGTCCTAATCTAATCAGACCAATTAATTTCAAAAATCGTCAAGTCAACAAAAAAGAGAAATATAAAATTTTAATATAGGACACATGATTTTTTAATTAAAATCCTTGCTTCAACACTCTATACAAACATTGGTTTTAAATTGACTTGGATTTTTTTTATCTAAAAGCTTTCAAATTTAATAATTGATATTAGCATTCATTTTTTTATATAACCAAATTATCTTAAGACAATTTTTTACTAAAACTCTCTGCTCTGTCACGCTCACTGCATGAGCAATTCTAATTTCTGTTACCTTCGACCAGCTTGTAAGATTTTTTATGAGTAACCCAACTACCGAAGGACAGAAGGAAAGTTTACTAACCCCAAAATAATTTGTCTTGACCAAAATATAAATGATGGATTAATGCCTAGAGAAAAAGAAACATGGAGTGTAATGAACTAAAATGATTTTGATCTCATTGTTTTACCTTTCCTGTTCCTTTACATGAGAACAAACTTTGCAAAGGTTACGTTTGGGAAGGGGTACATCACTGACGTCGTCTTTGAAAATTGTATTTACCAATGGGGCGTTTATTTCCGCTCAATCCGCCCTGATAACGATTCAGTTGAATATTAAAAAATATAGAAAATGTGATAAAAGATCTAATTTTTTTAACTTGACCAGCTGTCGAGAAAGCTGAGATACTTATACGCCTGAAAGAGAGATAACTTGATTGAATCAGGTGATCGAGTTAAACTGCCTCTGACTGAAGATAAGAAGTGACTTGACATCATGAAGAGGCCACTGAAGGCAGACTTTAATTGAGTAATAGATGAAGTTATTTTCCTGACCACTTGGCCTCTGAGAGGTTGGTGGAGCTGGTGAATTACCCAGGGACCTGGGGTGCCAACAGGAGCCAGAAGGGCCAAGGAAAAGAGTTTCTTGGATAGTACTGTGTATCAAAACTTCCACGTCAATAGGATTTTTCTATCAATTAAATTGATCAACGCAATCATTTATCGCTAAATCAGTAAAGTAAGCCATACTAAGAGGGTTATAGTAGATGAAAACGGGATGGCTAAAAGATGAGGCTGTTTTGCAGTTTATGTGTAATGGGGCTGAAAACGGCTTGGTCCACCTTTATAAAAAAACCTCGGAGATCTTAGCGGATCATAACAGAATCATTGTATAATAACTATCAACAATAAGGAACCATTGATAGAGCAATAACAGAAACAAACTTATCTTCCTTTTCGTGTAGTAACCTGGAAGAGGGCAGCAGGAATTGTTGAAAAACATGTTTTTTTTTCCGTTCTTGATTAAGATATGAAGGTAAAAATTCATCAAGAATGCAAAATTCAGGGTATGATTAAATTACCTACCATATCTACTATTCGAGCAATTTCCTGTCCATCAGAGTAAGATTGAAAATAGATATTTTCATCTCATAATTCATTTCGTCCTCTTTATCGTTTCCCAATGATTACTTCGAAGTTCTCTTTTTTTGTCTATATCAGTATATAGATAAAACAAAAGATTAAGACAAACACAAGCGCACGCATGTGTATGTAAATTCGTAATAAATCAGATATAGACGGCCAAATTGGGATGGATACACCGGTTCTCGTAAGATCACCAAATTCAAGTTGTGCCTGGTCATTACCCAGATGGGTGACCGTCTGGGAATACTTAGTGCCCTATGCAATGAAAAGATTGTTCTTCGGCCGTCTCAGACTATACTCTATAGCTGAGTAACAGAGAATCTTGACAAACCAGGACCGGACTGCGCACCCAGCTCTTTCTTGTGCATACTCTGCTCCACAGAGGGAGGGCACATGGCAGAGTGCCCTCCTAGGAACCGTTATACTCGAATCGAGTAGCGTCGATGACGACGATGACGACCAGAAAAGAAGAAGCGGGATGTTTTATCTGAAACTTGTATCGAAGCAGATTGATTGTATTGGCCATTGCAAAAAATAAGGCGTCTGGATTTTGTACTGAAGGATCTCCAGGTGGATGGGGTCAACGCAGATGTAATATGAAAAAAGTGTCAAGTTTTATTACAAGAATTGTGATAGGTGCCACTGAGGCGGGGTTGGGAGGGCTTGTTATTATCAGGCTGGAATTCGTGAAAATGGTTAAGTGAAGCAATGAATTGGAGAAAAATGTCTACAACAATTAATCTCTGACTGGAAACCTTTAAAGGATATATATATATATATATATATATATATATATATATATATATATATATATATATATATATATACATACACTACAACATCACCTGTCACATGATATATTGGGGATATATTTATACATTTGTATTACATCAATATTTTCTTCACCATTCAACCAGTTTTACCAATACAGCAGATGTATTTCTCACTATATTTCTCGTGAAACGAAAGAAATATTTTTTTCAAGATCCAATTAAATAATAATCAAATTGACTGATTTTCTCGGATCCTAATTAAATTAAAGCTATTATTGTTATTATTTTCATATTATTTTTTGTGAAGATTTTTAGTTACCGAGTTTAATCTTTCTCTCAACATACTGTATCAAAAGCAGAACATAACATGTTTTTAGCATTGCTAAGCAACAGACACTGATGATTATATATGTCAGCATCAGTAACAGTAGTCTTCCAGCATCCGTTGTAGGGCGTAGACCTTCTCAAAGATTCACCAGCCCTCTCTATTGTGAGCATCGCAGAGCCAATACTTCTTCAACTTGCCGAGTTTGTCGCGCCATTTCATACTTTGCCGGTCAAAGTTTTAAGTGTGGTCTCTGGGAATCAATGTTGTGAGCCGTAATATCCAGCAGTTACTTGCCACTCTTGCAACATGACCAGCCCGTTGCCATTTTAATCCATTAATCATTGTAGGGATTAGTTTATCGGTTGAAAACAATAGAAGACTGATACAGACTTATTACTTACTACAACAGATATTTATCAATCATGGGGGAGGCGGTTTACTACTAAATACAAATGTATAGAGAATTTAAAAACATTAAAAAGAAACTGTTTCATGTACGCATTTTTTTTATCATACTCTTCGTAAACGTATTTTTTGGGTGATTTGTCCTAAACATATAAGTTGTTGTAAGTCTAAACACTCACATATGGAGAAAAATAAAATGTGACCATTTTTGTGCTGCTTGGCAACAGACACTGGTGTTTATCATCATCATCATCAGTCTCTTATTGTCCGTCATTGAACAAAAACTTTCTCCTCGATTCGCCTATGGGCGTTGTGAAGCCCATACTTTCTGAACTTGACTAGTTCGTCTCTCAATCTTATATCCTACTGGCCTCGGTTACGCTTGTGATCTCTGGGGATCCATATTGTGTTGTCTGCCATTCTTGCAACATGACCAACCCATTGCTATTTGAGTTTCCTAATGGATTCTATGATGACTCGGACTCATGTTTTCTCCTTGATATATTGCTCTGTCTTGTGATCTCACCATTTGAGGTTGAGCATGATTTTTTCATGTGCATGTTGCATACTTCTCAATTTGAGGGACAGTCTCTTATTTTTGTTCCATGTTTTAGCTCCATAGGAGAGTATCGGTAAGATGCATTAGCTGTATACTTTTCTTTTTAGGATAACAGGATTTTCTTATTCTTGAAGGTTGAGCTGGCTATACCAAAGGCTTGCCATCCCAGAGTGATTTTTTACTCGATTTCTCCTTCTTATGAAGATTTCATGGAGACTTGTTCTCCAAGTCAGATGTACTGGTCTACTCTCTCCAGTTGTGCGTTTTCAATTTTTATCGTCCTGTGTTCATTTCTGACGTGATTGTCGCACATGACCTTTGTTTTGCTGAAGTCCATGAGAAGGCCGACTTTCTTGCTCTCTCTCTCTCTCTATTCAGGTCATATGTCATTAGTTAGAGGGTGCGAAGGCTCTCTGCAAACAGGGCAGTGTTGTCTGCAAATCAGTGATCGAAACAAATGATTATGTGTAGGTCCTAAATCCAATGAGTTTTTGCTTTGGTTGCTTGATTATAATCTATAGCAGCGAAATATGTAACTACTTTCCGTACATGAAAATAGGTAATCACTTTCTAAACACCCTGACGTGTATGAGATATAAAGTAAATATAAATACAGCAATAGCTCTTCTATCTGACAACCTCTGAACCTGTCCATTGCTAGACCACAGAAAATGCTGGATAAAAGAATTTATCTTCATAATATCAGATGTTAGATGCATTTACATTCCTAGGGTTGGGACCGCAGAGTTGATTTTTATCTGTGGGTACAAAGTTTCTTATCAGTCCTATCTCCATTCTTCATTAGTCATCCTGTTTCCAACTCCTTTGAAACTACATTTGGACTCCCCAACCCCGGGCCTTGGTATGATTTACCCCCCCCCCCAAACCCAACCTCATATAAGTCCTGCCCTGTGTATTCAAGGCAGATAACTAGATACACAGGAGCATAGTTAGAGATTTAGGGCAGTGATTCTCAACTTGGGGCTTTATTAGCCCATTAAGTTGGCAAAAGCCAAGGAAATCAGTAAAAGCAGTGATGTTGTTGGTCATTTGACGCTATTTGTTATCGTATTATCTTAGTAGAAATGCAGTAGGTTAACTACTATTGTCAAACTCAACTTCTTCTGCCATAACAAGAACAATCTTCACCAAATTTAAGGAAATCAAAATTAATATTCCCCTAGTGGGATTTGAAACCACTACTGTGTCTCTTCCCGACTGAGCTAAATTGAGAAATCTTACAATTCTACCAAGATTTATGTTAGAAATATGGGCTTTTTTCATTCTGATAAATGAGAACATTTATAGAAATTCACATTTTTCTACTGATTTGAAATCATGACCAAATGATTTAGAGCCAGCTCTTTTGTCGACTGCGCCATATGGACAAGTTTTCTATATCAACGGAAATTTATCTTACAGCTATGCCAGGACTTATTCTAATGAATACGTGTGTACTAAAAAGATATATTTTCTTACACTAGGAATTTAGTTTATGATAAGGAAAGAAAGCAATAATTGTATGAAAACTAAAGGTTATTTTGTGCGTGCGTTGGTATTTCTGATTGAGGGTATAAGAACAAATTAATAATAATCACGTTTACTGATCGATATTTTTTGTTATTTCAGTTATAATTCGGGTAAGTGATGGGATATGTTGAAAAATCCTGGTCTTCGTTCAAGTGTCATACTTTCTAAGATTAATGCAGATGCTATACACCTTTTTTTTCTCTAATTAGTCCTTTCCTCGTAAATTGTAACTGGTCATTTACTAACACGGAAATCGTAACCCTAAAGATCCTCCAAAACCTTTGCTCATTCCCCCTAATTTTTATTTTTTGGTAATATGGATCCATTCGAGCATTGCAGTTTGTTGGCAAATTCAAAATACTTGAAATTTGTTGCTCAAGAGTTGTAATAATGTCAGACGTTGTCTCTTGGAATATTTCAACTTTGATAAAGCCAAAAGGTAAAGCTTGTTAGTAGAATAAATTTACGTACGATTATTGCTTCCCTTCCTTATTGTCAACTAAAGTCATATTGTCAGACGTATCATATCCACAAACTGATCATCTCTCTCCCTCTCTCTCTCTCTCTCTCTCTCTCTCTCTCTCTCTCTCTCTCTCTCTCATATGTATATATATATATATATATATAATACAAATGTTGCAGTAGTCATCTTCAATCAGAAAAGAAGTAGGAGTGAAGTTTGGCTCTGCAGCAGTAAGGTTTGTTTATAATGCTTTTGGGGCCCCCCAACCATTGATTAAAAATTTCTCCCACTCTTTCCTTAGCTACACCCTTGCCTGTACACTTTTTCTTTTACTAGTATTACATGATACTCATGAATTATGGAACACTAGTTTTTCATATGTTGAACTTGAGACAATCGTATCATAAATGTTACTCTTCAAAGAAGCAATCAATTTACTTGCAGAATTATAGTAACTGCTTTTTGTTACTATTAGTAGAATGTAGTTGAGTACTGTAAAAAAAGAACCCACAGTTGAGTGAAATAACAGGTTAGAAGTAGACGTAAGTGGTCAGGTGAGGAGGGGATTGTGTGGATGAGGGTGTAGTCGAAGAAAGTTGCGTACGGCCCCCTGTATGATTTCATCCTTTGGGGTAAAAGCAATGATAATCAAATAAAGAAAATCAATGATGCATATTTCTGCAAATGTTCAGCAAAATAGGAATTAGAGACATTCGGTGAAGACGATGAAAGAAAGAAAAAAAAAACTATACAAACCAGGACGAAATGAATGAAAAAAAAATCTGTGAGAAAAAGGAAGACAAAAAAAATACGTAAAGAAAGTAAAAATGATGAGGTACAAAAATAGAGAAGAAAAAAAAAGAAAAAAAAAAGGAAGATGGTATGGAAGAATTATTGTGTCGTAAATGGATTATGTTGAAAAGGGCCGTCAGGGTCAAAGACTATAAGAATTTCTGCTCTCAGAATCTCCAAAGAGAAACATCAGGCTGGGTACCTCGGGGACCAATTATGATATGGTTTTCCCCCAGATTTGCAGAATCAATTTCCTTTGTATTTCTCGGATAATAAATAAATGAAAAGATGGAGGAAAAAAAATGACACGAGTCTGATTCGGCTTGATTCTTACGAGCATCTTTCGTGTATTCATGATTGGCTTTTCGCATGTTAGACAAATTACACGGGAACACGTCTCCTCTATTGGGTACAAATGTTTTGTTCAGTTCTAAACACAATACTCAATTTCGATTTCCCATATCGTCCAACTCAAACCAGGCGCAATTGAGGCATGAACCCAAGCGGGAGGGAGTCCATTGGGTTCGGTCCACCCCCTGCTTACACAAAGCATAATTATTCTCAGGAAACTGTCTCTAAAAGTCAATATCCTTTTCAAAGGTAATTCTTCAGTGCGAGATATTGTACACAAAGATTTTATATAAAGTATTTGCTGAGATCTTCCTTTACACTGTTTAGCTATATTCTTTATATTAAAGGCTCAATCACAGGTTATTTGTCAAAGTCATTCATTCTATACAAGTTCAGTTTTTGTCAAGGAATAACATTGGAGATTGCTCAGAAGATCTTTTTATTAGTTTAGGGGATTTTTATCTTCAGTTTTTCTTTAAAGTGTGAATATATATATATATATATATATATATATATATATATATATATATATATATATATATTGTGTCATCCACAGACAGCTGTTTCGATGTATTTCATCTCTTCAGTGTGGTTATAGACTTTCCATTATCCCATCCCAGTACCGCGAGGCAGGATTGAAACCTTCGCTCCAGATGGCTGATATCCTACCTCTGGGCTAAGAAACTGGAGGCTCAGTAAGGTTGAATTCATGCGATATATTTATTTATGCAGAAATTCCCCATCCACCAGAGTGTTCTATTCCTATGGAAGAGCATTGCATAAGCTTACAATGGATGAGTTACTTCACTTAAAGAGTGCTCAACCCTGGATAGAGGATATATATATATATATATATATATATATATATATATATATATATATATAATATATATATATATATATATATATATATATATAATGTGTGTGCCTATGTGTACAACACACACACACACACACGTATATTAATTGTGGACAAAGATTTGGGGAAATCTAATGTGAACTCCTCAACTTACAACTGGGCTTTGTTCCAAGTAGCAGGTCATATCTCAAAATGGTTGTAAGTCAGACAAAATTTTTTCCTGAACTGTTTGTATGCAGTGCAAAACCATGAAAAAATCTATTGCATGGTCACCTTGACTCTTTTATTCAGTGTAGCCAAATCAGAATGTGATTTTTCAACTTTTAAATTCTGGAAGTCACTCTCAAATTTGTAAAATTAAAAGAAAAACATCTTAATTGGCAACACTGGACTCGATAAAAGAGATTTTGAAGAAATATATTGTCATCACTGGACATCTAAATTGGCAAGGCGTTTTTTTATTCACTGATGAATTTTTCGAATGAAATGAAAAAAAACAACTACGTAATTTGAAAAAAAATTAATTATAGGTAAAAAATAATTTAAAAAAAACATTTTAAAAGTATCTCTCACAATACAGACACTTTTTAAATAAAGTGAAATTCTTATTCGGCTTCTTCTCCTCGGGTGGAGAGGCCTCAAGTTTAGTCAAATTCAGAAGGGGACTTAATAACTTTCTATCTCAATTTTGATTTTTTTCCTTAACGTATAAATTCAATTTATTTTATTTCCATCAATTTTTAATTTATTTTGAATCTTTTTTCATTCAACAAAATAAAAAGGAACTCCTCTGTGAACAGAATTAAAAATAGTGGAACTCTTCTGTGAAAAGAAAATAAAGGATCTTTTTGAAATACTCAAAGTAAAAAGGAGGTAGTTTTAATCAGTAGTTATTGCAATTTACAGTAGCATTCAAATTTTTTTATGAAGTTAAGAGTTAATAATGATTGTATACATTTTTTGGACATCTACTTTCATACCGATCAATCAAAATAGTCTTTTCTCACACTCCTTTTTTACTTAATCATATATGAAATATATTTTTTACATCATACAGAATAGCGCTAAAAGTGAAAGGTCTATTCTTTTAATTGCAGCTTCTGTTTGCAAATCCAATGTAAAGAGAGACTTAATTCATTATTCATGAAAGTTTTTGAACCCTTTTAGAAAAGCAATAGGTCTGGTGAGTCACTCAATAAAAACTGTTACATGCTGGGTTTGATGTGATCAATGAAAGAATTGAAGGGAGGGGCGATCAATGAATAAATTACTTCTTTCGTCTTATGTTGAATTGTGATCACTAAAAAAATTTTGATTTCTCAAACAGCAAGTATGAACATTGTTGGACGCAAACTGAGGGATCAAGTTACCATACCTTTATATTGCAAAGTGAACCCACCATTAAAAAATTATTTAAGGAGGGAATTTTCTGAAAACTAAAAAAAATGTTTTTTCCAGACATAAGTCAATTTTTAAATTTTCAACCCACTTGCGCCACTGATATGGCCTGTACAAATGATACATACATGAATAAGAATATAACCAGCCAGCCCAACCAACTTGAAAACTGAAGAAATCTAGTTCAACTGTTTTGGCCTATGGTTTCTAATAGTGTGTACCCAAGAAGTTAGACTTATTTTCAACAATGATAAAGAATAAATATTTGATTTCTGAAAGTTTGATCATGAGCCAAAATCAAAAAAATCAAATTTAGTTCATTAACAACATTTACTGGGCTTTGTAGAATTATTTATTGAAATAATGAGATTTTAGAATGCACTTTAATGAAAAAAAAAGTGTGTGCAAGTGTGTGTATATATGTATATGTCATCATAACAAATTTTCACCTGATGGAAGTTGAAGAAGACTAATCAAAATATGAGAAACTTTATATCAGATTAGAGAATAGTTTAAACTTTGATTCTTCTTAGGAAGTGTCTGACTTCAGAAGAGAAAAAATAAACAGAGATTCCAATCTTTTGGCTTAAACAATGAACAGACTGTTATTCCTTGCTGCAAAGTTTTCTTTTGAAGACTTTTGCCTTTCAAAGTGTATCTTTTATTTTTGGCACCAGACTGCCTGCAAGATAAGAAATTGGTACTTGGGTATCAGCAGAATTTGGCACTTACTACAGTTGACAATTATAGATTCAAAACACAGAAACAATTTTTCTCATATTTTAAGCACCATATATTTTGAATGCAGTGGGCCTAGTTTATTATAGCCATTCATTTAGTACTCAGAGAGTTAAACACTATATATTTCAAATGCTGTAGCCCTACTTACTTATTTATTTACTCAGTGCCAAAGGGAAACCAGCCCATATATAGTTGCAATAAAACGCAACATAGATTGAAATGAATAGAAGAAAAAAAAATCTATAATAATGATTTAAAATACTATAGAATAAATAAATCACTTACTTAAACTGAACTAGCACTTAATAACAAACATGGCGTTGTAGAGATCAGAATAGAGGGTATGTCTAAAAGTCTGATTTTGATTCGCATTTGACACTTGTTCCTGTAGCATAGTGGTAAGAGCAGTCAGTGTTAACTGAGCCAAATCCAACTTTGAAAGTTATGAGTTTGATTCTCACCTGAAAATTATTCTTTATCCAATTGATATATCTACTTGCTTCCAAAGGGAAACTGGCCTGATTTTAGTAGCAATAAAAAGCAACCAAATTTAAGATGACAGTAAATAGTAGCGAGAAAAAAAATTGATGATAATGCAGTAACCCTAGTTTTGTATAATGTTTACTTTTAGCCCTCAAGGGAGGAACAAAAGGAAAATTCATATATCAACTCTTAGATTCATGAACCACTGTTAACTCATCATGATTGACTGTGGAACTCCTCCGTGAATAGCATAAAAATTGTATGAATGTTTTGGAGATAGCAAAAGAAAAAAGTTGAAAATTAACTCTAGTTCAAAGGGAAGTACCTTTAATCAGAAGTTACAGCACTCAATGGAATGAGAAAAGAAAGAGTCATCATTTGTAATTTGATGAAAGCAATAAATATCATTTCGTTAACTAATCACTGACTATATTTTAGAAACCATCAACCAAAAACTTTCAACATAGGTGTCTTCAGTTTTCTAGTGATTCTTGCTGGCTATGTATGTGTCATGTTTATAGATCATACCAATCGAGCTTGATGGCTTAAACATTTACTCCTAATTAGGATAAAAACACAATCTATTCTTTTTTAAAATTCCCTTAAAAAAATTTTAGGTGAATTTACAGTATAAGTTCATGCTAAATTATTCCCTTAGTTTGTGTCCAGCACAGCTTATTTCTTTTTAAATTCAGCTTCTTTTTAGTGATCACACTCCAACAAAAGGTGAGAGACATAAGTTTTTCATTGATCACTCCCTTTTTCTCAATTTTCTAATTGGATACTCCCAGCAAGAGATGCAGCCAAGAGGTGTTGGTCACATGACGGTTTCTATTGAGTGATTAACCAGACCTGTTTTTCTTATTCATCAAAAACTGAACATTTTTGAAAGGAAATAAAAGCCTTTTTCACACCCACCCATCAAAAGGAAATTCTGGATGCCAAATTGGTTTTTGAGTGCTCTGTAAAAAAAGATAATTAGCTTAAAATCATTTTGTCTGCGTCTCCTTCTCCTCTGTGTGTGTGTGTGTGTGTATGTGTAGGCTGGTCGGTGAATGTGTCATAAGAATGGTTAGCCGTATTTTTTGCTTCATCAAGTCTTAGAAAAGTGAGAATGTGAGCAGCTAAATAAGTCTTAACCATTATCACCTGTTCCCAAAATTTCTGCTCTGAGAGATGAGTGAAAAATTGGTATTGGTTGAAGAGAGGTGTTAGTTTCCTCTGTGTAATTATGGGAACTATCTGGCAAGAACCAGTGTCTAGATGAGATTTCCAAAGCTTACCTTAGTTTGGCTCAAGGCAACAGTTGTGGGGCATCTAGTATGGATCGAACTCCCAACACTACCAAAATTGGTACCACTCATACACACAACATTCGAAAGCCCACCAGCCAGAATAACTTGAAAACTGACAAAACCTATGTTAATAGTTTTTAATTATCAAAATTATTAGAATGTATGGTGAGATTTTGACAGCTTTACCTCTTTCGGGTAAAGGCCATAATTCAACTTGACCTAACTGGGGGCAGTATTTTCCAAGTCTGGAATTTAGCTTTTCTGTCATTGAGGTTTCTTTTTTGTGTCTCTGTTATTTCATATCATCAACTTTACGAAATTTCTTTCTGAATAAAATTAGAATTCAAAATTAGAGTCAAACCTATTTGGTAATTCATATACAAGGCTCCACTTGAAAACGTTTTTTGAGGAGATGTTTTTTTCAAAGAGGTTTTTCTATGGTACTGCCAGTTTGGACGAGAAGAATTGCTCTCTGAAACTAGTTGCTTCCTGTATTTGTATCTTCCTGGTTTGGCTTTTTGTAACTGTGCTGAGGGATGGCGTGAACATCTTCTTATCAGGATATCCTGTTTAATGACAGCTCCGGTCAAGGTTCTGGATGCTGTACATGATGCTGTAAGCTTTGAGCAGATCAGCTGTCTTCTCTCTGTATTCCAGATTTTCCAGGTTTAGCTTTTTCAGTCGGCCAGAGTACAAAAGATCACAGAGTGATGGAACAATCTTCATTGCTCTCCTCTGAACCCGCTTCACTACATCAATGTTATGCTTGAGGCACCATGATCAGATGCATGAGCTGATCTCTAGATAGGACCTCACAATGGCTTTGTACAGTAGCAGGAACGAATTCAGGCATTTGAATGTGTGTTTTATGTATCCGAAGGGTTTTATTTGTTGTGTTGATTTCATTTTGGCTGCTATACATGAAAGTGAATTTAAGTTGGTTGTCCATAAATTTTCCTTGATTATGGTCGCTAAAGTTAAGAAAGATTGTTGGAAAGGAGAAGGAGATAATATTGTTGTAGTTCATCTTATTCCCAGCTTGGTAGAGGGAAATTCCCTTCCCCTAACCTGGTTGGGAACTACCATGCTAGACCATAGCAAGAGTAGCAAGTTTAATCCTTACATATGCACCTCTAATGTGGCCCTTTGATAGAGAAAGCTGAAAAAGATCAAACAGATCAAATAATGAAATAATTAAGAGACAAAAACGGTAATGGGCAGAACACATGGCAAGAAGAAAGGACAGCAGAAAGTGCAAATGATTAACAGATTGGTGTCTTGGAAATAGCAAATGCAGTGGAAGAAAACCAAACATAAGATGAAGAGATAAGATGGAAAGGTTTGCTGGTATGACATGGCATAGGTTAGCACAATCACCTTCAACATGGATGGAGCTGGAATAGGCTTTTACCTTATTCTTTCTTGTGTCAATCTGAATTTGTTATCAAACTCTTTTAGTAAATATTGAAAAGCACCTTGCCAGTATGCTTGAGATGTTGAGAGTATAATGAATGTATAAACCAGTTATGACATACAAATGTAAAACATGGACGATGATATGTGTAAATTTTTTCTACTTCTCGATAAATCAAAATTATGGAGTAGTTATATTCATATAAATATTTATGAATATGGCAGGAATGTCATTGCAAAAAAAAAAAAAAACTGTCCTATTTTTTAATACTCCCAAAACAGGACTATGGTAAAAGAGTTAATACATTTAAAAAAAATTACAAATATAAATGAAAATAAATTACATCAACAAAGAACGAAAAATTATATAATAAAATAGTTATAAAACAACATCTTGATATAAGATTGATCAGTTTGAAAGTGTTGTACATGTCACATGGTCATATAGTGTTTAGGACTATATAAAGACTGACTAACTGACTATACAAGATGAAAAGTTTACATGTCTATAAGTCAAGATGAATATATTATATCCATATCTTGCATTAATGAATCACTGTTGCCAACACATACTCTAGAATTACTTATACATACAAATTATCTGAAAATCTATCTTGAAAAAAAATAGAACTTTTATCTGAAGTTATCTAAAAAAATACCAGCACAAGTTTTGCGCATTGTTGTTCCAGTATGATCATAGGGACTCAAAAAAGAGTGGGAGAAACAAAAAAATGTTTTTAGATGGTGCCTAGTGGTAAAGTCATGCAAATTTTCAAGGCGGTAGCCCCCAAAATATGACCAGGAGCAACTGAGGATACCCACACAAATTGATAGATAGATAGATACAGAGTCTCTGAGAGAAAGAATCTGTAGCCCACTTGGATAATTGGTTGAGTAGGCCATATGTTGGGATTTGATTATTTGAAATATATTTATATAAGTTGCTATAAACTCAGAGAATAAAACATGATAGACACCTATGGAGCTGAAACATGAAACTTAACTGAAAGACTGACCCTTAAACTGAAAAGCCATGCAAAGTGCGCATGAAAAAATTGTACTAAACATAACATGGAGAGATCACAAGACAGCACAATATACTAATGAAAGAACAGGAATCTGAGATATCATAGAATCCATTAGAAAACTCAAATAGCAATGGGCTGGTCATGTTGCAAAAATGGCAGACAACTGACGGACATCACAACTCACAACATAGATCCCTGCAGATTACATGCAAAACCCAGGATGGACTAGAATAGTTTAGAAAGTACTGAGTCCATGACATCCATGATATAGAGGTCTGGTGAATCCTGAGGAAGGCCTGTCCGATGATCAACAATAAAAATGATTATGATGATGAATGAGAGGACACTATGTATGTATCTAACATTTGTGAGCTTTTAAATGGTCATAAATCTTGTATTGTTCAATGCTGAACCTATTAACTATTGATGCTTTCTAAGGCTCTTGTTAATGTATCACTTTCTCCAAATGTCAATATAATTTGTTCTCTGTTGCAGGTGTGAGATAGCATTTAATCAAATGTAATCCCATGTCAATCAGATGTCACTTGGCGGTGAAATGTAATTGCATATTTACAGGAATTACAATTCTGGATTGTAAATTTTGTTTACTCCTTTGGAGACAGCATTTTATAAGTGTTATGACACGTGGTACTTAAAACATCTTCAAGAATAATTGTTCATATTAATCTTACAAAAATATAACATGATTTCAATTACATGATTTATGGTTTTGTAATATTCATAGGGTATTATTATATTGTACATCTTTACATTACATTGTTAGTGTCGCTGAATACAATATCTAGATTTCTAATAAGATCTGATGGCTCAATGGAACAATGCTGAACTAGATATTACCAGTGACATAGTTCAATCACTGATGTTCGAGAAATGTACTAACAAATTATAGGAAATCACACTCATTCAATTCTAGAAAAGAGAAAAAAAGCACAAGGTTCAAAGTTCTTTCCTAAATTTGTCTGTTCTATACTTATAAAATCTAAAATATGCAAGAAACAAAATTGTATTAGTATTAGAATTAGGAGTGGAAGGTCAGTGAGGGTTTGATCAAAGGTCATACAGTCATTAGAAACCATCCACCAAGACTGTTACCAAAGTTTTTTTCAGTTTTGAAGTTGGTCTGGCTAGCTGGCTATGTATGAATGTATCACACAATTAGGCTGCCCTAATTGAGCTAGAAGGCTGAAAATCCAAACATTTACTCCTTATGTCTAGAAAAAATCTTTTTATGTTGTTTTGAAAATTTCACACCACTTAATAGGTTTCTAGTTATGGAACTCAATTTGCAATGTATGTTTATGCTAAATTAATCCCTTAGTTTGTATCTAGCAGCATTGTTTTTATTAAATTGAGGTATTTTTATCATCATCATCATCATCATCGTCGTCGTCGTTGTCGTCATCATCATCATCATCATCATCATCAGTCTTTTATAATGTCTTGTTGGACATAGAGCTTCCCCAGGATTCGCCACCTCTCTCTATTGTTGGCATCACAGAGCCAATATTTTCTGAACCTACCCAGTTTGTCTCACCATCTCATATTCTGCCAGCCTCAGTTCCACATTGGATCTCAGGGGACTAATGTTATGAATCGTGATATCCAGGGGTTGTCTGCCATTCTTGCAACATGATCAGCCCATTGCTATTTGAGTTTTCTTATGGATTATATGATGTCACAGACACCTGTTTTTCCCCTGATATTCTGTGCTGTCTTGTGGACTCACTATCTAAAAGAAAAAATTTGCAGGGGGGCTCAGTTAGCTCCAGTGCCACAACTGCCATACAACACGCTCTACCATTTCAGCACTTTGCCGATGTTGGCTGCCTCCAACAGATACTTTCTTTTATTTCTTCCCCCTGAATAATTGAAGAATTTCTTTTGTGTAACCAATAAAAGCTTCTTTGTTATTCCTTCCTACTTTGACAACCTACGAAGGAGATTAATCTTCCTTCCTCACCTTTTTATCTTCATTCCTTCAATGCTCTTCTTAACATTTACCCTTTTGTGCATGTTTGTGACTGACGCAAAATGTTCTGATTAAGAATAACTATCATTAAATTTGCTTGCTTCCAATCAAAGACAAAATGGTAACAGTCAGATGATTCTTACATCTAAACTCAAGTGAGGAGGATTCATAAGAAAAATATACAAAATGTAAAAATCTGCATTTATTTTCTTTTAAGTGAAAATTTGTTGGAAGTAAATGTTTACCCTGGAGACCAAGCCAATATCAAAGATCTAGATAGAAAGTGCATCACATAAAATATAGAAAATGAAAATGAAAACTTTTAGAGAAATGACAAAATGAATAAAGTAAATGTAGAAATTCAGGAAATAAATTAAGTCCATATTAACAAGGATGAACAAATGAAGATGAGGAAAAACCTTATCCATCAGGAAATGTTACGAGAAAAAGAATGAAGGTAACTTAAGATAATATGCTTGTAGGTATTCATGATTTATTTTCTAATTTTTGCATAGATTTAAATAGGTATCGGGTTGTGACGAAAGTTCTGTCTTATGTTTCAATTCATTTGTACGAGCAAATATTGTGGTGATCAAAGATATTCTTAATCATTGATAAAGGATTAACCCAAGGCATGAGAGAGAGAAATGGCCTGTTGGCCCGCGTGGCCACCCAAGGGTACCCAAAAGTATTCAAAATAGCCCACAAGAGAACTTGAATTATTTTTTTCAATAGCTAGAGGGGGGGGGCTCAAATCAAATTCTGCTCGGGGCTTCAAACAGGCTTGGACTGACTGAGCCTGTATTAATATACACTTATTTGCTCTTGATAACCTCATTAGTGAGATGATCTTGCAGACTATCACCCCTGCAGATTTAGTACATATGGGTTACGTAAACAACATGCAAAATTTGATTATGAAAGTATGTCTAATAGATCATTTGACAATGGAGAATTTGAATTTTATGACTCATTATTGTTGGAAGATGTAAATGTATGTGTAACTTTTAGAGTTATAAGAATGCGTGTGTGCATTGTAGTCGTGAAATCATTTGGGAATGAAAAAGTCAGTAAGGAGTGAAAATGGTGAAAAGAACATACTCACTGTTTGTATGTAAATACATATGAAGTTCAATACAAGCCTGGTGAAGTTGTAGCTGATTACATACGATTTGACTCAATGTAAGTGAATGGCTTGAACTGGATTGAACTGAAAACTCAAGTGTATGTTTTTGTCTAAAAGTTAAATCAGCTTCCTTATATATTTTTCTGGGGAGGCTCCAGCGGGCCCCAATTTGCTTACTGTCAGATTAGCCTATGATTGGTCATCAATTATTTATTGGTCAATATTTTCTGTTGCGATTTCAGAAGGATGTCTGTGGAAACCATTTTTGTATAGATTTTGTTTACCAAGTTCAGGTGATCCCTACACCGTAAAATATTTACAAAGCTTAGAATAGGCTTTAGATTGCAATAATGAGTCACCAAGTGAGGATCACACTCACTATCAATGGCTTGTGTTGTCTAATTGCAGTCCAAATTGGAGTTGACTTTGATTTTACCTCCTGTAACAACAACCAGAACTATCCTCATCAAATTCAGGATAGTAAAATCTTCAATGTCTGTCAATCACAACACATTAAACCAAACCACGATCCAAAAATAATATTTCCCTGTGATTTTTACCAACTGAACTTTACTGACAAGTCTTCCATATCAACAGATTTATCTATTATATATACATTACGAAAGTTGCTGTAATCCTCTTCCGTAGGAATAGGGGTAGGAGTGGAGTCTGACTCTGCAGCAGCCAGGCTTGTTATGAATAGAACCCTACCGAAGAAACGGCCATATTGACAGGTCCGTTTACCTTGTTTGCATGCAACCAGCTTCCATGTTTTGAAAGTCTCCCTTGATATCATTTTCTATCCCAGCATTCTGATTTGTCGCTCCAGGAATAATTATCTTCTTCCACGCCAAACTCTTCAGCATGCAAGTGACATCACGGACAGGAAAAATTCTACTTGTAAACAAATATGGTAGACAGCTGCAGTGACAAATAAGCTATAGGGAATCGACTCAATGGACAATGTATCACTCGTCCAATAAAAGCCCAACAGTTCTAACAGAATGCAAACAATTCATAACACAACATTGTGAATTAACTCACTAATCATCACAATGTTGAAGGCATGCTCGATTATTCATTAAGCTTAGCTCAGCTTAGTCTGGCACAACACGATCATGTTATTGGGCGCATAGAGAGACTAAATCCAAAGTCACGTCTATAAAGCATCCTGTAAGAATCAAATTTTATAGCACGGGCCTTAGAGAAAAACATTGGCTATCACACTATGGAGGGTGTCCATCTGAAGTATCAAGAAAACTGAACCCAGGGTTCTCCAAACTTTTTTTTGGACCCATCACAATCAGCTGTTTAGTATCATTTGGCCTCTCTATCATGGTTGTCGCGGAGCCAATACTTTCTGAACTTGTTTATTCTGTCAAGCTGTTTTATATTTTTCCGGCCATAGTTTCGCATGTGATCTCTGGGGGATCAAGGTTATGAATCATGGTTGTCCATGGGTTGTCTGTCATTCTTGCAACATGACCAGCCCATTGCTATTTGAGTTTTCTAATGGATTTGCCCCTTTAAAAGCAAATGAGTGCCTGTTTAAGATATGCTCTGATGAATCATCTTTAAAAAGTTGATATTTTATTATTTTTAGAACTAAAATACTCAGCATTTTTATTTTGAAGCTCGAATACTCTATGAATCATAATGCAAAGTATCCGAAGTTCAAAGAAGAAAAAATTGGGCATTGTAGCTCTCTAAAATAACTCATCAACGGCCCCTGTAAAGTCGGTAAAAAATGAAAAAAAATTAAATTTTTATGACATTATTTTCGATTTTAAGTATCTATTTTATACACTTGAGCATTTATTTTCAGATATACAGCTTTATGCATTGGTGTTATTGATTTGTATTCTTTACCCCTTGCCCCGCTACCATCGCTTGTCTTCCAATGCTTCCTCTACCGTCCCCTTGCCCGTCAGCACCCCCACCCTAGTTTTCTAGTACCCATTTTAGGAATTACTGACCTAAACAATGACCGACCTGCCCAAAAAATACTCTCATCTCAAACGGAGTGTAATAGGAAGTTTCATTTCCGACCCCAATGAAATAGTAGAAGTAAAATAATAAAAGTTTGGGGAAAATATTGATGAAATAAGATTAGAAAAAAAAAAAGATGATAATAACGCTGATGATGATATCTTGAAGGCAATCATAAATGCCACTTAGGTTGTTTACCGCTACTTCCTGATCAATATGTCTCGGGTAGTAGGAGTGTCACTCATCGGACAAGCCTTAGAAGAGAGTTAATGGAAATATGTACATATGAAAAAAAAAGATTGGACAAAATATAAGTGAAAAGTTGCAAAGAAAAAAAGAAATCATCTAATAGACGGGCAGGTGTGAGATGACAGCTACACACAGAAGACCATGAGAGTTTTATGGAATATTACCAAAAGTTTGTTTTGTGCTATGTATCACAACATAGACAGTTTATGATGTTGTCAGTGTTGTTAAACCGACCTGATAACTTTCACTTTTTTCTATCTAATAATAATAGTACATGAATCCTTTACAAGTTTGTCTTGAAATTCAAATGCAAATAAGTGAATGAATTTGCTCTTAAATTCATTTAAAAAATGAAAGCTATTATCAAGGGATATAACTTTTTTTAAAATTATCTCCCTTTTACATGATTTTTTTTCAAAAGTATTTTTTCTCCAATTCACGAAACGATTCCATTTTTAAATCCTATTCATTGAAGAGTTCCACAGTAGTAACAATTTTTCTATGAAACTAAGAGTTAAAGATTCTTGAATGCTTAAAAATGATGCAGAGTGAACGTAAACTCTTTCCCGGGTTTTGCAATTAAAAATATCATTTTGATACTATTGATAAGTATTCTTATAATTGGTCCATACAAAGCTACAACATACTTGATTTCATCTAACATAATTTCTAAGGTCTGATGGTAAATAATCAGGAAATGATCAAAGACTTTATACTACATCAGTATCATAATGTATTTCGACTTCTCTCATCTACGAAGCTGTTATGGTAACACATTCGTTCCTATTAGGTGAAAAAAATACACAGCCTTTTTGATATGTCAGATTGTAAATTAATTTTTTTCTTGTTTTATGAAAGGATCAGTAGCTCATTAAAAAGCACCAGAATATCCGCAATCGAATTCACTCAGAGATTTGCATCATCAGAAAATATGCATTATTCATCTAACAGAGAAGAGAGCTGAAAGCCTCATGATACAATGATTCTTAGCTGAAGTAGTTCTCTATCAAATCATGATACATAATTTTTTCTTTATGTATTATATGATACATAATTATATATCATATTTTAGCATTATGAAATGTATACGAAAACATCTAAAATGTCACCAGCGACCCAAACCGTGAACATAAGTTTCTCCAGTTTTCAAGTAATTCTGGCTGGTTATCTATCATGCGTACAGTCTGCATCAATGGAGATAAAGCTCTGAAAATTTAGACATCTACTCCTTTTTTTTTCAAAATCCTCCCTCCTGAAAAAGAATTCCAATTTACAATGTAAGTTCATGCTAAATAGGTCACTTAGTTGAACTGACTGCATTCATTCTTGGTTTTTTAAATTCAGGCTTTTTAGTAACCCAACAAAAGGCAAGAGAAATAACAGTCATTGATCATTTCTTTTTCCCAATTTTTTAATTGAGCACCCCTAACACAGCCTGCTGCCCAATGGTTTCTACTGAGTGACCAACAAGACCTGCTGTTTTTATTTTCAACCACTGAGAACTATTCTATATTTTTCATCGAGTAACTAAAAGTTGAGTGAATTACGCACAGTTACTGCCATTTGTTGATGTGCTAGCATCTCCAGTGACAATTGACATGACTGACTGACAGATTGACATTGCAAACGCCTCCTACAAAATGAGTATTGTCATCAGATGATGTTTGAATTGAAGAAAGAGAATGGTGTCAATCTAATCCCATATTTATCTTCTGAATGCTTCAATAGATTGCTTTCACTTCCAAAGTGGGGAACATTTTCATAAAAAAAATGTCAAGTTTAGGTTATTGATAATATATATTATATTTCTGAGATTTTAGATATATATGTAGGGAATCTAGATGTTCATAAGGGATCCACGTTATGAGTAGTGATGTCCATTGGTTGTCAGCCATTTTTGAAATGTGACCAACCCATTGCCATTTGAGTTTTCTTAGGGATTCAATGATGTCTTGGAGTTTTGTTTCCCAGCTAATATATTGTGCTGTTTTGTGATCCCTCCATGTGTGGTTGAGCCTGATTCTTTCATGTGCAAGTTGCATGGTTCACAGTTTGAGGGTCAGTATCTTGGTTAGATTCCATGCTTCAGCTCCATAGATGACTATCGGGAGGATGTATTTTTTGTGTACTCTTCTTTCTAGGAATAATGGGATTTTCTTGTTCTTGAAGCTTGAGTTTGCTCCACTAAAGGCTTGCTATCCTTGTGCGATTCTTTGCTTTATTTCTTCTTCTTTTGAGGATTTCATGAAGACTCGTTGTCCAAGGTTGACGTAGTGGTATCTGATTGCTATTGCAACCTGTTTTACTATGTTTATGGCCTGCGATTACAGTCAAGTGAAAGTTTTAGTTCCTTCTCCAAACAGTAGATCTTAATGAATTATCCAGCAATTTATTGTATGGTCTCTGTTCTGTCTCAACTGATAATGGAACATCTCCTTCAGGGTGTAAGCCTGGGCAAAGCATGCGGAGACCCTAGTGAGAATCCTCCTTTTTGCCTCACTGATGTAGTCCGGAGGAAAACAGAGAGCAATTCACCTGGCATCAGCTTGGCTGCTGGAGCTGCCAGACAGATATCAAATTGGGTGTCAAAGCACTCTGGGGGGCTCTACTCCCTAGTTTGGAATCAGAGTTGTCCTTCCCCTAGACTGGTTACCTTCCCAAGGCCCTGCCATTTTATCCTTTGCTGGGGGAGGGAAGAGAGGGATTCATGCTTTTCCCCAGGGTATCAGTGCAAGGTGAACATGAACAGTGTCAAAGCATTTTGATTTGAAATTAGGCATGTCCTTAAGTTGCCTTCCCAAGGTTGAAGGGGTCCAATCTGCCCTGCCAATTTCCCCATACTTGGGGTAGAGAGGAGATGGATTCACGCTTTTCCCAACAGCATTAGTGTGAAGTGATCATAAACAGCCCTAACCAGGGTTTGAACTTGGGTCGTCAGTATCATTGTCTGAGCTGTTACCAATCATGCTAATCAGAACACCATTCATTTTCTCATGGTTCAAAGCAACTGCATTGACCAAATCTATCACAATAATCAACACTGCTACTTTTGACCTTTGTTTTTTGGGGGAAATATACTGAAATAATAATGATGATGATGATGGTGATGATAGTGATAAATAAATTGTTGTCTATCTGTTCCTATTTTATCCTTTTTTGATTTGGGACCTCAGAATCTGAGAAGTGCTCTTAAAGGAGTTGTGGCCAAAAATAGTTTGAGAATTGCTGATCTAAAATATTGATCAGTTCATGTTTCAATTATCATATTTGAACTAGATTCGTTTGGTTTGGTGAAGAAAGGGTTAAGGAAAATCAATACTAAATACCAATCCCAGCAGTTTACATATTTGTTGGAACTGTTCTTCAAGTGTTCCCAGAAGGCTGACTTGTTTGAGCATCAGAAATCTTGTCAGCTCTCATTTTCCACATTTGCATAAAGATTTTAATCTCCAGAAATGGTTGAAAAAAAAAAACTTTCTGAAGATCTGAGAAGGAGATTTAAGAGCTGTTATGTCAGGCTGAATATTGCAAGATAATGTTCTTTACGGCAAAGGGAATTTCGACATAAACAACTGATACACCTCTGGAAGATAATGGTAATTCTCCACTTAAAAAAGCAACTGATACACCTCAGTAAGATAGTGTTAATTCTTCTGTGAGAAAAAGGAAAAGGAAAAAATAATAAACAGAAGTGATCCACTGAAAATTTGTGCAAAGCATCTTTCTTAAATTTTTCCAGGATTTTGATCAACAATATTACATATGGGAATATAGAAAATGCTAATGCATTAGCTGTAGAGTGATACCTGCCAAAATAGTCTCGCAAGCCATTTTGAGAAAGTCAGGTACAGGAATTCTATATAAGAAAATACGGAATATAGATATCATGAATGTACACTTGATAAGTCAATTTATGTTTTTTGATAAAATTGTCCCTCAGAGAATGGATCAGGTTCATAATATCAAATCTTACTTGCCCAAACACTGTAAGACCAAATTATAAAAAAGCCAAATGGGTTAAAACCCTGAAAATCAAAATCAATAAAAAAAAATTTAAAAAAAGATAGACAACTTGCTACACCGAAAGTAATTTTTAAAAAAAGACTTTTTTTAAAATCCCGAAACCACTTAGTTTTTATTTATTCCCTAAAATTGATCCGATGTGTATCATGGATTCAGTATTTACGATTATGAGTTATATAAAAACAAGATTACAGTGAATTTACATCAATATTTTTCAGTTTTTAAGTCGTTTGATCTTATGGTGTTCAGGGTATTATAATTCTGGATTACAAACTGTTCCATAGAGATTACATTTGTTCCAAAAACTGAGAACTTCATTTCCAACTGAACAAAGGAGTCATCAGAAGATGGAGAAATAAAGTAAAGAATTACACTTGGTTGGCAAGTTTTCAGTGAAGCCAGCTCATCTTTCAAGAAAACACAAATCCCACTAGTCTTAAAAGGGAGTGTATACAATCAATGTATCCTACTAATGGTCACCTATGGAGCTGAAACATGGAACCTAACCAAAAGATTGACCCTCAAACTGAGAACCATGCAACATGCACATGAAAGAATCATTCTCAGCATCACTTGAAGGGACCATAAGGCAGCACAGGAGTCTGAGATATCATAGAAACAGTTAGAAAATCAGATGGCAATGGGCTGGACAAATTGCCAGAATGGCAGACAACTGCTGGACATCATGACTCAAAACATGGATCACCAGAGATCATATGCAAAATTGTGGCTAACAGACAGTAAGATGGTATGACAAGCTAGATAAATTCAGAAACTACTGGCTCTATGATGCCCATGATAGAGAGGTCTGGCAAATCTTGGGGAAGGTCTACATCCAACAACAGATGCTAAAAGGCTAAGGATTAATACAGAAATGACCTGCTGTTTCATTTCTGTTGCCAATGTTGTATCCAGGGGTTAGAAGTAGTTCACCTATTGCATTTCTACCGGCATTATACAGTGATAAATCTTACTAAATCATTGTTTCTCTGCATTTTCACTACCAAGGACCCTGTCTATCTAAATAAATTTTCATATGGACCCCCAGGCTTTTGAAAGGTCTGTCTACTCAACATGCTCACAGACCCATGACTTTTGAGAATTTAGCTCAAAGCTCCCAATTTCCAGTAACATCCCTGGTTGTACCGATTGATTATATTGGTATAACCTTGACTGATTCTTGTACTTGTATCCTTGTTTTCTCTGGTCACACAAAGTAATAAAATAACTTCTGGTTACTTTAATCGTAACTCAGCTTACTTTCTCCAGTTCCAGAGTCAACTTGTGCCTTTTCACTCCTGTCTACATAATGGCTTCACAATCTCTTGCACCTTGAATGAGGCTCTCTCCCAAATTATCTTCCTGCAAAAATGAGGCATATGTTCAAGGTGAGAATTGGTATTCTGCTCAAGAAAAAGTGGTAGGATGTAACTTTGCAGAAGTTCTGGGAGTACCCAACAACTAACATATAGTATCCAAAAGATTTTTTTTTTCATTAGTGGCTGAGTTGGTAATGTCACAGACAATGAACTCAATGAGACAGTTTTAGTTCATTTTGTACAAATTTCCTTGGGTGAAACATGAATCCATCTCTCCTCCTAGTTATGGATAACATAAGGTAGTATGAAATGAATGACGCCACTGTTGGTGCTTTTCATATCTAAGTAATACTATGGATAAGTAGAGCCCAAGTAGGGACAGCTGTAGTCATAGTATAAAGGCCCTACTTATTCCCCTTTTATGAATATATTTTTACATACATATAAATAGAGTATAAGGAAAGAAATTCAAGACCTCCAATCCAATACTCATTTTGATAGACATAACAAGACCTAGAGGTATACTTAATTAGATCATGACCAATCATTGCATGGCTTCACTCTTCTAGAATTGCTTCTTCGAATTCATGATAAGTTTGAGTCAGTCAATCCTTCAGTGAGTAATTTGTGATAAATTCCAGAGTGTTTAGACTTTTGTGTACAACATACAAGGTTTCTATCTGGCAATTGGATAAGATCAGTCCGGGAGAGCGACATAATTTGGATTAGTATTCAGCTAAGAGTGTCGAGAATAAAGCTGACAGCATATAAGATAACATTAAATGAATGACACGTTACAAAGATTTTCCATTAGCTAACCACAGAGGTGTTAATGCAAATAGGTGAGTTTTTTTTCTCTGTGGATGACATTTCTGAATATGATGTTCTTCTATTATACACTGATTTACTCAGACAAGGGTTTTCATCTTGGTTGGTAAAATAGCAACATATCTTAAGAATTTTGAAAATGTTTATTCTATTGTCTTGGGTAGATTGCAGTATTATCCGGTGGGGGGAGGGGGTTGCAAATGGGGCATTTGTTTACTTCTATATTGAGCTTTCTTGCAAAGGGAGAGGTTGAAATTTGGGACCTTATAGAGGCTCGGGATCAGTGGATAACCGTAAACGATGACAGATTGGGACAAATCACAGATTAGGCACTCTGTAGTCTCTAACCTGACAACCAATATCTTGATACACCTTTTTTGCTCCCTCTTCATATATCTTCCTGCATCTCACTCTCCATTTTTAAGATATACATATTATATTTTGCCCCTCTCTGGAAAAGTAGCACTGGACACCGATGGTATATTGTTTGTATGCTAGAGAATATCTTGAAACAGTTACTATTTAAGATATGATTTAAGGCAATGCTCAATACAAATTGAAAGAAAAAAGTTCGCTTTTGGTAGAGGATATTCATCATCAGTCTTTAAAAGACCATCGTTAGACATAGACATTCCCAGGATTCGCCACACTTCTTTATCATGGGTGTCGCAGAGCCAGTACTTTCTGAATTCGTCAAGTTAATCTCTCCATCAAGTATTCTGACAGACTCATTTTCACAAGAGATCTCTTGAGATCCATGTTGTGAGTAGTGATATCCAGCAGTTATCTGAAATTCTTATAACATAACCGGCCCATTGCCATTTGAGTTTTCTGATGGATTTGATGATGTCTCAGACTCCTGTTTTTTCCGTGATATACTGAGCTGTCTTGTGATCTCTCCATGTGAGGTTGAGTATAATTCTTTCATGTGCACGTTGCATGGTTCTCAGTTTGCGGGTCTGTCTCTTGGTTAGGTTCTATGTTTCAGCTCCATAAGTGACTATCGGGAGAATGCACTGGTTGTATTACCCTTCTTTCTAGGATTTTTGAAGGTTGAGCTTGCTCCACTAAAGGCCTGCCATCCTAGAGTGACTCTTCGCTTGATTTCTTCTTCTTTTGAGGGTTGACTTTTCTTTATGAGTCTTTTAGTTGGATTGAAATAAGTCTGCATGTCAAATATCGGCCTCCTCAGTAGCCTGGAATGGTTCTAATTTTGGTGAGGGTCATTGTTTTTACAGGGGGAAATAAAGTTGGTATTGGAGTAGGAGTTTAACAAAAGAACAAGATGTAACCTAATAGAATGCGCATAAGGTAGAGGAATGTTTCCTCTGATTCCAAGAATATTTTTACCTATATTTAGAGACTCGGAAAACACTTCCCGGAAGGTAGTCGGCAGAGGATTTTCTACAATATCCAAGATTAGATAACCATGGAACAAGTCTTGTTAGTCACTCATAAAAACCGTCATGAGACCAATGTTCTTTGGCAGCATGCTGTGTTAGGGGCAATCAATCAATAAATTTTTTTACTTTCCGTTAGGCAACAATGATTAACTTACATCTCTTGCTTTTTGTTGATTTGATAAAAATTCAAGACAAAAAACAAACTCGCAGACATAAACTGAGGAACTAACTTAGCATAAACTTACATTACAAATTTAATTCCCACCACTAAGAAACCTTTGAGTTGGGGTTAGAAATAATTTTCTTCTTGCCTTAATAAGGTGTAAATGTGTAAATTTCCAACCTGCTAGCTTCTTCGGGGCAGCTTGTCATCCAGACAGACTGATGCACTTAAAACTGGAGAAACCTATGAAGACAATTTTGCAGGATAGTCTCTAGTATAATATCAGGAATTTATAGGATTTTTCTTAAAATGTCATCAATGCATTTCAAGTCATAAAATAGCCAAAAATGAAACCTCAACGACTGGGCTACAGAACTATGTCAAATATTCCGACAAGAAGTTTTACTGATTCAGCATGTCAAGTGCAGGTCACATCAGATGTGCAATTCTATTTTGGGTTGTTATGTAAAATATTCGGATATAAGTCTCTTTTCCTCGAGTTACAGAATAGACTATTTGAACCCAGTATGTTTTGTTTTGAGAGGAAGAGAATGTACGTACATATTTTCTGGGGATCTGAGAATTCCACTTAAATTTTGACATTTTTCGAAAATCAAGTGAAGAGTCAGCAGATAGGAGAGCCATTCGCCCACACTCATTGTTCTGACCCTGCCAAAAGATTGCAATATGTTTTGGTGGATGCCTGGGTCTGCCAATGGTCTAATAAATTCAATGATTTTATGTTGTTGTTGTCCATCCATTCTAAAGTTAAGGATACAATCACTCGGGACAATGTGTCAACTATACCATCTATTTCAGGATCCTTGTGCTGAGGAACCATACAATCAGTACAAACAGTGCCATATTTACCATGAGTCACTTGAGGCATAGGTCTCAGAGGTCCCCAGACTCTAAGGGAACCCATGGTGGATCTAGGGAGCCCAAATTACACTCATTCACTCTTTTTCTTCCTCTCTCTCTCTCTTGTGTATGAATAAAATGAAAAATAGAATTTTTTTGCAGATGTTTTATTCTCTGTTGATCCCATAGAAGTTTGTTTTAGAAACTGACAAAATAGGTTTCAAGTTGGTCCTGCTGGTTGGCTCGCAGTGTATGTACGTATCACACATACAGGCTGCAATATTGGAGTTAGAGGGATGAAATTTCCAACATGTACTCATTATTATGTCTAGAAAAAACATTTTGGCCCTCCTCTCCTCCCATTGGTTTTTAGAGTGGGATCCAATTTACAATATAAGTTTATGCTAGTTTGATTCCTTTCATGCTTGTTTTTGGAAAATTTAGACAATTTAATGATCACTACCCAACAAAAGACAAGAGAAACACCTTATCCACTGACCAACCTTTTTTCTAATTTTTAATTGATTACCCCAGATTATGGTTTCCATTGAGTAACTAATCTGTTCTCTTTTCTCTCTTATTTGGCTCCCCTAACTCTAGGACCAAAAGTTAGAGCTAAATTCTGGACTTATATACCTAGTTTCACAGTAAATAGTTACAATCAATTCAGTTTTTTCTGCTCTTGTTATCTATACTAACAGAAATACCCAGCATTGCCCAGAGCAAAAATGACTTAAAATGTAACCAAACAGGGAAAATATATTCTTTGATATAATTTTTTTTACCAATGAAGAAAAAAGAGGATCATTTTCACTATGTACACATGAAAATGTAGCTGTAATGAAAGAAATAATTCTGATGCTCAAATGATGTTGTCACTTAATTTGAGTGGGCATCAGGATACATTAAGTTTCTCCCAATGGATACCAGGATGCAACCCAAGAACCACGAATTCAGAGATGTCCATGGAAAAAGCATGGACAGCTTGGGTAAAGGCCAGTAATCTTGAGAGATTGTCCGTGTGTTTTGTTGTAATTTACAGATGATGTCCAGGTGATCTCTCGTGTCATCCAGTATCAACCTTACATTTCCAATAAATTTTGCCATGTAATGATACATCTAAATGCAAAATTTCTGCATTTTATGTGCAATATTTTGGTCAATAACTCTGCGAGAAACGATTGGAAATGATTTATGGTGACCTCATGTAACCCAGATGTCAAAATCACATTTCCTAATACTTTGGCGGTGAAAGAATCTAGCTCTATGCCAAATTTCAGTTTCATAGGTGCTAAATTGTCGCCAAAAACTTGGACAATTGTTTTTAAATGACCACTGATGACCTTGGATGACCTCAGTATCAAATAGATTGCAATCTTTGTCATGTGTAGATGTATACATATACTAGATTTCAGCATCTTTAGAGCATGATTGTGGTCTACAACTCTGAAAATTGGCTTGAAATTACCTGTGGTAACCTCAAATGATCTCCAAAGTCAACCTCACACAGCCTATATTTCAAGCTGACTTCCACGTTTCAGTCTGCATGCAAAATATTATGCTGATAGGCATTGAAGTTTTCATGGAGGAAAGGTATGAATGATCTGAACAAAAAGACTTGAATATTGATATATATATATATATATATATATATATATATATATATTGGGAGGCCCTGAGCACAGAAGCCCACAATATATCATTTACACACATTCTCCGCTAATCCTGACATCAGTGACAGAGAAAAATAGTTGTTGTCTATGGCTGGTTTTGACAATTTTCCTCATCTTTGTTGTTTTGTTTTTCACAACATTTTGGAAGTGTACCCGCCTGTCTTCCTTAGGTGTACATTCTGCAATGCCACTGAATCCTTGTCTGGCACAAGGCCCCAAAAGGGATGTAGTTAATAAGGAAAAACTCACAAGCATTGATTTCTCTAATTTTTAGGAGCAACATGTACAGTAATTTTACGTTGTTCTAATTTGTTTGTTCTAATTAAAAGTATGCACATACTGAATGTTCATTTTGTTGTAGGCTTGTGATTGTTTCAAAATAATTTTGGCAAAGTCTCTGATGGCAAATATAACTATATCAGTATGTTTTAATGTAATACGAGTATGATTGCATTCTGTGAAACAAAGCATTTAATCAAGATTTTATTCTATACTTTGAACTATTCGATCAGTTTGTTGTTCCATAGCAT
This sequence comes from Thysanoteuthis rhombus, assembly GCA_963457665.1. Classification (NCBI taxonomy): domain Eukaryota; kingdom Metazoa; phylum Mollusca; class Cephalopoda; order Oegopsida; family Thysanoteuthidae; genus Thysanoteuthis; species Thysanoteuthis major. The sequence continues at coordinate 4,394,737 of OY735201.1, read as the reverse complement.
AAAACTTCAACGAGTATTTCTTCTTTTCATATGACGTAATATTGAAATAAACTAATATCAATAGAATCCATCAATTCACAATTAATAATATTTCCAATTCGTATGATTATAATATATCATCATTACAGAAACCATCAACCAAAACTGTCACCAAAATTTTTTTAAATGGTTTAGCTGGTTATGTATGCATGTGTGTATGTATCAAATATACAGGTTGCACCAATGGAGCTAGAGGGCTGAAAATTTGAACGTTTACTTCTTATAATGTCTAGAAAGAATTTTTATTTTCCTTGTTTATTGAAAAGTGCCCCCTCTAAATAGGTTTTTTAGTTGGGGGTGGGAGTGGGGTTGGGTTCGATTTGCAATGTAATTTTTTTCCTAAATTGGTCCCTGGTCTATGTCTGGCAGCATTCATGCTTGTTTTTTTTTGGAAATTCAGACTTAATTAGTGATCACTGCCCAACAAAAGGTCAGAGAAGTAACATTCTTTGAACAACCTTTTTTCCCATTTTTTAACTGATCAACCCCAACAGGGTGTGCTACCAAAAGACGTTGGTAATGTGATAGTTTCTATTGAGTGACAAATCAGACCTATTAAACCTATAATTAAAAGTACGATGATCATTAATATTAATTACTACATTATCACAGGTAACTAATTTTCTGTGCACATATTAATTTCCTTTGTGCATTGATTGCAAAATGTGTGTGAACGTGTGCATAAATATACCCGGGAGGGAATCGTGCTAACAACTGAACAGATAATTTCTCTGTGTGAAGTGCTCAGAAATTTGTTGCACAAGGCCAACTATGGCACCAGTCCACATCCCTTGAGCACTTCGTAAGAACTGGGCTCACTCTTAATGGCTTGCAAGACGAGTATGTTCCCTATTATAAAATGTCAGCCCGGAAAGTATTCAGCCTTTTCAAATATCTTGAGAACTGGTTGCCATTTTGGATATCCTCCTACCTCATAACTCTTACCTGTACACAGTGTCTGCAAGAGAGATTTTATATGGGGCTGCAAAGCTGTATTGGCAGCTCTAACACACACACATACTGACAAACAGCCTCGTCCTTTAGTCATCCTGATTTTATTTCCTATAACCCTTGCAGCATGCCATACTATATTTGCTTGACGGTAAACGTTAGTCAACCTATTTTATCAATGGACATATCATAGCAAATTTCAATTCACAGTTCTACCCTTAAAAAGTCTTGGGCCCTCCCATCATTCCAGGCCCCAGTTTAATGCACCAGCAGCACCAACTTCTGTCAGAGGCACTGCGTATTCATACATAAAACTTAGGGGATTAACACCCTACACTTTTAAACGTACTCCAATTTACATTAGAGAAGAATATTTTGGGTATTTGCAGAAGTAAACCAATATTTGACACTAGGCCCCATTCTTAGAGCATCCATCAAGAAGCAAATTCACTAGCAATAGTTTATTTGAAGAAAAGACTAACTCTTTCTTCTTACCAAAAGCTCAAAATGGAGTTATTTAAACTGTGCGATGAAGAAGTTTGTTGATATTTAAATGCATTCATTTTTATAAGTTGTAAAGTAAGAGAGACAACTCCCATTCAGATATACAACCTGTGATGAAGTCCTGCTTCCCTTTATATCCATCAGCTCAGTGATCCTTGTCAGTTTCAAGTCTGGTCAAGACCGGGACTTTATTCTTACAAGGTTATATGATTACCCGTTCAGCAAGATGCAATCTTATCAAAGGGATAGTTCCACCTTAATAACACAGCTTACTGAATTATCAGCTCAGCACACAGGTTCTCCACACCATTTGCTCATACCAGGAATCAAACCTGGGCCCTTCTACATGTGGAATAGACATGCTAACCATTACACTACATGTGCAGATGTCACAGAATCGAGAGCTTTATCAGATGAGCAACGATCCTCGAATCACTGCAATAAATTCATTTTTTCTTTCTTCTTATTGATCAATAAGTGGATGCCTTTCTCTGACTTCAAAGAGCTTTTAAAGGCTTCATTTGATTAGCATTGCCAGTCTTTACTAGAGCATTAGCCTGTGGTGAAACAATAAATTAATGTTCCATAAAATAGAGTCAAATCAATGACACAAAAATTATTTCCACAACATTTCTCCCGAAGCTTTTCCAAAATATTCCTGGTCTCTCTTGGTACAAAACCATTTAGCATTTTGGTGGAATGAAAAAACTGTTCATGGAAATATCTTAAAAGTCAATGACTAAAAAAAGAATTTAGTTTTCAACTGAAATAATTCAGAGTTTCTAACAATAAAATCCACTGAGAGAAGTTTTGAATCTGATTCATGATTCTCTTTGTCAATAATCAAAGCATGATTTACTGTTTAGGTGTCTGATGTAGAGATTCACAAAGGGGGCACTACTACCCTTTTTGGGGTTCTGGAAGACTCAAAGAGGTCATTCAAAGTCAAGGGGCCACATGTGGTGAGGGGGGGGGGGCATTAGAAGACAAGGGGTAATGAGATGGATCAAGGGGCAAGAAATAACAATTAATTTTTCTTTGTATTCTTTCAGATACTTTTTTTACAATAATTATTTTGGGTTATAAAATAAATACTTAAATTGAAAAAAATATGAAAATTTGATTTTCATAGTATCATTTTTTACCATCTTCACAGGTGAAGGAAGCCCATATGAGATGTATGCCATAAAAGTGGGAGGTGGTCCCCAAAAGCTTAGAAACGCTGCTGTTGTACAATCACCATAGGAATAATCTATTGGTTTTACAAACCAGCAGTTATGAATTTGATCAATGCTCAGTGTACTCTAAATATAACCTGCGTAAAATTGGAAGTTTGTTCAACGAAAATCTAAATTCCCATGCCAAATAGACAGTAGACAGATCTGGTTAATCACTCAATAGAAGCTGTACGAAGACCAACGTTTTTAGACAGCATCATATTGGTGGTGATCAATTAAAAAATTTTTAAAAAGGGTTAAGCAATGAATAAGATACTTCTCTCAACTTTTGTTGGGCAGAGATCAGTAAGAATCAAAATTTTCAAAAAAACAAGTGTGAATGCTGACAAACACAAACTAGTTGACTAATTTAGCATAAACTTACATTATAAATCAGACCATCCCACTAAAAACCTACTTCAAATTGCTTGCCAACCAGTTAGAATCATTTTAAAACTCAAGAAACCTACAATGACAGTAATGGTTGATGGTTTCTAATAAGACCCATAAATACTATTTTGCAATTTACTCCGGACAGAGAAATTGCATCGAATTTCACCCAAAAATATATTATACGACAATGGCTACAGAATGTACACATTTTGATTTACTAACGGAAAGATTGATATTTTTCAGAATCCGTCTCTGGATGTAAAAATTATATTCCATCAAACAATATATCCTCCCGTCAAAAATGTCATTCTCTATAAGTAAATATATACATGCAGATGTGAATAAAGTATAAGCGGGATATAAAATAATGTGTTTTCTAGCGGATGAAAATTGTAAATCATTTTTAAACGTTAGTTATAAATATTGTTGTCAAAAGTGAGGATGAAATAGTCTTATGGTTAAAACTCCAGGAAATAGAGCAAGGGAAATGGATTCAAGTCCTGATCATCAATGATCATGGGAAAAGCATGAATACAAAAACCTTATATCTATTGCCTCTGAAGTGAGAATATAATTATTTCTCTTGACTTCATCACATAGATTGTTACATCATCTTATTTGTATGTTTTAACTCTTGGCAGAAGAATTAAAATATGTCTTTTTTAATAATCAACAATTTATTCCAATTCATACTTCTTCAGTAATGTTAAGTCTTAAATTCATAAAATGCTTAATACTGCTCATAATAGTGTAATTCTGCTATAAATGGAATAAACAATATTTGAATCGTAACAATGTGTCTAGTACCCCTGAAAGAGAAACTGCAGATAAGGGGTACCTCTAAAAGAGAAACTATGAATTGTATAAATCATATCTAAAAAAAAAAAGTTCTCATCTATAATCCCATGCTTATGAATGCTGATGACGTAATTTCATATCTATCATGAAAATTGATTAAAAAAAGGGATAAATAATTGTTCTTTCATGATATCAACTAACCAAGGACTATCAAACCTTCTTATAGAGATGTGTTTGAACACATCTAAAAATGATAGAACTCTTTTGTGCATGGCATAAAGGGAAAGTTTCATTTTTAAATCCTGAAGGTCAAATGAATTTTGATCAGTTGTTATTTCCCTTGAAATTCGAATTGTTATGATGAATTAAAGAGTTGAGAGATGATATACATGTGGACAAATAGACATATATGCTTGTATGAAAGAGGAAGAAGATATTGTAGATTTTACAAATCCATAGAATGCAGTGTTGCATACTATGTAGTGAGGGTCTTCTTAAGAGCAGAGAGCATGTCCCTTCAGAAATTCAGTGAAGCAGATTTTAATTCCAACGTCTTGCACTTGAGACAAACTTGATATGATGTCCGTAGCCAAAAGGATGCAGAAATGAAATCAGACTAAGATAAATCAATAGAGAACAGAGATTGTTTTGTATGTGTATATATATATATATATATATATATATATATATATATATATATATATATATATATATATATATATACATATGTTTGTGTGTGTGTGTGTGTGTCTGTATGTAAATATGATGCATTGAGATACATATGGACACAGACAGATAAGGCTGGCCACAGAATTGAAAAGGATATTTCCCACAGTGTGCAGAGGTTGGTGTTCAAGCACATTTGAAAGCCAGGATTTTGAATGCGAATTTTCTAGGCAGACCGTCTCCATTTGTAGAACTGATGTAATATATTCATCCTACCTCCATGTCTCCTACCATACTGAGCTGACATTATTGAATGTTGATAGGTTGATAAAAAGTGATTCATGCAGTCAAATTCAAAATTATAAGGAATAATAGGTCTCTTGACAGCATGTGGGTGATCAATTAAGATTGGGAAAACGGGTGGTTAAGAGTTACCTCCCTTGACTTTTGCTAGATCACCAATAAGTCTAGCTTTCAAAAAAATAAGTATGAACACAGCTGGACATGAAGTAAGGAACAAATTTAGCATAAGATTACGTTGTACCCCCACACGTACACAATAAACTTATATGGGGGGAGGTAAAAAAAACAAAAAAAACGCTTTTAATTACATGTTAAGGTGTAAATATAAAAATTTTTAGCCCTCCAGCTCCAATGGTACATTCCGTATGCATGACTCATAGATAAATAGAAGGCCAACCGATCAGAATCACTTGAAAATCAAAGAAACCTATGTTGACAGTTTCTAATAAAGATAAATGATTGAATGACTGAGATAGATTAATAGAGGAGCAGATATGATATCAAATCAATGTAACCCCATAACCTGACCAACCAGCAAAGTGGGCTACAGATTTTTCTCTCTTTGATTGTAAAATTTTGGGTCTACGGACTTGAAAATATGCATTAGTACACGACTAAGCACCATCTGAGTATTTTTTTTTTAATTTTTGATCCTCTTTTTTATCATGTTAAATGTATTCAATAGATCATTTCAAATTAAAAAAAAACTATCTTTTAAATATAGTTTTTTGAGAATTTTTTAGACAATTAATAGTGGTACATGTGTGGTCTCTGGTGATTCATTTATGTGTGATACAGATATATTTTCTTATTCTACCATTTTTTAATGCTTTATTTTTCCTTTGAGACATTGTTGATTACCTGATGTCTTTCATCTCTTTTCAGTGTGACAGTGGATGCCTTAGCTTGTGCCAAACCTGAATGGCCACTCTGTCCAAAGAACGTGCAGCTCTTATGGCAGGCAATGGATTCAGGACTTACATTTCTCTGCACTGAAAAACTGGATGGTAAGTTTGTCTCTCTTCATACAATTTAACTCCTTTCACTTGCTGAATCAAACAGTCGGCCATATTGTTTTTGCTAACAGATTCCAAGTCACAAAGAAAAGCAGTTCATTAACAGTGGAACTCTTCAATGGATAGAATTAAAAAGTAATGGAACTCTTTAGTGAACTAAATAGAAATCTTTTCTTTTTAAATGATGGTCAAAGAAGGATTATTTCAAACAAGAGTTATTTCTTTTGATATATATCCCTTCATAAATTTTATTAATACATGTTAACTGCTATAAATTACAGTATGCAACCCTCAAAAAAGTGTACTATAAGTAACTTTCAAGAAATTGCTTGCAATTTCAGTGATAAGAAATTATCACTATCATAAGCTGATTTCCTCTGTTTAACTCTGTTTTCTCAAAAAAGTGCTTTTTGGGGGTCTCTATGGTTATTCTGAGACCAAGGATGCCTAAATCTTGTATTTTTTTTAGATAATTTTAGATGCAAGATCTATTTTTTAATAATTAGTTCTAGTACACACTCGGGCAATGGCGATTCTCTTATCTGAGGTACAGATATTCTTTAGTCTTTTTCAGGTGTAAGCTCAGTCCAGTAGTCTTGAGAAATCATTTAGTACTTCTTATTCATATTGGGGGTCAATACAAAACTATTTGAAAATAATAATTTGGTAATGTCATGGTGGACTTTGTAATGTCCCCCTAACAGGCAGAAAAAACTAGTGTTAAAAATAGGCATTGTTTTTTTTATCACATGTGTTTCTCATAAACACAACTAACATTGGTGTACAAGACACAAGGCAGGCAGGATTGAGCAATTTCTCCCCATGCTGTTAGGACAACTGATATTTTTCCTGCAAAAAGAAGCAGAGACCAATATTTCTTTCTAGTTGTATGTTGCGAGATTTCTACTATCGGTGTACTATTGATTGATAAAAAGACTTTTAGAAATTAATAATCATGTTTTTAATCTGTGTAAAGTTTCAGGCAAATCAAGCCCTCTGCCCCCCTTTAACAAAGAGTTCCTATAAGCCCTTTACAACTAACACGAAATCTACATACTCTGTTGTGTAACTTTTTGTTAGACTGGAGTGTTCTCCTTGAGATGAAAAAAGAGAAAAAAATACTGTTGAAAATTATATCTTGACTTCCAGTCAGGAATGACCTCCCACTTGCTACATCAGCGTGTGAGGAAACCTTCAACTCATACCCTGAGCTCAGATTGGACTTTTTTATTTCATTCTAAAATTTATATACAGCTTGGTTGATAAAAGATCTATCGATTGTTACTAACTCTTAAATTCATGAACTGCATGTAACCGCTTGTAATTGACAGTAGAACACTTCAATGAATAGAATTGAAAATAATGGAATTCTTCTGTGAATTGAGAGAACAATTTTTTCAGACGTGTCCACACATCTCTATTACATGCTTTTCTGTCAGTTCCACTCATGTTAAGCAACAAGAATAGGAAAGAAGGAAGAGGTGTGATCTTATTAAAAGGAATGATGCATTAAAGGAAATCTATTCCAATCAATTCTTTTTTACTTGTTGCTAATGATGTCATAACAGAAAAAAAAAACCAAAATGACCACTAACAATTTTCATTGAAAATGATACTTACAGTATATTTCATATTGCAATATTTCACAAGTATGAAAATCAATTGAATCTAAGATTATTTGCTCTGTCTCTCCTCCTCCTCCACTTCCTTCAGCTACGACTACCACCACAGATGGTGGACACATCATTTAACTTATGGTTCTTGTTTTAAATTCACCCAATTATCTAAGAATCATTTTAATCAGAAGTTATTTCCCATGATGTCAATTTTCATTTTTTCCATATGAATTGAAAGGTTAATCTTCATGTGATGTTGATCATACTCAAGATCACTTGGTGAGGTTGCAAGACACGAGTCAGAGATATCATAGAAACTATAAGAAAATTCAAATGTCAATGGTTCGGTCATGTTGTGAGAATGGTAGACTACCACTGGGCATCATGACTCATAATGTTGATCACCAGAGATCATATGCAAAACTCTGGCCGGCAAAATAGGAGATGGTATGACAAACAAGACAAGTTCAAAAAGTATTGGGTCCATGAAGCCCATGATAGAGAAGTCTGGTGAATCTTGGAGATGATGATGATGATGAAAGTTTAATAGAGGGCATTCCATTATAATCACTAAGCTACCTCTAAAGATCACCACGTGTAATATTGCAGGGATTGCCAAGTAATGTACAAGCCAAATGTTGTGTTAACAGTAACAAAAATAAAGATAGTAATACAGAAAACATTGTTAATTGATCATCATTCTGATGATGTCAGAGACTATGTGCACATTTCATAGCAACCTTCAAGTGAATGATTTTGCATCTCTTGAATTCATATTCAAACATTGCATGCCAACATCAAAGAAAATAACCTCTGATCAAGATTATCCCCCTTTAACCATTACCTTTGTTAAAATTTGTTTTTTTTTCTATTTAATTCTCAGAAGATTTCTATTACTTTTGATTCTATTCATTGGAGATTTTCAATGTCAATAACGTAGGGTTTATGAATTTAAGAGTTAGATTGGAAGGGTTGTTGTACTGGGATGCAATGGCAGGCCTATGGTTGGTTTCACAAGGGTGGTGCATCAAGGAGTCACCTCCCCTCCTTCCAGGTTATCTAGAATTTTGGTAATCTTTTGTACTAATACTATTCATTATTCATCATGATTCTTGTGGATAACTGAATCTGATGGCATAAGCCTAAAAATCCACTGAGATCATACAACTAAATATATGAAGAAAAAATGGAGAAATATCTCTCTATTGAAAATTCTGGATCCGTCACAAAATTTAATCAACTCTTTCTTACCCCATCACCTACTCTTCCTCAGAATGTCATTGAAATTCACTGAGGACTTTCAGAGATATCGGATGGACGGATAGATGTTTTATTAGGAAAAAGTCACCAATAAAAGATACAGGAAATCTTTGAGCAGTGATCATGGTGTCAACCCCCACCCTGACTATATCACCCAGGATGGGCTGCCCTCTCCGCCCTCTGCTTCGTTTGCCACCCACAGGGATGATCCCATTCTCAACATTCAAGGTTGGCTTCCAATGGTACAATGAGATGTGACAACTGTGGCCTTTTTAGCTGCAAAAGTTGCCAAAAAGGAGGTTGAGTTTTACCACGTCTCTGCCTTAGGGACTTCATTACTGGTAAGTTTTTCTGTCAGAGTAACTTTCACTTAGTTTGACTGCCTTACAAGGCTGAAGAGCACCTACTGACTTGATATTTACCTATTTGCTCAGTGAAGTGAGTTAATCCCTTTCTCAAGGGTATTAATATGGAATGAATGTGAGCAGCCACGGTCCAAACTTAAAATTGGTTTGCCAATTCTGTTCACCATGGCAATAACCATTATACCACACAACATTTCTATAATGAGCAAAGTTTATAAAATATTTGTACCTTGTATAAATGAATCACTACGTATGTACCAGAACTAATTACCTAGAATTATCTAAAAAATTATTCTTAAAGTATAGATTTTTCATCTAGAATTGTCTAAAAAATATAGATCTTTCATCTGAAATTGTCTAAAAAAATTTACATGTTTTATCTGAAGTTGTCTAAAAAACATTGATCTGTTATCGAAAATTGTCTAAAAAATATAGATCTTTCATCTGAAATTGTCCAAAAAATGTACATGTTTTATCTGAAGTTGTCTAAAAAACATCGATCTGTTATCTAAAAATGTCTAAAAAACATAGATCTGTTATCTAAAATTGTCTAAAAAAAATACCGAAATGGTCATAGAAACCTGAAGAAGCACTTTTTTGAAAGAGAAAAGAAGAAAAAAATGTGTTTTAGATGGTTGTGCCGAGTAGTATACTCATGAATATTTTCAAGGTTGTAGTTCCTGAAATGTGACCCGGAGCACTTGGAGACACACAAACAAAAACAGACGTGCAAAGAGTGAAGATTCCCAAGACCACTTGGCTGGTTGGTCGGGCGATTTTTGGGGCTACGGTGATTCAATAACTAAACAGTTAGTGCTCTCAAGTTTGGGAAAGATTCCAAGTAACAATCAAAAGTAGATCCTCTAGAGAAAACATTGGCACAGTCTTATAAAAAATATCCTAGACACTCTTGGTAAACACCTAATAAAGCCAACAATTTACTCTAAGTTCAAAGGAGAGTGACCAATATTCTAGGATACTGATTCCGAATCTGGGGCAAATGACCTGTAAGGGGTACATTTGCATATATTGGGGATCAATTTGGAATTTGATTGTGAAGAGCAAAAAGTATCCAATGGCTTGAAACTGAGTTGGGTTACAGCTTAACTGATTAATTCCCAATTATACTATTCTATTATTCTCGGACCCCTTTCAGCTCCAGAAAGGAGTAAGACGAGGTGATACCAGCTCACCCAAACTCTTCACAGCCTGCCTTGAGATGATCTTCAGAAGACTAGACTGGGAGAGTACAGGAATCAGAATAGCAACCTCAGATTTGTGAACAACATTGCCCTTTTTCGCAGAGAACCTACATGACCTCCAACTTATGATACATAAACTAAATGAAGAGAGCAAGAAAGTCGGCCTACACATGAACTTCAGCGAGACGGAGATCATGTGCAACAACCACAGCGGAGATGAAAACACCAAGATCAAAATCGAGGATAAAGAAATGGAGAAAGTAGATCACTACATCTACCTAGGACAACGAATCTCCATGAGACCCTCAAAAGAAGAAGAAATCAAGCAGAGAATCATAGTAGGATTTGGCAGAGCAAGCTCAATCATCAAAAATGAGAAGATCCCATTAATCCTAAAAAGAAGGGTGTATAACCAATGCATACTCCCAATAGTCACTTATGGAGCTGAAACATGGAACCTAACCAAGAGACAGACCAGCTAATTGAGAACCAAGCAATGTGCACATGAAAGAATTATGCTCAACGTCACATGGAGAGACCATAAGACAGCACAGTGCTTCGGGAAAAAAACAGGAGTCAGGGACATCAAAGAATCCATTAAAAATCCCAAATGGCAGTGGGCTGGTCATGTTGCAAGAATGGCAAACAACTCATGACATGGTTCCCCGAGATCACATGCACAACCAAGGCTGGCAGAATATAAGATGTAGAGATGAACTAGACAAATCCAGGAAGTACTGTCTCCCTAACGCCCATGATAGAGAAGTGTTGCGAATCCTGGGGAATGTCTATGTCCAATGACAGACGTTGAAAGACTGATGATGATGATGATCTTCATTATCATTATTTATCAATGCTACTATGGATCTGATGGTAACTAAGTAACTACTGATAGATAAAAACAGTAATGAAGTAATTGCATCATTGTTACTAAATTATGCATAATAAAGATAATGTAAAAATGTTAGTGATTTCCCTCATGTTTATTAATTAGTAATTTTTAATCACCGTGAACCACAACAGACCAGTTTAATCAGGGTTGGTATGTTCAGTTTAGTCATTTGTTCTGACATTCATATATATCTAACAATCAAGATTTTAGCATTCACAGAAGAAACTTGAAATTTAGCACACACTCTCCTTTCAAAGAATAAGGTAAATGTTTATTTTGAATATTCCCATCCAAATTACACATTCTCCTTTCAAAGAATAAGGTAAATGTTTATTTTGAATATTCCCATCCAAATTACACACTCTCCTTTCAAAGAATAAGGTAAATGTTTATTTTGAATATTCCCATCCAAATTACACACTCTCCTTTCAAAGAATAAGGTAAATGTTTATTTTGAATATTCCCACCAAAATTACACACTCTCCTTTCAAAGAATAAGGTAAATGTTTATTTTGAATATTCCCATCAAAATTACACACTCTCCTTTCAAAGAATAAGGTAAATGTTTATTTTGAATATTCCCAACCAAATTAGGTTTTTAGTGTGGGTCTTCAACATGTATGTTCAAACCTGCTTATTTTTGGAGAATTCAGGTCTTTTCCAGTGATCAGAGCCCAACAAAAGGCGAAAGTAGTAACTTATCCTTTTATTGGTCCTTTTTTTCCAACTTTTTAATTGATCACCACCAACATAGCTTTTACGGATGGCAGTGATTCATAATTTCCCTTGGAATTCTAGTTTTACTCGTCTCTTTGAACATATTTTCCTTGATTAGAGACTTTAAATTTTGGTAAATTTCTGAATTTACCATATATCATCATACTTTTTCAAATTCAGATTTGTTTTACCATAAAGAGGGAATACCCAAAATTTTGAGCTGTCAAGGAAGGGCACAGAGCAAAGAAGGTTCAGAAGTACAGATCTAGGATTCAAGAAGTTGTCTCCCTTTGTATATTCACTTGTCAGTCTGTTTGTCAGGCACCCACAACATATCAACGATGGTTGTTATTTGTCCATCTAACAAGTAAGAAATAGGATTTGTCTGAGTGAAACGAACTTGTCAGACAAACGCTTCACCTTTACTTGAACGCAGACCAGAAGAAAAGTAGATAGCTTTGTCAATTTGTGTGCAGGAAAACAAAAGGCTTCAAATGAATATATATGAGTGGCTATACATGATGAGTGCCCAACAATCCGTTTTTGAAAAGTCGATGTTTCCGATATTTTTGTATCTACAAAACTCTGGGGTTTTTTTGTTTTATTTTGATGCTTCAATACACAGCATTATGAATCTGACGTGAGATAACTGACTTGATTTTGATCACAAATGATGGATGAAAATAGTATGATCCAATATAAAAACATTTTTGCTATGGGTTTCGCGTTGGGCACTTATCATTTTTAGCCACTCATATGTTCTTTGAATACTAGCATGATTCTTTATGCACATTGATAAACCTCTGACAAAAATTGTGGAATCAACAAGGATATTCACCAAGCTTTGTTACTTTATAGCATATAAATGAACAACAGATAGGATATAAAACACTTTTTGCTTAATAGCTAAACATTCTGGCTTCATGAAATATCATTGAAACAAAAAAGATTCAATTATCTAAATTAATTATATATTTTTCCCCTAATCAAATAGAGGAAAAAATTATTTAAGTTGTCAATAAATGTAAGTAGACTTTTAACTGCCCTTCATCAAAAGCAAGTTGAAACATTTCCATACTTTAGGGGATCAAAATTCTTTTAATGGAAGCTTTAGTCCTTTCTTTTATGAACCTGTGATAGATGGGCACTTTAACTAATATGAACAGAGACACAAATGCACACACACACACACACAACAACACACACACACACACACACACACACACACACATATATATATATATATATATATATATATATATATATATATATATATAGTGAGTGCAAAAAGTATCTGATACAATTCAAAAAGTTTGTTTCAGCATCCTTACTCCCCACTAAGATTGAAAGTATTTGGACCAAAGATTTCTGATTATTGTAGATAACTCTTCAATGTATAGTTTTGTTCCAATGGTTCTTAGATATGAAATTTTTCAATCTTTGATCCAAATTCTTTTAATTTTGAAAGGATGTTAACATAAACTTTCTGGAATATTTTGATACTTTTTGCATTCACACTGTACACACTCACAAACATTATATATATATATATATATATATATATATATATATAGCCACACTGAAGAGTTGTAATACAACGAAACAGCTGTCTGTGGATGACACAATAATATATATGTGTGTATACATATACATGTGTATGTATATATGTATATATATGTGTGTGTGTGTATATATATATATATATATATATATATATATATATATATAAATAATGGAATGAAGGATTTGCTGCACAAATAAGTTTATGTTTCTGCCCTGTTTGGGTTTTTCAGGCAGATGATTTCATTTATTCTAGATCCCTATTTAGTACAATTTTTTCAGAGAGGGTGGTCTTTTTTTCTGGCTGTAGAACCTTCCTGTTATTCCATTTATGTATCTTTTTTTTTTCTTTCTCTCCCTTGTTAAGTTGTTGGTCACTAATCGTTGTTTTTCTGTTTTTCACACAGGAGATACTTTACTGTATCATTATTTCTTATTTCATTATTTCTTTAGCTCTTCTGTAAATTAACTTAATATTTAATGTTAAATAAAAATGAATATATGAATCAAACCCATCACATATCAGATATTGCATTATATGATATTATATTATACTGCATTCCTGATTTGAACTTTATATATATATATATATATATATATATATATATACATACATATATATACTCTCATAGAATGTACCTAATTTTTCTTAACTTACATACTAATGTGTATAATAAACACCCGTTTTGCATTGATGCAC
>OY735201.1:4370538-4373038 GCA_963457665.1 Thysanoteuthis rhombus | reverse complement strand
TCACTCATCATATATTGAATTATTGATTTGTACTTTGGTTCATATATATGTGTATATATATATATATATACAAAAATAACTGGGTTATTCATGTGTGGATTGGCCATAAAGCTATAATAGTGGATAATTAATTTTTGATCATTCAAGTATTCTAATTCTATTTTTTCTCAAGTCATAACATATTTCAAGATGTTCTAAAGGGTGATCAGACATTGTCTGAAGACAAAATGTCATGTGAGGAAAGTCATCAATAATATCATTTTATTAAAAAAAGTAAGAAAAAAGTTTGGCCAAATTTGACAAATCTGGCCTTTTTAAAGAGCATTTGGCTATGGTTTAGTTTAGCCACATTTAAATCTAATTAGCAAACTATTTTGACTTTGTTTCAGTAGTAATTTTGATAAGTTTTTTGTGTTTGCTGCTATTATTCAGATGTTTTGTAAACAATCATAATATTTGTTTATTCATTAGACCATTTTTAGCCATTTGAGTGATTTTTTCACTGAAAATGTCTACGAATATCTAGCAACTCTGCTTCTCCTTCCTCTCTATCTGCAATGTTATCACAAAGTTGGATACATCTAGAAAAAGATGAAGGAAAAGGAAGGAGAGAGACTCACTGAATCACTCATAAGTCACTCTTTCTTTAACTCATTCAACAAATTTTTCTTTCTTTCAATCACTAAATCACTAATTTGTTCAACCTCTTTTCTTTTCAAACAGTTATGTTTCTGTGACACAATTGGCTATTATTATGGCAACAGACTATTTTGTTTCACAACCCTTTAATTCTGTTAAAACATTTCATATGGACCAAGCCATTATAACTTTTACGTTATAACAGGACTCTGACTCGAATGACAACCATTATATAAACCAAACATACTTATTTACATATTGGACTTTTGTATCAGTTGCACATGCAAATACACACACATACATATATATATATATATATATACATATATATATATATATATATATATATATATATATATATATATATATATATATATATATATGGTTAACAAGGCTGTACAGCTTTGAACACTAAATATATTTTTTTTTAAACTTTTTTCCAAATGTATACGTAATTTCAGTAAGCTATTTCCAATTATTTGTTAATGGAATTTTTCATACTGATTTAGATATTATGGAACCATCTGTTAATTTTTCTTGTTGGGATCATCAGTTGTTCACCATGTAACCATTTTGGGGATTTAAAAACAAAACTGTTAGATTAGTGTTGATCAAATACAACCTCCCTTCATGTTATGATTGTAATGTATAGCTTAGTCTACCATTCTTAGGGCCGTATCATGATACTTGTAAATTGGTATTTCATACAGGGCATATATGTAAATGAAAATGACAACTGGAGGGTCGAACTCATAAATAGCGCACTTTTTTCTCTGAAAAAGATGGCAGGCCCCGGTCCAAATGCATCAAACTACGACCACAGAATAATGATAAAAAATTTGTAGATGTAACACCTTTCACTTGAGTTTTTCACTCCACCTTCCAATAGTCATTTTCATCTTCATTCTGTCAGATCACTTCACATCCACCATACAAACACAGGGTATATATATATATATATATATATATATATATATATATATATATATATATGTATGTATATATACACAAAGAGAGAGAGAAAGAGACAGGAGGAAAGTTTAAAAGTGATATGTTTATATACATAAGAGAGAGAAAGAATAAAGGAACAAAAAGAATGGAACATTGAAGAGTACAATAGAAAATATTCTGTAGATGAGAAGGTTAGAGAACCCCACTGAAATTTGCAGATAAAGACTTACAACCCTTTGTGGTTGAAGAACTCAAGATGAGAATCCGTCTATCCCCACTGTTCTACTCTTAGCTATAAAATATACCATTATATATTATTAAAGTATACAATATAGCTTCAGTGACATGGAAAGTCAAAATATCTAAGAAGATAATGGAGGTACGTTTTATAGAAGATTGTGCCTACCAGTGCATTTGAATCAATTGCAGACCCCGATATGACTCTTCTTTTTTTTCCGACAAAGATATTTCAAGTAAATTCAATATTGGCTAGACAGTATAACAAGTTTGGTTTGTCATTAAATAGAAACCATTGTGTGAATTTTGGCAGCAAACAGTGTTGAGGGTGATCAAGTAAAAAAATTCAAAAAAAGGGCGATCAATGAATAAGTTACATTGAACACTGAAAAAGTTTGAATTTTCCAAAAACAAGCATCCACACTACTGGAAATAAAAGTGACCGATTTAGCATAAACTTACAATGTAAACTGAACCTCCCACTAAAATTGGTGTGACCTGTACGTGCGGGGGATAGGTAGATAGTCACCCTAGCAGAATCACTTAAAGATTGGAGTAACTTATGTTTTTGTTGTTAGTTTCGGTTGACTGTTTCTAATGAAGGAGATACATTTTATAAAAGATTTTGCCTACCAGTGCATTTGAATAAATTGCCTGCCTGGATGTGACTGTT
>OY735201.1:3635538-3688038 GCA_963457665.1 Thysanoteuthis rhombus | reverse complement strand
ATATATATATATATATAAATAGACGTATGTGATCTGATAGAATGATTATGAATTGCATTATATTATATAGAAACTCCTACACAAAAAGATCTACCATTACATGGTTGATGTATCACTTGGCCTGGACAACATAAATAGAATAAACAATGAAAGAAAATGGGGCCACTGCAGAAATCAAACCTGTCACCGATAGGGTAGCGTAAACGAGATGAGAATTTGGATTGAAGGCAGTTATCTGGGCCTTTGCATTACCGATGACTGTTTAACTCAATGGTAAGAGCATCACTATGTTGTCGGTGACAGGTTTGATTCCAGCAGCAGCAGCCCCATTTTCTTTAATTGTTTATTCTATTTACGTTGTCTAGGTTGAGTGATATATCAACTGTGTAATGACAGGGTATCATTTCAAATAAGTCTCTGTATAATACAACGCAATTTATAATCATATATATATATATATATATATATATATATATATATATATATATATATATATATTGACTAATAGCAAACACTGAAAGCATATGACTGATAACTAACTCTGAACGCTGAATTTGATAGTAAAAATATAAAAAAACTACTTCACTGATGTTGAAAATTACAGGTTGTACTGTGGACAGCACTTTATTTTTTGGAAAATACTCACCAAAGATTCATTCACTCATTCAAAAACAAGAAAAAATTATTAAAAAAAAATAAAAAGATGCTCTTTGTCTGTCATATCTTATAAAAGGGGAGATCTAGGATGCCCAATTGTTGGAATTCCTCCCTCGGCCTCTCTGATATAGTTGGGAGGAAAACAGAGAGATCTCTGGCATCAGCTTAGCTGTAGGAGCTGCCACAAGATCATCAAATTGGGCATTAAAGTACCTTATGGGGGCTCCACTCCTAGACTGGTTACATTCCCAAGGCTAGAGAGCCTAATCTGCACTGATTTTTCACCCATTGCTTGGTGGATGTATGCCTTTCCCAAGGGAATGAGTGCAAAACAGCTCTGATCAGAGTTTGATCTTGGTTGCCAATTTCATTGTCTGTTTCATACTGCTATGCCAATTGCACCTCCTTTTATATATATATATATTTTACTTTGATAATGAATTGTGATTCTTTTTTATATTTCTCGGTCTGTAATGATGGACTCCTCTGCCCAAAGATAATTCATATCCCAAAAAATATCTCCTATCCACCATTTGGAACAATGGACTCTTCAACTTTAATGAGTCGCTTTTTCAAAATAAAAATCCAGATGATATTCACATGAACATTTATATACACTATTGACAGCTTTGAAGTAGTGAACTGTCAGGAATTAAGATAAGAAACAGGATGAAGAGAAACTGCTTGAACTCTACAGAAATATATATATATATAATATATATATATAAACTCATAAATTCATTAACTGCTGGAAACCATTATTGAACTCCCTATTGGATAGAATAGATCAAAATGGAAGTTGTTTGCCAATTGAATCATAGAAAAATTTACCAGAAAGTGAAATGAAGATGTTTTAAACAGAAGTTACTCCTATGATTTGCCTTTTCTTTTTCCCTAGAAAGAATTTGATTTAACTATTAGTACAAAAATATTATCACCTCGCATTGAATGTACAGTATTACTGAATATTCTAATGTCAATTGTGGGTCTTTGTTTTCTTTGATAAAGGAAGTGTTGGGTACAAAGAATCTTTCATATACTTATTAGTGAGGGTACTTGTCTGCAAAAGCAAATATGTAACGCTCTTCTAACTATTGAATTGGACACTTTGGTAAATGGCTAATTAAGCATAAAAAAAATATCGTAAAATTGGGTCCTATCGACTACACAGTTCTACATATTTTTAGAATACAGAACTCTGGGTCTGGAGCAAAGGTTTCAATCCTGTCTGGCAGGACTGGGTGGATATCGAGTCTATAGTCACACTGAAGAGTCATAATACAACGAAACTGCTGCCTGTAGATGATATATATATATATATATATATATATATATATATATATATATATATATGTACATACACACATATATGTATATATATATATATATATATAAATAAATATATATATATATATATATTTGCAAATAG
The DNA here is from genome assembly GCA_963457665.1 of Thysanoteuthis rhombus. NCBI lineage: Eukaryota > Metazoa > Mollusca > Cephalopoda > Oegopsida > Thysanoteuthidae > Thysanoteuthis > Thysanoteuthis major. Next base: position 3,685,952 of record OY735201.1, on the reverse strand, counting down.
GATTGGCATTTAATGTATATGACACACAAACTCAAGGACGGTGGCAGGATACTTAGGACCTGCTGGGCAAAATCTTCAGCGGTTGGATGGTGAATCATTCCCAGCTTTTAAAAACCAAATATCCCTCAGAGCCGCTTGACATAACAAAAGTAGTTGCAACATAATCAGAAAGATAAAGAAATGGATCAGTCTAAACATACACATATTTATTCTTATATAATTAGATTATATATATATATATATATATATATATATATGTATATATATTTATTTATTTACACACATAATTAGAATAACAGTTAAATAGAAATATTTAAAAGATTTTCTAAATTGTCATTAAATTGATATCATGTTAGATGTTACTATCAGTCATTATATTTATACACACACACAAATAGAAACAAGAATTTCTCTACAGATTCTTGTATTTTTGCTTCTTGTTAAAAGCATTTTCTGCAGCCCGTGACAGGCAGAGCAAACATAAAAAACACGAAATTTAGCAGAAGCAAAGATAACCACTAACCACTAACTTTTATCATATGAATTTAGCTTCAGTAAGTTTCTTTGTTTTAAACCACTTTAACATAGACCTAAAGAGCTGAAACTCCAATATGTTATGGCTTAAACATTGGGCTTTCCAAAAAGTTATAGCATTCCAATAACAGATGATCTGGGTGTAAATGAATGATTCAATGAACAAATGAAATTAAACATTAGTTCACATTCAACATACAGTTTGTATTTTTTAAAACCCTGATGCATTTCTTTATCTTCCTGGTTATGATTGTCAATGCAATAAAATGAATATGGAGCTCTTTTTTAACTTTTAAATTCGTATAAGAAAATTTAATATGAAGAGAAATAACTACTGATCAGTTACCTCCCTTCCAACTATAGATGATTTTTTTTTAAATCCTTATTCGTGGAGGAGCTCCATTATTATTTGAATTCTATTCACTGAAGAGTTCAACAGTCAATTAAGAACAGTGTCTAGCGGTTTATGATATTAAGAGGTAATATACCAAGAATTGTTGTATGAAATCAACCTGATATTTGATAATACATATATGCGTTAAGGAATGGACTTATTTTGTCCGACAGAATGAATTATAAATTTTGTAAGATTATATAGAAACTTATTAACTTTTGAAACTTACTGAAAACATTTATTTGACCTTTGCATTACTGGTGGGCTGATTAGCTCAATGGTATGAGTATTACTGTGTTGAAGTGACTACCCTATTGATGACTGGTTCGATCCCTGCAGGAGCCCCATTTTATTTGATTGTTTATTCTATTTATATTATCTAAATTGAGTGATATATTAACCATATAACACAGGATATCATTTCAAATAAGTTTCTATTTAATAGAAAGCAATTCATAATGATACATATAAGAATGTGTGTGTATACAAAAAAACTATTTTATTCTCACATACACACTTACATATGAAGATACACTTGCTCCCCGACTTACCACAAGGTTCCATTCTGACTGGTAGGTTGTATCTCAGAATGGTTGTAAATTGGACAAATATTACTTTGCCCATTTTATTTATTGTGATTTATTACCTATCTTTCATTATTATATTACTGTCTCCATTTGGCAAATTGCATATATCTTTTTTTTGATTCAGAAGAGTAATTTTTACCTATCTGTATACTCTTACATAATCTCTTTTATGAGATCTTACATACATGTATAACCCAAAGTGATATTTATGGTATTTACATATGTTTCTTAATGTTCAAGTGGAACTTTAATACTCTCTTGCACATATACAACTCTTATATACACATAAGACCTAGCACATTTTGATATTTACTTACATTTTGTTCAATTTAGGAGTGAAGCTTTTAAATTTACATGATTTTTTCTTTTATACTAACGCATTTTGTTGTGTATACTGATGGTCGCCAGTCTAATAGGAGGTATATATGTACTTATAGGAGTTTAATTGTTATAGGTAACTATATATGTATATATGTATACTTATGTGTCATGAACGTACAAGTATCATAGATACACACATTTTACTGCTGTCACTATGTTATAAAAAGAAGTGCGTACACATATAAATCCACTGGTATATAGGTCCATTTATAAATATCTTTTATTCACTCTGAGATGTACTTACTCCTTTAAGTGGTCCATCTTCTAGTTTTGAAAGACATAATTGAAAAGTGGACACTTGCAACACTTTTTCATGTTCCAATCTTCTAAATAAAACCAATAATTACCATAATCACTGGCGCCTTCTTTTATTAGATTCTCAAAATTTGGCTGCACACACTGATATTAGGAAGGAAGATGTTTTTATTTCTAGAGGGATGCATAGTGATGTAACTCTTAAATTCTTACTAGGTTATTCAATTGTTTTATCAAGGGTCATAACTTCTGATGAAAATTACTTCCTTTGCACATTTTAGTAATTTAAAATTTGGTTTCCTTTAAAAGAATGAGTTCCATTTTTCAAATTCTATTCATTGGAGAGTTTTGCGGCAGTTAAAAGTGGTTCATGAATCCAAAGGATAAATTTGATGATTGATATTTTCCAAGCTTAACTTTGTTTGGCTCAAGGACCATTAAGTGAGTGTTCAACACCAATCACAGATAAAAAGACCATTATCAGAGATGGAAATTAGTTAGGGGAAATAGGTATATAGTCAAGCTGTATCAAGGATTTTTGCTCAGGGATAAATGTAGAGAACCAATGCGGCTAGAGGTTCTTGAGCTCACAGGTCCTGGGGATATATTTTTTCAAAACATCCCTAATTTGGGGCTGGAAATTGAATGGTAGGCATACGCCATACTTCTGTGTATCCCCCTCCTTGATTTCCATCACTCACAATTATATAGAGAAAGGTATTGTGACCGATTAATATAAAGATTAGAGGGATATATATATATATATATATATATATATATATATATATATAAAGAGAGAGAGAGAGAGAGAGAGAGAGAGAGAGATATAGATATAGATAGATAGATAGATAGATATTATGAGCATGAGAGAAAGGTAGGTGGTTATGAGCCAGGACAGAGGGAGAAATATGAAGAAAAGAGAGACAGTTTAAGAAATAGTGAGAGAGAGAGAGAGACATTAAAGAAGTGTGACAGTCTGAAATGAAGAGCAAGAGAGAGGAAGAAATATGAAAAGAAAGTGATAGTCTGAGACAAAGAGGGAGAGAAATATGAAAGGAGAGTGACAGTCTGATAGAGAGAGAGAGAGATGAAAATTAATTGATGTAAAAAGCAATAGAGAGATACAAACAGACGTACAGAGATACAGAAATCAGTGAGTAAAGTGATTCAATCAAAGATATAATTTCATAACAGAGTCTTTTGGAAAGCTATTTGTTCAAATAGATATTGTAAACAAAGCAATAAAAATGCCTGGGCTCAAAACACTGCAATTATTCTTATTTACTGAACATTTCCTGCAAGCGTTGAATTATCAATACAAAAAAGTAAAATGGAAATATCCATTTTGATCAGTCCCGTGAATTTGTCACATGAAAGACAAATCTACGACTTTTTCTTTTATAGATTTAAAACAGAAAAAATCATTTTCAAAGAGAAAAGAATTGGTAAAAAAAACAAACTAAAAACCATTAAACTGTATACAAGCAATGATCCTAGGTATTATTCTATTTGTTTGTATGCACCACCCCCAGGGTCAGCCAGGGACCCTGGTAACAAGGGAGTTGAATACAACACAATGTGTCAGAGTGCACTGGTCATGTGTCCAAGACAGTAGATCTTTCCCAATAAAAATGTAAAAATGAATAAATTGAACAGGATATAGATGAAGGCTACCAGGCAAACTAAGAAATCAGTTTAGCATAAAGTTTCATTGTAAACTGAATCATTCCTCAAAAAAAAACTTATTTAGGGAAGAACTTTCAAGAAAAAAAAAAACAAAAACTAAGAAAAGTTTTTTGAAGACATAAGTAAAGGTTCAAATTTTCAGCATTCTTTACTTGAAAGCTGAAAAAACCTATAACAACAGTTTAGGTCAATGGCTTCTAACATAAGTAGCCCTGTCATTTTGGATAGGTATACTCTAGTGAATAAATAAAAAATATGATAGCATACTTTTAAGGACATCAAAGTTCAAAGGGTTGGTTTGCCTTGAGCACCAGGAACCCACTGGCCAGTCCTAGTAAGCAATAATTTTATATATCATTTTGATTATTTGTATATACTGCTATGATGTGATGAAATTATTCTTTTCTTCTCTAAGGTCTCCTCACACCAATAAAACTTTTTGATTCATTTATCTTAACATGTTCTTGAGTTCTATTACTCCTTTGTAAGGAACTCTGGCATTGTATCCTGCAGCAATTTAATTTCTCATACCTTTTATCCTTTTTCTTCTTTCGAATCCCTACCCACCCTTGCAATGTAATGAAGAGGGGGAAGAATGGAAGAGGGTACTTATGCTTGGATGGGAGAAAAGGGACCCTAGATATGAGAAATCTACCAACAATGCTATCTGGTAGATTAATCTATACTATCTGCTTAATTAATCAGTTTGATATTTTACCGAAAAAAAATTCTTCTTTTGGAGGAAATGTCATTTAGACTTTATTTTTGCATTGTTAAATCAAGTGATAGTAACTTAGTCATTCTTTTTTCAATTCAAACCATCAACCAAAATAGTCAAAATAAGTTTCTCCAGTTTTTAAGCTAGTTTGGCTGGCTATGTATGTCTCAAATATATGGGCCACACCAATGGACCTAGAGGGTTGTAAGTTTAAACATTTACTACTTATGCATAGAAAAACACCTCTTTTTGTTTTTTGAACAACTAGCACATAAGTTTTTGTAGGGATTTCAATTTACAACGTGAGTTTATGCTAATCCTTAGATCATCAGTTTGTGTCTGGCTGCGTATATATCCTGAAAATCCGGACATCTTTGAGATCCAGCCAAAGGCTCATCGGTCACCTCTTTTTCCAATTGATCATCACCAGTATGGCATGCTGCCAAAACAACCAGATTACAGTTTCTATCTAGTTTTTTTAACCAGACATGTTTTTTTATAAGTTTCATAGAAACAAATTTGATCAGCATTTTGGGATTTGAGGAAAAGAAGGGTTGGCAATTTGTATAACGTTAACACTGATGTCTGTCGGATAAAATGACAAGGAGAAATAAATATTGCAGAATATCAAAACAGGAATTTCTTTTGTTCAGTATTTCATTCATTTTATGATTATTCTCACTTCTTTTCATCAGATAACTCAATCAAACATTCAGATTTGCACATGTCTATTTGAATGTTTTGCATGCAAACACATACACACACACACTTTATATATATATATATATGTGTGTGTGTGTGTGTGTATATAAACTGTTTCCGTAGCAACCTACACACTCACATTTACCCTAACCCACACATACACCTTTGTGGTCTGAGACTGACAGGGAACCACCAGAATGTTACACTTGGTAGTAACAAACACACAGCTAAAGGATGGTAGCACACACATATCTTTACAGGGAATTATCACAGGACAACTCATGAACAAGTAAAAGTAACGCACGTATGTGTGCTTGTTTCTCATCTCTTTTGTAGTCACTTCTTATTAACTGATGACGGCTGATGATGGACATAAACTCCAAAACATGTCCAGAAAATACCCAATTTTTATTTTACATGGTAGTTTACAAATAGTATCATAAAAATCTAATTCTGTGTAAAACATGAAAGTTTTTGAAAATCTCAGTTTAATTGCATTAACAGATATTTTGAAATAGTTGACTGAAGTGACTTACATCTTTGGTGTTTATAGCTGTTAAGCTTTCTAGACTATATACATATATATATATATATATATATATATATATATATATGCACATGAATTATGAATTGCATCATATTATATAGAAACTTATTCAAAATGATCTCCTATCATTACTCAGTTGATATATAACTCAATCTGGACAATGTAAATGAAATAAATAATTAAAAGAAAAATAGGACTGCCGCAGAAATCAAACCTGCCAACGATAGGGTAGCTGCTTCAACATAGTGATACTCTTACCATTACCTACTGGTGGCAAATTATATATAAAACCACGAATGCAAATGCAGAATAGCACAGAGGGCAATGGAAAGAGCAGTGTTAGGAATAACTCATGACGATAGAGAAAAAACAACATGGATCCAAGAGAATCAGGGTGAAGGATATTGTATGAGTAACAAAAATGGAGATGGGCAAGACACAATTATATCATGACAAAATGGGTGTGTAATCGGACAGAATATTTGTGAATACAGTAGATTATTTGAAACTCTTGCTTATGTAATAGTTGGCATTAGAAACAAAACATTGCAGACACGGACAGTGAGAATGAACAAGATGAGAGGAGTATAATAAGATTATTTGGAGTTGTACCTTTCTCTCCCCATGGTTGCGAGAGACATTGCATTGAAGCAGCTACCTTTTTGGTTGCAGGTTCAATTCCTGCAGCAGCCCCATTTTATCTTTGATTGTTTATTTCTTCTTATGCTGTCTAAGCTGAGTGACTCATTCTCCACATAACAATGGGAGGTCATTTCTAATCAATAATATAATGCAATCATAGATATTATGTTGAAATACATAGCCACCTTAAAGAACAATCCAATCAACATAATTATCCTTGACAAGAGGAAACAGACAAGACCCATTAAGGTCATATAAAAGGGAACCCTGACATCAGGGAAATGAATTCCAGTGAGAATAAATTACTCTCAGAGAGGGAACATACCACAACAGGACTGATAGAACAACCACTTACTGATAATGAAAACTCTCACACCATTCCTCCCCTGGTTTGTGATTTATAACCACAAGAGACGTACATACAAACCCAATAAATGGAACAAGGAAGCATATGTAAACAGTATTTGAATGAAAAATTAAAAAAAGAAAGACCCTACCAGCCAGAATAATAGACACCCTTCACCCAAAATGTCCCAAATAGGATTCTGAAATAAACCAAATAATTTGTCTGAAGAAGCCCAAACAGCACAGAAACATAAATGTATTTGTGTAACCAATCCATACTCCAATTATATATATATCAGTTTTCCATCAGACCCAGTGGTGGATCTTGTAGACTAGGAAAAGGCCATTTTAATGCTCATTTTCAAGGTAGTCAGCTAGGTCCTTCTACTTGAAAACTAATGGATCATAATTTTTTGACTCTTGCCCCCACCTGTTTTAGCTATGTGCCAGATTGAATGAAGATATCTCTCCCTACCCCTCCACCATTGTGTGTGTGGTTATATATATATATATATATGAGAGAGAGAGAGAGAGACACTTACACCCACTAATACAGATTCATATTCATATATGTATATGCCCAGTTACATACATAAAGACATAAGTAAACCTAAATGGGCACATATGCACAAGCATGTAGACCCATGTTAAATGTCAGTAATTCATCTTCAATTATTCCCAGATGAGTCATTATTATTCCATGAATTATTCAGACTATTGAAATCATCCTTGGTTTCTTTTGTCATTACAGAAAAAAGAGGTCACTTTTTTTCAGAAATAGATAGTGGACCAAAAATGGGGGCTAATATACTGACATCCATAGATCAACAGCAATCTTCACTTTAATTTTTTAGTAGTCATCATCATCAGCCTTTTAGCATCTGTCATTAAATATAGACCTTCTCCAAGATCTGCCAGACCTCTTTATCATGGACATTGTGGAGCCAGTGCTTTCTGAATTTGTCTAGCTTGTCACGCCATCTTACTTTCTGTTTGCTAGTATGAGTTGTGATGTCTAGCAGTTGTCTGCCATTCTTGAAACATGTCCAGCCCATTGCCATATGAGTTTTCTCATGGCTTCTATGATATCTCGGACACTTGTATTTCCTATAATATACTATGTTATCTTATGATCTCTTCATGATAGGTTGAGCTTGATTCTCTTGTGTATGTTGCATGGTTCAAATTTTTTAGGGTCAATCTTTTGGTTTGTTTCAGCTCCATAGGTGACTATAGGGAGGATACATTGGTTGTTGACCCTTCTTTTTAGGACTTGTGGAATTTTCTTGTTCTTGAAATTCAAGCTAACTCTACTGAAAGCTTGCCATCCTTGTGTGATTCTTCACATGATTTCCTTTTCTTTTGAGAATTTCATGGAGATCCATTTTCTTTATTTTCATAATTATTTTATAACCACTCCCTTAGTAGGATGCAAGTCAACCAAATGGATACCTCCATCCTAATCACACAGCTTACAATGTACTCGATTAGCTGCTGAGTGCGCAGGAAAATTTGTCTGAATAAAACATTTTCCATATTATTTGTTTATAACAGGAATTGAACCTGGGACCTCCTGCATGTGATGCAGACTTGCTAACAGTGGAGTGAACCAAGAAAGTTTGTAATATACTGAGACCCAATTAAAGCATTTTGTTGATTAAATGGCCGTAAAGTTTGGCAGCTAATGCCATTTATCTATGGATTTCTTAACAAGGCACAAATCATTTAATGAGACCATCTGATGAGGAGGAAGTTTAATTAATCTAATGAGAATGTCCATTTATGTCAAACACAAAATCAAACCATTGATACCACTGGGTTTCTCGGGATCTCTTTGATGTTCACTGAATTAGCACTTGAAGAACTTAGCTGTATTAATATTGGTTACATATATATATATATATATATATATATATATATATATATATATATATATATTGTTGATTAAAAAGACAATCGGAAGGTGAAGAGAAAATCTCAAGAGATAGTTGTTACATCTTAAAATTTTTTATCCTGCGGGTGTATTTCGATACACTTTGACAAGAACAAGCCATCTTTTTCAAAATAACAAAATTTACTGTTTACTTGTTTGATGCTGAGGATGAGAATGGGAATACTTGTGTGTTGTTTGGTAGTTCAGCAGGAGCGGCGGGGAGGTGTTTTTATCTGTGTAGACGAGAGTGAAATATAGTTTGAAATGAGATGGGTCTATCTATTAAATACTAGACACCACCTTTCCATCTTATAATAAAAATAACAAAACTCACTTTCCCTGGAAATGACTATTTTAGCCCCTCACTGCCTTTCCTATCTAAGACAAGCTAAATATCGATAGAAACAGGAAACAAACACCCCCAGACCTTACCACTCACAGACCAATATCATTTCAAATACATTTACATACACTATACATCTATACACACACAAAATATATTGTCTGGAAAGCTTTACACCTCTGGAGACTAAACACATTAAAAACTTTTTCAATAATTTTTCTGTGTCACCTCAGATTTTATGTTTTCTGTATACTTTGTCATTATGATAAAACGTGTAAATTTTCTCTTGTTGGGATCATCAGTTGTTTACCATGCAACTGTTTCAGGAATTGAAAAACAAAACAGTTATATCAACAGGGCAATCCAACAATATTGATCAAACACCACCTCCATTTCAGCTATGAATTTAATATATAGATCATGTCATACATATGATTTGTTATTTTATATAGGGTACTGTCATAATGCATTGTATATGGATGATATTTCGTACTACATATCTCTCTCTCTCTATAACCACACGCACATCATATATATATATACATATATATATATACATGCGCACACTATACACACATACAGCACACTATATATATATATATATATATATATATATATATATACGCACTATATGCATATGTGTTCATAAGTATTTGTATATAGAATAAAGATTCACTGAGGAGATGTGTATGCATATGTGCATTCATGATTGTATGTGAGTATATCTATATACGTTTGTGCATCTAGTTTACAGGTTATAGATATTTTCATATATCTAAAAATCATTGCTGCACTACATGGATTCATTTTTCCTTTGACAATCTTCATCATCAGTAATAAATGATGATCACAGTGTTTTTGTTTGACATTCTGGTAACACTCACACAGCTGTTAATCACTGTTTAACATGACAGGAAGAAACCAGAGTGCCTTACATGAGAAGTACTTACTCAAAACCCCTGAATGCCAAGAACAGATACTTTTGCTTAAGTGCGGTAGAAAAAATGTCATATCAGGAAGGAAGCATAACCAGCAGGTACCACCAGTAAATGAAAGTTATATATGCTAGTCACTCAGTAGAAATCTTCATATAACCACATTTTTTGGCTGCATACCATGCTGGGAGTGATCAATTAAAAATAGTAAGAAGTGGTGCTCAATGAATAAGTTACTTCTCTCACCTTTTGTTGGATCAGTAAAAAGTTTGAACTTTCAAGGAACAAGCATGAATGCAGCCAGACACAATCTAAGGCGCCACCTTAGCATAAGCACACATTTCTAATTGAACCCCCCCCATAAACCTACTTTTGGGGGGTGGGGGAGAATTTAAAAAAAAAAAAATTAAAAAAGTTCTGTTCATGATAAAGAGCAAAAAATAAAATTTTGGCCCCATTGATACATTCTGTATGTGGAATAGATAGATAGCCAGCCAGAGCAACATAAAAACTGAAGAAATCTCTATTGACACTTCAGGTAGACGGTTTCTAAAATAAGTATTTGAGGGTAAGCACATATCAGTGATGATACGTTGGTGAATATTTGTGATTACTTCTATATTTGGAGTTTGGGAGATACAAGATTGAATTCATAGTGTTCTTCTTCAAAAGGAATAGAGCATTCTGGTGGATGAGGAATTTCTGTGTAAATAAATATATCGCTTAAATTCAGCCTTACTGACCGTCTGTAGTCCAGAGGTAGGATATTGGCCTCCATGTCTGAAGTGAAGGTTTCAATCCTGCCTTGCGGTATTGAATGGGATAATGGAAAGTCTATAGCCACACTGAAGAGATGTAATACATCGAAACAGCTGTCTGTGGAGGACACAATAATATATGTATATATATATATATATATATATATATACATATATATATTATAAATATATATGTTGCTATACTTCATCCAAGGTTAAAAATGGCTAAAAATGGCCAGTCATATAGTGCCCCCCCTTCTGGCTGGAGGTTGTGAGTGTGATTCTCACCACTGGCTTGCTCTTTATTTACGATTGTGCTATAGAATTACGGTCCGATTCAAAGATGTAATAAAATGCAACTGAAAGTTATGATGAAAAGAAAAAGCTACTTAACGATAATACATATATTTGTTTAAAAATTTCTTATCTGTTATATTCAAAGAACTCGACAATAAAAAGAATGGAAATGAAACCCTTGTGAATCGAATTGAAGAATTATTTGAAAAAAAAATGACAAAAAGTACAAAGGAAGTAGCTTTAATCAGAAGTTTTTCTTCTTGAAAATCTTTTTTGCCATTTTTATTTCTTAACTCTTGGTCACCCTGTGCAAGGCTTATTGGCCACTTTTTAACATCAAGGGGTAAGTGGAAAACAGAGTTATTTTTGCCACAGAATTAAAACCAGTATATGCATGTTGGAACAGTTTGTTAATATTATAATAGTTGGAAACACTAAAACATGAACTCTTTAGAATGAAGTCTGGAAAAGTGTATAAGTGGCAATAAAAGAGATAGAATGACTCGTAATTGCTATAAAACACTAAAATGAAGAGCAATAAGAGATTTTTAAAAAGAGTCTAACGTTAGGCAGAGTTAAAACAGATCCTCTTTATCTATGTAACAAAGTGACATCCAGAAATTCATGAAAGCATGAACTTGAGAGGTATTAGATGAACTCAATCATTTTATGGTGATATTGTTTGGTACAAGATTAAAAGAAGATAAAAGGAAACGAAAAAGGATGGATGCATGTTGGAACAATGAATGGTTTGGTCGGCTTTAAAGGGGTTTGAAAGACAAAGGAGCAAAATCGTGAAAGAATACATGTTGTCTCAATGACAGAGCAGGAAAAGGTTAATGTTGGCAGCTGCAGTTTGAATTGCCAATGTTTAATGAGGTACGAGAAGACTGAGATAATGAGGTAGGCGTAGCCTTTCAAAAGATGATGGAAGAGGAAGAGGCTTTGTCGAAAGAACTGAAAATGCTCAAAGATAAGGAGAGATGGTGTATTATCTGACCAAGGATGGGAAGTCAGTATTGAAAAAAAAAAAAGAAGAAAAGTCTTCCTATATCACTTTAAATGTAGAATATTCTACAGGTTTGTTTAATTCATTCCAGAATTTTCTGTACTATTCAAACAAACCAATTAAACATGCACTTACTGAGTTTGATTCTGTGGCAAAGGTTTATTGTAATTTAATGTGCTTTTGCTTCAGCTCATACTTGTTTAGAATAATTTGTACAGCTATAACTTAACTGATCTACATCAAAACATGCACTAATAAAAACCAAACTACTCAGAGTATTCCTTTATTTTACTGCAAACATATACATGAATGCAGACACATGCTTGTTACCTATATACCACAGTCCATTCTCATTCTACTCTCTTCTCGTTCCTACCTCGTCATCTCTCTTCTCGTTCCTACCTCGTCATCTCTCTTCTCGTTCCTACCTCGTCGTCTCTCTTCTCGTTCCTACCTCGTCGTCTCTCTTCTCCTTCCTACCTCGTCATCTCTCTTCTTCTCCTTCCTACCTCGTCATCTCTCTTCTCGTTCCTACCTCGTCATCTCTCTTCTCATTCCTACCTATCTTATCTATATCAGTGTAATCTATCTATCTCAGTCTGTTTTGTCTCGAATCTTGGTCTGTTTTATTTAGCAATCTATGAATATATTCATGTTTGCCAAAAACATAAAAAGGAAGACATTAAACTTGCATAAAGAGTTTGGAAAAGAATATCAATCAAAGTCAGAAAAAGTGAAAAGGCCAAATCGGAAGAAGAGAAAGAAAAAAAAATCCTGATTCAAACAACAACAAAAAAATTCAATGACATTTGAAGAAACGACGAAAATGATATTAAAAAATGTCTGACTGAATTATGAAAGAAAGATAGAATTTCTAGGAGATGAGGTTGCATTGATTAATAGATTTTGAAAATAAATGATTGAATATCCGTGTTATGAGCAGTGGTGGGGCGAGACATGGAGGGTAAGGCATATACCTACTTCTTGATTTCCAGTTTTTATGTATGTTCACTGTCTACTAATGGAAATTGCATACCTAGTTCCCAAAACCCAATTTCATCACTGGTGATGGGGGATAAACAAGAGAATATTGGATCTGCTTGGTCACTCAATAGAAACCGTCACAAGATAAACACATTTTGGCAGCATGACATGTTAATGGGTGATCAATTGAAAAGTGGAAAAAGAGCTGGTCAATGAATAAGTTACTTCTCTCATCTCAGGTTGGGCAATGATCACAAAAAATAGTCTGAATTTTCAAAAAAAACAAGTGGATCAAGTTAGCATAAACTTACATTGCAAATTGAAGAAAAACAAAAATAAACTTTTTTTCTGGACATGATAGGGAGTCAGAGTTGAAATTTTCAGCCCTCTAAATCCATTGCTGCATTCTGTCTACATAATATATGCATAGCCAGACCAACTTGACAACTGAAGAAAGCTATGTTTACAGTTTTGGTCGACATTTTCTGAGAGTGCTGAGGAGAGAACGAGCTGAGAATGGGGTATCATCAGAATGAAAGTAAAATTGGGAGTAAAAGAAAAAGAGAGTAAGAAGAGAGAGAAAGAGAAAATGAAGAAGTCTGAAAGAGAGGAATGAAGATAGATGATGAAAAGTAAAAGATAGTTGTCATATGATTTGCATTAAGCGCAAAATTGGATAAAAGGGTTGAAAATAGATGAAAATCAGGAGAGAAGAAGAATGAGTTTAAAGGATGGAAGAAAAATAAATGAGTGAAAAAAGTTGGAAACTCTTAATGTCATAAACTGCTAGATACCTCAACCAAATTGAAAGTGGAACTCTTCAATGTTGAAAATAAAGTTTGTTGAAATTACAGACAAAATTTTTTGAAAAATATACCCAAAGCTGATAAGGAGGTAAATTTGATAAGTAGTTATTCCATTTCTACGACTGAAATATTGGTCACATGACAGTTTTTATCAAGTGACTCACCATATCTGTTTGTTTTTTAAATTTTTCAAATAATTCTCGGTTGTAAAAGGTCAAAATTAAAAAAAAAATTTGTTCCTGTGTTCATCTCCGCCACTCTCAAATAATTCTTTTCTTCTTCCCCCCCTATTCATATATCCTTCGCTCACTCCTCTCATTTATCCCTTCAACCCCTCTCTCCCCTCTTATTTTTAAATTTCTTCTCAGAAACTTCTTTACTTTTTTTTCATTATTTTCTCTCAAATTTTCTAACATTTTAACACTTAAAATCATGAAAGAAAATTGTAATGTTAACATCAGTTGAATGAGCATGAACACTGTGAGATAAAAACAAATGGAGCAATTTAACATAAACTTATATCATGAATTGGACCCTCCACCCCTTAAAAAACTATTTTGGGCAAGATATTTAAAAGAATAACAATTCAAGATTCAGTCCTCTAGATCCACAGTACACAAGATGCAAACTGCATTTTCTTTGAAGAACAAAAAAGATGTTTTTAGATGGTTTTTAGTGGTGTACTTATGTGACCAGAAGGGCCTGGAGACACACACAAGCAAACAAAGAGTAGAATCTGTAGTCCACTTGGTTGGTTAGTTGTTCTGGCAATCTGTTGGGCTACAGTGATCTGACTGTTGGATAACAATGTTGTATAAAGAAGAGAGTTGGTCAATGAACACTTTGGTGAACCATTTTTCCATAACTAACAATCCTGCCAAGGTTGCAGCAGAAGAAAACTGTTACGTCCATTGTCAACCTGAACAGAGATAAATGGCTGTTAAAGAATGGGGGAAAAAGCTATTATTTTTAACACCTGAAAAATAGTGTCAATGACTTTACTCTGGACAGCTTCGTTTTTAATTCTATTTGCGTTTATCTTACATCAGGTCCTAAATATCTGGTCTTGTAACTTGGAATTCATAAAAAAAGATTCAATATCAAGAGAAATGTATCTTGATTAGAATTATCTCACTTTAGCCATTTCAGGAATTTTCAAAAAGATTTTCCATTAAATTTTCAGAATAGTCCCATCAGTTTTATTTTTATTCATTGAGAAGTTCCACTACTAATTATGAACAGTCAATGAGTTTAAGAGTTAAAAGTTTAATTACTATCTTTTCCTTCTTATTGTAGCAGTAATGCCAGTCAGGTCTTCCATCCTAACTCCTTTTTATTTCTTCCCTTGGTGAAAATGTTTGTGTGTAAAGCATGCACTCACCCATCAATGTTGAATATTAAAACTTGTATTGAATTTCATCAACCTCGACGTTTAAACCTTTTTATAATACAGTTAAGAAAGATCACTAATGAATCATGATATAAAATTTGACTTTTTAAAAGTATGTTTTATCAAGATCCAACTTACTCTTCAAGTCTTAACTTCTTTGCTGCTAAATTTATCATTGGTTTTGTGTCTTTTTTCAATTCTGGTGATGGAAATCCAAGTCAAGTTGTTCGCGAGAGGTTTCCCATTTTTATTTTATTCATAACCAGGTATAGAATTATTTTTGAGTTTTATGAGATCTTGACAGAATATAATGCAGCCCACATTGTGGAGACTAAAGTTTAGCAAATATTTCAAAAGTAAGAATAGATAAATATAATATCTCCTAATTTACATAATTTGTTTCTGAAAATAGTTAACTGCCTTGAATAGAACCTCTTCAAAAGAGAAGGTTTGAAAAATGTGTGTCAGAATTACAAGGAACTGAAAGCATAGTATAAAGGATCATCAGCTTTGTTTGGAACCATGTGAAATTTCTATAACAAAAGAATTTTAGTGTTTTTTAGTATCTTTCTGACTTTGCATACAATCAAGAATATACATCCAAAGTAGAGAAAATCATAGTGGCATATTCACACTACAAAATATCTAAACCTGAATATAAAATACAAGTTTGAAAAGACTCACTGTTGTTATTCGTTCATACATCCAGAGTTGCTCCACTTTGTTACATTAGTCGTCAACTCAAGATAAACAGATTTAGTCATGTTAGGAAAAAGTAGTTATGCTATAATTTCAATGTCCTCTAAATAACAAATAGTCAAACTAGATTATTTATAAACATCAAATATCAGTTTATAACTTAGGTTTGAATAGTATGGTATACACTAGGTTAATTTTTCTTTTCTTGTTAAAGGAGTGCCCTGTTAGACCAAAAATACATACCATATGGGTTTGGGTCTCCCAATGGACCCCTCCAGCATTGTCATTATATTATTAATAGATTTTCTTTTGCACTGTATGAATATCAGTTCTTCAGTTTGTAAGCTGACTGTCAAGGCTCAACAAAAGGCTGCAGATAGAAAGTGCTTTTCTTGAAATGTGAGCTGTTTGAAGGAAGGTAGATTTTTGGAGAAAACGCATGTTTGCCTTGATGTACAACTGTTTATATATTATAATTATTTCACTAAATCATGAGAATCAAGTCTATATTGAAATGGATCTGGACAATATCTCTTCAGGCTTTTGAAGTAATTTTCAAATCATCATACCTCCCATCTTCATAAATTCAAAACAGACAACCTGATATTAAGATGCTTTCCCTGGAATTTTTATGCATTTAAGGATTTGATGGAAAAACGTTATTCTGAGATAAGAACTACTTTAAGAAACACTACCATAGAGAGATGATAAATTTAATAAGCCAGTGAGGAATAAAGAGATAGGTCTGGTTAATCAATGGAAAACATCTTTTGACTGCATACCATGTTAGGGGTGATCAATTAAAAACATTGGATAAAGGAGTGATCAATGAATAAGCCACATCTATTGCGTTTTATTGGACAGTGAATACCTGAAAATTCTGAATTAAAAAGCGTGAATGCTGCCAGACACAAACAAAGAGAGCAATTTAGCATAAGTTTACACAATAAATTTGACAGACCCCCCCACACACACATCAAAAATCTATTGAAAAGAGACAAAACATTTTTCTCTACATAGTATGGAGTGAATGTTCAAATTTTCATCCTTCTACCTCTAATGGTGTTGCTTACATGCATGATATAGAGACAACCTGCCAGATTATCTTACAAACTGAAGAAACCTACGTTGACAGTTTTGGTTGACGGTTTTCTCGTAGCAGAATTGAGAGAAAGAATTATGGAAAGCAAGAAAGGTTGAGAAATGAGAAGTTGGAGGAAGATGGGGAAAATTTAGAAGACTGTAATTGGAAGGACACTTCGGCTTAACAGATGAGATGTAGCCAATGTTGCCAACACAAAAAATTTGTTTCACTTTAAATCAACTAGAAGATAGCATCAAAAAACACCAAAATGTGTTGAAGAAAATTTTCTTTATAGCTAAAAGTGGCTAGATTTGTTTTTCGTTTTTTTTTTGTTGTTTTCCAGGAAATAGCTTAGAATTGGCCAAAATTGCTGAAAAATAGCTCTACAAATAGCATTAAATGTTGAATATTTGTGTTGCCAAAAGAAGAAGCATGCTAAATTTAGCGTAAAAAGTGCTAAATTGGCAACATTGGTTGTGGCATTTGAGTATGCAAGGGAGACTTTATTGGAGAAAAACAATTGTCTTTCATCTTTTCTTTTCATTTCTTTTTAGAACAAAAAGAAGCTGCTCACATTCAGTCCAGTTTTTGAAAAAAGAAAAGGAAAATTAAGAATTCCAGACTCCTGGGACATATTCCATGGTTTCTATCACTGTTGGGACTTATATAACATTGCTGATCTCTTTTACTAGTCTACTGGAAGGTATGTGTCACAAAAAATAAAGTAAATGAGATTTTCCTGGCTTTTACAACCGCAGACAATGACGTCATCATCATATGAAACCCACGCAGAAATCAGTTCGCATTACATGACCGAACAGGAGAGACGTGTAGGCAAGGTGATCTGCTAATTCCCTGTCTTTCATCTGTCCCAAGATAAATGTCAATTGCATCTCATCATGATTTTATTCCTTGAAAATATGGATAAGTTTTCAATTTAATAACGGAATCTTTTCCTTTAACGATTAAATAAAAATAAACACCTTTTTTTTTTCTTACATACCATTTCAATGTGCAGTTGTTAGGAAGATGGTAGCTCTCATTCTCACAACATTTGACTTGTTATAATGTTTAGGCTCATCAGCGTCCGTGTTTATGTGCAGGAGTTATTTCTTAGTTAATAAATGTGTTTGTTGTTCTACTGACTAAAACGAAGAAGTCCTGGGGAGAAAATCCAGGGAATCATTTATTGCAGTAACGATCAGACATTTAACTTGTTGCTCGTTTCTCCCTGTTTTTATATCTTACAAGCCATTATCAATAATTGACAAATGAATGTTTTCCATCAACATCTAATGGGAATTCGCTATCAAGATCTCGAGATGCATTTCTTGTTAATATTCGATATCTTATCTGGATGATTTTCATCTTTAATATCTCTCTCAATCCATTCCCACTCGCAATGTTTTAGAGAGGTTACTTGAAACTGTCAACCAAAATCGTCAACACAGGTTTCTTTGGTCTTTAAGTGGGGCTGGCTTGCTGGCTATCTATGTATATGTTGGATGTTTAGGTTGCATCGATGAGGCTAGAGACTTGAAAATTTACACATTTACTCCTTATTCACCCAATAATCGCTTATGGAGCTGAAAGATGGAACCTAACCAAGAGACAGACCTGCAAATTGAGAACCATGCAACGTGCACATGAAAGAATTATGCTCAACCTCACATGGAGAGACCAAAAGACAGCATAATACATCTGGAAGAAGACAGGAGTTAGGGACATCATAGAATCCATTAAAAATCTCAAATGGTAATGGGCTGGCCATGTTGCAAGAATGGCAGACAACCAATGGACGTCACAACTCACGACATGGATCCCCAGAGATCACAAGTACAACCAAGGCTGGCAGAAATTCAGAAAGTACTGGCTCCGCTACGCTCACAATAGAGAAGTGTGGCGAATTCTGGGGAAGGTCTATGTCCAACAACGGACGTTAAAAGACTGATGATGATGATGATGTAAAAGAAAAAATGTTTTTTTGTTTTTTTTTCAAAATACTTCCTAAAATTTTAGGATTGGGCTAAATTGGTCCCTTATCTTGTGTCCTGTAGGATTCAGGCTTTACTTTTTAGTGAGCCTCATACAACAAAAGAGCAATATATTCATTGATCATCTTTTTAAAAAAAAACTTTTTTATCGATTGTTCCCAACAAAGCATGTTGCCAAAAGATGCTGCTCATTTAACAGTTTTGTATTGCATAACTAACCAGAACTGATCAGCTCAAATTCGGTTCGGTTTTGGACTGCAAACTAACTCCAGATTATTTGTAGAATAAATTTAAGAAAATTCTGCATCAGGTGAAACATTCATTCGAAGGACAGAGAATGCACTGATCATAACTTGAAGCATATAATAGCTTTATTCAGTCAGTAACATTTGTATTAATTCATGATGGTTGAAATCCTTTTCTTTCTGATTTTCAATGTATTTCTATAGCAAGTTTGCAATGCTTTTGCAACAACAGACAATGACGTCATCATAGATTGAAACCCACGCAGGAATTAGTTTTCATTATATGACAAAACTGGAAAAGAATGTTCTGGCAAAGTGATCTGCAAATTCCAGTGCTTTTTTGTCAGTCCCACTATGAAAGTCCAATGGGACGAATGTTTCCTATTATGTTTTCAATTCTTCAAAATGAAGACAATTTTTGATTTGATAAGATAGTTTTCTCGAACCATTAAGTGAAAAATTTACACATTTTTCGCTTTTTTTACACCTTTTTAAAAATTCAGGCTTTGAGCACCTTAATAGGTTTTTCTTAAATGGGTTAGTTTTTTTACTAGTTTCCCTTTGATATCATTTCAGTCGCTACCCATGGGTCTTTTTTCCACAGAAAGTATAAGAAAATAAAGAATAAGCATTTTGTAAAGGAGAGTATATTGTAGATTTTATAAGTAAGAATAATGTTTCTTAGTACACAGAGAAATGTAGTTTTGCCAAACTGAAGAATATATGTAATATTCTGTATCATGGCAGTGGGACAATTGATGTGTGTGGTGTTATTCAATTTAACTGTTGGTAAAAAATACAATGGCCAATTCCAAACTAGAAAACCAAAGACAGACTGCAATAAGCAATAATAAACCAATTCCAGTGTCAAAGGAATTGAAATATTCAGTCAGTTCAACACATCTGCAACATTCTGACAAGACTGAAACTTATATCAAATTTTTAATTGGACAATAAAGAATGTATCTACATTTGTTTCATGAATGCATTTGAGTGATGTACACTGATTGGCTTTCGTAGCCTAATTGGTAAGGTGCTGTCCTAATGAGAGAAGGTTGAAAGCTGGATCTAAGCTGAGATCTCATTGGGAGATTATTCTTTATTTTATAATTCATGCTGATTGCCTCATGTTCATAAGGTATCAAGATGACCCAACCAAAAAAACAACAAAAATGAAATGGAAGAAATCTACTGAGAAAAAAATTAACGATGACAAGGCTTCATCTCAGTAATTCGGACAAAATTACTTCTACTATTTGCATTTGTTTTATCATTGCATTTAAGCTCATAAGAATTGGGAGAAATTTTTAAATGTATGGGGAGTTATCAAAACTTTCTGCGGATTCAACAGGATTGATCAATCTGTTCGTCTGTCAAGTTAACTAATGTTTCCTGTCTCACCAGATCTTTCACTTTTCTTGAAATCACTCCATGAAATATGGGACCTCATTTCCTATCAATTGTTTGTTTTGTTGAGAAAGCTAATTCATGCTTTAAGTTCCCTGCATTTCTGGATAGCACCTTAAGTAAGTAATTATCACCTCAAAACTGGCTACGCACGCATCACATTTCTACATACTCAACCCATTTGATGTATGAAATAGACTAATAGGCAAGAAGTCCCTAAAGTGACATCATTCGCTTCACCCTGCACTATTTTACCCATAACTGGAGGGAGAAGGAATTCAAGCCTTTCCCAAACGCCTCAATGCAAAAGGAACATACGGTCCTGGCTGGAGTTTGGAGGTTTGCCAATTATTCTCAGAGCCATTATCCACTTGGCCAACCCACACTTCCTCATATATCAGAAAAATTTTAAAGGAAGCTTATACAGTAAACAAGTAGTACATTGTATATGACTTAAGGTCAACTTTCAGATTGCTAGACCTGTTGAAGTTTGTTCTGATTACAATACCTAGTATTCCTCAAAGATCACTCATTTAGGTACTGAGTTGGTTCAACATGAAGCAATGGTGATTTTATGAGGAACGATTTATCCAATGTAATTTGGCCATAACCCTTTAGTGTTTGGAATAGAGGTCAAAGTCTATGTCCTTTAACTGACCGCTTAGAGGAGAGGTTTGTGTGGCATTTTCAAAGGCTGTGGAAGGACAGCATTAGATTGAACTGCAGCCTACCAAACCGGAGGTAAGCACTCTACCATTGGGTCATTGTGATCAGTGCTTCCTTTTATAAAATCCATAAATATTCCAATAAGATGTTCTCCAAACGAAGCTTCTAAGCTGGGCAATTACAGGTATCCAATTACTGTAATTTTTCCTCTGACAGTTTCCATGGTGATGAGGTACCTGATTGGATAGCTCCCAATTAGAGAACCGTATTTTGCTCCAATCAAATAAATTAAAAGCAAAAGTATCAGCCAATGAGATGGTTTCTTCGAACAATCCTAATTGAACATTTCTAACTTCTTAATATGGGGTGATAGATTCTAATCAGGATATAAGTGCTTTGTTGACTCAATATTCTCTTATCCTTTAATATTGTTATTCTTATATTCCTATAATCAGTTATTCTGTTGCTGTGTAGGATGTTGAGTCTTGTGGCAAACAAGGACCACTCAATATAGTCTAAAAGTCAACATGCTAATCTTATCTTGCAAGCCATGGGTAATGAGTTCATACCATACAATGTGTCAAAATGGCTTAATGTTGGTGAAGTTGGATATTCATCAAATGTCTGTTGGACAAGCCTGACAGTTGCAGGGTTGAACTTCATTCCTACTTCTTTCCTGACTGAAAATGATTACTGAAACTGTGTGGTATATGGATATATAATGAATTTGAAGGCATACAAGACTTCTTTTTTTTAAGCTCAGTTGGTAAGATAGCCATCCTCCAATCACATGGACATGATTCAAAATCAGGTTGAAAAAATGTTAGTTTCATCTATAGTTCAATATGCTGTGATGAACAAACACTGAAGCATTTACTCCTGTCTTGTGAGGATTGTCCTTGTTGTTCTTATTACAGAGATAAAAACAACTTTGAAAGGAGTTTGATAAATAGTGTAGGTATGAATCAACCATTTTGTAAGCGTAATATCAAAACTAACTTCCAATATCCATATATCATACAGAACACAATTTTTCTCTTTTCTTTATTGAGCTTGCGTGTAATCTTGAAAGAAAAAATGAATTTGAAATTGGAATTTCTTATCAAAATAATTAAAATACTCGAAATTTGAATAACTATCGGAGAAAAAATGATACAGCTCTAATTAGTCGCTTAATAAAACTGTCACATGACCAGCGTCTTTTAGCAGCATGTTGGTGGCGATCAACCAAAAATTTGAAAAAGGGCTGTTGAGCAGTGATCACTAAAAATGAATGCTGCTAGGCATGGACTAAGGGGCCATGTTAGCCTGAATTTACATTGTAAACTGAACCATCCATAAAGCCTATTCTAGCTGGAGAATTGAAAAATAAAAAAGAAGTTTTTTCTAAACATTGTAAGAACTAAATGTTTAAATTTGCAGCCCTCTAGCTCCATTTGAGTGGCCAGTATGCACAACACTTGGCCAGCCAGCCAGACCTACTTAAAAACTGAAGAAGACTATGTTGATGTTAACAGTTTTGGTTGACAGTGTCTGAAAGTTGAAATTACTAAGCTTAGCATCTTGTGTGCATCCAGAGGTAGCAATGTAATATTGTTCAGATCAGCAATCTATGTAAGCAATGTGTTCCTTGAAGATTTCAAGCTCTTTGATTCGTCAGAAAACTTATCCTTACCGTAATATCTTTTTTTTCCCCTTCCTCTTGCAACAAAAGAGAAAGAGAAACCAACGAGCCTTACATGAATGACCGAGTTTCATTTGTCAGTCAAAAACATCAAACTCTGAAATGCCGTCTTAATGATTCTTAGGATGCTTGATGGAAAAATGCTTCCATCTCACTGACGGGGAGATTTATAGTAATCAAATCGTAAGGAAAACTAGGTAGCCCCTCAGTCGAAACCATCATGTGACCAATGTATTTTGACAGCATGCTGGGAATGGCCAATTGAATTTCGGTGAAAAAGGGTGATCAATGAATGAATTCACTTGCATTTTGTTGGACATTAAAAAGTCTGGATTTTGAAAAAATAAGCGTGAACACAGCCGGACACAAACTTGGGACCAGTTTAGCATGCAAAAACATTTCAAGTTGAACCCCCAATTAAAAACCTATTTTTGGGTGAAATTTTGAAAACAGAAAACAAAAATGTAATTCCTAGACATAAGGAGTAAATTTAGCTCCATTGGTGAGGCCTGTATGAGTGATACATAAATAGCCAGCCAGCCAGTTAGGCCAGGTTAAAAACTGAAAAAAAACAAAAAAACTCCAAAAAACTCATGTTTCTCTGAATTTTTGAGATGAGGTATTATTATTTCTATTATTATTCGGACACATAGCATAGTGGTTAGAGAATCAGACAGAATTACTGCAAGTAATCTAATGGTTCAAGGTTCAATCTCAGTGTGAGACAAAAAATACTACTACTGCTAAGAGGGGAGTGCGGTCTATATACCCCCGTTGGTTAAATAAAGGGTTCGGTTCTTTACTTCCCCCACACCTACCAAATGATACCTGATGAAGGCCGTAGAATACAACGACCGAAACCTTGTATGAAAAACAACCAAGATGAGGATAGTCCGAATAATAATAGAAATAAAAAAAACTCGTGTTGTCATTATGGTGACAGTTTTAAAATAAATAAGTAAAGCTTTGAAATGAATAAGCAAATTGAGTTTATGAAATGTTCAATGGAAATCGAATTCACTTTGGAAAATCTTGGATTAAAAATGCCATGCTGGCTTTTGGGTGGGGAGGTTGAGGTGATGGAATGAAATGTCTTTCACATATTGGCCACTTCAGTGAACCATCATTATGTTTAGTGTAAACGGCTTTCTTTTCTTCCATACTTTGGGGGGGGGGTGAATTAACAATATAAGTTTATGCTAAATTTATCCCTTAGTTTGTGTCTGTTTTTTTTTTAAAAATTCAGACATTTTAGTGACCACTGAACAACAAAACGTCAGAGATATAACTTATTCATTGATCACAAGTTTTTCCAATTTTTTAATTGATCACTCTTGACAAGGAATTCTGCCAAAAGACGTTAGTCATACAGCAATAATGCATGTCTATCATATTGAGGCATATCAATTTGCAGGGTGTATAACGCATGTCTTTGCAGTACTCATATGTATGAATAAATTGATAAGAATTTATAAGTAACAAATTATTGAAACTTGAAATTTTATCAGTGTTTTTCTGCTTTCAGATTCATTACGATTGTGCCATTAAGGATAAGCCACACATTTTTGTTAATTTCTTTATTTCCAAATATTTACACTGAAACAATAATATAGATTTGTTTGATTATGAGACGTTTACATGTTATATTTTTCAAGTATAGTGATTTTTTTCATTTTGTCATATTCAAAACATCACAGCCGTAGGTCAACTTGGCATAAATGTTCTGTTTATCATAATCACATAAAAATATCACGACGAGAATGTTTCTCCTCTAAGCCATTTCAAAACATAAGTATGAAGCTAATAAGTAAAGCTGAATTGTTTTATCAAATATTAAAAGAGACGAAATACAATAAGATTGAAAAAAGATAGATATAAAGATTGGATCACATGATTGACACATACACATGCAAATCATAAGTGAAATCATGAGTTGACATAAGTGAAATCATGTGGTTGATATGGATTGAGGTCAGCCCTCAAAAGAGTATAAATATGAGTATGGGTTAAAAGTGGTGGAAGATTGACAGGAAGACCATCAAGTGATCACTGTCTTCAACTTGGCTGGCCTTGGGATTACAAGGCTTCCCATCTGTTAAAGTGTCACTAAGATGAGACTTCAACAAGACTGTATCTCTTCCTCTTGTAGTTGACACCCCGAAAACCCTCTTCTTAACCAGAATAAAAGCATCTTTTACAAAGTCAAGCATACATGGCTTATTTTGCATTTTTGTCAATTGAAACTTTCACACCAGACTTCAATGAAATTAAGCCAGTAACAAATCAATAATTGATCAGCAAATAACCAATCAATAATTGTTGGTTACAACTACAAAACCATTATAACACAACCAATCAACAAGCCACGAACATCCTATCCAGAATGAAATAACCAGATGATGTTCTCATACATCCCCAGCATTTCATATATTTCCTTTTGGTGCATTTACAATGTTTCACAACACCTCAAGACTACATGACAGATTGTAGATTATCACAGAAAAACAAAAGTCGATCAGACATTGTGTAAATATTCATCAGGACACAAAGGCCAACTGAACACTTATGCACATTGAAAAATACTTAAGTAAATCCAAGAAAGAAATGTTTGATAAAAAGTTATTTATGTTTGTTTTATAGATATTTTCTAAGAGATCTTGATATAGAAAAAAAGGTATACTCCATCGTCTTTTATTTTGAGATGTCCAAAAGACCTGAAATGAAAAAAAATCTGGCAGAAAAGCTTCCCTCAGTTGCCAGATTTGCCACGCAGGTGAAATAATCAGATTTGGTCAGACTTGGTTAGTATTGAACCTCTGCCTCCAGATTCTCTCAATTTCCAAATTTGATACTTTCCCAATGCCTGTGTTATCTTTGAGATAAAACTCTGATTATCTCCCTTTCTGGCCATCTCTGAAAACCTTATCAACTGGAATGCCATAATTTCTTTTTCCCAAATGAAAAAAATAAGATAAAAAACACTTACAGACTTAGACGTTGTCTTCTCAATTTCTTGTGCTTTGGGTTCCTGGAAAATAAAACAAAGATTGTGAATTGAGACTGATATAAAAGGAAAAACACAGAATCAAATACAAAGATCAGTTTTATCAATACAGGTTTGATTAGAGACAATAGACAAGGAATGTTTTCTTAATTTTTCAGTCAACTTTTCTTGTTTTTGTACAAGAGAATGTGCATGGCTTTAATGGTTATAAATAATGCCCAAACATTTGTGATTGAGTATTTTCAACAGCATTTCTGACAATTATTAAGATTTCGGAAAAAAGATGGGTGTTATTCGTTGATCTTGATTATGGCCAGAAGTATTGTTGAAAACAATCAATCACAATTGTTTGGACAATATTCACAGTCTCTGGAACCATACATATGTTGCCTTGAACATAAACACGGAACGTTAACTGAAGGAAAAGAAAACATTCTTTGTTCATTGTTTTTAATCAAATCTACGTTGATGAAAGATTGCTCCCTAAATACATCCAATTTGAACTCCATGAATTTTTCATTAGAAGATGGAGATTTCAACTCAAAATATCAAAAACCACTTGACATCGTTGCTAATTGACAGTAAAACTCTTGTGTCGGAAATTAGGTTTGTTAAAATCATTATGACCAATAGAATAAATAATAAATGAAAATAATTCACTCAAGTTGAAAGGGAGGTAAATTTGATCAGTTATTATTCTCCTTGATATCAAGTTTAAAATTTTTCTATATGGAAATAAGAGTTGGAATCCATGATATTTTTAAATGGATAATGCTTTTATTGATGGCAATATCTAATTTTTTTTCCAAATTCTCATAAAACTGGAAAGGGAATAATTTTATTAGACAGTTATTCTCCTTGATAATATTCAAATTTTCTCATATGAATTCAAGAGTTTAACTATAGATCATCATAAAAGATTATTTTTTTCATTTAAAATGAAAAAGGTGTAAATCATCTGAGGACCCCCTCCCAACAAAAAAAACGAAAACAATTACATAAACTACCCATACCATTTATTCTTTCTTAAGTGGTATAACATAAAGCTATGATCCCAGAGCACATTAAGGATCAGTCCTGTTTGTAATGGCTTATGAGATCAGCACACTAACCATAGATTACAAATGATTCTTTCTCAACAGTAAAACAGGGTCATAGCTGAAAAGAGGAGTGAGATTTTAAAGTGCTTCCTCTTTGTGCCTCCAAATCTCTCGCTACGCATCATCCATTAACTACAAAGAGGAAGTAATAAATGTATGCAGAATGATAGATTTAGGTATGGGTATGCATATAAGCATTCATGCAAGATACTCCTTGCACTACATTCTGCTACAATCTATTCAGTATGGTTTGGTGAAACAATAAATTTCAAACTATTCATTAAATCAAGTAACAAAAATTTAATTGTTGATGAACATCTGGAATGAGGAGCTTTATGAGGAGAGTGTTGAAATGATGGTGTCACATATATTGGCTACAAATTAACAGATAGAGGGTTAAACATTTGGACATTTACTCCAGCTGTTTGGTTTTGTTTTAAAAAATTCACGTTCAAAGTGGGATTTTAGTGGAGGGTTCAATTTACAATCTAAGTTTATTCTAAACTGGTTTCTTTGTTTGTGTCCGGCACCATTCATGTTTATTGTTTTAAATTCTGACTTTTTAGAGATCCAACAAGAGACAAGAGAGGTAAAGTGTTCATTGATCACCACCTTTTTCTAATTTTCTAGTAGATGATGACCCCCAACACAATATGTTACCCAGGGACGTTGGTCACATGACGGTTTCCAATGAGTGACGAATCGAGCCTTTATTGATATAGAAATTGTCTCAATGAGAGGAAGTGAACACAGGCACTAAGGGGAAATTATAGATTGGTAGGGGTTAGGGTAAAGACAGACTGGTGGGGGTTGGTTAGAAACAAACGGACGGACAGACAGACGGGTGTGCAGTTAGAGACGGATGGACGGACGGACAGACAGACGGGTGTGCGGTTAGAGACGGATGAACAGACAGACGGGTGGGCGGTTAGAGACAGACGGACGAACAGACAGACGGGTGGGCGGTTAGAGACGGACGAAGAGACAGACGGGTGGGCGGTTAGAGACGGACGAAGAGACAGACGGGTGGGCGGTTAGAGACGGACGAAGAGACAGACGGGTGGGCGGTTAGAGACAGACGGATGGACGGACGGATGGACGGACGGACGGACAGACAGAGGGGTGTGCGGTTAGAGACGGACGGACAGACAGACGGGTGGGCGGTTAGAGACGGACGGACAAACAGACGGGTGGGCGGTTAGAGACGGACGGACAAACAGACGGGTGGGCGGTTAGAGACGGACGGACAAACAGACGGGTGGGCGGTTAGAGACGGACGGACAAACAGACGGGTGGGCGGTTAGAGACGGACGGACAAACAGACGGGTGGGCGGTTAGAGACGGACGGACGGACGGACAGACAGACGGGTGGGCGTTTAGAGACGGACGGAGGGACGGACAGACAGACGGGTGGGCGGTTAGAGACGGACGGACAGATAAGACAGACAGATGGGTCGGCGGTTAGAGACGGACGGACGGACAGACAGACAGACAGACGGGTGGGCGGTTAGAGATGGACGGACAGATGGTAGGGCAGTTAGAGACAGACAGATGGAGTAAAGAAAAACAGACTGGTCAGTTATTAACTGTGAATAGTGAGATAAACCAACAGATGCAAACAGTATGGAATGATCAGATAATCTTTTCATACACACATTTATCCATCTATACATATACATATGAACGTATATATTTGTGTTGGTCTATGTATGCATACTTGTATCATGTGCTAAAATTGTACATGGACCTCAAAACCCCAGGCTGCCAATCAAATACAGTTATAGATTAAAAGCCAAGTTTCCTGCCATACTAAGGTCTTCTTAACTCAAACTGGATTCTACCAACAGTGAGCGGCCCGGGTCAATTGGACTTTCTGTACCGATCAATATAAACAAGTGTGCTTTGTTGTTTCCCCACACAGTTTGGCTCAGACAAGAAGGTTCTGCTGTTTCAAGCCATCCTGCCCCATGCATCACTCTCATCATACATTATAGTGCCAATTTTCACACCCTCTTACGGAATAAACGGGAAGACAGTGAGTCCATGTGAATGCAGCAAGGTTTTGATTAGTGTGGGTTTCTATGTAATATGGTATTGTAGTACAAATAGATCAAACTAAATATAAGCTCAAGGAAAAAATGTATATCATTATAGTTTGGATGAATGCAGAAAATTTTGTAACAAATTAACTGCTTCAATCACAGAATCACTATGTAAGCATACACTGTTTTGAAATGAAAAGATTGACGCAGAGTAGGTTGTAGGTATCCTCATATGCATGCACATGTAAGTATATAAGCATGTATATATTTATGAGTATATATAATGGCCAATTATTATGATAAATCTTTTATAAGATTTGATATATTAAACCTGCACGTATGATAATATACAGATACCAGATGGGGTACTTGACACTGTCAAGGAAAAAATAAACTTTAAATACAACAGCACAGGAAATGAAATCATATTTTATAGACATTTCATGTAATGAATTCTCTGTAAAATATAATTTGCTTTCCTGTATGGTCATAGTTGAATCTTTTTCCTGGGCACAACCAGGTACCCCAGCTAAAATCACACAGCTTAGAATGTACCAATACAGTTGCTGGGTGTGAAAGAAAATTTGTCTTTCCACACTCTTCACTCATACTAGACCTTCCATATGTGAGGCAGGCAAGCTAAGCACTGGAATTTCCTATAATGAACAGAAAGTAAGGGTCCAGTACAGCATTATAGATAGGTTCTAAATAGAACCCCCAACTCTGGATCTTATCGCATGTATCAAATTTTTAAAAGATTTGAGCATCTCATGGATTGAAAGCTCATAAAATTAAATGAGTCAGTATGTTTTTTTTTTAGGTTATACCTAATTACATTAATCTGTAGAGTAATACATTAACCATACAAGATCAAAATCATACTGCAGGATGTATGCAAAGAGATACAAGATATGATTGGGAAATAAATCTTCAAAGAAAAGGAATCATTTCATTTTAAAATTTTGCATTCTTTTGTATGCAGACGATCTTCCTGCATCTTTTCAAACTTTGTTGACAGAAGCAAATTAGAAGAAGGAATTAAAGATTTACATCATTAGTCGTCCCGTCTTACAACTTTTGATATTTTTTTGATATTAATGGATTTGAGTGGAAATAAATCAACTTGAGAAAATTAATTGATACTTAATGACTCATTTGTCACTAATGAGTAATTATAATTCCTTTCATTTTGTGTACATAAATGAAATCTCACTTGATGTTTCTGGGGTTGAATTGATATCCAGGATTATTAACTCTTAAATTGATTTTAGAAACTTAAATTTCAAAACATGGGAATAACTTCCGATCGAATTTACTTCCTTGTGCTGTGAAGTAATTGAAGATTTGTTTTATTCAATTCACAAAAGAGTTCCATTTTAAAAAATTCTGTTCATTAAAAAGTTCTAGAGTGGTTTCGGGCAATCCATGAATTTAAGAGCTGATAATTAATCTAAGCAAAGCTTGATTGAGCAAGTGTGGGTCCTGAGCATGTGTTATAAAAGGGGCCCTAGATAAGGATAATATACCAAGATTAAAAAAAACACTTTTTTACGTACATAAGCAAACTGAATTTTCATATTTGCAATACACTAGACAAGAGGACAAATATATCTGATATGTCAGTAAAAGTATTAATCCATTTTTTGTTTTTGATCTTTTGCAGCAGCTATGACTTCAGTTTCAGATACCTTTGTATTTATGACTGAAATTGCTAACTCTGAACATCAAGTTGTTCATAAAAGTTAGAGGCAGTATAGTATTGCAGTGATTGAAATGGGTTTTGGGAAATAGGTATCAGATAGGGTTAGTTCTGTGAACTTATTATACGGCAATGTCTCCCTTAGCAGAAACTGAACATGCAAAAAACCTGAAAGTCAATGCATACACTGTACTATTCCATCCTTAACCTCCTATTTCCATCTCTAGGACCAAGTGTAAAAGTATTGAATAAGGATCGGTAATTTGTAAGCATTTAGCACAGGGTGTTCAAAATTACTGGGCCCTAAGCATATGCTACACAGGCTAGCTTGCACTGAATCTTAGTGGCTTTATTTGTTAGCTATGCTTTTGATACCATAAACAAAGCTAAATGTATATACAGATATTTGCTAAATGTAGCTTAGGTATTAGAAACTGCTAACCACATCTGTCATCATAGGTTTCTTCAGTTTTTAAATGATTCTTGCAGGCTGGTTATCTATCTATCAATCTATCTATCTGTCCATCTATGTATAGCATGTACAATTTGCACCAATGGAGTTAGCGGACTCAAAATCCAAACACTGACTACTTATATCTATGAAAAAATGTTTTTTGTTATTTTAAAATTCGCTGTCAAGATAAGTTTTCAGTGGAGGGCTAAATTTACAGTGTAAGTTCATGTTAAATTGATCCTTTAGTTTGTGTCCAGCAGCGATCATTCTTGTTTTTTTGTTCTTTTTAAATGTAGACTTTTTAGTTATCACTACCCAACTAAAGGTGAGAGAAGCACTTTCTTTCATCGATTACTCTTTTTTCTAATTTTTCAATTTCAATCTAACAGTTGATCACCCCCAACATGCTATGCTGCTTTCTATTTTGGTGACATTTTTATCACTTACATATGCAGGTGCATTGATAAGTCAGCAGCAAAGTAGTTATTAGCTGAATTTTGATCTGATTTTTTATTCTGATTGTGTAACGTTCCAGCAACGTGATTGATATTTACCTGATAAGGTGCATTGGCAAAGGTAGAGATTATGTTTGAAAATAATGATTTGTGTGAAATAGATGCTGTTTTCATCATCATCATTTGGCTCTGAACATACTGTTTCACCAACATGTGCGTCCGAAGATACTAACGGAAATATATGCCTGTATATCAGTTACATACATACAAGCTTTCTCTGGGAGCATTGTAGTTTTCACTGTCCTTCTGTAATGAATGTTGACTCTGTGAGGGTGATTCTATCTTTTTTTACTGTCCCCCTTTTTTCATAGAGTCAATGTTACATACATTGCTAGCCAACCAGCCAGACCAACTCAAAAACTGAAGAAACCTATGACGACAGTTTTGGTTGATGGTTTCTAATAGTAATATTAACCCTGGTTTCAGTTACCAGCAGTTAATAGCGGCCTGGTAATATCAAGTGGAAAATTCCAGAAAAAATACATTGATTTACCTGATAATGGTCCCAAAGCAAAAGAATGATTATGCTGGTAATTTGGGTTAGTCAGAAAGAAGCCATTAAGTGCTAAGGTGAAAGTTATCGCCTTAATAAGAAAAATTAAAGAACATGTTAAGGTTACTAAGATCTATGGTAAGAGAGATCCCTCTGTCATGTAAGTTTTAGTGTCAAACTCTTACAATTGAGTTTTGACTAAATTTTTGTTTGTCACAATAATCTCACTAAAAACCAGTGACATCATGATGGCACAAGTGAGTTTTGTGTATGCATAAACTGATGACGAATTCACTCTCTCAACTCAGGTCGACTTATGACAGGGAAAACTGATAAAGGAGTTGAAATGGGATACATAGTACTCATGTTATATTGTATTGAAAAATGAATTGTTTTGTTTTCCTTTTAAATTTTAATGAACCCAAGTTTGTTTTAGAATATTTTCTATTACAGAAGATTTAGTGTTGGGACTGAGGGAAGACTGAATGAAGCAAAGACTATTGATATTCATCTCTGCCTAAAGTTGGAAGAGGCATTCTTTCATGCCTCTCTGTCAGTCCACACAATATCTCCAAAAGTTCTCCATAACATATCCACTATTGATAGGGTATGGATATAAAGAAAGCATACATAATTTTCTGTATTTAGTATTTTATTTACTTTCTTTTCCTACTTTCTCTGACTTGTGGGTGTATGTTGCTGACATACAGGCCTATATTTCAATAGGCATATTTGGACGCGTATGTACAAAAATCAATATGTCAAGAACCTAATGAGGAATAAAAGCATTCATTTCACACAAGAAAATGTTTTTCAACATAATCTCTTCTTTTGTCGATATGGTTTTCATTCACATGGCTGAAGCATTACACAGTGAAAATTTCAGATCAAAATTCATCTTATAAGTACATGATCACAGACCTATTAATGCATCCTTGTATATATATATATATATATATATATATATATATATATATATATAGCATATGCATGAATATATTTTTAAAGGAACAAAAAAAAACAAAAAAAAAACAGGAAAAATATCTTTCAATAGAGAGAAATTCCTGGATCCATTCCAAAATTTAACTTATTCTGCCTCACCTCATTGACAACTCTTCCCAAACATCGTATTGAAATTCATTGAGCACTTTTGGAGATATTGTTTAGATAGACAGAAGGATGGATGTATGGAAAGACGTGACTGAATATACATATGTATACATATACCTCTCCAAATTCTTTGGCTTAGGTAATCTTCATTCCAAGAGAAGGGACTCAAGCAAAAGTGGGGAGTGGTTTGTATGGAGAATGTTTGTGGCTGATCCTATACGGAGATGTACCTGTGTGGAGATTACCTTGAAGGCGGAGCAATTATGGTGAAGAATGAGCCATGCTCTGTATGTGGCACCTGTGACACAAATCTAGGTTCTACCATGATTTCTCACTTTATGCAACAATCAACACCTGAGACCTATTCTATCATGCTGAATCATATCTATTTACCTGGGAAATAATGAGAGACTCACAAAAGAACGGAATTTCCTTTCCATTCTTTAAAAATGGCAAAGCCCCTGAGCAGTGAATATTGATTCAGATAGGGAACCTGGAAAAATTCAAGCCTCGATTCTTTTGGTAATTCCAGCGGAAAATTTCTGGCTACTGGGGGCTTGAGACATATTCAGAAAATATCAACCGCTGATCAAAACTGTCCACCAGTCAATAAAGGTTTCTTCATTTTTCAAGTAGTTCTGCCTGGGTGGCTCTGTATGTGTACATGTATGTATTTACAGTCTGCACCAATGGAGCTTAAAGGCTGAAAATTTAAACATTTACTTATGTCTGGAAATAGAATCTTTTTTTTAAAATAAGTTTTTAGGGGATGGGATCAATTCAAAATATAAATTCATGCTAAACTGGTCCCTTGTTTTGCTTTTGAAAATTCTGAATTTTCGAGATCATTGCCCAACAAATGGTTACCCCCATTTTCCAATTTTTTTAATTAATCACCGCAAACATAGCAAGTCACCAAAAGATATTGGTCACATGAGGGTTTCTACTGAGTGAGTTACCAGACCTGTTATTTCATAGTTTGGAAATACAATGAAAAAGCTGAAGAAGCCTCAAAGAGTTTACATGCAAGAATTTGGTGAACATTTCAATTTTATGAAACATTTGGATCAAATTCTATTTTGGATCTTGATATCACATCAGAGAACGTCCTCTGATACAATTATCTTTCTTCTGTGCTACAGACTAGATCTGTCCATCTTTATCAAAACGGTAAAAACAGAGAAGGTGGAAACAAAGAGATGGAGATACAAAAACAGTCACTGCAGTACATACCCCCGCTTCCTCCACCAGCACAATGCATTCCCAACCCACCCAATCTAAAAAATGGAGAAGGAAGAGGAAGAGTAAAACTATATGTATTATTTTTGCTTAATTCAGCCAAAAATCCAAAGAGAAAGGCAATCTTTTGTTTTATACCACAGAAAAGATCGTACTCACTTCAACTTGGTGAAATAAGTTATGCATGGATTGAAAGCATTCAATTGGTTACCATTACAAAATACTATTTATTTAATATTCATTTCAATATTTGATTTTTAACTATTCCAAGTTAAACAGTGGAATTTTCACATGTTACTGCTAGTAAATATTAAAACATTTTTTTGAATTTTTTATTGTCAGCCACCCTAAGCAACGCCTTTCACACACTTTTCACATGAATAGGTTTGTAAGAAGGGAGTTATTTATGCAACGGAAGTGATAGCAAAAACTACATGCTAAAATAGCTTATTGATATTAAATTGTGAAATTGGAAGCACTAAAACATACGTGTTTAAACTGAAGTCTAAAAAGACTAAGATTGGATAAGGCACTCGTTCACACTTGATTTGAAAAAGTCGAGACTGTGCTAGATGGTAAAATAGTAAAAATATTTCTTCTTTTTTTCTTATGAGCTATGTTGTTTTGTAGCATTTTGCCTTCTATATTGAGTGTTGAAAAATGTCGAAATGGTACTGCCAAGATTAAAAAAGATTTCCAAATTTAAATTCAGTCTGGGATAATTTTAACTTTTTTCTGTTTTATTTCAATCTATCAAAACGGACCGAGAAAAAGTTCTGCGCGAAAAATTCGACAAAGGGTCTTCATGAATTAAATATTATGAATCATACATAAACAGTATGCTGATCTTGTAAGCCATTGACGATATATTTGATTCTGTATGTACTCATTGAATGCAGTCTAGGGTCTGTAACAGCTCGACAAATGTGGAGGGATACAAATAAACGATTTATCTCGAAAGTATACAGTCATTTAATATTAATGGAAAAAAGGTCAACCTAAGGCAATGGCACTTTAGTCCACTTCAAAGTATTCCTCTTGGGACCTCACATGCTTATACCAATACCTCTATCACTTTTTAGAATAGTCCGCAAAGCTTATCAAATTTTTATATTGATTCACCATGTCGAATTCGAGGGTGCACATATACTTTGAAAGAAAATTTGAGGGAATATTGAATGAGACAGATGACAGCTTACATGTTTGGAAACCTTTTCAGATTCACTCAGCTATAAAGACAAAGTGGTTTAATTTATTGACAGTTTTCATGCCTTCAAATTACACATCACCAAATGGAGAGCCAATAAACAAGGAGATCTCTGATCCAATCTTGGAAAAATGGCAAATATTGGTCTCTTTAATTTCCCTCGAGAAGGAAGGAGGGGGAAAGCAACAATTGGCTTTTTTTTTGTTGCTGGAGTCTACTCACGAAGGGAGTTGGGAATGGGGAGGAGGTTATTGGCACAGCGTATACCTA
This sequence comes from Thysanoteuthis rhombus, assembly GCA_963457665.1. Lineage (NCBI taxonomy): Eukaryota > Metazoa > Mollusca > Cephalopoda > Oegopsida > Thysanoteuthidae > Thysanoteuthis > Thysanoteuthis major. The sequence goes on along the minus strand of OY735201.1, from coordinate 3,649,794 downwards.
CTTCTCAATTTTGAGGTCTTTTATATGTTCAGTGTCTATTAATCGGAATATTACTGTATACATAGTTCCCAAAAGCAATCATTACTTTTTACCTTGTTCCCAAAAGTTATTTCCCTCACTATCTAGAAGCAAGGCAGAGAGGGAGATAACTGTAGGAATCTTTTGTCTCAAACAAAAACGGAATTCTTCATTTCTGGCTTCAGAGGATGCTTTTTGGATCTTTCAAATGATATTTTGTTTGATATTTTCCCCCAAAAGACTGTTTAGAACAATGAATTGCTATTTAAGTGATGTGGACAAGGATTCAATAATGCTTTAAATATAATGTGTGTGTGTGTATGTATATATATATATATATATATATATATATATATATACACAAACACACAAATGATTATGAATTTCATTATATTGAAACTCCATTTTAAATGATCCTCTGTTATTTCATGGTAAATGTAGTGTTTGGCCTAGACAACGTAAATAGAATAAACAATTGAAGAAAATGGGGCTGTAACCTAGCGATTGTTCTTACCATCATGTTAAACAGCTGCAGATAATTCTCATTTTGTTTATTCATGGTCTATATATGTTCTATTTGTTTCTTTTGACATGACTGTTATGTAATTATTTCTTAATATATATATATATATATATATATATGCACTGACTCACAAGCTAACTTATGTTAGGTTAAGCTGAGTTAAATTCATAAGGAGAGAACAAGAGCCTTCAGACTTGTAATAAAATATCCTCTTCACTTTCAACCTCTATTTGGTTAAAAAAAAAGTTCATGTCCACTTTTGCCCTCTTAAAAAATTATATATAGAATAAGATACAAATACGTATATATACATATATAATGAACAGAAATAAATGGTCGAGTTCAGCATTATAGTTACATTGCAAATAGAATCAGCCTTCAAAATTTTTTCTCAAGATCTTCCCTTAGGTCAATTGAGTATGCATGACAGATTTGTTTGTACTTTACTTATGTTTGGTAGTGATGGACAGACAGACAAACATGTCTATGAATGGTTATATAGAATATATATGTAAGTTGAGTTTCCTTTTTTATTGTTTGTACATTAGGGATTAGGTTTTCTTTGTTTGGTAGACTGTTCAAATAGTCTTGGCTGTGTCCCCTGCAGTCTTTGTCGGGTGTTCCTGAAGGCTGGAGGGTATCACAAAACACAAGAGTCTGCATTGCTTGTGATTACTGCATTCCAAACTTATTCTGGCTGGAGGGTTTCCAGATCAATAAATGGAAAAAAAAGAGGAAGGTGGATAAAGAGAAAGGGAGAGACGAAAGTGAATAAAGAGAAGGGGGGAGACGAAAGTGGATAAAGAGAAAGGGGGAGACGAAAGTGGATAAAGAGAAAGGGAGAAAGGAAGGTGGATAAAGAGAAAGGGAGAGAGGAAAGTGGATGAAGAGAAAGGGAGAGAGGAAAGTGGATGAAGAGAAAGGGAGAGAGGAAAATGGATAGAGAAAAAGGGAAAGAGGAAGGTGGATAAAGAGAAAGGGAGAGAGGAAAGTGGATGAAGAGAAAGGGAGAGGGGAGTGGATGAAGAGAAAGGGAGAGGGGAAAGTGGATGAAGAGAAAGGGAGAGAGGAAAGTGGATGAAGAGAAAGGGAGAGAGGAAGATGGATAAAGAGAAAGGGAGAGAGGAAGATGGATAAAGAGAAAGGGAGAGAGGAAGATGGATAAAGAGAAAGGGAGAGAGGAAAGTGGATAGAGAAAAAGGGAAAGAGGAAGGTGGATAAAGAGAAAGGGAGAGAGGAAGGTGGATAAAGAGAAAGGGAGAGAGGAAGGTGGATAAAGAGAAAGGGAGAGAGGAAGGTGGATAAAGAGAAAGGGAGAGAGGAAGGTGGATAAAGAGAAAGGGAGAGAGGAAGGTGGATAAAGAGAAAGGGAGAGAGGAAGGTGGATAAAGAGAAAGGGAGAGAGGAAGGTGGATAAAGAGAAAGGGAGAGAGGAAGGTGGATAAAGAGAAAGGGAGAGAGGAAAGTGGATAAAGAGAAAGGGAGAAAGGAAGGTGGATAAAGAGAAAGGGAGAGAGGAAAGTGGATGAAGAGAAAGGGAGAGAGGAAGGTGGATAAAGAGAAAGGGAGAGAGGAAGGTGGATGAAGAGAAAGGGAGAGAGGAAAGTGGATGAAGAGAAAGGGAGAGGGGAGTGGATGAAGAGAAAGGGAGAGGGGAAAGTGGATGAAGAGAAAGGGAGAGAGGAAAGTGGATGAAGAGAAAGGGAGAGGGGAGTGGATGAAGAGAAAGGGGAGGAGAGTAGATGAAGAGAGAGGTGGATAAAGGGAGAGGGAAGTGGATAAAGGGAGAGGGAAGTGGATAAAGAGAGAGGGAAGTGGATAAAGAGAGAGGGAAGTGGGTAAAGAGAGAGGGAAGTGGATAAAGAGAGAGGGAAGTGGATGAAGAGAGAAGGAGAGGGAAGTGGATGAAGGGAGAAGGAGGGTTAGAGGATGAAGAGAGAGGGAGGGTTAGAGGATGAAGAGAGAGGAAGGGGGAGAGGATGAAGAAAGAGGGAGGGGGAGAGGATGAAGAAAGAGGGAGGGGGAGAGGATGAAGAAAGAGGGAGGGGGAGAGGATGAAGAAAGAGGGAGGGGGAGAGGATGAAGAAAGAGGGAGGGGGAGAGGATGAAGAAAGAGGGAGGGGGAGAGGATGAAGAAAGAGGGAGGGGGAGAGGATGAAGAAAGAGGGAGGGGGAGAGGATGAAGAAAGAGGGAGGGGGAGATGATGAAGAAAGAAGGAGGGGGAAAAGATGAAGAGAGGGAGATGGAGGTGGATAAAGAGAGGTTGGAAGGAGTAAATGGGAGAGAGGTGGCTAAAAAGAGAGGGACAGGATGTTGGACAGACAAGGAGAGGAAAATGGATAGAAAAAGACAGATAAGATGATGAATAAAGAGGATGAAAGGAAAAGATAGAGAGGAAAGAGGAGGATGGGAAAGAGGGGGGAGAGGGGGAGAAGAAAGATGAATAGAGAGAGAAAGAGTGAAAAAGAAGAAGATGAATAGATAGAGAGAGAGAGAGGAAGATGAATATATATATATATAGAGAGAGAGAGAGAGGAAGATGAATAGAGAGAGAGAGGAAGATGAATAGAGAGAGAAAGAGAGAGGAAGATGGATAGAGAGAGAGGAAGATGAATAGAGAGAGAGAGAGGAAGATGAATAGAGAAAGAAGAATATAATTAGGGGAGAGGGAGAGAGGATGAAAAAAAAGAGAGAGAGGACGACAGAGGAAGAGAGAAAGGACGACAGAGGAAGAGGGAGAAGACAACAGAGGAAGAAAGAGAGGACAACAGAGGAAGAAAGAGAGGACAACAGAGGAAGAAAGAGAGGACAACAGAGGAAGAAAGAGAGGACAACAGAGGAAGAAAGAGAGGACAACAGAGGAAGAAAGAGAGGACAACAGAGGAAGAGAGAGAGGACAACAGAGGAAGAAATAGAGGACAACAGAGGAAGAAATAGAGGACAACAGAGGAAGAAAGAGAGGACAACAGAGGAAGAAAGAGAGGACAACAGAGGAAGAAAGAGAGGACAACAGAGGAAGAGAGAGAGGACAACAGAGGAAGAGAGAGAGGACAACAGAGGAAGAGAGAGAGGACAACAGAGGAAGAGAGAGAGGACAACAGAGGAAGAGAGAGGGGACAACAGCGGAAGAGAGAGGGGACAACAGAGGAAGAGAGAGAGGACAACAGAGGAAGAGAGAGAGGACAACAGCGGAAGAGAGAGGGGACAACAGCGGAAGAGAGAGGGGACAACAGCGGAAGAGAGAAGGACAACCGAGCAAGAGAGAGAGGACAGCAGAGGAGGAAAGAGTGGAAGACAGGAAGAGGGAGAGAGAAAGACAAAGGGAAGTGTATGTATAGAGAGAGATTGGGGAAGAGTAAAGAGAGGGAGAGATTGGGGAAGAGTAAAGAGAGGGAGAGATTGGGGAAGAGTAAAGAGAGGGAGAGATTGGGGAAGAGTAAAGAGAGGGAGAGATTGGGGAAGAGTAAAGAGAGGGAGAGATTGGGGAAGAGTAAAGAGAGGGAGAGATTGGGGAAGAGTAAAGAGGAGAGATTGGGGAAGAGTAAAGAGAGGGAGAGATTGGGGAAGAGTAAAGAGAGGGAGAGATTGGGGAAGAGTAAAGAGAGAGAGAGATTGGGGAAGAGTAAAGAGAGAGAGAGATTGGGGAAGAGTAAAGAGAGGGAGAGATTGGGGAAGAGTAAAGAGAGGGAGAGATTGGGGAAGAGTAAAGAGAGGGAGAGATTGGGGAAGAGTAAAGAGAGGGAGAGATTGGGGAAGAGTAAAGAGAGGGAGAGATTGGGGAAGAGTAAAGAGAGGGAGAGATTGGGGAAGAGTAAAGAGAGGGAGAGATTGGGGAAGAGTAAAGAGAGGGAGAGATTGGGGAAGAGTAAAGAGAGGGAGGGACTGGGGAAGAGTAAAGAGAGGGAGGGACTGGGGAAGAGTAAAGAGAGGGAGAGATTGGGGAAGAGTAAAGAGAGGGAGAGATTGGGGAAGAGTAAAGAGAGGGAGAGATTGGGGAAGAGTAAAGAGAGGGAGAGATTGGGGAAGAGTAAAGAGAGGGAGAGATTGGGGAAGAGTAAAGAGAGGGAGAGATTGGGGAAGAGTAAAGAGAGGGAGAGATTGGGGAAGAGTAAAGAGAGGGAGAGATTGGGGAAGAGTAAAGAGAGGGAGAGATTGGGGAAGAGTAAAGAGAGGGAGAGATTGGGGAAGAGTAAAGAGAGGGAGAGATTGGGGAAGAGTAAAGAGAGGGAGAGATTGGGGAAGAGTAAAGAGAGGGAGAGATTGGGGAAGAGTAAAGAGAGGGAGAGATTGGGGAAGAGTAAAGAGAGGGAGAGATTGGGGAAGAGTAAAGAGAGGGAGAGATTGGGGAAGAGTAAAGAGAGGGAGAGATTGGGGAAGAGTAAAGAGAGGGAGAGATTGGGGAAGAGTAAAGAGAGGGAGAGATTGGGGAAGAGTAAAGAGAGGGAGAGATTGGGGAAGAGTAAAGAGAGGGAGAGATTGGGGAAGAGTAAAGAGAGGGAGAGATTGGGGAAGAGTAAAGAGAGGGAGAGATTGGGGAAGAGTAAAGAGAGGGAGAGATTGGGGAAGAGTAAAGAGAGGGAGAGATTGGGGAAGAGTAAAGAGAGGGAGAGATTGGGGAAGAGTAAAGAGAGGGAGAGATTGGGGAAGAGTAAAGAGAGAGAGAGATTGGGGAAGAGTAAAGAGAGGGAGAGATTGGGGAAGAGTAAAGAGAGGGAGAGATTGGGGAAGAGTAAAGAGAGAGAGAGATTGGGGAAGAGTAAAGAAAGAGAGATTGGGGAAGAGTAAAGAGAGAGAGAGAGATTGGGGAAGAGTAAAGAGAGAGAGATTGGGGAAGAGTAAAGAGAGAGAGATTGGGGAAGAGTAAAGAGAGAGAGATTGGGGAAGAGTAAAGAGAGAGAGATTGGGGAAGAGTAAAGAGAGAGAGATCGGGGAAGAGTAAAGAGAGAGAGATCGGGGAAGAGTAGAGAGAGAGATCGGGGAAGAGTAGAGAGAGAGATCGGGGAAGAGTAGAGAGAGAGATCGGGGAAGAGTAGAGAGAGAGATCGGGGAAGAGTAGAGAGAGAGATCGGGGAAGAGTAGAGAGAGAGATCGGGGAAGAGTAGAGAGAGAGATCGGGGAAGAGTAGAGAGAGAGATCGGGGAAGAGTAGAGAGAGAGATCGGGGAAGAGTAGAGAGAGAGATCGGGGAAGAGTAGAGAGAGAGATCGGGGAAGAGTAGAGAGAGAGATCGGGGAAGAGTAGAGAGAGAGATCGGGGAAGAGTAGAGAGAGAGATCGGGGAAGAGTAGAGAGAGAGATCGGGGAAGAGTAGAGAGAGAGACTGGGAAAGAGTAGAGAGAGAGACTGGGAAACAGTAGAGAGAGAGACTGGGAAACAGTAGAGAGAGAGACTGGGAAACAGTAGAGAGAGAGATTGGGAAACAGTAGAGAGAGAGATTGGGAAAGAGTAGAGAGAGAGATTGGGGAAGAGTAGAGAGAGAGATCGGGGAAGAGTAGAGAGAGAGACTGGGAAAGAGTAGAGAGAGAGACTGGGAAAGAGTAGAGAGAGAGACTGGGAAAGAGTAGAGAGAGAGACTGGGGAAGAGTAGAGAGAGACACTGGGAAAGAGTAGAGAGAGAGACTGGGGAAGAGTAGAGAGAGAGACTGGGGAAGAGTAGAGAGAGAGACTGGGGAAGAGTAGAGAGAGAGACTGGGAAAGAGTAGAGAGAGAGACTGGGAAAGAGTAGAGAGAGAGACTGGGAAAGAGTAGAGAGAGAGATTGGGAAATAGTAGAGAGAGAGATTGGGAAAGAGTAGAGAGAGAGAATGGGAAAGAGTAAAGAGAGAGACTGGGGAACAGTAGAGATAGAGACTGGGAAAGAGTAGAGAGAGAGAGACTGGGAAAGAGTAGAGAGAAAGAGACTGGGAAAGAGTAGAGAGAGAGACACTGGGAAAGAGTAGAGAGAGACACTGGGAAAGAGTAGAGAGAGACACTGGGAAAGAGTAGAGAGAGACACTGGGAAAGAGTAGAGAGAGACACTGGGAAAGAGTAGAGAGAGACACTGGGAAAGAGTAGAGAGAGACACTGGGAAAGAGTAGAGAGAGACACTGGGAAAGAGTAGAGAGAGACACTGGGAAAGAGTAGAGAGAGACACTGGGAAAGAGTAGAGAGAGACACTGGGAAAGAGTAGAGAGAGACACTGGGAAAGAGTAGAGAGAGACACTGGGAAAGAGTAGAGAGAGACACTGGGAAAGAGTAGAGAGAGACACTGGGAAAGAGTAGAGAGAGACACTGGGAAAGAGTAGAGAGAGACACTGGGAAAGAGTAGAGAGAGACACTGGGAAAGAGTAGAGAGAGACACTGGGAAAGAGTAGAGAGAGACACTGGGAAAGAGTAGAGAGAGACACTGGGAAAGAGTAGAGAGAGACACTGGGAAACAGTAGAGAGAGACACTGGGAAACAGTAGAGAGAGACACTGGGAAACAGTAGAGAGAGAGATTGGGAAACAGTAGAGAGAGAGATTGGGAAAGAGTAGAGAGAGAGATTGGGGAAGAGTAGAGAGAGAGATCGGGGAAGAGTAGAGAGAGAGACTGGGAAAGAGTAGAGAGAGAGACTGGGAAAGAGTAGAGAGAGAGACTGGGAAAGAGTAGAGAGAGAGACTGGGGAAGAGTAGAGAGAGACACTGGGAAAGAGTAGAGAGAGAGATTGGGAAAGAGTAGAGAGAGAGACTGGGGAAGAGTAGAGAGAGAGACTGGGGAAGAGTAGAGAGAGAGACTGGGAAAGAGTAGAGAGAGAGACTGGGAAAGAGTAGAGAGAGAGACTGGGGAACAGTAGAGATAGAGACTGGGAAAGAGTAGAGAGAGAGAGACTGGGAAAGAGTAGAGAGAGAGAGACTGGGAAAGAGTAGAGAGAGAGAGACTGGGAAAGAGTAGAGAGAGACACTGGGAAAGAGTAGAGAGAGACACTGGGAAAGAGTAGAGAGAGACACTGGGAAAGAGTAGAGAGAGACACTGGGAAAGAGTAGAGAGAGACACTGGGAAAGAGTAGAGAGAGACACTGGGAAAGAGTAGAGAGAGACACTGGGAAAGAGTAGAGAGAGACACTGGGAAAGAGTAGAGAGAGACACTGGGAAAGAGTAGAGAGAGACACTGGGAAAGAGTAGAGAGAGACACTGGGAAAGAGTAGAGAGAGACACTGGGAAAGAGTAGAGAGAGACACTGGGAAAGAGTAGAGAGAGACACTGGGAAAGAGTAGAGAGAGACACTGGGAAAGAGTAGAGAGAGACACTGGGAAAGAGTAGAGAGAGACACTGGGAAAGAGTAGAGAGAGACACTGGGAAAGAGTAGAGAGAGACACTGGGAAAGAGTAGAGAGAGACACTGGGAAAGAGTAGAGAGAGACACTGGGAAAGAGTAGAGAGAGACACTGGGAAAGAGTAGAGAGAGAGACTGGGAAAGAGTAGAGAGAGAGACTGGGAAAGAGTAGAGAGAGAGACTGAGAAAGAGTAGAGAGAGAGACTGGGAAAGAGTAGAGAGAGAGAGTGCTGGGAAAGAGTAGAGAGAGAGAGAGTGCTGGGAAAGAGTAGAGAGAGAGAGAGTGCTGGGAAAGAGTAGAGAGAGAGAGAGTGCTGGGAAAGAGTAGAGAGAGAGAGACACTGGGAAAGAGTAGAGAGAGAGAGACTGGGAAAGAGTAGAGAGAGAGAGACTGGGAAAGAGTAGAGAGAGAGAGACTGGGAAAGAGTAGAGAGAGAGAAACTGGGAAAGAGTAGAGAGAGAGAAACTGGGAAAGAGTAGAGAGAGAGAGACTGGGAAAGAGTAGTGAGAGAGAGACTGGGAAAGAGTAGAGAGAGAGAGAGAGACTGGGAAAGAGTAGAGAGAGAGACTGGGAAAGAGTAGAGAGAGAGAGAGACTGAGAAAGAGTAGAGAGAGCGGAGGGGACAGGGGATGATGAGATAAAAGAGAACGATAGAGAGAGTAAAGTATATGTAAACAGGGTTTTTACAACTCGTACTATTGATAAATAATTCAACAATCGAAGATATTCGTCCAACGTTCATCACTGCTTCTCGAACCAGTAGAGTCGTAGACATAACAGTTGCAGTAGTATTAACATAAACAATAGAAATAGAACAACTAGATCAGTCAAGATACACTACAGAAACATCGATAGCAGCAGCAGAGTTCCCTAATCAAATAGTCTTTTTCTAGTAAACGGTCGTTCCTTCTCTAAACCATTTCTATCAAGTTATGCATATTGAACCAATTTTTTTAATCCGTGAGAGTGATGTCCCTTTAACTGGTGTATAAAATGTTTCAACCTTCTCTTCTTAATTTCCTCGTCCGTGGACGGTTATTTACTTCTAATCGTGTAATCCCCGTACACAGCAGAATATAATGTCCACTCTCAGACCATTATTTGGGTAAGAGTGTTCAACCTTGATCATAACATTTGAATCAGATGTTTAGATGTAGATGCAAAGGTCAATTAAATAATTATAAATAAAAGAAAATGAGTTTAAAAAAATGTACACCGAACTGTCTCAAACACTTCACTGTTTGTCGGCCCCATCACACTTAACCAACTGGGTATATAAATTTAGCATTTTTACAACGAACCATGATTTGAAACCACAACCAAATGATCAGTTGGCGGCTCTCCCACCAACTGATAAGTTTTGCGTATCTAGTTCATGTTAGAATTTTATTTATTTTTTATATGTACAATACAAAAGTTGAAGTAATTGTCTTCAGTTGGAATAGATGTATGAACAGCGTTTGACACTGCAGCAGACAGGCTTCATCCTTTATAATTTTTTTAAACAATATTTGCTGTTATCATTAATATCGATTCAATTAAAATGTTTTTATGAACCTATCTAAATTCAATTGAACGTTAACAGATGCATCTTGCTTCAAGGGAGATAACTAATTAAATCAAATTTTTAACTATTTAGTATAAGTTCTTGAATTTTTTCCTTGTTGACTTTCGAAACACATTCTGATTAAATAACCAAACGAATGAGAATAACAAGTTTCCCTGATAATCTGCGAGACGTTTGTAATGGCAGTCATTTTTATCCAACCAGAATGGGTTTATGCTTTTACTACATCACGAAAAAGGGGTATTTACTGTCAGAAAAAAAAAATCCTGCGACAATGCCAGAACTTAATTAACAACAAAAAAAAAATGGTATTTGCATTAATAAATGATTAAGTATTGAATCTATAAAAATCAATTATTAATGTATGTGAGGACAATGAGAGGAAGGCTGGTGAACCGAGGAGACTTACTGTCACTCAGGCTTCAGTGGTGACCACCGGGCAACTGGTGTGAAACTATGAACCATAGCACAGCTGTTGATCGCAGGGGTGTTTAGAGATGGGGAAAAGACTTACTGTCACTCAATCTCTAATGATGACTACCAGGTAACAAGTGTGAAAATGCAGGTAATCAAAACAATGCTGAGGGTTATCATAAGTGAACAACGACAGACCGGGCTGATACTATAAGTGTGACAGACAGGGTAGGAAGGGAAAGAGGAGAAAAGAAGGTTAGTTTGATAAAAGGGTAAAAAGATAGAATGGAGAAAACAAAGTTAGGTAGTTTAATTAGAAGGTAAGAAAATAGAAAGAAGAAAACAAAGTTAGGTAGTTTAATTAGAGGGTAAGAAAATAGAAAATCAAATTAGGTAGTTTGATTAGAGGGTAGGAAAGAATATTAGGAAATTTGACAAGAGGATAGGACGGGAAAGGTGGAGATGGCTATTCCTAATATTACAAGTGTGACGGACATGGCTCTTATAAATGACTCTTCATTTCTATTTAAGATTAATTGAACTTATATGATACTTATTTACACTATGTTTATACTGTTTCTTGTTCAGAGTGATGCACTACATACACTTGACAACCTACAAATACATGTGAGCTGCTCTATAATGGGGGAGGTGTGTATTATAATGGCAGCTGCTTTCAATCTTGTTAAAACTCGAAAGCATGTTCAAAACCAAATCCTTTTTCTATAGATCAAAACCAAAACTTTCAGCTTGTCCCCCCCGCAAAAGATAATTGAATTGTTTCATTTTGATTTACCATTCCTTCCCCCCCCTCTCTCTCTCTTCTGTCACTGCACTAAAAGGTTGGTTTTATGTGTGAGAGAGAGAGAGACACAGACAGAGAGAGAGACAGATAAGGGGCACAGAAAGAGAGGGAGGTGGGCACTGTAGGAGGGAGTACAGAAAAAGTGAGTACAACTACTAGAGAGAGAGAGTTGAAGTACGGAAATAGAGAAGGGGGTAGAAAGAAAGACACACAGACAAACAGAGAAAGGAAACACAGAGACAGAGATAGAGATAGATGGGAGAATAGAAAGAGAGAGACAGACAGAGTGAACAGAGAGAGAGAGGATGGAAGAGAAAGAGAAGGAGAGAAAAGAGAACACAAATTGGCATTAGATGCAACTGAGGTATTTGAATAAATGGTGTTTATTGGTATGATGCCAAGAGATAAAACTAGACAGCACTAACTGTCTACTAAGAGGACTAATGTCCACTTTGATTACCACACCAACGATATTTGGAGTCACCAAGTAATGTAGACCGCAAAGTAAATCCTCGAGCCAAAAAACAAGAACGAAGTATATTGTTCAGATATAATTCAATTATTTGCAGCATCAAAAAAACTCCTTCATGATATGTTTTTTCTGAAATGCCATGCATACAAGATCTTCCGTCTTTTCTGTAGGTTCAAACCAACATAAATCTCTACAAATCTATTCATCAAAACATGTTAACGTATTCGTATCTATCTCAGTCAGTCCAGATTTATTCAGCTATAAGTAACAAGCGATCAATACAGTCAGTGTAGGTTTCTTCAGTTTTCAAGTGATTCTGCCTGGATATCTATCTATATGTATATTTATCAATCCGTCGCACATACAGACTGCATCAATGGAGCCAGAGGGATGAAAATTTAAACATTTACTATTTACAATGCATGAAAAAAAACAACTTTTTTTTTATTTTTTGAAAATTCATTATCTCCAAGATAAAATTTTACTGTGGATTTCAATTTAAAAGAAAAATAAAGAAAAGAAGCTTCTATTAAATTGGGCCCTTTGCTCCCAAATTCACACCTGATTTGAAATGAGACTCTTACATTTCTTCTGTTGCCAAGGCCAAAACTAAAATGGTTGGATCTATTTTTCCAATTGAGAAAGTTTCCAACACCCAAAAGCACTATCATATCTCTATAAGAGCCAAATCCATCCAGAGATAGAGTGCTGTGTACACATCTGGGAAGGTTCTTTCTGTCGGGCTCTGGCATTTCTTCATTTGATAGTGTACAGAAGCAATTGCCTATCCTAGGGGGTAATGAGCTTTTCCTCACTCCAACCATTGTCATAATGTTACAAGTTTGGCACTTTCCTACCGTTATTTCCATGGAAAAGGTTCAAATGTACAACATTCCTCAGTCCCTGTGGTCTGGGAATTTTCAGTTAAAACCTAATCTGCAATCAAGGCATATCAATACATTTCAGCTATATCAAGTACTTTCTGTAAGTTCCATGCAAATACCCTCTTCTCAAAAACATCTATGTGGAATAAATTCCCTACTGAATATTTCCTGACGAGTACAATCTTGATGTTTTTAAATCCAGAGTGAGCAAATGCCTCGGCCAATGTTAGACACTTCTTCAAATTCCTGTAATTGATCTCTTTTAAGAAATTCTTATTGCTTTTCATTTTCTTGTGTTTCTAATTCTTTAGTCATTTTAAATCTCTTGCTTTTTTAGTCATTTTAGTCTTCAATTTTAAACATGTCCTGTTTTAGTGTTTTCGACCAAACAATTTCAACATCAATAAACTATTTTAAGATGATTTATTCTTTTAATTTGTCTTGATTCCGTGGCATGAATAACTATTCTTTCTAACCCTTTGATGCGAAAAAGTGACGGAAAGGTCTTGCTTAAGGTGACTTAAGTCAAATAAAAGAAAAAAAAGTTTGTGTCTAATTGTGTAAAAGCTTGTTCTTGGAAAAGAAAAAAAAAAAAAAAAAAAAAAAAAAAAAAAAAAAATCGCTGACCAACAAAAGTCAAGCGTTGAAATTTATTCCTTTACCACCCCTCTAATTTCTTAATTGATCACTCCCTACAAGGCATGCAGCCAAAAGACATTGGTCACATGACAGTTTCAATTGAGTGACTAACCTGACCTGCCGATCAATCTTTTGTTCTCTCTTCTTTAATTTCATCTAAACCTGACGAACAGTTAAAACGGTTACACATTTCCTTTTGTCGCTTGTAATTAATTTCTGAAGCCTGGAAAAGATTGTGACCATCGATTTTCAAGGAGTCACTATCACTTTGGTCGACTGGTAGTACACACATAGTTCCTATGTTGCTGGCAGACAGTAAGTTCAGACAAAATCAGTGACACTCGATATATCTATTTTCAATCAGAGTTGATGCATGGGGCCTCACAGACCTTGAAACTGTAAGGGTAGGTGGGGGATACCATCGGACTTATTGTTTAGATCTTTCACTTATGTGAGGGGCAAAAATCTTTAACTATTTGCAGGGTGGGGCACATTTGGATCTGTTATCGCAACTGCTTCAATCCTACCAATCAATTTCAATATTTCAGACAATACAGAGAAAACCATTTATTACAACCACATTCAGACAGGATTTTTCAAAAGATTACAATAACCAGCTGATCATATTAAACAAAGTATATGAAAATTGGAACAATTTACACTCATTGTTAGAAATAACTTTACATTATGAAGAATTAATATGATGAATAAAAATACTTTTGAATTATTTTAAATCATTTGAATAAAGTATTTGGGATGGACTGATTTCGATAACAATCCGTTTGATAACATTATCTGTGATCATATTATACAGTTTTTACTGTACATCTTCATTCTAACAATATTTGCATCTGTTTCTATCATAGATCAACTGAGATGAATAGAAAACAGGTCTGGTTAGTCACTCAATAGAAACTATCACATGATTCAACAGGGAGTAAATATTTAAATTTACTGTCCTCTAATCCTTTGGTGAGGCCTGTACTTGTGTTGTATAAATTTACGGGAAAACTGGAGAAACCAATGTTGACAGTTTCGGTTGGCAGTGTATAACAGAAGTTTTTAGCAAATAAAGCACTATTATTATTTTGATTTGAATTTTTATTCAAAGCTTTGTCAACCGTCATTAATTTATGACTAGTATTTCTTTCATGTTCTGCTTTCAATGTAATCACTCAAACCACCAGTGTATAACCATCTCTAACAGCACAATTTAAGAAAAAAATCTTTTAATAAATAAATTCAGTAATCAATGAAATAAGCAGAGAAAGTTATTAAATTTCAGTATTTCATTGTGCTTCCATAGATTTTTAAAATCAAGCATTCAAATTGTATTGATTTTCCATAGTTTTAATTTTTAATAACTGAAAAACATTTTTCACACATCTTTTCTATAAATTGGAAGAATTTTTTCTTTCAGAACATTCTCCAATTCATATTTTTCCAATGGTATGAATATCATTTGAATAGAAACTCTTAGGAGTAGTATCAATGGATATTAACTCTTGAATTCATACAACAAGAAAAAGTCGATTTCAAGGTGAATAACCTCTACATAAACTTATCTCCCTTTGACCATTTGGTAAGTTTAAAAAAAAATTTTCATTTCATACAAGTGTTCACTATTTTTTATTCTATTCATTG
>OY735201.1:3578038-3630538 GCA_963457665.1 Thysanoteuthis rhombus | reverse complement strand
CATTGGAAAAAGAATGATTAGTGTTAATTAAGTACAATTTGAACTCAAAGAACCAAGAGGATCACTAACCAACCTATAATCTAGCCAGTAGTGAAGCTTTGATGGGCCTAGTAAGCTGGAAGTGATTACAGAGAACAGCTCAAATGAAATGAAGGAGACAAATGTGAAAAGCCAAGAGGTTGATGCTCTCTTGAGGTTGATTAAGCGCAAGAAGATTTGTGTTGGCAACAATGAGTAATTTAGTAATTTGTTAAGATAAGTTAATCTAATTTCTTCTCTTTTCCTTGAACTCAGCACAACTGACATCAAATAAGTATCATACACATCATCAGCAGCTATCAACATAGGTTTCTTGAGTTTTCAAGAGATTCTGGCATGCTGGCTGGCTGGCTGGCTGGCTCTGTGTGTATTTGTCACACTTACAGCACCAACTTATGTCTAGAAAAAACATTTTTTCTTGTTTTTAAAATTCCCTGGCTCAAAAAAGTTTCAAAGAGTGGGGAATCAAAATCAATCGCAGTCCATACAAAATTGGTTTCCTAGTTTGTGGCTGGCAGCGTTCACAACTTTTCAAACTTTTTAATTGATCACCCCCAAGACAGCTTGGTTTCTAAAGATATTGGTCACATGGTGGACTCCATTGAGTGACTAACCAGACTCATTTTAATGGTCATCACTTGAGGCCATGATTCACTGACTCGCCACGCTTCAGTGTTCATTGTAATCAATCATGTTGGCGCAGGTCCAAGATACAAGATGACCAGGATTCAAACAATAACTACCAATCGTCTGTGACCAGTCAAGCATAAACATTTATCTTTAAGGCTTTTATTTTTGTTTTTTGAAAATTCTCATTATTTTCCTGTGCCTCCTCCTCCTCCTCCATATTATTACTATTATAACTATTATTAACATCATTGTTAATAATACTAGTTGTCTATGTAACCTGTATTATCATGGGTAGTTTCTTGAATAAATAGTAAACACTTATTCATTCAAATAATTACTAGACTGTAACACATGAAATGTTGCTTTTTGAGTAGAAAATGATGGATATTTTAAGCAACAAAAAAATGGTAATTGTTTAATCAAAATTTGACCCATTTGAAATAATAACCCTCTTCCAACCATCCTTTACAGCCATCTCTATAATATGATATTCAGGTTTTGTGGTCACTGATTCAGTAAAGGCATGAATTATGACTTCCCTATTGTTGAATTTTTTATCACGTGTATGGAGTTGAAAATGATTGAAAAGATGATAATCTTTAGGAAAAATATCAGGTGAAATTGGAGGATGCTGCGAGACTTCACATCCCGATTCTCTAAGGTTAGACTTATTTGGCTGAGAAGTATGCAGTTTGGCACTGTCATGGAGCATTTCGTTCAGTTCATATAGAACTCACTTTCCCTACTTTTTAACTTTCCTTTTATGGTTGCCGTTGAATTCCTGAAGTCCCCAGAAAGTGGTTGAATTATTTTTGTAGGTTCTTCATTACTGCTGTCAATAATCCTCCATCGTTATGAACCAGTTTGGGCCTTCCTTGAGGTTTATTATCAATATCAATATTTCCAGACATGATGTGTTCATATATGAACCAGTGCATAACAGTTTGCAATGTAGCCATGCAACAATCTGCTTTGAAGATTTTTTTCAGCAGCATTGTGTTCTTAATCAGTATCATACTTGAAAATCTATCTCACTTTTTGGGTAGTCACTATATCTGTTAAGGGCACAAAAACAAACAATAATAATGAATAATGTCACAATTTACATTGAATTAGCAAGAAATGCAATTGCATTTACAAATCTTTCGCTTCAGCATTATTCTCTGTGATCTAAAAAAAAGAATCAAAAAAGTGTAATCTGAAAGAACCTAATACTTAAATAGTTGTTGGATAGTTAAATGAGAACTACTTTCAATGCTATACTTCTATGAAGTCACCTCGTGCCATTTCTGTTGAACTGAGAGCAGAGGTGTATAAGTGGTTGACGGTTGAGTGATGTCAGGAGTGCTTGATTTGGTGGGTCAAGTCAAAGTTGTTGCAAGGGACAAATAGTGGAAGACATGTGTCACAGTTTAAGTATTCAGGATTTTTTTGTTACTGTATCGATCAGATAAAAATACGTTTAAGGGAATCAAGGGTTGTAGCCCTAATCCCAATCACAGGAAATTGTGACACACAACGGAGGATCATGGGCAAAAATCTGGTAGGCAAAAAGTCAGATTGTGTAATTATCTGGAGAAGTTCAGAATGTTTCGGGATATTGATACTCAGAAGCCAAAGAACCAATGGACTTTGGGAAAGGTCCATGTCCAAGAACATATTTAACCCTGTGAATGCTGATGGACGTTTTAATGGACTCTGACATTTTGTTCACTGGCATTGATATGTTTTCTTGCCCGATGAACCTCTTGTCCTAATCTGATTCTGGGATTTTGACCATTCACTTATGTTGTATAATTACAGTGGTTCCTGTAATCTGATGAGTCAAGTCAATGTTGTGTCCTAATGCAAAATTTGAGGGACTATGGTACGTTTGCAATCACACGACTATTAAATGAAAATGCTAAATGCGTAGTGGTTGTTCCTTGAATCTTGAGGGCTAGGGTTACTATAAAGGGGTCATATATATGAGTAGGTCAGTGTCTAAAGGGTTAAATAGTTAATGATGATGTGATTGCTGAGGTATTTACATATTTCCCTCCACCCTGGCACTGAGTGGACAGGTTTCAAATGTTGACTTTCAACAAAGGAATGCCCTCCTCCGCCTGTAGAATTAATACAACTCAATCAGCCTACTTCACTCTTGGTCTTATATATATATATATATATATATATATATATGTGGATACCATATATCAGACAATATGTATTTTGTTGACAATAAGTTTTAACATTATAGAAAAATTGAAACAACTTTTGGCTTTGTATAAGTAGCAATTTTGAATGAAAACTATTGAAATGTTTGTCTATTCCAAGTCACAACATTTTGCAATATCATAAAAATTGTAAAATTATGAAAAAACTGTAAAGTGGAAAAAGGATCAATATATTTGAAAGTAGGAACATATTTTTTCACTTTGTGGTTTCAAACACTTCAATATTGTTTCATTTAAATTTGCTACTTTGACAAAACTGGAAGGTGAAATAGGTTAGAATAATTTGATTAAAATACAACTATTTTCCATTTTGTCAACTTAATGCAAAGTATATATATAAACACACACACACATATATATATATGTGTATACACACACATATATATATATGTGTATACATACACATACACACATATAAATATATGTATATGTAAAAATAGTAAAAATAATCAAAAGCCAGAAGAATGGAACCTAAGAATTGTTTGAAATTGGTAAAAATATTCAGAAGAAAAAAATGACAAAAATTTGAAACATTTTTTCCTTGTGTATATACCTGTCATAACAGAAATCAATTTGAAAATTTATACTCATTTTTTTTTTCTGTTCATCCATAGAATTTATTACTTTGAAATGTGAATTCGGAAAGAAAGACTGTATGTTGCAATAGTCTTTCCTATTTCTTTAACTCTTTAATTCATAGACTGCATGTAACTGACAGAGTAGCTCTTCAATGGATAGGACTTTAAAAAAATTGGAACTCTTCAAATTGAAGAGAAATAAAGAAAATTAATAAAAAAATACAATCAGAAGTTACTCCCCTTGAATTGCTTCTGTTTTTTGCTTTTTTTTTTTCACCAGAACAAATTTAAGAGTTAAGCTAGACTCGTGGGAACCTCAGAAAAAAACTAAAACTAAAGAGATTTCTTTCTTGTGATATTCGTGCCATAAAAATCAACCACTTTTACAAAATGCAAACTACGCAGAAAAATTTTGACTTGATTGACTTTCATTGTAGAAATAGTTTATATCAACTACTTTTTTGAAAATGATTGCAGTCAATCAAGTTTCCTGCAAGGATGGTTCAGATTTTATGGTATTCAAGTATTTGGTCATAATGTCTTTCACTGCAGAGGTAATTTTGATCAATTACCTTTTTGAAAATTGTTACAGTTAATCATGTCTCTTGCAAGGATGGTTCAATTTTATGCTATTCAGGATTCTTTTTTTCTTACCTTTGCAAATAACATTAGAAAAGGTATATATATTCACTACTGTCTATCTATCTGTTCATACAATATATCCAAAAGTTCTCAATGAATTTCAATGAATTTTGTGAATGGTTGGTCAATGGGCAACAGAAAAATTCAAATTTTGATGCAGATCCAGGTTTCCAATTGAGAAATATTTTTATTATTATATAAGAAAAGAGATTAAGAGAGAATATTTAATGAAAAAGGCTAGATTTAAATTTTGAAGGAAGTAACTAAATATTTGTACATTCAAAGTTTTCCTCTATGTTTTTTCATTCACAGTCTATGTCAAGTTAGTGTGCAGCGTTGGAAGAGGTGTCTACTCTGGGTACTTTCTAGTTTTCATTGTTGAGGTAGGTTTGATCAACCACCTTTTTTTTAAAATGGTTGCACTTAATCATATCTATAGCAATAATGTTAAATTTCAGGCAATTCAAGCGTTTGGGATTTTTTTTCTATAGGAGAGGGAAATAAACCAATATTTCTCTTTAGTATTTTTTTCTCTTTATGTGTGATTTAATCATTCCCTGATGTATCTTACAACTATTTTTCTCTCACACAAATATATATATATATATATTAAGTTATATTGAAACTATTTGAAATGATCACCCTTCAATTGTTCATTCTATTTACACTGTCTTGGCCATATGGCACATCCACCATGTAATAATGTGAGATCGTTTCAAATAGGATTTCAATATAATATAACACAATTATAATTATTTCTGTTGGATTTTGTATCCAAGTCTCTTATATACAAACATATACACACCAATAACATGAGAAAATATTTGTACCTTGCATAAATGAATCACCATAATCTGTGCATGTATGAGAGTTAATTATCTAAAAACTATCTAAAATTATCTTAAGAAAAATAGATCTTTTCTCTAAAAATATCTCAAAAAATAATCTTCAAAAAATGTATTTTTGATCAAAATTATCTAAAGAAAAAATAGATCCTTTATCAAGACTTAGGCATGTTCAAAATGACTTTAGACATTAACGCCAATTGTATGACACAGTTGTCATTAAGATATGTTCTGAATATATCCTTTTACTCCGCCCTATCAGAAAAATATCCTTTTGTCCCCTCATCCCATAAACACTGCAATTCCACATGTATAACCTGCTACCAAAAATAATCCCCCCTCCATTGAGCCTCAATTTTGAATTAAAAATGCACAATCTGTATGTACACTGCACCCCTTTCTTTGATATGATTGTCATTTCCAAATGTTTGTCACGAGTCAGAAAATGTGAATTCTAACCCAAGTCTCAAAGTTTTATTATCCATTCACGTATTTATACTAGTTATAATTGATTGAGTGTAGCAAGGTACTGTTTCCATGGAAATGACATAAATAGTCATTGTTAGTAGAGTAACTAACTATAAGCAAAGAGTAGGGAGGGAATGTCAACTTTGAAAACTCAAGGTTCCCTTCCATAAAAGGGAACATTCTAGCAGACCAATATTTTCAGCTTTTAATTTTAGACTCTAATCAATGAAGTACAATTTTATCTTTAAAAATCATTTATTCTACATTGATTATATTCATTTTAATAGTAATATTTATGGAACAGGTTTAAAAGGAACACTGCTGTATTTGTTGGATCTCAGGGGTCCAGGGAACCTAGTTTTGAAATAGTTCGGAGATGAAAAAAATTAAAAAACTAAGAATAATGACGATTTTTGCCAAATGTATGTTTTTACAAATTCATATTTTAATTAGCTGAAAAAAAAGTGATTAATACTTGAAATTATGTTTCGGTACTTAATTTGCAACTGGATATTTTTTCCACTCAAAATATTATGAAAAAATTGGCGATTATACACAAAGACTTATAGTACTTGCTTTGGCCACACCACCGATGGAAAAGTAGCAGTCAACACCCACAAGTGTGACTATTTTTATAAATTTGCAAAGTGCTCAATATCATTCTAAATTATCATTTACTCATTGAGGTATGTATGCTCAATCAACAATGAAAGGTAAAAATCAAGTAAATTTTTAAAATTGTTTTGGATTAGATTTCATCTTTTTTTTGATAAATTTATTCAGCATTTTGAAGCTTTTACAAAATATTTTTCACCAAACCATAATCAGCCATCAATCAACTTGCAAACAAATAATGATAGTATTATTATTGTTTATTATGTTTCGAATACAGAGCGTCTCATAAATTTGTGGCTTTTGCACCAGTTTTCTTGTGGTAAAGCGAGTAATTTTGTATTGATTTTATAGCAAAACAATTCCTCATCAAATAGAGCAAATTTCATGTGAACAAATGCAAAGGAAATATCTTCAGACAGTTTATATTCATATTGTTGTCTTAAGAATTGGAAAAAAGGGACAAACCTATGGGACACAGTGTGTCTGTGTGTTTATATGTATATATATAATGATATGACTTCTGTAACTATTGTATATACTTAGATATTCTGTTTTGTATGTAGTATATCTGATTTGTTTGCATATTATGAATTATCACAATTTTATGCTATGGAAGATATAACTCCAATTTCATTAAATCAAGTAGCCAACTAAACAATTTAATTGTTTTAGTAAACTTAAAAAGCAAAATGAATTATTTTGTAATAAATGCATACAAACATTTTCATACTTTTTTTAAACATATAGCAAAAAAAAAATGATTGAAAGATCTTATCAACTCATGCTAAATTGCTGACCTTTGGTGTCTTTTTTCCTGAAGATGTAGAATCAAATTAATCAGGATTCAAATTCTGAGTCAGCACCAAGTGTAAATCTCTGAAGATCAAAATTTCATGCTTATTATAATACTTACATATTTGCCCTGGATTGTATTTTGTTACACCCTCAAATGCACAAATGCAAAGACATCAATGAAAGATACATGCAAAATCATGTATGCAAATACTCCCACCAATCAAATATTCATTGCACCCTGCCTCAGCAAACTTTTTGCACCCATCAAGCAAAGCAGAAAAAAAAGTCAGAATTTCTGAGTCATGAAAAAGACCCTGAAAGAGTTTTTTAAAAAATCATTCTTATATACATACACACATATATATATATATATATATATATATATATATATATATATATATATATATACACATATATACATCTCAGTACCTCACATAAGTGAATATCCATAGCCTGTTTATGCACCAGAAACAATCATCTAAAAGTTATTTAAACTTATCTAAAAATATAGATCTTGAATTAACTTCAAAACAACCTGCACAAAATTTAGGGATTGTCAGTTTTTAGATGGTACCTTGAAGTGTATTCATGCAAATTTTCAAAGTTGTCTCCCCGCAAAATATGAACAAGGGCACCTGGAGACACAGACGCACACATAGACTTGCACTGACTCTCAAAGGGAGGAGAATCTGTAGCTCACTTGGCTGATTGGTCACACAATTTGTTGGGCAACTGTGATTCAATATAACACTAACCCTTATTGCCATATTAGCACTGAAGTAGAGAAGTGTTTCTACTAAAAATATGCAATAATACATCCCACCAAGTGTTAGAGAGACCCTCTCAATTAACAAAGACCTCAACTTGGGCCCTCAAATCTCAAGCTAGGGTTTTAAGTGATCTACCTATTGAACAAGCTCAAGGACCAAATATCTGTCCACACATATCCAGTAATACCTTTGTGAACCTCCAAGGGTTTGTGGCTCCCTAGTTGTGAACTACTGCACTAAATATTAGAGGGAGGGAGCCTTAAGGTGTCCAAGCCTCCTGGCGTCAGCTATACCCTTGAATAGATAATGTTAGACTGCTGAGGTGATTGATTATTAGATTTGCTGTCTATATTGTCGAACTCCAGTTCAAGTCAAGGGTTGACTGTATCTTTACAATAAGAACAATCCTCACTAAATTTCAAGAGAGTTAACTCTTTGTTGTTAATTTGTCCCATATCATTGAATCAAACAGATATGTAAAAAAATTAAAATCCTCCAACAGTGATTTAAAATCACAAACAACTGATTGGTAGCCACGTCCCTTACCAACTGAGCTAATTCGACAAGTCTTACATAACTACAAAAATTTATCTGACAAATATGCAAGGACTTATTTCATTCAAATGAATAAATTTATAAGACTAACATTTCTCGATCTTGATTTGAAATAACGACTAAATGATTCATAGCTGGCTCTATTAACAATCGAGCCAAAGTGACAAGTCTTACATATTTACAAAAATTTTTTAGCATATTCTCATAATTTTTTTTACTTATATATATATAATACAAAAATTGCTGTAATTGTCTTTAGTCTTAATGGATGCAGAAATGGAGTTTGACCCTGCAGCAATCAGACTTTTTCTCAGAGGATTAACACTCAGTGCTCTACAGCAAAAAGCAAAGTGCTTTTTTCACATTAAGAAACAATCAACCAAAAACTGTTAACATAGGTTTCTTCAGTTTTTGAGTTGGTTTGGCTGGCTATTTTGTTTCAAATGTACAGGCAGGATCAATAGAGCTAGAGGGATGAATATGTGTAATTGTTTACTCCTTGTGTTTAGGAAAAAAAAATTTTTTAATTTTTTAAAACTCCCCTCAAATAGGTCTTTAGTGCATGCATGAGTGTGTGGGGGACAATTTGCAATCCAAGTTTATGCTGAATTGATACCTTAGTTTGTGTTCAGCAGCATTCACGCCTGTTTCTTTGCAAATTCGGACTCAACAAAAGGCGAGATAAGTAACTTATTCATTGATCTCCCCGATTGCTAATTTTTCTATTGAATACCCCCCCTAACATACTGCCCAAAAATATTAGTCACATGACAGTTTCTATTGAAAGACTAACCAGACCTGTTTCTTCACTGTATTTGAAATCCTGTACTCATCTCTGATTCAATATGGCAGACTTAACATTGTTTATTGATCGAGTAAGAATAGGTATTTTCAGTGTTCTTCTTTGACAGTAGATAATAAAGATTATGACTGAAAAGCAGGGGGGGGGGAAAGCACTTATTTTGTTTACGTAAACATAATGTAGGTTTTCTTTTTGTTTTACAAACAAGCTTTCAACGTAATGCCTGATTACAGCTTCTATGAAGAAGAAATTTACTTGGAGAAAATATGAACATTTTTATCACTTGAGAGAGGAAGTATATTTCATCCATGTATTCGTAATTCAGAACAAGATATCATTTTTTTTAATTCAAATTCTCAATACAGATATACCATGATTAGTACAGCTATTTCTTTCAAAAATTTTCTGCACTGTTCAAGGTTTTATTATAATCTAGTGTATTGTTTTCTGCTTAGTTACATTAATTTGTACAACTATACCTCAACTTTACTATCGAACTGAACATCAAAACCCACAATTATTTTAAAACACATAATTCAAGGAAATCCTATATTTGCAATGCTTAGTTATAATGAGAAAAGGCCGAAAGATGGAGAAAAGATGATGGGAGATCATGTTACACCAATCTTTCAAGTTGAAAAGGTCAGCCTGCATTAAAAATCAGCATTTTTTAAAACTACTTTTCACCTGGATTTGAACTCTGACCATCAGTGCCTGTGTGAAATGTGCAACTATCTCAGCCTACAGACCGAAATATTTACTGGGCTTGGTTTAGTCTGGCATGAGGCCACTATAGCGGAATACACAGTGCAGGGATTAGAGTCACTACAATTCTTTATCTGTTGACTTTACCCTGAAGTAGGGTGGAACTAACAGCTAATGAATTACATTTTCTCTTATTTCTGCAGTCAGAAAAGCCCAAAGTTTCTTAGGGCATTACACTTAGTGTAAAAATGACAGAGTTATTTTGGGGTCTGGGAACACTGAAAAAAATTTTCTGCACTTAAATTAATTGTAATTCCTTTATGCTATTTCTGCTCACAAAAGGTTTCAAAGGAATGTCTCCTTTCAGATAAGGCTGTATAAAAGCATTCAGATTGCATTTGCATGTGACACAAAAAAAATTGAAGAGCCATTGTGAATTGAACAGTTTGTTGGAGTCACTAGAGCAGCTTCCAAAAAATGGAGACGAAAAACAACAACAAATAACCAGACTTTGAAGAGGGAGATGAAGGGTTCAAATCAGACAGGAAAATAGAGACGCCAAAAGGAGGATTCCCCGCAACAATTTCAAATGAGGTTGACCTCTCCTATCATTCAGAGACGGTCATTCAGTCTTCCATCCCATTCAACCTAATATCTTCATCTTTAATTCTCCCCTCTCCCTTTGGTTGGAAGAGATGTTTGCATGCAATCCCTGTCTGCTCGACTACAACTGAATTCTCCCTCCTGCTGAGACAGTCATCATGGTGTGTCTGTTTGAAATGTCAACCAATGAGAAGGGAGAGCTATTTTTAAGCTATATGCTGATTGGCAAGGAGATCCAAAATTCTTTGTAAGGAAGACTGTGATTGGCCAGACAATCCCAAAACTAATTCCCGTAAAAACTAATGGTTTC
The DNA here is from genome assembly GCA_963457665.1 of Thysanoteuthis rhombus. NCBI lineage: Eukaryota > Metazoa > Mollusca > Cephalopoda > Oegopsida > Thysanoteuthidae > Thysanoteuthis > Thysanoteuthis major. The sequence continues at coordinate 3,619,965 of OY735201.1, read as the reverse complement.
TTTTATTTTAGTACAATGTGCAAACACCCATTTTGATGCAGTAGGAGGGCAAACCTAAATATGAATGAATGAGATCAAAAATATTATGAAGGGAAAAAGATACAGAAAGTTAAGTATGAAACAGGTTCAAATTAACTGTTTAACAAAGGTAGCATATGCTATAGGTTATGCGTTCACAAGCTATCAAATCAGCTTCAGTTATTCTGTACGATAGAACTTTATGCACAAATAGGTAGGTTTTCAAAACTGAAGTCATTACTGCTGCACAAAGTTCAAAATAGAATCACTGAAATGTCAGACATATTCGTCGTATTATCTGATTATACATCAAATAACATAAATTTGTAAAATTGTATGTGTTTTGATATTTATGCGTGTCTTCCTAATTTAGGGCTCCTTTATACCATACGCTCCTTGCCCTGCATTTGCAGAATGGAGTCCTGGAGAAAAGTATCCAAACAAAGAGAATCGATACCAAGGAATAGATTTTCTGGAGCAAGGAAAGAAGAAAAAAGATGAACCTCAAAAGACTTGATAAATGAGATAAATTGATCCTTGGAGATCAGATTAGATCAGGGATAGGTACGTGAAGATAGGCAGAGACGCAAGGGGGTAAAAAGTAGGTCTTAATTCATGCATTGAGAATGAGTAAGTACGAAAGATCTGTAAAGTGAGAAAGAAAGAGAATATAATCTATATGTGAATGTGTGCGTGAAACACACAAAAAAAGGGATGAAATTTAAACAAGCCCGAAAGTCTGACCATGGATGCACAAGTTCTCTAACTTGCACTTTCAGACATGTATAGACCAGTGGGGGGTGTTTCGGTATGTCAGCCTGTCAGTGATTGTCATCACCACTAGAGAGATGTTGGGAAAACTAGAAAAGTGTTTGCATGTAGAGGGAGAAAGAGAATAAAAGAAGAGAAAGGCATACAAACAGAAAGAACATTAATGGTGACAATTGAAAGATATAAATGAAATGAAAGAAAATCAGTACATCAGGACTTAAGACCAAAAGGTAAAACAATTCAAGGATGAAATGTAAAAATTGTACAAAAATATTTTTAAAAAATGTGACAAAAAGAGGAAAACTCTAGAAAGGCAAGCAAAGTACATTTCAATGAAAAAAAAGTAAAAAATCTTTTCAGAGGGAAAAAAAGAAGGAAAAAAAGAAGTTGTAAAAAGAAACAGGTTTGTTCTGGAACAATTCAACTCTTAAATTCATTGACCGTTTGTAACCACTTCTATTGACAGTGGAACTCTTCAATGAACAAAATTAAAAATGATCATATTCTTCTATGAATTGAATAGAAAAAGACAGAGAAATTCACTTAAAGGTCAAAAGGATTTCAATCAGTTATTTCCCTTGATAATTACGTTAATTTTTTTTAATGAATTTTAGAGTTGATAGGAAATTAAGTAATGAGTAAGATCATAGAAGGCATAACAAGGATAGCAGCCAACTGGCAACATTCTCAAAGATTTCACCATGCTAAAAAGACATGCATCAAGTTGAGAATTTCTCACTTCATCTTTTCCTCATGCATGGAAGAGAAATAAAGATGGCCGGGGAGAATAATTGAAGATCAAAGGGTTGCAAGCAGGAATTAAGAAGAGGATGCAAGGAAAAAACTGATTAAAATGGTTACGAGGAAAATTTCAATTAAAAAAGGGAAGTTGTTTGAAGTGAAAGGTCTTGAAAACAGCGTAAAAGGAAGGGAGAGGAAGAGAGATGCTGATCGGAAATGTTTAATGGAAAAAAGAAAAACCATAATTAGGAAGGAAGAAATGATGGGAGACAATGATAGCGGGATAAATTTAAAGATGGAAAAGAAATGGCTGACAATTCTTGAACATGTTTTAATACTTATATTTACTTATGTATATATGTGAATCTTAGTGTGTGAATGCAGTTACCAGGATGCAAGAACACACACACACAACATATATATTTTTTGGTGGAAAGATTTTTCCCACAATGTATAATTTATTAATTTGACAATAAGGCAAAACAACTAAATTATGAATTTGTTATATATATTTTACATTTCTACCAATGCATTCACTATCAGTGGCATCGTCATATCTTCTTGTTTGCCTTTGAGGGTATTTTATTTTCTCTCAATATCATTCTTCCAAGATGTAGAATAGTACTATGTTCTGAAAGTAATACTGATTCTATAAGGAAGAAGGATATCATTCCGATTTCTAAGTAATAGAAGCCGAAGAATTTGAAGTATCCAAGAGAGAAGCGAATAACACTGCAGAAGTATAATATCATTATGCAGTCCCCATAACAACGTTCAACCTCATATATCTTTTTAAATTATCTAAATCTGATCTGACGACACCACTGATTGTGAAATGTATCATCTGGGAAAAAAAGTATGAAAAATTCATTATTTAGTTGTTTTTCCAAATTGTCAAATTATATATATATATGTATACACCTATATATCATAAGTAAACTCGACTATGAATAGAAGTGATGAGATGCTCAGAGATGGCAATGAACAGAAACCAAATAATAAAAAAAAGCAATAAAACCGAATAAAAAAGAATCAAAAACAGAATACGAGTAAAGATCAATATATATTTATTTGATATATTGATTCAGCGTGATGATAAAAAAAATATTTGAAAAGTAGTGTAGGAGAGAGAAAGGAAGAAACAGAGGAGGAGGAGGAGACATCCATAGATGATATAAGTGAAAAGAGCCAATGTTATGAGGCATATGGAAATGTATGAGAAAATTCTGTCTGTTTGGATGTGTGCACTCATGAATTCTTTTGGGAGAAAATTGTTTTCACTATTTGTTTACTGTCATATATTGTGAAAAACAGAAGATATTTATTAATGGTGGAAAAAAAAAGACATTCTCCATTTTTGCGTTTTTTTCAGACTTCAGCCCTTTGGCTCTAGTTACAAACCTTAAAAACTCTCATTGTAGATTTTGTTGTTTAATTTTGAATTTATTCTAAGGAAAAAAAAATATAACTCAAGGGGAGTAACTTAATCTTGCACTTGGAAAATTTTTCTTCTATTTTTTAATTCAATTTACGAAAGTGTTCCATTTAAAAAAGTTCTTTTCATTGGAAGGTTATAGAGAGGTTACAAGCGGTCTACAAATCTATGAGTTTATATCAAAAATATATTTTTGTTGGTGATGATTTTATATCAACATTATCATCATTATCCAAACCATCATATAATTTCATTTATCAGATTTTCCTTGCTTCAGAGTCTTTCCTTACTATTCTCACCTGGGATATCTGTTACTGTTTGTAAGGATTTTGTGAAATCCTTGAACATTTCAGTAATTTCACAATCAGTAATGGTTAACAAGCATGTGATGCTAACCATTACAATAGCAATAAATTCAATCCTCAACAGGTGCCTCACTACTCTGGCCTTGTGTCAAACTGTAAGATTGAAGCAGAATATCATCACCAACCTTTTACTGTCTGTTGTTGGATACAGACCTTCCCCAAGATTGACTAAACCTCTCTATCATGGGCATTGTGGAGTCAGTACTTTCTAAATTTATCTGGATCATCATACCATCGTGCTTTCTGTCAATTTCACATGTGATCTCTGGTTATCCACATTGTGAGTCGTGATGTCAAGTGACGGTCCAACTTTCTTGCAACATGTTCAACCCATTGACATATGATTTTCCTTATTGTTTCTATAATATCTCTGACTCCTGTCTTTACTCTGATACACTGTGTTGCCTTATGAACTCTTCATATGAGGGTGAACATTCTCCTCTCGGGTGTACATTGCATGATTCTCAGTTTGAGGGTCAATCTTTTGGTTAGAATCCATGTTTCAGCTGCATAGGTGACTATTGGTTGGTTCTGTTAATTGTCGACCCTTCTTTTTAGGATTAGTGGAATTTTTGTGTTCTTGAAAGTTGAGCTTACTCCACCAGAAACTTGCCAACATAGTATGATTCTTCACTTTATTTCCTATTCTTTTGCAGATTTCATTGAGATTACTTGTCCCAGATGATCAACTTTCTCCAGCTCTGTGTTTTTGATTTTATCCCCAACATGTTTGTCATGCATGACATTTGTTTTGCTGAAGTTCATGAGGAGGTCAACTTTCTTGTTTGCTTCATTTAGTTCATTAGAGATTGTGAAGGTTCTTAACAAAGAGAGTGATGTTGTCAGCAAATCTGTGATTCCTTTGGTATTTGCTGTCTATTCTGATTCCTTTATTTTCCCAATCTAGGTTTTGGAAGATCATCTTAAGGCAGACTGTGAAGAGATTGGCTGACCTAGTACCATCTTGTCTCACTCCTTTTTCTAGTTGAAAGGGCTCAGAGTCTTTATGTGGCCTGATGAAGAAACTGTTGTGTCAGTAGATATGTTGCAGTACTCCAACTTATGTAGGGTGTACACCTTGTTATATTATTGTGTCAATGATTTGGGGGATTTCTACTGAGTTGAAGTCCTTTTTAAAGTCAACAAGGGACTAGTGGCATTCTATAGTCTGCTGCTTTCTCTGTCAGTTGGTTTACTGAATGGTGATGGTTGATGGTTGAGTAGCTTTTTCTGAAGCCAGCTTGTTCCCATGGTTGATTTTCATCTAGCGTTTTGCTGATTCGGTTGGTGATCACTTTAGTGAAGAATTTGTAGATTCAGTTGAGTTGACTTATTGACCTGTAGTCGTTGAGTCCTTTCGGCTTTCCTTTCTTGTATAACAGTATTATGATTGTGGTGTTCCACTCATCTGGGACTTTACTTTGAATATACTTGATATTTACTATGTAAACAGCTGATATAAAATTAAGTGATGATGTTCCTGTCGTAATTGTATTAACTTTTTGTCAAGTTAAATGTATTCATGATAGGTTGATTTATTTTTCCCTCAAAAAGTATGCTTAATACTTGTCCACCACCACCACCATTGAAACAAAATGAAATTGTTTCGAGACAAATTAGATTCAACAGAGACCATCTGGTGTGTTTTAGATATAAAAACCATAATCAAGTTAATGTAGATCTATGAATTTCAATTGCTTTCTATGTTAGTTGAGGTTACGCTAATATGTGGTCTAGACTTTGATAAAACTAAAAATTCATAAATTGATTCTAGAGAAACGTGGGAAGCCGACAGAGTTCTGATTTAAAGCATATATATATATATATATATATATATATATATATATACATACATACACACACACACACCCATATACATATATGTATATATTCTAGAAAGCTTTACAGCTTTAAACACTGAACATTAAACAACTTTTTCAAAAGATTTTTTTCGTGTCACTTCAGTCACTTATTTCCCAATATCTGTCAATGCAATTTATGTAATTTTCTTCAGTGTTTTTCTCCGTTCCACATATATTTTGTTATTATGGTACAATGTATGAATTGTCTCTTATCATAAATATATATATAAATCATACGTATATACATATTTATATATGTCTGAAAGTTGGCTAGATTTGAAATTTCTTCAAGTCTTGCAGGCCAAACTGAATAATTGAATCGAACGATCATTCAAGGCTCCACAATCATTTTTTGGGTCACTTCAAAATGTTTTCATTATAGGAGTATTCTCAATGCATACATAAACTTCCATGTACAATCAATCAATAAGAACTATGAAAACTTTTTTTCGGTTGGGGTTAGTGTTGGTGGTTGGGGACAAAATATTGTATTATGGTTTAAATCTTGTGCATATTATTAAAACACCAGGAATTTGTTGAGTTGAAACATTTTTAGTAATAAAATATTGATCAATTTGAAGCTACTGCAAAAATGAGACTTTTTCTCTATTTTTCCATAGTGAGGTTTAACACACTCAAGCCAAAGAGAGATTTGAGTTTTAGCGTTCCAGTATCCCTGGCTATACTGTTTTGTCTACAGACTTGAAAATTGCTATCAGTATTCCACTAGCCATCTTCTAAAAACATCTTTTTGATTTGAAAAAAAACCCTAGCTTCTTTTACCCTTTTTGTGTGTCATTTTGACAGGTTTATCAATAACATCTGCATGTGAAGAAAGATAAGGGAAAGTCTTGAATATGCAATGTAACGGATTCAATATCCAAAATCCAGCCCACTGGTTGTAAACTACATTTACTGATCACAATGTTTTTTTTTTTTGTACCAGCTTCTCTAGCAGTGATTGCCATCACTGACTTATATGCAGAAATGTTTGTTATGTCCCTTGCTCAGTGTTGCTATTTCAAATATTGTCAGGTTACATCCCTTGCACAGTATAGACAATTCAGATTTTTTGATTGTGTCTGGATGTCAGATATTGCTATCGAACAACCATAGCCATCATGGATGGTGATGGTGCTATTCTTTTTTGAAATATGTGTTCATGTGTTCCACTGCTCCTGGCCATACTGTTTTGTTGACAGACTTCAAAATTGGCATTAGTATTCCATTAACCCTCTTCTAAAAACGTTCTTTTGATTTTTGGAACAGCAGCTTTTATCGTTTTGGGGTCTTATTTTGACGAGTTTATTAATAAAGTTTAGATGTTTCTAGAGGTTTTTTTAAAACTCTATTTTAGATGTTTTCCAATGGGGAATGCCAGTAATATCATAAAAAGAATTTATTCTGATCATATTCATCCTTTAATTCAATTTTTTTTCCATGACTTGAAATTTTGGTGCTATGGTTATCTAATATTGACCATGATGGTGAGTTTAGATGATTTTTGATAAGTGATATTTTGATTTAATTTAGAGTAATGAAATAAGTGGAATTAAGTGATACTTTATTAAAATAAACATTGAAGAATAATGTCCTATCTAATAGCCATATATGCTAGAAGAATCTTTACTTGGTTGATTGTCTGTAAAGTACATTCTTGTTATAACCTAAAACTGATGATGGATTAATCCTTGTAAAACAGATTTAAAAGAGCTTGAAACAACAAAAGGTTTTGAAATAAGGCTGTTAACAATGATGAAAATGTCACAGAGATGCTGATCATTTGAAACTAGAATTAAATAAATTGCAGGTCTATTTGGTAATGAAATGAGTTTCTTCAAATGACTTTTAATCCATTCTGGACAATATCAATAGTGACTTTTCTTACATGACATTTTGTCTCAAGACAATGTCTGATCACCTTTTAAAACAGCTTGAGTTGTATTATGACTTGAGAGGAAATAAAATTAGGATACTTGAATTATTGAAAATAAATTACCTAGTAAAGTAGCTTTATGCTCCTTATGGCCAACCCACACATGAATAACCCTGTCATTTTTATGTATACATATAAGCATAAATCAGTAATTCAATATATGATGTGTGATCGGTTTATTTTATGAAATGCTTGTTATAAAAACATTGAATTTGAGTGGAGCTTTAAATATGGTGAAATAATGGACTTGCTTTCGCCTGAAGGAGCCCAAAAGAGCAGAAACATAAACAGGTTTATATAGTGAGTCCATTATTTTACCATATATATATACATATATATATATGTGCATTAACAAGTAGATAATTTTTTTCAATGAAATAATATTCAACTGTTCATACTGTGTAACATCAGTGGTGAATTTTCTTACATGACATTTTGTCTTGAGTTTTTATGTCTGATCATCCTTTGAAATTGTCGAGTTGAGACTTTAAAAACAAAAAAACAAACTTGAAATTAAAATACTGTATTTTACCCAATAAAATAAGTTTACGCTCCTCAGTGCTGATCAATACAATAATAACCTGTAGTTTTCGACAGGTATGTGCTACTTGATCAATAATAGGAGGAATATTTACTAGATCTTAGATATATATATATATATATATATATATATATATATATATATCAGTTGAATGTAGATGTTCGAAGATGCTTTTTGACTAAATTTCAAATATAAAGTTGAGAATAAAGTTGACAGCACTATCCCCATTAGGAAACGAACTAGCACATCTTTGGTCTGACTTTCAGGCATTTTTTTTTTTTTTAGATTGGACCCTCATTTTAGTCAAGATTTGCATGCTCCCCATTTCTTACAGTTCCTTAACTCTCGAATTCATAAACCACTTCAAACTGAAATTTTCAATGGATAACATAAAAAATTGTGGAACTCTTCTGAGTCACGAGTCATATGCTCCATTGGGAGTTTTCTCTTGAGAGATGGAGGCTTCACTTACACATCTACAAGTAGGTGTGTGAGGTTATTAAAGTTAGAAAAGAGGAGAGATCAATGGAGGAATAGATGATAGATTCAGTCAGAGAAAGAAGAGAGCAGACGAGAATAGATTATTGGATGTTGTAGGCATGGACAGATGAGTTTCCCATAGAAAAAGGTAGAATTTCACACACATATATATATATATATATATATATATACATATATATATGATGGGAAAGATGGAGTAAAAGAGCCATTGAAAATGAGATAATATAAAAACAGGCATCAATAAAGAGAAGCATAGAATTGGTAAAAACTTAGATATAAGATAAGCGTATAAGTAATAATTATTAAATAAGAAGCAAATATCAATAGAAGCAGAGATTTTGAAAAGATTGGGACGTATGTGTGTGTTTGGAAACATGTCATTATTTACATGTAACATTAAGAAAACATGATACAGGCCTCTCCCGTTATAACGCTGGTGGATGGTGGACTCAAAAATTTGATCTAGCTCAAAAATAGCCAGATTTAACCTCAAAATTGCTTGATCCTAGCACCAAAATTGGTAAATTAATCACAGCTTGATTATAACAAGGTTGGCTTTCTTGGATCCCCACACCTGCTTTATGACGGCGGGAGGCCTGTGATAGCTTTTCTTTATTTTTTAAAAATTTGTGTTCTCTTCAAAAATCAGTGTCGTGTTTCATTTCTCTGGGTAAATCATAAATTTTTGTCTGAGGAATTATTATCATGTGCACTGATTTGCTTGAACTAGAATCCCCATCTTGGTTGTTATAGTCAGCTATTGGCAGCTGTACTCTCTGGCCTTCTTCAGGCATCTGTCATAGATAGTAAGATGGTAATCTTCTGGGAATTTTGAACCAAAGTTATTGTTCAATTCTTGGTGGTAGCAGGTTGACAATAATCTAACCCATGGATTGAATATAGGGTTTAGTTGAAAATTTCTATAAGGTTATCAGCTAGAGCAGACAGCGAAAGAAAGCTGGAGGGTTATGACTATGATAACCACAGTGACCTTCGGGGAATATCAGATGATGTATACACCAGAAATGTTGTCCTGTGGTCATCTTAGCCAATGCTCTGTTACCAATTACCTGAAAATCTTGCCAAGCTGGGATCAGACTGAGCAACCAGTTGTTATTTATGTACATGTTACTCCTTGGAGGACAGATAAGTGTATGCTCTGCAGGAGCTGCCATACATATATTGAGTGGCACTGATAATCCTTACAATCAATATGGGGACACTAGTCGAATTGAAAATCAGTGTATATTGAAATCATAAATCCATTCGAAACTCTATTTCATTTATCGAGTTTGTACTATTTGCTCAAGGAAATGAAGCAAAACAAGGAGATATTAAAAATCTTCCCTAAATAAAGAAAAGGTCTATTCATACGTTTTGATGATAATTACTTATGTGTATATTATTATATGGATCAATAATAGATAAACTTCTTACGTAGATATAAAACACATTCATTTGAAGAGAAAGAGAAATGTGTTTAGGGGGAAAAATGTGCGGATTATTTTCTAATGATAAATTTTCCTGTGACTTACGGATGACTGCTCTTGGTTTATTTGTGAGGATTTCTCTAGCGATGGGCTTTTTGATTCAATTTCTTGCAGGATTATTGAATCAGGGTTGCGTTGTCTCCCATGAAACCAGAGACCGGTGCTAGCTACCAATACTCTCCGCTTCCGACACAAGTGGCAGACCCATTCCTGGAGCTGCAAATATATTTATAACTTAAGATGAAGTCGAAATTTGGACTGACCCAAAATGTTTTGGGGTAAATGTCTTTTTAGATATAGGTATATATATAGATATGTATATATAAATATAATCTGTAGATCTGTGCATTTTTAGATGTGCATGTCTGTTAGTATATACATGTATATATGTATGTATATATAGATATATCTATGTATATATGTATGCATATATATATTTATGCAAGTATATGAATTTTAGCAAGAAATGCATCTGTATTTATTGCTTATATATATTTTGTAAGTATTCAGTTTTATGTTTTGTTTGGGGTAAGTATTATTTTGGGAAAAGGTATATAAGTATTTCATGTGTTCTTCGGATAGATATTCTCACTGTTCAGTCTGAATGACATTTGCAATGATTTGTTCCTAAATTTCAAGCAGATATCCTAGTTCAGGTATATTTGGATGCATGCATATCAACACTTAAATTCATATGAGAAAATGTGGATTATCAATGATACCAAGGGGAATAACTTCTGATCAAAGTAACCTCTCTTTTGGCTCTGGATGAATTTTTTTGAAAACTTGCTTTTTTCATACTGCCATTATATTTATTTAACTAACAGGAGAGTTCCACTGTCGATTTGGAACAGTATCAAGCAGTTTACGACATTACAAGGAGTTGTTATTTACAAAAGAGTCTTACAAATGTATTTTCATAAATCATAGTTTAAAGCTGAACCAAATATTTATTCAGATGCAAGTGTAGATTAAGGTTTCTTACGGAGCCTGTTAACCCTTCTGAGAATAATCTTTCAAGGTGTTTCATGCCTGAATTGGAATGTCCCAGTAGACTTCAAGAAAGATCTATCGGACATATGTATCCCATGAGACATAAAAACTGTGGGATATATATGCCCTAGGGGTCTTGAAAGGGTTAAGAAGAAACCTATAAATGATTTTCAGTTTAGCGATATTAATTTCACAGGAAGTGAACAATTAAAATTCACCACTTGTGTAGATACAATCTTTGAGTTTGGCAATAACTATACACGTGTGTTTTCAACCTATCTAATATATAATTAATGTTTTTAATTGGGCATATATAATGAATGTTATGCATATGAATTTTAGAATACATTCATGGGTATGTATACAAATTATAATCTTACAATTTTTTTTTACTCCGTAGTATATGTTTTGTATCCTGCCCAGGGCGTGGTCATGAAAACTTGTAAGAATAAAGTCCTGGTCTTGACCAGACTTCAAACTTGCAAGGATCATTAAGCTGCTGCATGCAAAGAAATCCGGATTTTGTCATGGCTGTGAATACTCAAAATTGAGTTGTCTCTTAAAAGATGGATGCTTTACCTTTTATATGTGTGTCGGGTATTATACGTGTGTGTATATATATATATATATATATATACATACATATGTATGCATGTATGCAAAGTTTGTTATTGTAATGAATGTATATCTATGTATATAAAGTTTTGTATATTTACTGTTTTTGTACCATGTATGCCGGACTGTGAGACGAATGGTCAACTCGGGTATTTAGAGGTCAGCAGCTCAATGCAACTCATCCAAGCCCCATAACTGTCAATGTTGAGCTTTGGTAGACGGCCCCCTATTCATAATACCCATTCACTAGATGCTGTGAATATCAGTTGTGTGCAAAAGTCCTCAGTGTTCTTTTTTTGAAATCTAAAGACTGATTACAGAGTTGAAAACTGGCTTCTTGCTGGAAACTTTTACACACATCTAATATTTGTATAGTTTAAAAAAACAAAAAATCAAATGTCCATCTCACATACTGGCATATAGAGTATTCAGATAAAACTGATAAATATGTAGGTGTGCGTTCGTGTGTGTGTGTGTGTGTGTGTGTGTAAATGTATATGCTTAATGTCGAAAATTTCTTTATAGTCTATCATGATGACATCTTTTAATGTATTTTAAATAAGGTAAACTGTTTGTACATATATGTTTGTGTTTATGTAAATGTATTTAGATATTTCTTTTCTTGAATCGAAAGATCTCTATGTATCATTTGATCTTCAAGATTTTAGAAAAGAGTTAAAAAAGTTTGATACATACTGTGAAAACCTTCAATGATTTTTTTTCTATAGTTGGTATTGGGAAATGATTGCAAAAATAAAGTTATCAATTGACTGAAGTATTTAGTTGTTATAACTAAGATTAATATATATCATGGTTGAATAAACAGGTTTTTCTTTAAGTCAGCTTTCTTTTTCTTCAATCATAAAATTGTATAAAACATATGCAGAAACTGATTTCTCAAATTTCCCAAACACTCAACAAATCCCAAGAAAGCAACCGTGCCAGAAAATTTGCAGAGAGTTTCTTGATTGAGTTCTGGAGTTTATATTATTCATTAATCCAGCTGAATGAATATTCCAGCTGAACTATTGCCCTACAAAAGTATGGAAACTTTTACTAGTTGTGTCTTAATAATGTTGTAAGCAAAACATTTTCTCTTTAAGCCACCTACTTCATACTTTGGCTGAAATTGGGATAAACTGAAAATTGGTGGTATTTATCTTTTGGGCCTCCATACACACCAAGAGTGATTCTATATTTTTCTCTAAGTATTTTGGAATAAGGCTACTGAAATTTTTTATGGCATACATATTTTTGTCTAGTGTTCATTTTGTTTCTTCTTGTCGATTTTTACTACTTTCAAATATTATTTTTGAAACTAAATGTTGATCTTAGAAACCGAAATAAAATTTTCCCTCTCTCTCAGATTCTTTTCTTCAATTAAGTAAAATTTCTACCAGATTCAGATTTGCAGCCCCAAAGGAATGGATCTTTCGATTGTCTTTGTGTCTGACCCAAAAAGAAAAAAAATTTTCTTTTTTTCTGTTTTTTTTTCTTTCTCCCAAAACAACGACTCATTTACCTGCCCTTGATTTGAAATATGTCTCTCTTTTAGAGAGGTTGAATTCATGAACTGCTGCAGTGAATGAAACACAGCTCATTAAAAAAAATTATATATATATGTATATATATATTCATAACAATTAGTCAGGCATTATAATATATACATTTATAAACAATTACGTCTAAAACAAACAATCAAAAATCTAGAGACAGTGGTGCCAGATACAACTATAAAAACATGTTCAATGTCTCATTAACTCTTAAATTCATGGACTGCAGAATACTGCTTAAAGTTGACTGTGGAACTCTTCTGTAGGTAGATTAAAAAAATAGAACTCTTGTGAATAAAATGAAAAAATTAAAAATTAAGAATTCAAAGGGAAGTTACCTTGATGAAAAAATTATCTTCCTTGATTTGGAAATCCAGAATTTTTATATGAATTCAAGAGTTAGGATATGACGAACAGCTTAAAAAAGAGTCATAACATCCACAGAGATAACTGTTACAATACAATCAAGAGAGATTGCGGCATTTCCTATGCCTCTTCTGATTAGTGGTACTGGCACCACAGTATACAGACTTATATTCATGCATACTAACTTACATATACATACATTACCACATATATATCACACGTAAATGCATATATACAAACATTCTTCTTTTTTTTTGTCTACAATGATATCTTAGTTGAGGTAACTTGTGAATCATAATAGTTTCTACAATTATATATTTTGTAATTCATTTGTTTGTCTTTGGCTTGGAAACTATATAGGTATATTTTTCATGCAAGTCTACATCTTTATACTCTCTTTTACAGGGTTTGTAAATCTATAACTATATTTACGGTGAGTGCAAAAAATATCTGATATATCTAGAAAAAATTATCTTAACATCCTTGTACAGCTTTAAAAATTTAGACAATTTGGACCAAAGATTAAAAAATACGGAAACCAGAAAAAATATTGAAACAAGATTGAACAGTGGAAAAAGTTATGAACAAAAATTAGAAAATCTTTGGTGCAAATTGTATCAATTTTGAAGCTTGTATAATGATGTTAAAATCAACTTTTTGTACTGTATATCTATCTATTTATGTATATACAAACAACATGAGGTGCTACCCAAAAGTTCGGGGAATTTGACCATGAAAAACAATTTACTTACCCTAACACATAGATTCAACCATCTCCTTCAAAGTAGACCCCTCAATTCAACATGTATACAGTGATTTGGAAAAAAGAGTACTTTTCACAAAGGATACTAGAAACAGTCTGCACTACATTAACTTTGAACATGCTGTTGATATTCACAAAACTTTTTGGTACTGATTTATGTTATATTTATATATGTTCATTCCTGAGCAAAAGAAATGGGCCAAACCAAAAATGTAACTTTGGCCCATTTTTTTTTGCCCCCGAGTGTATGTGTGCATGTATATATATATATATATATATATATATGATTATAAATTGAGTCATATTATATTGAAACTTATTTAAAATGATCTTCCATCATTTGGCCCAGACAACAAAAACAATTAAAGAAAATGGGGCTGCTGTAAGAATCAAATGAGCAACCTGTAGATTATCTGCCTCAACAAAGCACTGCTTTTCCTGTTGAGCTAAGCAGATGCTGCTAATGCAAAGGCCAGAGTAACCGTTTCAATTCCTAATTCTCAGTTTGCCAATATACCCATTTCTTAATAACACAATTGTCGCATTGAAAGAAACATATTGAGCAGATATAGACCGTAAATGAGCAAAATGAGAATTTAGAGTTGAAACAGTTATTTGTGCCTCTGCATTACTTGTGGTTGTTAAGCCAAATTGTATGAGCTATGTTATTGGAAAGCAGCTACCCTATCAGTTGAAGATTTGATTCCTGCAGCAGCCCCATTTTCTTTAACTGTTTATTCTATTTATGTTGACTTGGCCAAATGGTACATTCACTGTGTAATGATAAGAGTTTCAACATAATGTAACGCTATTCATAATCATTCTGCCGGATCATATATCCTTTTCTTAAGAGCTTTATCTGTATATCTAACTCTCTCTCTCTCTATATATGTATATAGATGTGTGCGTGCATACATACATACATATATATATATGTGTGTGTGTGTGTGTGTGTGTATATATATATAGACATATGAGGAGATATATATATATATATATATATATATGTGTGTATGTGTATGTATATATATAGAGACATGTGGATATATATATGTGTGTGTGTGTGTGTGTGTGTGTGTGTATATATATATATATATAGACATATGTGGATATATATATATATGTGGATATATATATATATATACATAGAGAGAGAGATAGTATCTCTATCATAGATATATAGTGTTTGCATACAATACAGTTTAGATACTTATATTTGAAGCTTTTAGCTTCAATGAGTCAGATCTCTTGTATGAAGATCCTTTCCACAAGTCTGATGGAACTAATCTTCATTCAAGTTTTCATTCAGCCTGCTTGATTGTAAAATCATCCAATAGCTTTCCCATGTTTGTGCATGGGTCTCAGTGATAGCTGGCTTTAGAAATAGAGGAAAAAAAGCTCAGCTTAGTCAGACTTGTATTTTGGCTATAAAATACTTCAGATATTGAGTATCAATGAACCCTCATCATCTGTGACTCTTGACAATTATCTCTAAATACGCATTAGCGTATAAGAGAGTAAATCTTAGGACTTCTATTCAACAGTAAGTTACTTTTTTCAGGTTATGTGCAATATATATACAAAAATGCATAATTATGAATGCATGTTATTTGAAAATCTATTTGAAATGACCCCCTGTTGCATGGAGAATGTGACACTTGGCCTAGACAGCGTAAATAGAGTAAATAATTGGAAAGAAGATGCTATCTAGGCCAAGTGACACATTCTCAGTGTAATAACAGGATGTATCCTTTTTCTAAATAACAGAAATACGTATAAATACATGCTTGTTTTTTGGTATCTGTATTTGCTTAAATATTTAGGTATGAACGCATATTGGTGTGGGTTATGGGAAATCCAACAAAGTGAGAAAAAAAATGATAGAATTAGAAGTCTTGCTACAAATTATTGAAATTTTAATCTAAACATTTTGACCATTTTTCAGGACTTCCTCAAAAAGCAAATGATGCAAGGAAATAAGGAGATTTTTTGATTTTAGTGTTTGTGGCTAAAATATCGAACCTAACCAAGAGACCGTCCCTCAAACTGTGAACCATGCCATGTTCACATGAATGAATTATGCTCAACTTCATATGAAGAGATCACCCGACAACACACTATATCAGGGAGAAAACAGGAGTCCAAGACATAGAATCCATTAGAAAAGTCAAATGGCAATGGGCTGGTCATGTTGCAAGAATGGCAGACAACCAATGAACATCAGAACTCACAACATGGATCCTGAGAGATCACACACGTAACCGAGGCAAGCAAAATACAAGATGGAGAGATGAATTTGACAAATTCAGAAAGTATTGGCTCTAAAATGTCCTTGATAGAATGATGGGGCAAATCTAGGGGAAGGTCTGTGTTCAATAACCGATGTTAGAAGACTGTTGATGGTGAAGAATCATCATCAGCCTTTTATTGTCCATTGTTGGACATAGACCTTCTCAGGATCTGCCAGAATTCTCTATCATGAGCGTTACGGAGCCAGTATTTTCTGAATTTGTCCAGTTCATCTCTCCATCTTGTATTCTGTCCGCCTCAGTTTTTCCTGTGATCTCTGGGGATCCATGTTGTGAGTCATGATATCCATCAGTTGTCTACCATTCTCGCAAAATGACCTGCCCATTGCCATTTAAGTTATTTATGAAATAGAGGTATATTTCTTTAACCAACATAGGTATTGATATTCAAGTGTGTAGGAGTATAACATGTTGCATCATTTGTCACAGAAAAAGTCCTGGAAAATGGACAAAACATCGGGAATAAATATTGTCATTCTTTTCCCGAAGTCGGTATAAATACATACCATAGACATTTGTACAGAGATACATATACATAGGTATATCAATGTCATACGTGAAAGAAATCATTCACTTTACACAAAACTTAATCTCCTTCCTGGTCAATGCACTCGACTCAGTTTTTCTCCAATAATCATATAGATTGAACATTATACAGTGAAAATTTCAGATCAAAATTCAACTAACAACCATATCAGGTTACAGTCTTATCAACAAACCCTAATACAAACAATTATTGAATAAACAGATATTAGGAAATAAGTGACTGAAATGACAAATTTTTGAAAAAAAAGTTTTTTTATACAAATGGTGTTCGAAGCTGTAAAGCTTTCTAGACTATATATGTGGCGAAAACTTTTATAAACAGTGAGAAAAAAATAGATTGGGGGAAATAGTTATTTATTCACGGACTTTCGTAGGGTATGAGATGGATAAATGGAAAGAGAATAAAGAGAATTGGAGTTTTCTGTGTTGTAAGTGGTTGGGGTTGTGTGTGTTTGGGGTTGTCTGTTGATGGATAATCTTGTGTTTGATTAAGGGGTCATATATCTGTCATATGCTATCTAAAGACAAATAAATGTGTGTGTGTGTGTGCATATATATATATTATATATATATATATATATATATATAAACTATCTCTGCTCAAGTCTGAAGGAAAACTTTGGTTGCTTCTCTTCTTCCAGGAAAAGAAAACATTAAAATAAATAATTTTCATGATTTGCTATAAAAAGCTTATACTTGGAATTCATATAATCATTTGTAAATAAATGAATACATAAGGGGAACTACTCTATAGATAGCATTTAATCTACCTGGAGTTATTTCTTTGGAGAAATTAGAACATTATATCATAGATTATAGGATAAGTACAAATATTGACCCTCACTAACAGTGTTAAATTGCAAATTAGCCTGGTATTGCGTCAACAAAAAAATCACTATGATATGCTACATTTGCAATTAGACATTATCAAACATACAGGAATTCGACCACTATGATATTCATTTCTGTCCATTACACATCTATATGTAAGTGTGTTGTATGTAAATATTCTTCAAAGATAAATCTCTGCACCAAACCCAGTCGGAGAGGAAAATCACATTAGGAATTTTACCTTTTGGCATCTGTAAGAAAATTAACCACTGGTTCCGCTAAATTTATTTCTAGGAACCACGACTTCAATAGACTGTCTTAATTGAACTTTTTGTACGAAATGGAATTTCTGTGATTTACTGGAAGCCTGCCAAGGTCTTGGAGCAAAGTCACCTGCAGAACCAATTTCTGTTCAGGAAGAAGTCAGGTCTTTCTATAAACACAAACTGATAACTTACACAGCTTGGTGTAAGAGATTCAAAGCTGTCACTTTATTCCTCCAATAAAAATTCTGCAAAGATTTATTTAAAAATTCACTTTGTCTACCGCTGAGTTTTTCAAAAGAATTTCATTTTACTCCCACGCTGATAAAAATGACACTAAAAGCATACATGATAATCTATGTATAAAATGAACGGTGAGATTAATTATGTATATATACATATATATATATAACAGGTAACTATCCTTTCCTTTATATTAGTATTCAATATTATCACTGTATTGATTGGGTGTCGCACTTTAATTAACTCAATAAAAGGTAACATAATGGAAGAAAGGAAGAGGAAAAAAAAGTGGAGAAAAAAAAAGAAATGAGACAATGAAGAGAGACACACAAGGAGACGGCGAAAGAGAGATACGCAAGGAGACGGCAAAAGAGAGACACGCAAGGAGACGGCGAAAGAGAGACACGCAAGGAGACGGCGAAAGAGAGACACGCAAGGAGACGGCGAAAGAGAGACACGCAAGGAGACGGCGAAAGAGAGACACGCAAGGAGACGGCGAAAGAGAGACACGCAAGGAGACGGCGAAAGAGAGACACACAAGGAGACGGCGAAAGAGAGACACGCAAGGAGACGGCGAAAGAGAGACACGCAAGGAGACGGCGAAAGAGAGACACACAAGGAGACGGCGAAAGAGAGACACACAAGAGAGACACGTAAGGAGACGGCGAAAGAGAGACACGCAAGGAGACGGCGAAAGAAAGACACACAAGGAGACGGCGAAAGAAAGACACACAAGGAGACGGCGAAAGAGAGACACACAAGGAGACGGCGAAAGAGAGACACACAAGGAGACGGCAAAAGAGAGACACACAAGGAGACGGCAAAAGAGAGACACACAAGGAGACGGCAAAAGAGAGACACACAAGGAGACGGCAAAAGAGAGACACACAAGGAGACGGCAAAAGAGAGACACACAAGGAGACGGCAAAAGAGAGACACACAAGGAGACGGCAAAAGAGAGACACACAAGGAGACGGTGAAAGAGAGACACACAAGGAGACGGTGAAAGAGAGACACACAAGGAGACGGCAAAAGAGAGACACACAAAGAGACAGCGAAAGAGAGACACACAAGGAGACGGCGAAAGAGAGACACATAAGGAGTCGATGAAAGAGAGAGGCAGAAGGTGACAATGAAACAAAGAAAAAGAATGATAGAAGGAAAGAAAGACGGATCTATTTAGTCCCTCAATAGAAACTGTCATAGAACCAACATCTTTTATTAGAATGCTTTGTTGAGGGTGCTCAATGAAAAAATAGGGAAAGTGGTGATCAATGAATAAGTTATTTTTCTTGTCTTCACTTTGGTCATTAACCATTGAAGAGTCTGTATCAAAAATAAAAAACATGCAGGGACAAACTAGGGGATCAATTTAGCATAAACTCACATTGCAAACTTAAAACTTATTCAGGTGGGGAATTTTGAATGAACAAAAAAAACAAAACTTTTTTTGTAGACATAAGAAGTGAATGTTTGAATTATCAATCCTCTTGCTCAATTGATGCGGTCAGTATGCATAATACATAAATAGCCAGCAAGACCAATTTAAAAACTGAAAGACCATCAAGGACAAGTTTGGCTGAAGGTTTCAGGAATAATGAAGAGAAAGAGAGGGGGGGAGTGGAGAGAGAGAAAGGGAGTGGAGAGAGAGAAAGGAAGTGGAAAAAATAAGAGACAATGAGTGTCCCTTTCAGCATAATATAGGGAAAGTGGTCCTGATTGTAAATAATCAAGTTTCACACCCCCACTCACTTGATGTTAAGAATGGTGCATTAATGAAAAGAAATAAGAGAATTGATGAAAAAGAGCAGAATTCAGATAGACACTATTATCTGCTATGACCGTGATGATAAATATGAAATAATGATGAATAAAAAACTTCAACTTGGACTGGTATTGCGCAAACAAAAATTTCACTATGATGCGCTGTATTTTCTGTTATACAGTAACAGACATTCAGAAATCAGAGCACAATGATCTTTATTTCTCTCCCTCACAATATTGATGAGTGAAAAACCAATGTAAATGGTGGTTCAAAAAACCTTTATGAATTGTAGTTCATCTACTTCTTGGAAATTTTTAAACAAAGACATTATAGAAACTAGCTGGACCCTTAGGAATCCCACACGTGTTGACAATTGCCTCTGTTTTTCACTGCCTCAATCTTCTCACTCTCTCCCTTATCCTCTCCAATTAGCATTGCCAGTCCATGCTTTCATCTAAATGTTATATAAACATGGATTAGTTACATATGCAAAAATTCCCCCACCTCTTTTGTAAAGTAACTTTCTTCTCTACCCTCTCATTTCAAACTCTTATTATTTTTTGCTTTCTCACCCTCTCTACCTAACCCACCAGTAAATTACCTTGCCTCTCCTGTTTCTTCCTAAATAAAATAAGAATTTTATTTTGGTAGTTTCATATTTATGAATAAATTTCACAGAACCATAGTTTTATAACACATTTGATTTTCTCTGGACTCAAAATTCTCTCTACCCTGAGGTAACTTTGTCAGTGAGATGAAAGGTGAAAATTAAACAACCAAAATACAAGTTAGCATTCAACACACGGGATCTCATTAAATCATGGGCTGAAAAGTGGCTGTATACAAAATGACTATTCTAAATAATGTAAGTTACATCTTGATTTATTCTTAGCAATAAAATGAATAATATTTTAAATTAAAAAAAAGAGTAATATCATTGGACCAAAACTGATTTGATCTTACTGTATGAGAATAGTTCAAAGGTTTTATCATTGGATTGAAAATGATGAGGTCTTACTTCATTGGAGTAGCTCAACAGTTATAATACTGGACCCTAAATGATGAGGTTTTACTCCATGGGAATAGCTCAATAATTATAACATTGGACTGAAAATGATGAGGACATGATGCACTGAAATAAGTAAATAGATAGACTATATATTTGACCATAGCTATCCAGTGATGATTATTTTGAAAATGCTAGACAAATTATAGCCCAGAAGTTCCAAGGTTTATTCAATTTTTAATTTTTAATAACCAACTATGTTTTTTTTTTCACCATTATACTTTCCACTGAACATTCTCTCCCTAGCTAGAATTCTTCCTCTTAAACAATCCTTCCCCCGGGAGCCAAGTGCCTTCAATTTCATTGTTCTAACCAAAAGATTTTCCTGGCCCGGTCTTGGTAATATAATTTTATTTCATCTATTCACTAGCTGAAAATCGGCCCTATTTGAACAAAGAGTCACAACCCCCATTGGCTTTATACTATTTGGACAGACCACCTGCCCATCCCTAATGGGCAAATACATGACCTACTTTTTAAAACACTGACTGCTGTTCTGACTGCTTCTAAAAAGCTGCTGGCTGGATACTTTTTGGATGCAAAAACTTGACAAGATCTACCAAAATAATTTTTTCTTCCAAAAATCATATTTTTTTTCATCCAGGATACATAGCTGTCTTGTTATAAGATCATTGAATTGCATAACTCTACATATATAAATGCTTATGATTACATTAGGAGTTTCTGTTCAAGCCTTGCTCTCTATCAACTGTTTCATACTACCAAATGGCCAGTCTTACCAATTGTGTGTGTATACATTGCAATTACTCAATAACTGGCCATTGTACAAAGTTGCGATTTATCAGATATTATAATCAGCACACAAGAGAATACAGTGGCGATTTTTTGGATCAGCAGTTCTTGCGAATTGATAAATAAAAAAATGATAAAATGAAACATTAAAAATAAATAGAATAATAAAAGGTTATTGATCTTTCTTTTTAGGTTTCATAAAGAATCTCACTTCATTTTCACTCTTTAGAAATATCTTAATTTAGATGTAAAATGCCTAGATTGGCAACACTGAAGAAAGGTAACCAGAATACTTTGAAGCTGTAGTTTCGTATGACGGACGGAAAATTATTTTTACGTGACAATTATGGTTGGTTGCTCCACACATACCATAAAGTCTAGTCCCTTCTTAACATATAGTTCTGGAATGGACACTGCTCTTATATATTACAACTATAGATATATAGATGCTGTTGATTACATGCATTCAGGGTATAGGTTCAAGTCTTGCTCCCTATCAACTACCACAATGCTACTTTTTTTACATCAACATTTTGGATTTATCTTACAAATCATTTTATACGACATTCCGATGGAAAGAATTATTGAAAAAAAATCTATGATTATATAAGATCTCCAGTTTGCCTTTTCTTATAATATTAGGTAATGCTTGCTTACTTGCCAAAAGTTATCCTTCTTGATGACTGAAAATGGCTAGATTTTTCATTTCCCAGCTAAAAATGTTATGTATACTTCAATTAACATGATTCTCACTATAAAATTCCTTTCTTCAAATCCAAGATATCATTCTCAAAATACTGTATGAACCTTGGAATGTACATAAGACTTAACTATAAAGTTGATTTGAAACAAAAAAATCTGGCCACTTTTAGCCATGAAGGGGATAACTTTTGTCAATGTCAATGCTGTTGTATTCTCTGACCAAATAACCAAATAATCAAGGATTGCTTAATATAAGAACAGGGGAAAGTTCAATGAGTTGGATGTAAAAAATTAATCTAACGATCAGGACTAATATCTCTGATTTTTGCTAAACAAGCTAACATTTGTTATTTTTGTATGGAACCAGTTTACTCACGTAAATTGTGATCTTGATTATAGATTCTGTGGCTAAAATCCAGTAAATTGTTGTCATTTTTCACACTTGATTACAATGTTTAACCCTGATTTTTATATTAAATTTCTCGCATTGCACACAAATAAATGGTATGAGAAAATAACAACATAATATCTCACTGAATTTCAGCAACAAAAATTAGTTTTGAAATCCCAATTAACTCAGAGAGGTCAAGTACAAAAATCATTGGATCAAATTTTGATGGCTACCTTGTTAAAATTTGTTATTTACAGTTCCAAATCATTTTCTAAGTGGTTGCCATCGAATTTTGTAAATTAATCCATACAAGCAAAACAAGATATGCAAAAATATCATCAAAAAACACAAACATGTTAGTATGAGAGTGAAATCAGATATCATCATCATTCAATAAAACATTTTGACCACTACACATACTTTTTGTTCTTTTGTTTTGACCTGTACATTCTCTGGTCATCATTAGGTGTTGTAACTTGCATCAACTTAGAATAATCATTGGCATAGAGGACGTCATAAATAGATTTTTTCAGACCGTTGTCAGTTCATCTTTTGAACTAAAAACTTGGTCCATCATACCCAATGGCTCATTTCAGGAGGGTGTTGTAGAAATGGGGAGGGTTCAGAATGCTAAGACAATGGGCCCAATGGCGTGGGGATGGCAAGTCCTCATTCTGATATCTATTTTTGTATAGAAAGAATCCTCAGGTCATAACTACGTCTCTGACCGTTTGAAGGAGACTATAGGGTATAATGGCCGAAAGATTGTATTCAAAGATGAATCAACGTGAGGACAATAGTTAGGAAAATATCTACACATAATGATAATCAGTCATCTAAAAAAAATCAGATGAAATATTGATCATTGGAAAGATGGCCCCTTTTAATTTCCGTGGGAAATAGACTGGAATATTAAGTGATAAGTATTTTAGTATACAATGTCTGTCCCAATGGTATCCAGTCAGCTAACATTAAGGAAAAAGTAACCTATCTAAGGCAACTTAGTTCCCTTTGGGATATCACACTTTCATCCTAGCCTCTCTTTTTCCAGAGCAGTCTCAGAAGTCCTCTTCTGAGATTACCATCAGCTACTTTGTTGCATTTTCCTTAATCTCATTACTCAGTATGAAATCTGTTTGAGAAAAGCCAGAAGTTCCAATGAACCAAATCTAAATTGTAAGATGGCCGAGAGACTTGTGTGATGCTATGTTTTGCCAAAACACACTGCACCAGACATGAAGATCATGATCATTGTGATAGTCATACATTACACAAGATTATACATTGCTGACTGAGTAATCCAATGGGAGAGTGTTCATACATGTGAAATAAGGTCCCCTTACAGAATTTACCTAATCTCATCAGGGCTGTGCAATCAGTTCTTGATAAATTCAAAATAGCTGGATAGAGACCCTATATTTATGCATTTCACAGCTCATTCAATGGTGACTGAGTGATCCAATGGGAGAAATTGTTCATATATGTGCAGTGAGGTCCTCTTTGAGAAGTTGTCCAATTGCATCAAGGCTGTGCAATCAGTTCTTGATATATTTAGAATTGCTGGAGACAGACCTCATATTTATGCATTTCACAGATGGAAGTTGCTTTTTTTGCTAAAAAATACATCAAAAGGAAAAATTGTATCTTAGATGTAATAGTCTTTGAATTTCTCTAAAAATTGTCAGTAATATTAATTCTGACTAATATTCCTTTCATCTTATTTCTTTTACTCATTATGGCAACTGTCAAATCATTATTCTACAATCACATTTATCGAACATTGGGAGGCCCGTTCTTCATTTTCAACCCATGCCGCTTACTTAGCAGTCATAGACTAATAGTCCTGAGAGATATAGAAAGGAGTAACAGATGGAAAAAGAGAGAAATATCAGTCAGAATTAAGAGTTATAGAGCTGCCATTCTCAACAGAGGCTTGATTGTTCCTTTGAGGGTCTCTGCATATTTCAAAGGGTCCATGATATCAAAAGAATTTATCTCCATCTGTTATTGTTGTATCCCTGTTTGACAAGGGTCCCTGGAACCTAAGAGCTCTTAAGGTGGCCATGGACAAAAAAAGGTTGAGAATTACCATCATGAAATATATGACATGCCGTCAAATGATAATTTATTTGTTTGTTTGAAAGTGGACTTCATTCAGATTTTTCACACAAACTTTTCCAAGCCACCTAGACCTGTTGTTCTGAAACATGGGCCTGTGGTGATTCAGCAGATAATCCTTGGGGTCCAAAGTGGTGTTCCCTCTGAACTAAACTATTGCACAGCTATCGGAAAAAGATATTGTACACAAACCTGTACCATATATCAGAATTCAAATAAATATAATCTATATAGGATACATATTATTTTTAAAGGTAAATTTAAATGACTAAAAATATTTACAGTAAAGGTCCTTGAGTTTTCCAAGTTTTTGAGACCTCTGACCTACACCATAACTGTTTCTTGACTGAGGTGTCAAAGAAGTCAATTACAAGATGCAGGTTACAACTCCTGATAAAGACCAGATATAAATATAAAGAACAAAACAGATGTGGTTGTGGCTGAAGATATAATTTTGATGAGAAACCTATTCCCAGAACTTTAGATCAGGGTGTCCCAAAAGTAATGCCAGATATGCAGCTATCAGCTTCAGGAGTCAGACAATTAGTAACCGTGAGTGGTGAGCATAACAAATGAAAATGTTTTACTTATGAACCGCTAAAAATTTAGCAGAAGCAAAGATAACTGCTAATTCTTATTACATGAATTTAGCTTTGGTTCAGTTTCTATGCTCTAAAACCCGGAAAGAAAAATGTAGAGACCTGAAAATTTAGTGTCGTAGCTTAGATGTAGAACTTTTCAGAGAGATGTATCATGTCAATATTAGATGATGATCAAGGTATACATAAATAATTAAATGAACAAATTAAATTAAATATCAGTTCATACAACTTATTTAAAGCTACATGTCTAAGCTTTAACAAGTTCAAATTTCAGCCCTCTAGGTCAGCTTTTAATCGTTTTGGAGGCAAAAAACAAATTAAAGCTAAATCCATCTAATAAAAGTTAGTGATCACCAGTTATTTTTGCTCCTTTTAAATTTTTTGTGGTTTAACGTTTTCGTTAGCTGTGCCCACCATCGGTAGCTATGATCTAAAATAGAATAAATATTTCATAGATTGATGCAATAAGTTACAATGAATAGCCACGTATGACAGAATATGTTTATAAAGACTAAGATACATTGGAGTCAGCTTCAAATCAGGCGTTACTTTTGGGCCGCCCAGTATTACGTCATTGGTCCAACAAATTTGTTGAATCATGACGTTGGAACAGAAATTTTATTCAATCAAGTGAAACATCATCTAACATGACTTGGAAAAGAAAAAAAACTGTTCATATTAGAAAATAAAATATTTTTGAATCAACTTCTGCTGAAGGAATAAACAGACTTGCTTTCTTTATCATATCAAATCAAGAACAAAACACAAGAAGATCTTTCGATTCCTTGACTAATAACTCTTGTTGCAGAATCATAATCAATAGAACATGTGCCGAATCAACCTTTCTTAATTCTAATTGGGGCTACGACAAGTTCTGTAGTGCAAATAAACATGGAGCAAACTACTTGGGTAAATATTAACTTTACTCGGACTAACAATCCAATTATTACGAAAGTCAACAGAGTTTCTTTGGAGGAGTTTGGGCAGATACAGTGCTCAGTTTTTCTATTCCCATCAACTGAATTTGATTAAAAATTAATTGCAACATTTAAGATAGGCATTATGAACATATTTTCAACAGCAGAGGATTTTCACGTTTGCATTAGAAAATAAGTTTGGAGTGACTTTCTGTTCTGAGCAAAATGAGTGAAATATTTCCCAAACAATATCTACTGTTGCGGTCATCTACTCCATTAGAGTTGACTGAATAGGCCTGTCCTTTTGAGATAAAAACTGACCAATCATATTGTATTCACGACGAGAACTGACCAGTCGGAACAAGGCTCTCACGATGAGAATTGACCAGTCGGAACAAGGCTCTCACGACGAGAACTGACCAGTCGGAACAAGGCTCTCACGACGAGAACTGACCAGTCGGAACAAGGCTCTCACGACGAGAACTGACCAGTCGGAACAAGGCTCTCACGACGAGAACTGACCAGTCGGAACAAGGCTCTCACGACGAGAACTGACCAGTCGGAACAAGGCTCTCACGACGAGAACTGACCAGTCGGAACAAGGCTCTCACGACGAGAACTGACCAGTCGGAACAAGGCTCTCACGACGAGAACTGACCAGTCGGATCAAGGCTTTCACGACGAGAACAGACCACTTGGATCAAGGCTCTCACGACGAGAACTGACCACTTGGATCAAGGCTCTCACGATGAGAACTGACCAGTCGGAACAAGGCTCTCACGACGAGAACTGACCACTCGGAACAAGGCTCTCACGACGAGAACTGACCAGTCGGATCAAGGCTTTCACGACGAGAACAGACCACTTGGATCAAGGCTCTCACGACGAGAACTGACCACTTGGATCAAGGCTCTCACGATGAGAACTGACCAGTCGGAACAAGGCTCTCACGACGAGAACTGACCACTCGGAACAAGGCTCTCACGACGAGAACTGACCACTCGGATCAAGGCTCTCATGACGAGAACTGACCACTCAGATCAAGGCTCTCACAACGAGAACTGACCACTCGGATCGAGGCTTTCACAAAGAGAACTGACCACTCGGATGGAGGCTCTCACAAAGAGAACTGACCACTCGGATGGAGGCTCTCACAAAGAGAACTGACCAATCAGATCAAGGCTCTCATAACGAAAACTGACCAATCAGATCAAGGCTCTCATGACAAATCAGATCATGCTCTCAAAGAGATCCAGAAAATTCAGATGATCCTATTGAAAACCAAACAAACAGGTTTCAACGAGGAATCATCTGTGAGAATGAGGGATCTTTTTTGTGAAATTCAATCAATGTAGTTGAAGTTTTTCAAGGGACTCAGCAAACAAAACTACTCATTTCAAATGATCTGTGTTCTTGTCATTGGGATATGTGTATGAGCCGTTGACTTTTTTTCGGGACACAGAAATGCTTTGCAAGATATCTCATCAATAATTTAGTAATGTTTTGCACAATTAGTGACGGATGGGAATTGAGAAACAGAGCCCTTATACTCATCATTAAAAAGGGATAATATCAATCTTAGATTTCCATTGGGAGACAATGCTGCTAGTCCATTCTCGTAAAGTTAACAATGACCTCTACTCAATTTTTTTCTAAAGCAAAAATCGAAGAAAACAAATGAAAAAAATGTGAAACCCAAAACACATATGCACATACATACACACGCATGAAAAATAAAGTCTATCAAATAAACCTTATCATGTCTAAAGCACTGACTAAGTGTAAGAATTTGTAAGAAAAAAAAAATCACCTGTAGATCATCTGATGCATATTCTTCCTCGTAAGATGGGTCGTTCTAATGTAAATTAAGAAAGAAAGTATTTAAGTTGTGTGGATGGGTACAGAAAAATAATCGTCAAATGGTGAACATATTCATGGACTGAGGATTCAAAGTTACAAAGAGGTAGAAAGATGGACGGAGCAGGATAGACAGAAAAACAACTCAACAGACAAAAGGACAAACTGAATTAAAACCAGATAAGAGAGGAAAGAAGGAAGTATATACATATATATATATATGTATATATATATATATCACATTAAGAAGGTGAAACTAGTGATTTTACAAAATCCCTGAACATTTCAGTGACTTTATGAGATCCCTACTTTTACCCTCAATCATGGAACGGGTTAACAAACTTGTGATACTGACCGTTATAACAGAAATAAGTTTGATCCTCACTGGGCACCCCTCCACTATGACCTTATGTCAAACTAAGCTGTACATACCCTATAAATACTGGAGCAAATTAAACTTGATATTGAATAAGTTTAGCTTAGTTTGACCCTAGGCCAAAGTAGCAGGGCACTCCATGAAGATCAAATCCATCACTGTAGTAATGGTGAGCAACATAGCTTGTGAACCATTCTGATACTAATTGTCAAAGTACAGATTTCCCAAATCACTCCATTCATAATTCTGAGACAGTGTCATATTTACGTATTTGAGGAAAGAAAAAAAAAATCAATGTGTTTCTTATACACCAGTATATATGGTATGTAACAAGTATGTTTAGAAAAAAAAAAAAAAAAAAAAAAAAAAAGACAGTTTTATCCTGAGGAATAACATACGATGGCAAGTATAATGGTGGAGAAATTGGTAAGGGACGATTCAAAATGGAGAAGGAAAAACTGGGACAAATGTGACCCGAGATCCTGAGAACCATTGGTTTAAATGAATTTGTATACCGCAAGGACTCTTTGTCTCACAGCCCATAGTTCTTATCATTAAGCTATTTTTCTTAGATGCCTTATGAAAGAAATCTGCTTCACTGACCAGTTTCTTGCATTTTTTGTTTAGTTTGATGGAAAAGAGAAGTTTTGTGATCTTTTTCTCATGTAAAGAAATTGATCTTGAAAAATTTTTTTGTAACGATTAGTGGGGTTGGGCTTAGGGATGGAAAGAAAAAACTATCATTAAAACCAAAACAAGACAGTGGCAGACCACGTGTCTATTTGAGACTCTAGGAGGGTGTGACACCAAGATGACAGCCCGAAATTTTTAATGTAGTTTTTTTTCTGATATAACATCAGTCCACACAATATCTCCAATAGAACTCAATTAATTTCAATTAAATATCACAGAAGGGTGGGAAATGGAATAAAGAAGAGTTAGTTGATTTACGAGCAGGTTCAAGAATTGAAAAATAAAAAACAAAACTTTCTTGATAACCTTGGAAGAAAATGAGATGGTGGTGATGAACATGCCTTACTGGCCGCAGGTGATACCTACCATAGGCCTGCCTATAAAACAAATTTTGTAACCTCAGTAGTATTTTAAAACCTCATTTTAACTTTCAGTTTTTCTACTGGGTCGAAATTAGCAGGAATTCATTAAAATAAATATATGAATATAACAAAATTCATTTTACCCTATTTTCAAACTGTCCAATTGACTTGTGAATTCACTAAAAAAAATGTCATTATCAAAGGGAATAATTCTTGAAACGATCCCCCTTTGACCATAGAATGAATTTGCTTGTTTTTTTTCTTTTCAATTCCCAGAAGCATTCCATTATTTTTAATTATATTGATTGAAGAGTTCCACTGTCAAAACTAGCAGTTACAAGCAGTCCATGAATTTAAAAGTTAAAATCATGTATGAATCCCAATGGAACCTAGTCAGCTTCCTTCACTGCTGAGAATCTATTCTTGATTCAAAGTGGAAATTTCATTCTTAAACACCGAATAGAAATGAGAAACAATTCCATTAGAATCAAAATGACAATGTTTGAGTCTGATTCTCTGAATCATTCATTCCTGAACTGTTGAATGATTCACCCAAAAGTGAACTAAATTCTCTCAGAAGTGAATGAAGGGTGAATGAAAAATGAAGAGTGGGTGACTTGGTTCACTCAAATATATATATATATTTTCTTTTCTTGAAAAAAGTCATTTTTGGGGTGAATCTGTTTGATCAGGAAACATTTTTGAACATTCGATTTCAAGTTATAAGACTGTTTGCTGAATTTATGTCAGCTAGAAAAATTTTAATTACTTTTCAGTGTTTTTTCATCACTCATGGTTTGTGAGCATCCCAAAATGAGCACTTGAGAAAGGAGTTGATTTATGATTTTGCTCGTGAAACACAAATGCATTCCGTATGAAAAGTATAGAGACGAGAGAATAAAATGAAAAGAAAATTTAGTCATGGGTGAGTGAGATTTTGAAACGAAGACTTGATGGTGGATGATACAGGAATAGTCTCAGAAACACTGCTCTGAATGTACTTTCCAACTGGAAGTCACTAAGAAAAGGGTAAGCAGATAAAAAGTACACAAAACAAAAAAATGAAATGCAAAATACAATATTAACTAGATTTATTTATGTTATTTGATAGACCATCGTCAACAGTAGAGTGATGCTGTGGAACTAGCGTTCCCTCACTCAGTTTGTGAAGGGAAAATGGAGTTCGTTCAATCTTTATGTACTACTAAAATCATATAGGCAAAAAACATCTCTGAAATTGGTCAAATCAGAAAAAAATGTACCCTGCTTAAATGAATCACCGTAGGTTTGGTGATAAGAAAAAATAGCCATCATATATCGTAATACTCATTCCATATGGCCTGAAAACATCTCTGGAATTGGTTCGATTTTAAAAAATGTACATGAACTTAGAAAAAATAACTCGCATAATACTAATCATCTGGACTTATCTTTTGAAAAATAGATCTTCTATCCAAAATTATCTGAAAGAAAAGATGATTCTATCTAAAATATATCAGCATAAGATTTGGGCCTTGTTGGTTTTAAAATAATCATAGAGACCGTAAAAAGTACCCTTTGGTAAAATAAAAAAAAACAAAACAAAATAAAATGATTTTAAATGGTGCCTAGTGGAGTACGAATGTTGTTGCCCACAAAATGTGACCAGGAACGCCCACAGACATACACAGATGAGCAGAGGGAGGAGAATTTGCAGCCTACTTGGCTGGTTGGTCAAGCCATTTGAGGGGCTACAATGATTTGATTTAGGTGTAGGGAACGGAAGGCAGAGAAATTGGCGGAAACCTGTACAGTGTATTTAGATAGCAGTAAATTAGATCACATAGGGTAACCAATATAAATCTTAATTGTTTATCAGGTTAATTTAATCCTTTCATTACAAATTTATTGCAACTATACAAGATACGTTTGGTCATGTACAGCGAATGCTTGAAAAAAAAAAAACACCTGCACAAAATCCCTAGGATTTGTTATAGTAGGGTCCAAGCATTACAAGGCCGTCATTTCAACAAACTTGCTTGGTAAATTGCGAGCAGACCCTCAAGATGCAAAACCGGGAACATCAAGATCTGTCGAAAAGATGCTGTGGATTCAAACGAAGTAGGATTGAATGTTGCAGTTGGGGTGTTTCAACTACGGCAGCTGCAGTATGCAGTCAATCATCCTCATCATCTGACAATTATTTGAGAAATCTTCGTCGGTATGCACCGAGATAATTCGACAACTGGCTATTGTACGAAGTTGAAATTCACCAGATATGTTAGTCTGTGCACCGGACATTGCAGAGTCCAGTTTCGAATTGTTCGGATCAACTATTCTAGATAAATGGGGGTTGGTCAATTTACGCTAAAATCTTAAATGAAACTAACACATTTTGTTACGCGAAAAGGTGACCTTTTTTTCCGACGTGATGTTTGTCTAATCATTTCGAAGTGATTTCGGAATAGAATTGAGAGAAAATGGGAGAGAGAATCAATCCCGCCGAATTTTTCTACAGAACGAGATAATATTAAATTATAGTTAGATGACGTAACGGAATTCTGAAAATTCTGTTCCGATCTTTATTCCTGTTAACGATGATATTTTTGTTTTGAATTGTCGCTATCAACGACATCATATATAGAGATAATACAGCAATGCATATTTCAAGTCTAAACCTCCTGAAGATTTCCATGAAACTCGGTGCACTATTTGTTCTTCCTATTCATACAAAATATCTTTGGTAAAACATCAAGAAAAAAATAAAAACGAAACTCTAAAACTTCCTATCAATATGGGTATAAATCTATCATTGAAGAATCCTCAAATTCACCCCAAGTAATTACAAGTTTCGGAAATGGTTCGTTATCATCGGATGTGAGTCGTTGTTTAACCTCCCCACGAAGGTGACATGTAACATAACAACATGCGTATATGCAGTGCATATTTAGAGTACCTGGTGTTCCCCTATGGTCATTCATTTAAGTACAGATCAGACTCAATGTTGCCGAACTTGAGTGATCCAACGAGATCCGGTGCTAACACACTCAGAGTAGCATAGAGGGCAATGGTAAGAGCAATGCTAGGAATGTTAGGAATTTCTTAGGAGATAGAAAAAGATCAACATGGATCCGGGAGAGGAGTAGGGTGAGTGATATCATAAAAGTAATGAAACAATAAAAATGGAGATGGACAGGGCGCACAGCATGAAGGAGGGATGACAGATGGAGTTAAACGGATTAGTGTCTGTTGGACAGTAGACAGATAAGTAAAGACGCCAGACACAAGACGAGACTAGCTGGAAAAGTTTTGCGGTAAGACATAACAGAGACGAGCGTAATCGCAGTAGTCATGGAAAACGATGGGAAAAGCCTTTGTTCAGCATTGGACAGATAATGCCTGATGATGAAGCAGTGACAAGTTCACCTGAAAAGGATGTAGTTTCTGGTTTTCTGACTATTCTTGTGAAATCTATTCTAATTTCTGCACCTTTCGTAACTCAACCAGATGACGCGAAAAAAGCCATTAGATATTCTCCGGTTCAATTCAATACAAGTGAGAGATTTGGGAATTGTTTGTTGCCAAATGACCATAAAGAACAACGAAGTTCCTTTTCTCGTCATTTAGCTGCTTTAAGAAAGGTGCAGGAATTAGGCAAATGGATTACACACGAAACAAGTACCATAATGATTGTGAGAACAAATTTAACCGGAAAACAATGTCTCTACTTGAGATGACATACTACGTGTTAGGTAAGGCAAATAGATGTCAGTAAACTCACATAATAAGAAAAATCCACGAATGTAATCGATGATAGAGAGAAATTGAGGTAGATATCCGTAACTAACAGAAATTAATCTCCACAGCCCATGCGTGTATAATAATTATCTACAAACTTATCGAAAACTCTCCTTCAAAAATAGATCTTTCATCTAGTTTTAGAGGAGTTTTTAGATAATTAATTTTAGTACAAGTGCGGGCTACGATGATTAATTTATTTATAGATACAGATATCTGCCACAATTTCTCTCCACCGTCGATGACATTAGTGGATTTTTCTCATTATGTGAGTTTACTGACATTTATTGTGCCTTACCTAACACGTAGCATGTCATGTCAAGTACTGACATTGTTTTCCGGTTAAATTTATTCTCACAGTCATTACTTCATTCAAGACAAGCACAATCGTGACATGAGCCCACGACAATCAGGTGAGTCACTCAAAAGAAACCATCATATCACCGACAACTTTTGGCTGCATGCTGTGTTGGAGGTGACTTATTAAAAATTGAAAAAAAATTAAAAGAGTGATCAATGAATAAGTTATTTCTCTTGCCTTTTGTTGGATAGTGATGACTAAAAAGTTTGAATTACGAACGAAAAAAAGAAAAAACGAACAAAAACAAGCATGTATTCTTCTGGGCACAAACCAAAGGATCATATTAGCATAAACCTAGATTGCAAATAGAACACACTCCTATGAAATAAATATTTAGAGCAGAGTTTTAAAAAAAACGAACTCATTTCTAGACATAAGGAGTGAACGTTTGAATTTTGAGCCTTTTAGCTCCATTGGATCGGCTTGTACGCATAAGACATGAAGGTAGACCAACCTTAAAACTGAAAAAACGTATGATTTGATGACAGTTTTGGTGAACGGTTTCTAATGATGATAATAATAATTATGGTTGTTGGTTTCTAACTGATTGCCTGTTAGGCAGAATGCAGCTCAATGTAATGAGCCTAGGGGAAATTCTTGAACAAAATAATCAAATGAAACATCAAGGACAAACACGTTATAGTAGGAGGAAGATGTCAGGAAAGAAATGGAAAAAAAAATTGACATATCCTTTCAGCACTCCCCCATGTATAAATCCCCAGTTGGATTAACAGGGCGGTGTTTCAAAAGAAATCGTGAACGTATCGGCGAAAGAGGCAGCTCAATGGGATACAAAGGTGTAATAAAACAAGGGATTCTGGAGAGAGAGAGAGAGAGAGAGAGAGAGAGAGAGAGAGAGAGAGAGAGAGAGAGAGAGAAGGAAGAGGGATATCAGATAGAGGAGGAGTCAGACACACACAGAAGAGAGAGCAAGGAAGTGGGATAGATGGAGAAGAGATACAAGAGTGAGATACTAGAGAGAGTGAGAGAGTTAGACTGACACAAAAACACAGATGAGGGAGAGAGAAAAAAGTGAGGGAGAGGAAGCGGGAAGATATGAATATATAGAGAAAGACATAGGGTGAAAGAAAAGGAGGATAATGATTGAGGGAGGGGAATCTGACACGAGTGAGATGAGACAAAGAAAACAAAAAGAGAGAAAACCAGAAAGAATAAGATTGGAGAGATGGAGAGCATGAGCTAAAAGGAGAGTGAAGGCGGAGGGTGCCAAAACGTATTCGGAGAGAAGGCAGAGGGTGCCAAAACGTATTCGGAGAGAAGGCAGAGGGTGCCAAAACGTATTCGGAGAGAAGGCAGAGGGTGCCAAAACGTATTCGGAGAGAAGGCAGAGGGTGCCAAAACGTATTCGGAGAGAAGGCAGAGGGTGCCAAAACGTATTCGGAGAGAAGGCAGAGGGTGCCAAAACGTATTCGGAGAGAAGGCAGAGGGTGCCAAAACGTATTCGGAGAGAAGGCAGAGGGTGCCAAAACGTATTCGGAGAGAAGGCAGAGGGTGCCAAAACGTATTCGGAGAGAAGGCAGAGGGTGCCAAAACGTATTCGGAGAGAAGGCAGAGGGTGCCAAAACGTATTCGGAGAGAAGGCAGAGGGTGCCAAAACGTATTCGGAGAGAAGGCAGAGGGTGCCAAAACGTATTCGGAGAGAAGGCAGAGGGTGCCAAAACGTATTCGGAGAGAAGGCAGAGGGTGCCAAAACGTATTCGGAGAGAAGGCAGAGGGTGCCAAAACGTATTCGGAGAGAAGGCAGAGGGTGCCAAAACGTATTCGGAGAGAAGGCAGAGGGTGCCAAAACGTATTCGGAGAGAAGGCAGAGGGTGCCAAAACGTATTCGGAGAGAAGGCAGAGGGTGCCAAAACGTATTCGGAGAGAAGGCAGAGGGTGCAAAAACGGGGCGGGAGAGAAGGCAGAGGGTGCAAAAACGGGGCGGGAGAGAAGGCAGAGGGTGCCAAAACGGTAGAGAAGGTGGAGGGTGGCAAAATGGTGTGGGAGAGAAGGTGGAGGGTGGCAAAATGGTGTGGGAGAGAAGGTGGAGGGTGCCAAAACGTATTCGGAGAGAAGGTGGAGGGTGCCAAAACGGAGAGGGAGAGAATGTGGAGGGTGCCAAAACGGAGTGGGAGAGAAGGTGGAGGGTGCCAAAATGGTGTGGGAGAGAAGGTGGAGGGTGCCAACAGAGGGAGAAAGAGCAGGGGAGCATACCAACCGAGTGAGGAAGAGAGTGGGAAATACCGAAAAAAAAAAAAAGAAGAAGAGAGAAACATTAACATTCAGGTTCCAAACGAACGGAATAAAAATAGAAGCAAATTTGCTTTCGGCATTCAGATAATCTGGGTAAATACAGAAATAGTCATTATTTTGGGTTTTCGTTTTTGTCGAATTTACTATTTATCTTTTTAGCAGCTAAGATTCAGAAATTGAGCGTTGTTATTCCTCAATTGCTTTGCAAGCAAACAGAAAGCCGTGCCTGGAACAATAACGCCAAGTTTTGGCAAATTTCATTTACTTTGTTTTTCAAGCCAAAATCCAGATACGAAAATGAAAAATGAAAATATGAAGGAATCGAAAGCACCATTATTGCATTTTCTTAAAAATCATCCATTTTGACTCAGTGTAGCGAGGATTTGGGGATGGTGGTCCGGTTATTCTCTTTTTTTAATCTTTATTCTACTTTAGCAATTCATGAAAATCCTAATCCTTCTGGCTAGGCTCCTCAAAGCTTCACCAGAACCCCCCTCCTTTAACGTTACATTTCAGGAACACATCCCCTACTCCATTTATAGCCTTTCACACTGCTGCATAAGTGGATGGACTTTCCGAGTTTGGATTTAGTTGTCTGTCTTCCAGACTGCTTGACAACCAAAGCTGAAATACGGCCCCCCCCCGCTGTAATGAATAGATTCATTTCTTTCTCGAAGGGGTTAGTGAATGGTAACTGTCTCAATCAATATAAACAAAACGAATGAGTTTCGAGCTTATCTCAAATTTGCAATATGATCAGCGTGAGTTCATTCTACAAATCTGGGCTGGCAACTGATTGATTCTAAATACTTGAGCATCGATTCCTGTGGTTGGAGAATATAGCCCAACCTTTTTTAATCATAGGTCCTTGCCGAAGTTCTAAGAACGATGCATCGTTATTTCATCAGTTAATCGGGTAAGTCGGTGTTCCGCTCACCATTGCAATCGAATAAAAGATGGAAATACTCGTCAGAATGATTATAACGTTCCAAGTCTTATTTCTTTCTATAATGAAAATTATTCATTTATCATTGTAGCACGGATGATTTTAATTCCTGTCACACGTTAATGAAATATTTCGATGCAAAAACTATCCCTGACACACATTCATAGTTCGAGTTCTCAAAGGGTAATGAATTGTGTGACAAGAAATTTGTTTATGTCTGAGAACTAGTTGTATTAAGAATCAGCAGGGAATGACAGTGATAAATAGTATCACCTTTATCACTGATATTGTTATATACTCGCTATCACAGCCAATAATTCAACAACCGTAGCGTTAAAATATGAAGCAGAGAAAAAAAAATCATCAAAGAATGAATATGGTCAGGATAAATCCTATTATGACATCAGTGGCGTTTTCAACTGGAAAACATAAAATAGAATAAAGAAACATTTGCATGTCCCAGAATATGAATGTTATCAATAAGGCAGTTAAAAAAACAATAAAACAAGATGGAATAGAAGGGATCTAATAGAGTACTGATGCCAATTTTCAAGTCTGTAGACAAAACAGTTCGGGCAGGATCGCTGGAACATACATACACATAGACAATTAACCATACACACACATAAAAAAAAGGATAGAACCCCTCTAAAATCTTTGTCGGTTACGAATGTTCCATTCCATCTATTGCATATCAGAACCTTTTCAAAACTAACCTTTAATTCTAAGATTTTTAAAAAGAATAGAAAAACTCGGGAACGTAACCCTTCTTGCTTAACTGTCAACAAACAAGAACCAAAAGTTCAATGAAGCGTTCATTACTGCTGGATCACGTGCCCCCCCCCCTTTTCTTGATAAGTAACATCTCATCAGGGGACACTTTTCTACCATCTTTCACATCTGACTGAAAACTGCTGAGAAACTATGACAGACTTACCGACTGATAGATAGATATATATATATATATGTAGAGAGAACACCTCTAAAAACTATTCTTTTATAAAATGAAATGAATTCGTTTTGAAATATTGAAATCATGTTGAGATATTATTGTGTCGTTAGGCATTCATCCCGGGAGAAAGTAAAACAAATGCCTTTTTCATCAATAAAGACTTAAAAGACAACGTGGTAGCTTTCAAAGCTATCTCAGATCGCGTAGTCTGCGTCACTATACAACTCTCAAAGAGTTACGAGCTAAATGTTATCCAAGTCTACGCTGCCACTTTGCAAACAACCAAAGAAAACATTAAAAAAACTTCTACGATGACTTGAACTCCCTGATACAAGATACCAAAAAATACTTCCACATCATCATGGGAGATTTTAATGCACGTGTAGGACAAGGAAACGAATACTGCGTTGGAGAATTCGGATACAAAAGACAGAACGAGAGAGATGAAGATCTTGTGAACTTTGTATCCGCAAACGACTTCAAAATCATGAATACACTCTTTAAAAAGAAAACCAATAGAAAACGGACTTGGAAGAGTCCCAACCATTTGACCAAAAGCGGACAAAGGCGGCACCATCGAAGAAATTCGAATTCTATACCAAATAAACATAGGAAGCGACTATAGAATGGTAAGATCACTAAAGAACACAGAAAAATGTACCACACCAAACTACAACCACTAAACGTACCAAATGAAATCACATAACCCTTCAAGCTAGAATTGAAAAACTGATATAAAATCCTTACTACATATAACCAACATCAACGAACTCTACAGCAAAATAACAACCTCTTTAATAGAAGCTGCCACTATGGTTAAACCAAGAAACACACAGACCATTAGTAAAATCTCATACAAAACTAGAGAACTCACTGAAAAGCGCAACAACCCCAAACCACCAACTAGAGAAAAATAGAGGAGACGAAACTTAATGAAACAATAAAAAAGAAACTAAGAGGAGACAAAAGAAGGTATATGACAGTAATCATCGAAACCACTCTCGAAAAACATCGGGCTTTAGAGCAATAAACAAATCTCTCACTATAGGACAGAAACAAATAACTACCATTTTCGAAGAAAACGAAGACATTACAGACAGAGACAGAATTGCTGAAAGCACCCAAGAATTCAACTAAGAACTGTACTCTTTAAGATACGGGCAACAAAACAACGTCCAGGATACGTAACTGACGATCAGTTCGAGGACTTCCCAGAAGTTACACCATTGGGGGTAAGAGAAGCCATCTAACAAGGTAAAAAAGGAAAAGCTCCTGGACCAGATAACATCGCCATTGATCTACTAAAAAAAGTTGATAAGATCGTCAACAAAAAACTGGCTATTCTATTCAATTTATGTCTAAATCAGAGCAAAGTCCTGAAAGACTGGAATACGGCAATCATAATGCTATGACATGAAAAAGGAACCCCAAAGACCTCAACAACTACAGGCCTATAAGCCTACTCAACTATCTATAAACTTTACAGAAAAATCATCACCAACTGGATAACTAAAACACTAGATGAAAACTAACCAATGGAACAGGCTGGATTTAGAAGAAGCTTCTCGACCATGGACCATCCCAATTCAATAAACCAGCTGAAAGGAAATCAGCAGAATACAAAATGCCACTTGCTGTAGCATTTATATATTTCAAAATGGCATTCGACTCTGCAGAAATTCCCATGGCCTTGAAGGCCATAACTCTATAAGGTGTACACCTTGTATACGCCAAAGTACTGCAACAAATATACAATCACGGCAACTATTTTATCAGGCTACAAAAAGACTCTGAACCGTTCCAACTCCAAAAGGAGTAGGACAAGGTGATGCCAGCTTACCCAAACTCTCCACAGCCTACCTCGAGATAATCTTCCGAAACCTGGGATTAAAATTGATAGTGAACAACAGAGCAACCTCAGATTTGCAGATGACATCGTCTTTTTTGCAGAGAGCCTACACGACCTCCAACTAACGCTAGATGAATTAAACGAAGGATGAAAGAAAGTCAGCTTACACATGAACTTCAGTAAAACAAAAGTCATGTGCAACAATCACATCGAAAATAACATGACTGTCGAAATCGAAGATGCAAAACTGGGGAAAGTAGACCACTACATCTACCTAGGACAACAAACCTCTATGAAACCTACTAAAGGGGAAGAAATCAAGCGAAGAATCACCCTAGTATGGCAAGCCTTCGACAGAGCAAGTTCAACCTTCAAAAACAAGACGATCTTAATAATCCTAAAAAGCCTGGGACCTAACCAAGAGACAGACCCATAAACTGAGACACATGCAGCATGAGAGAATCATGCTCAACCTCATATGGAGAGATCGCAGGACAGCACAATATATCAGGAAGAAAACAGGGGTCTGAGACACCATAGAATCTAAAATAAAACTTAAATGGCAATGGACAGGTCATGTTGCGAGAATGACTGACATCCGATGGACATCACGACTCACAACATGGATCCCCAGAGATCAAATGCAAAACCGAGGCCGACAAAATACAAGATGGAGCACTAGACAAATTCAGGAAATATTGGCTCTGCGATGCCCATGATAGAGAATTGCGACAGATCCTGGGGAAGGTCAATGTCCAACGATGGACGATACAAAACTTATGATGAAATAAAACCCATGGAATTAGCTAATTTCTTTGCTTACAAATCTTTCTTGTTCCTTTGCGTAAAGTAAACTGATTTCTGCGTGGGTTTCATACTACGATGACGTCATTGTCTGCGGCCGTAAACACTGAAAATCTCATTACACTCTATTTTCATGACATAGACTTCCCTGTAGACTTCTAAACGAGATCTACGAACCATAAATATCCGGAAAGTCATCGAAACCTCAGGATATATACGTCACAGATATCTTGGAAGGAATTGAGATATATATATATATATATATATAAAAGAGAGAGAGAGAGAGAGAGAGAGAGAGAGGGGATTTCAGCTGTGTTTTTCTGTCTACCTCTACACAATACCCCAAAACAAAAGTATTCAATGAAATTCTCTTGAGAATAGGGCAATGAAGGAGCAGTTCAATTTTGGGGAATTATAGGCTTTTTTTTTTTTTTGACTTGGATATATTTTCTGTTTTTTCATACATCAATGTGTACACTCATGACTGTCCACACGTTATCTCCAAAGGTTATCAATGAATTCAATTGTGGAAATATGAACAATGGGACAAGAAAGAAGTGTTTAACTTTTCTGAGCAGATCCGTGTACAATTACCCCCTCTGATTATATCTTTAGCAGAGGTATGCGCTCCCCAGGTGCTTTTTTTTTATTGTTATACCCTCTAGTATGCCAGCCATTTCTTAGAGACCACCGATGAGACGGCAAACAAGGTCATATAGTCACATCTGGGAAGTATAGCAAGTTGTGTACTGCTGGAAGAACGAAGAACTACGTATTTAACGATTGGGAACCAGAATTACTATCTACACCAATCTCTATAGAAAGCACTGAGAATGTTCAGAGATTACAAAAAATTATGGATAACAATTTTATAGCTGGGTACCCGCCCCGCTTCGTTCATTCAAACTAAATGTCTCATTAAAACTATTTCCAAACAGTCCGGTGACAGACGTCGATTGAAATGGTTGATGGATGTCTCACACCATTTGAATGTCTCCCCGTTGACCGTCATTATGTCGGTGGCTTGGCGCTGGCAAAGATGTCAGCCACACGCTGCCAATCACCCATCCCCACAAGATTTGGCACTTTCAGTTTCACTTTTACATTTCAAGGTGCGAACTTTTGACCTTTCTAGCCAGACTATTTGGCTGCGAATAACAGATGAAATAATGAATATTGGCACTGTCATTGCAAGTACAAACTACGATTTAAAAAAAAAAAAAAGAAGCATACTAACACAC
>OY735201.1:3535538-3575538 GCA_963457665.1 Thysanoteuthis rhombus | reverse complement strand
AAAGATGTCTTTCCAGTCAATTATTTCCCAATATCTCTAATTTATGTAATTCTTTCTGAGTTTGTTATGTTTTACACAGAATTAGAAGTTATGCTTAACTCATGTTTATGAAGTAATGTGAATAGATATATTTCTTGCAATGTCACGTAAATGCAATAAAGTTCATAGTCATGTTAGACACGTTTCATTTTAAATTAAGAAATATTTTGAAAAAAAGTGACTTTTTCTCACATTCATGTACTGTTTACAATGAAAGATTATTCCTAACCTTGTTTTGAAACCCTGGGTCGTTCATTTGAAGCTGAATGTATATTCTGTATAGCATTTGGAGATTTTCGGTTGGAAGTAACCAGTTTACTTTACTCGTGCTTTATGAACCATGAATCACAATGTGTCCTTCACACATACTCCTAAAAATTAGAACACACCCACGGGATGATCAATTAACTGGTCGATCGGTAGAGTAGCCGACTGTCTTAATAAATTGATCTGAAATATTTGATGGATGGATTGGTGTACCTCAAGGAATAAGAAAAGACAAGAAAAACGGTAAGAAAAAAAACAGTGTTATATAGTTTGATAACAGGAGTACCTAATGATTTCAGTGGAGTGCAGATGTTGGAAGCCTCAACTTTTCTGACAGTGTAACTGTGAAAGCTGAATAAGGGTAGAGATCAGTGTTGCCAAATACGGTTATCTATATCTGACACTTTAAAAATGGCTAAATTTTAGATGTTATTCTAATTTATAGAACAAAATAACTATGAATTAAGGCGCCAGAACAATTTATGGATTAAAACTGAACATCCAATAAACTTATCAGACTTCTTCGGTTAAATTAAGAAAGAGAAATCGGCTAAATGTAGCCAAAAGACTGACTGATTGGACCACGCTGAATGGAATTTGTGACAGAAATAGTATGGGGTGTATCCCATGTACCTCCCTCATTCCGTACTCCCCGGGGGGGGGGGTGAGTAGATATTTATTTAGTTTAGCAAAATCTGGTATAAGGCAAACATGGAGGAGGATAAAGAATTAGAAAAAATGTTGTACCAATAGAGAATTTGAAATCCTGGCTCTTATCAGGGCTCGAATGTAGATCTTTAGCGGCACTGAGGTATACGCAATACTTTAGTCTCTGAACCCATTATATATAACAAACTAGAAAACATTCAAAGCGTACATATCTCTGTACAACGCCATGAATTTACTCAAACGGAAACAAATCCATAGATCAACCTAAACGTTAATCATTTCTTATTGTATGACCGACCCTTCCATAAAAAGTTCGAGATGTGCTAGGGCAGGAAGGAGCGAACACGAATGCATGAAATGAAAAAAAAAAAAAAAAAAAGCCAAAACCCTCAATCAAAAACAAACTCCAGGGTCTTTCCAATATTTAATCAATTCTTCCTCTGCAGATGGACCATTCTTCCACATCATTTCATCGAAATTCGTGATGCAAAGACGGACATCTTCGAACACAGATATCTTTTTGTCAAAAGACAAACTCAAAATTATCCTGTGGTCTAGTACATCGTCGGGTACCATGTTGGGTTGTTCATGGCATTTTCGGGAGAGGGCACTAGTGGTTACTTGAGGGTTCCCATCTTCTCTAAAAGTAACATGTGACAGGTCCTCTTAAGTTCTGGGGTACCAGGGGCATAGTGATCCCGAATCAGACCTGTAGCCCTATTTTTGTGATTTTAACCGTTATGGTAACTATTCATTACAATGATAAGAAGACGATAGTGGAACAGCATTGCTTCAGATTCAGAGGTAGGACTTCTTAGAAAATCAGCATTCGAACGCCGACTGTATTTGACTGAATTGAAATCATTATTCAACACATCGAGCAAGCGTCAAAGATGCGCTTGAATATAAAGAAGACGTCGCCTTTATTCAATAAAAAAAACATACTGAAAACACTGTAAGGGAAGGATGGTCCCAACTTAAAGGTGTTATTCCAATCCCACCAAAATATCAAAAGTAAAAACAAACCCATTGAGTTCAATAATTACATACATATACGCGGAGAAACTAAATTTAAATAAAGCAATTACTTTCAATACATGGTACAAAGTTTCGCAATGAATAGATATATACGTGATTTCTAATCTATTTTAGATAGGTATTCCAGCTTTTACAATCGTAAAAATTAAAGGATACTCGTTTAGAAGTAACATTCGAAATGAAGAAGGTCCGATTGTGTCGAAAATCAGAACTCAATATTGGTTTGTGGTTGGGGCTTCACTCTTTCCTGTATGAATATATATGGTATAAACAATAGGAAAATGTATTTTGGACGTAGAATTCAAATCTTAATATTATTTGATCAAACATTTAAATTTTGGAGCAACCATTCAGGATGTGTACTGACAGATAATTAAAAAATATATGTATTTCATTGTTATGGGCCTTATGATCCTCTCCACCCGTGAAGGGGTTAACATTTACTATTATAGTCGGAGGAGAATTTGGTATCTTTCCAATCAGCAGTCTCAGATTTTGTTGGAGATAGATATGAATTCATCTATGTTTATCCATCTGAGGTGACTATATATGTGCATCTCGCCAGTCAGTC
The DNA here is from genome assembly GCA_963457665.1 of Thysanoteuthis rhombus. Classification (NCBI taxonomy): domain Eukaryota; kingdom Metazoa; phylum Mollusca; class Cephalopoda; order Oegopsida; family Thysanoteuthidae; genus Thysanoteuthis; species Thysanoteuthis major. The sequence goes on along the minus strand of OY735201.1, from coordinate 3,572,954 downwards.
TCGATGATTACACCATGGAAACCAATTTTTGTTCCTGGGTGGTAAATGTGATCTAATTGTTTGTGTGTAGAAAGTATTGAAAATGGCTGTTATTCCCTTCAAACTAGGCTTTTGTTAGCAGGACAGTGATATTCATGTATAATTATTTTCTTGCTTTATGTGATTGAAAGGGGGGAAAATCTGCCCGTTGTCCATTTGAAACTAAGTAGATTTCAAATTATCACTATCCTGGTTTTAAGGAGAATAATTTTTTCATACTTCTAAGACTTAATCAAGTGGAAAATAACATTTATTACCCAGGAGCAAAGAAAATGGAACAAAAAATATTATTCGTATAGAGAGGCAGACCCTCACTAGTTGGTCGGGACTTGTGGCTTTGTGACTGATTAAGCACTCATGTATCAGGTGCCCGCTGTGAAGCTATGGTAAATAGTTTAGCTCTAAGAGCTATTGTTGCTTTGTGCAACACCACACTAAGCTCAGTGAATATCGATATAGATATGATCAAGCTAAGCTTAGTCTTAATTCGAGATACAGGAAAGGGGAATCCTGTGAGGGTCGAGCAAACCACACCAGGAGAGAGTGAGGAAGTCTAGTTAAACATTACCCTACAGCAGTAGACTGATATACACACTAACTGAAAATCCACCCAGGGACACAAAAACACTCGACCTATTGTTGGACATGGACAAAAAACGGGAAATACATGAGAAAAATTTTCCAACCCCCAAATTGTATGTTGTTGGTAGGTTGAGACGTGCTGAATCTGATTATGTTTCTATTCTTTATCTGGGATGTATAGCTCTCAAGTTAAAAGACTACAAACATACATGCATTACTACTTTAGATATACAGGGGGGAAACTGTGATAGATAATAAATCTGACACCTATAAAGCAGCTTTCCCATATCCGAAATGCAATGCACTAGAATTGTTAAGTCTTTTCGGCTTCGACGTTTCTATTGATTGTGTGAGAGCGACTGACAGCCAGACTTGATCGACTGCTGGAAGTCTTTGAGCCGAGATCGTCCTCTGAATGAAAAGAGATATTTGTCAGCTGTCGATTCTGGCAAGATATCAGTTTTACGCCGGCTTCCTGAATCGACTCACCGAGCTCAATGATCAAAGAATCATTTTTATCAATCAGTCCGTTGTCTCTTTTTTTCTTCTTCCTCTTTCCTCTTACTTCGCCCATCACAGGGGCGTGGCTGAAAGAAGAGCTGGGGTGATTTTGAATTGCTTCCCAGGCCCACTATCAAGGATGGTGCTGAGGCTCAAAAGCTTCATGAATAGTGGTTCATCTACTGCATTTCTACTGACATTATACAATAACAACTCTCACTATATGACAAAGAGTCCCAGAGCCCCAAATTTCGAGATACGCCCATGATCCTACGTTTCTGGCCTGAATATTTCCTTTTTCCACCTCCATTTCCATATCTTCCTTCAGTTTCTGTTTCCCTTTCTTACCTTTTTCTTTCCTTTCTCCGATCTCCTTTGCCTCTACATCCTATTTATTCCCCCTTCCTTTCTGCCCTTTTTTCATTCTTTCTTTTCTCCAACCTTTTACCCTCACTTTTCCTTTTCTTTTCCTGTCCCTTTCCCCGGCTTCTCTCCGTTCCTTCCTCAATTCTTTTTTTTTCTTTTCCCCCCTTTCTCTCGCTTTTTCCTTTCTCCTTCCCAGTGTCTTCCTTTCTTTTCTTTTCTTTTCATTCGTTTCTTTTCTCTCCTCCTTTTCTTCTATTGTTTTTATTCGCTTCTATCTTTTTTCCTTTCCTATCCCTTTCCTTCCCCCTTCCTTTCTCTATTGTCCCTTCCCTCCACTCCTATCCTCTCCTTCTTTCACCCCCCTCTTTCTTTCTTCCCTTTTCCCTCCTTTCTTTACTCTCCCTTTTACTCCCAGTTTTCTCTCTTCTCTTTTCATCTCCTTTCTGGCCATTCATCATCTCCCTCTTCTTACCCTCCCAACCCCTCTCTTCTATTCTCACGCTATCTTTCCTCTTTTGTCAAACTCCTGTCCAAGTCGGAGGTTGCAGTTGATTTTGTTCACCCACCGTATCAACGAGAACAATACCAAGAACCAATGAAAAAATGAAAATTCGGAGATATCGTTCAGGGTTTATATTTTAGGGAGCCGATATAGGAACAGTATATACCTTCTTTCTCATACGCCCCAGTTTCCTCTACCACTACCCAAATCTTGGACAACTCAGCGTAATATACCATCATCACCATTTTGGAGGTTTGAAAATTTTCCCCGTACGAAATAAGGGCAATTGATCCGTCGCTTTACGTTATTTTGGAATGCAAAGTTTTCTTTTCATGTACGCTCTACTTTTTGATGGCCGATTGAACTGTACATAGAATTTGGTTGCAGACGTCAAGTTCCATCACATATTGCTTAATCTTCATTTTTCTAATTAGTTTAGATAAAACTGTGTAACTTATTTTGCTTTTTTTTCTGACTGGATTTGTAGAAAATGTGTGTAATTCTAACTTTAAACTTCCTTCAGGATATGTACGCATTTTCAATTTGACAACAGGCAAATTTGTATATTTTCAATGGCATAGTAAAGAAAACAATTACAAATGAATATCAGTATCCTGGTCACGAAAGCAATGTTTGTAAGGAATAATAGCTATTTTCCATACTTTGTAGACATAAGCAAGAAAAAAACCAAAAATTCCCTGCCCTGGAACAAAAATCCCGTTGCATGGTGTGATCGATTCTCTATTTAGTTTAATGTTATCAATAAAAGACAAAAGATATTAGTGATTATGAAAATTTATTTCAATAAAGTTAAACTGAATATTATTCAAAGAGCAAATACAAAACTATTGACGATGGCCATCCGTGTGGTTACCGACTGGGTTGCTTTTCAACTGCTGCACTAATGTGTCTACCGTAGAGTGATGGTTAGCAAACTAGCTCGACTGTCAGTGTGAGGAGTTCGATATTCGCCCGAACTTTATGTCAATAGAACAGGTACCGAAAGGCAGAAGAGACTAAAAACATCTATGCCTAAATATATAGAATCTAAATAGCTTAAAATATAGATTTATAGGAGTTGAATTAAACCTTTACAGGAATTGTTTCATTTATTCATATTTGTAAAAAATATTAAATCATTGAAATAAATTAAGTATCAGAGACAATATTGAATAAGGTAAAATGTAAGAGATAGGGACACCACGGGATGCAATTACCAAATGGCTGAATCAGCTGGCAACGATTAACAAAAGATTACCAGAAATTATGCCTAGTAGGCACAATGTTTTTCAGTTGGCTTATTGGCTTATTGCACCGTCAGTTGATCTTTCAATCAGTACGACGAGTTTCCAGTTTAAAGGAAGGTGATATGATAGCTGCCATCTGATGCGAATATGGAGGCTCCTGGGAGAGCATACAGCAATATACACCCCTCCCGGAAGCACCGTGCGTGTGAAAAAGGATCGGATACATATCCTGTGCCAGTTTGGCAAGATATTCTTTTAATCGGTGGCAGAATGTAGGGCAAGACGGCCGCAGAGCAATCTCATTGATGAACACGGTACCTGGAATATCCAAACAGTAACCCCTCTGGATAATGACCAGGCTCAACGTTGCTCAACTTCAGTGACCGACCGAGAACCGGTGTATCCAAAGCGATTTGGCCTATCATATCAAGAAAGTAAACTGTGTATAGGTTCCAGGAAACACGAATGGTTTAGCTGAAAGCAATCCAGGGTCGTTTCTGAAGTATGATATAACATTTTTTTTACGTTGAGAGAATATAGTGAGAGGATGGAGGGGTAAGTCCTTCGGAGCCAAAGATTATCAATTGTCCGATCGACAGGTGGAATAGATCTGAAGACTGGAGATGAAGAGTCAGAGAGGAAAGTGGGAGGAGGAGGAGAGATGTGTGGATAGAGAGGGTTGGAAAAGGAGGAGAGGAAGGCGAAGCGAAAGAGAGAGGAGGAGTAGAAGGGAGACAGGTAAGTAGATACAGAGATGTAATAGATTAGAGGAAGGTGAAAGGCCATAGGGACAGAGGGGGGGTAGAACTAGATAGATGAATAGAGAGGGGTGGAAAAGGAGATGGAGAGGAAGAGGAAAAGAGAGGGAGAGAAAAAGGAAGATAGGTAAATGGATAAAGAGATGTAATAGATTTGAAGAAGGTGAAAGGCCAGAGGAACAGAGACGATTGTGCAGAGAGGGACGAGAGGGAGGGGGAAATATGGATGAATAGAGAGGGGTGGAAGAAAGGCAGAGGGAGGGAAGGTGTAATAGATTTGAAGAAGTTAATAGGAGAGGAATGGGTAGAGGAAGACGAGAGGGAGGGTGAGAATGGAGGAGCGAAAAAGATAGAGATAAAAAAAAGATACTATCTTTTCGGGAGGCCACGATTTTCAATTTTCCAATCAACAGGTAGAATATGTTTGAATAAGATGAAGCGTCACAGCCACCCGCTTCAAGAGAAACTCCTCATCATCACTTTTGTTCATCCCAGCAGGTAACTAAAAAGCTCGAGGTGAAATGCTCGCTTATCTTATAATACGAGTTGCTCAGTTTTTATTTTGTCATATCTATCTATCGTACGTGTGAATGGATAAGAAGTTCAATTTTTGCAAATCTCTGTGAAGCGATTACAAAGCTTCCGTATACAATCGAGAATGGGTGGTTAACATTGTATATCTGTGTTTATGCGTTGTGTCATTAATCATATTTGAAACCTCCAATCAAAACAATCAACTCGCGTTTCTTCAGTTTTTAAGTGATTAGCTAGCTATGTATCTATGTGTCACGCGTACAGGCCGCATATATGGAGCTAGAATGTTGAACATTTGAACGTATATTTTTTTAAAATTAAAAATATAGGTTTTTAGTGAAATAGGTTTTTAGTGTAGGTTCAATTTACAAAATAAGTTTAGGCTAAATTGGTACCTCGGTTTGTGTCTGGTAGCGTTCATGCTTGAGTTTTTCAACTTGTTTTTTTTTTTCAAATTCGGATTCTTTAATAATCCAATAAAAGGCAAAAGAACTCCGGACACGTTTACTGCATTAAAACCAAATATTGTGTATTAATGTACCTTATCGTTATAAGTGGTTGATTTATGTTCATAGAAAAGACTTCGAAGTGAGATGTGGTGTCGAAAACTACAAGTTTGGTTAGTCCCTCATTAGAAACCCTCATCTGTCAGCATGCCGAATCGGGGGGGGGGGAGTGATCGATAAAATCGAAATTAAAAAAATATGTTTAAGAAACCTGGCATAAATTAGAGACCAATCTAGCACACCTTTATATTGTAAATTGTACCTCCCACGGTAACTAATTTCCATACCTGAATTCGAGACTTGAGGAGTAAATATTAAATTCTTCAGCTCTCTAGCTCCATTGGTGAGGACTGTACGCATGATACATAAATAACCGACCGAAGAAGAAAAAACTGAAGAAACCCGTGTTTACGGTTTCTAATAAATAAATTCATTGCTATTTAGCTCGGTCGGTGAGAAAATCACTTACCGATCAGTAGTTTGTGATTTCAAATTGCTGTTGGGAAATGTTAAATTTATGTATTGATTTGATTTAACGTGACAGATAATTAGAGAAGGGTTTACTTCTCTGAATTAGGTGAGGGTTGTTCCCTGTTTTATCATTATGGGGAAAAGTCAAGTCAAATCCAATTTTGACAGAAAAGAGGGCTGTTAAGTCATTCAGAGGAAACTGTTACGTCACCAGCGTCTTTTGGCAGCATGCTCTGTTAAATCGACAAGACTATCAGGAAACCGACTGTAAATATGAATATCACTTTTTTATTCATATTTAAAGTGACATTTCGCTGGGGATGGCTTCGTCGAACCGAGAATGATGGAATGATGGCCTTTAGCCCAGAGAAACAGGGTATTAAACGTAGATTTTTTTTATCTATATGATGGTGTGACAAGGCCAAATTGCATGCAACATCCAGAATATATAACATCCATATATTAAAGAAGATGAATAGTAAAAGAAAAAGTGCGATCAAACTCTGAATAAAATCTTTGGTCAAGGTCAGGGAGTTTTGAATGACTTTTGCAATTGAAACCCCTCTCATTTAAAAATCTTCTTTTCCCCTCCATTGACCAAGTCAGATGAACTCTCTAATTGCTAAGCCAAATACATCATGGTTAAATATTTATGGAATCGACAGAGATCTTGAAAATGGATTGTTGTTTAGCCGAAAGCGCTAGGTATGGAAATACTTTCGGACAACTATTACACTCCATTGATCTAAACATCTGGGAGTTTTTTGTGTGGGAATTAGGAAAAAAATTAATAAAACATTAAAAGATTCTCCTTGCCCATCGTATATAACCGGACGTATGAATGAAGGGTTGCTGCCGAAGTTTAAATATGTAAATCTAGAAAGCTTTAAACACTAGTGTTTAAAGCTTTTTAGACTTATATAATTATAAAATGTTTACAAAAAATTATGTCGTTTCTGTTATATCCCAATATCTTCTCATAATTTGTGTAATTTTTTCAGTGTTTTTTGCGTTCATACATAATTAGATAACACGGTAGTGTGTGTGGATTTTCCTTGTTGGGATCATTAGCCGTTTACCATATATCTATTTCGAGGATTTAAAGACAAAAACTCCTCTGCAGTGTTGATCTCTTACTTCAACTAGAATTTTAAAATAACTTTTTTTATTATTTTCTATGTCGTGTCATAATACGTTTGTTTTATTCAGAGTATATATATATATATATATATATATATATATATATATATATATATATATATATATATATATATATATATATGAAAGAGAGAAAGAGAGAAGGGAAGTTTTTCTGTGTAATTAGGATTCTTAAAGATGATATCACAAGTTGGTTAGCATGTTGTCTGAGATTAAAACCGACAAAATGGATTTATTGTTGTTGTACTTACAGATCCCTCATCATTAAAAACTTTTGGGGGGTAACCTATCTAAGTAAACACAGTTCCAAAAATAAATGATATGAAGTACAAAATATCATTAATATAAAATACATATAAAACCCTATCTGAAATAACTAACTACATGTATAACATAAGCTATGTAAAAAAAAAAAGGGAGGTAATGTTCGATCAACACTGCTGGGGAGCCATGTTAGTGTAAGTGTTTTATTTTTAAAATCCCCGAAAAACCTTCATGTTAAAGAAATGATGACAAAAAATTTGCACATTGTATCATAATAACAAAGTGTATGTGAAACAGAACGACCCCCCCCAAAAAAAACAAAAACAAAAAAACACTGAAGAAAATTGCATAAATTACATTGACAGATATCGGGAAATAAGTGACTGAAGTGATGCAAAAAATGCGAGTATCTATATATGCTACATGCATACATCACGTATAACACTTTGTTAATTCACATCATGCAGAATGCTTCCCTCCCCTATTGTAAAGTTGGCACTCTACAGTTTCCTGATCTTCATTTAGTCTTGTGTCATACTATGACGAACTTGGTAAATATATGTAAGTGTATTCATATGTAGATGAAAACAAGCTCATGATATACATTTGATATGTCAGATTATCCCTTTTATCTGCAGGTTATTAATACGCATAAACAGTCACGCCCACTCATAAGAGAAACTACTACTCAAAAATGACCTTTTGCTTGTAGACATGCGGCCTCCCCGACATTGGAACCCTCTCTTTTCCTTTCGAAATTATCTACATTTTTCCCTTGTTATTTTCCTTCTTTGACAATCTTTCAGGAATCTGCATCTTAATATCACAGGGGAAGATTCAGGATTTAGAGCAGGGCAGGGGATGGGGCCTTAATTTTTTTGCATTCAGTAATTAGACTATAGATGTAATCTATAATTACTCAGGATTTTCTATTCATAATAACAATGCTAATAATAATCATCATCATCAGTATTTTAGCAGTCATCGTCGGACACAGACCTTCCTTAAGATTTGACAGACCTCCCTATCACGACGGAGCCTGTGTTTTCTGAACTTGTTTAGTTATTCACTCCATCTTATTTGTTGACCGACCGGTTTCGCATATGATCTCCAAGGACCTAAATATTGGAAAAAAAAATTGTGCTTTGCCTGTGCAGTGAGATTGAGATTCCTGACGCCTCCTGGACCACCCCACCCTTTGGATCTGCGTCTCTATCAAAAGTAACGATGTTTTCCGAAATATATTAAACCTGATTTCATGCAAAATGCCCGATTATTCAAATAACAGCTCAAGGAGCCAAATACATTTATGCATTCAGAACTTCAAAACTAATTCACCAATTCTAGATGTTTCATGCAAATGCAATTTCTAAATTCACAGACTTCTGGCTACAAATTTCATTTATATTCAGGTCCAAAATAGTTTCTTCAGATAGGCGCATGCGCATTCAAATTCCATAGCCCCGTACTCAAATACCTGGATTAACATTCCTATTACAAACATGAATTTTTGCGTGTGCTCGTGTTCGTATTTATTTCGAACAACGTGTAGAGATTTATTCATCGTATTGCCCTCAAGAATAAATATCAATAATTGTAGAATGTTTTGATAACTTCCCGATTTATACCAAATATCCTTAATTCATACTTTTTTTTTAATCTAAAGTTTTCAAATCGAAGTTTTAGCGTTGGGTGAAAATCAGTATCAATTAAACCAGGTGAGTAAATTTCAGAATAGAGCATTTTATGTTTTGCAGTGGTTAGTTTACCAGTCATAAAGAGAGGTGATGACAAGATATTTAACCTTGTGTTTCATATACCCGATCAGAGCCCGCCTGAAGCAGATGTGAAGTAAGTGTGGCTATTAGGGACCCTTCAATGGTATTAAGAGGGTTAAGAGGTGTCTCCCAAGGTCTGCTTAGGATCCCATGAAGACTTGGACCGACGTGGCACAAAATTCAACATAATCCAATAAAATGTACATAATATGGTTGTTCAATCAACTGACACTATTTCCAGAATATTCTGCAGAGATCGAGTTTGCTTCAATAACTTAAAAGACAAACACCCTATCAACAGTTCCCTAGATACACTAGACCTCTGACCCTAAATATCATTTAAATCAAGAATAATTGAAAACTGAAAAAAAAAATTAGGTTAGAACATTGCTCGACTCCAAAGGTTCAAGTAGAGAGAATTTGTAAGATAAAATCAAAATTCGAAATTCTTGCCTTTACTCTGGTTCAGACACCGACGATTGGTGCCGGTGAGAAATTTGCAATTATCCAACCTTCTAAACAGGCTAAATATCGAAACTAATAAACTTTTAAAGTGTTATCTTCAATAATTTTTTTTCTCAATGTATAATGTTTGTGGACCCAGAGTCTGTGCACAGAATATTCCTACGTAGAAGTTTCGTAAATTGAAACCATTCTCATATCTGCCTGCATCATTTATCAAAATGATTGATCTCAATTCCAATGCATGACCTGCCATTTCGTTGCATGTGCATAGATTTGAGAGAAGGGAATTCTATTCACCGTTCGGCATTTAATTTTGCCCCTCTTCACAAGGAACAATCGCGTGCCATTTTGTCTCCAACACGACCACGAGCAATTTACACAGTAACAGCAACAGACTCAAACGATTCTCACTGATCTGGTTCTGTCTCTTGCTTGTAACCAAGGTTGGAGTTGAATTGATTGAACAGGAAATGCTACGAACGGAATTGGCACTTTGCTGATCAAAGCTAAGTTTGGCATTTCCAGAGCACTCGGCGAGGATTTTGTTCGCTCTCAATGGTGTGCAAATATAGGACTCTAAACAATTTCTTATCATGACTGTCACTGAAAGATTGAAGTTTGCAGTGAAGATCAGTCGTAGTGTCCTGAGAAGCACGTGGTAAAAAGAAAATCAAGCTTTTGCCTACTATTAATGAACGACCATGCTGGTTCTTCAGCAGATGAAGATTATCATTATATGACTAACCAACTTTAAGAAAAACACAGGTAGCGTAGCTGTTGATGACACGGACAATGCAATCAGTGAGACTGATTATTTTCAACGCCCTTAGGAAGGGCATGAACACTCCGATCAACCTCAGTAAAATAGCAGGACTGACTGGACTCTCAAGCTTTTGGAAGGCAACCAGAAAACTGATTCCAAACCAGGGAGTGGTGCCCCCTTGAGGCGGTTAGATGCCAACTTTGACTTCCTTCCGGCAGCTCCTGAAGCCAAGCTGATGCTTTACGTATCGTGCCAGCTCTCCTCAGGACAACATCAGAAAGGCCAGAAGGGGAATGCGAGCATTCCAGGATCTCCATACGCTTTGCCTAGGCTTGTACACCCCAGGAAGGTTACTTCAGCGTTGTTCCATTGTCTATCTAGACAGAATGAGGCCTTCTGATAGATCTAGAGAAAATGATTGAGAACTGTTTGATATTTTAACACAATAGTTTTACCAATTTCCTCCTTGTGGAGCATAAAACGACATTCCAGTTTCAGAGGCAAGTAGGCTTTACGGGGTGGAGTTGCCAGTTCTGTTAGATAAAGTCTTATAGGTTCAAAATGCTTCAAATGGCCCTATTATTTGCTCATAATGGGTTAAGCTGTTACTCACTATCTACTAGTTCAAATTATAGTGTCGTATATGTTTGACTTTAAAGCTTCAGTTCGTTGAATAACCATGTCAAATTTATTTGGACCAATAGAATTTTATATCATATAGAAATATATGGAAATCAGATAAATATTATCGGGATGAGAGCAAACGCAGGCCCCATCATTTATTTTACGAGAGGGGAAACCATAAGTGAATTTTGAGCACATATACGGCCAGTTTGGAGTATACTATTATCGTTTTGGACAGTTGATAAAGTCAAAAATTGAAAAAAAAAAAAGTGAAACAACCGAGATTCGACCTTTGTAAAATGATATCTATTGCGTTCATAGTATCAGACAATAATTAATTAAGAGCTTCGGCAAAAATGTTTTTGTGCATTAAAGTATAATTTTGGAAAGAAAAACTTTCGCGAATCTTTCATACTCAAAGTAGAACTGGATTACAGCGTTACAAAAACCATTATTTACATGCAAAGAAACTCAACAGGAATTACATAAAACAGGGACCACCGTAGCAAATGTACAGCACTCGATCGATTTTCAATATCCAAGCCCGATACCGACATATTTTTCTGACTGAATGAACACCTGACATACCATGCTGACGTCAACGATATTTATTCGCCAACCCACGACATAAAGTCAAGTTTAATGTAGGTTCGCACACATGTACGTGCAGGTCAGAGGGCAAACATTGTCTAGTTCCCCCTGCCTTACTTTTTAACACGCTGCAGGCATCAAGGAATGTCCAAAACCTATCTGTCTTAATGGAACGAATAGGAGCAACCTGGGGGAGCGGTGCCCCTGGAATTAAATATTTGCAGATACTAATAAGGAAAAGTTCTGACATGAATTACCAAGATTAGGAAGGGGGAATCTCATAGATAAACCTGCAGAAAAAGAAAAAATAAAGGGCAAAATGAATAATAGGGGAGGTGCAGCGTGTCCCCTGGATTTAAGAAATTGATGCCCTTAAGGAAAAATGCTGACGTGAAAGTCCGAGAACGAGAACTCAGAGCTACATTGATTAAGAAGTAGTACATGAAAGCATGAATATACGAATTAAAAAAGAAAAAAGAAGTAATGTATAATAGATAGATGTCAGTTCTGAGAAGTTGTACAAAACGATACCATTAAATCAATAACTTGCCATAAAATTATCGATACGTTTTTATGGCCGCTGGGGAAAAGGCATTCGTTTGTCTGTAAGAATATTTTCTCTTTTGATAAGTTCAGCGTTCTTTTATTCTCTTTCCGGCCAAGAGCTGATATTCATTCATTTCCACCCTTTTACACGCAGAAGCTATTCATCTCCGTTTCTCCTGATTCATATTCTTTACATTATAAATCTTCCGAACAATTTATCTTTTTCTATTGAAGCAAAAAGACGGAAATTTTCGAATATGATATGTATTCAGACACATTCACTTTCTGTCCCTTATATCAAACATGTCCTTGTTTAGAGCATTTCATTGCTGGACAGACAGACAGAGAGAAAAAGAGAGAGGGGTAGGATATTAACAACAACTTCACTGATACAATATCTGATCTGGGATTGAAAAAATCTCCGTGAGCCCTCCTAATTACGGCACTACTGGCTATTGTGCAAAGTAGACATTTGCCTGATACATTGTTCACCACACCAGGCAGGGCAGTATCGAGTTTTAGTTAGAAATCTAATAAATGAAAAAGAGATGACAGATCTTTTCTCAGTTTTTATAAATTATCTCCCTTGAATCCTGCTCTTTGGGATTATCCAAATTTAGATGTACAATATCTAAATTGGCAACACTGAAAAAAAAATTGGCTGAAATATATCGAAACCGCACGACAGACAATTATTTTATATGACGATTACAATTGGCAGCTCCATACACCATGAAGTCCGACCCTTTCCAAACGAGCACTCATGGAACGGCAACTATTTTAGTATAAAAAAATATTGAATGAATAGGAGGGGTCGTCCTGACTAATTCTTGATCAACGAAAACCTTTGATAGAGCTGATTCTTCATAACATCGTTCATTACCCGCATCGGAGAGAAAACCAAACTTAAAAGCAACTGAGGTTGACCTATGGTTAGCCGATCCATCCTGCAAGCCATTGATAATCGTCCTGTTCTTCATGTGACCCTGCACCAAATGTTAGCTTTGCAGCAATCAAATATATACAAGATCGTGTCTCTGGGGATGGTGCGTGCTTGTAATTTGAAAGAATGTTTTTGTAACGAGGCATTATCTACAAAAACCGATCAGGCTATCAGAATAATCAATAAAACTCTGCACTAAATGACATCTTCGCCTGAAGAAGAATGTCAGGATGGGAAATAACAACAACAAGAAGATAACAGCTTGAATGATCATTGAATCCTAAATACCAAGTTGAAAATCAGGCTTCTTAAGATTAAAATTATATATATATATATATATATATATATATATATATATATATATATATATATATATACACACAATTTATAATTGAAATGTAAGTATAAGGCTTCTCATTCTGAAGAGTGCGTATTATGATTATCACCAACCCGTTTTTTTGAGAACAGAAACCTCGAGCTTGTTGGATGTGAGCCCAATTCTCCTCGTATTATTTGTAGATATTTTTTGTTGAAATCAAAGTGTTGAGTCATAGATTTGCAGTTACATGTTTGTCTTCCCTGTAGCAAAGATTTAAAAACTCTCATACCACCCTTTCATTACACAACTGTCAATGTAAAATCGTTTGTACTGGAACACACCAGAAATTATTTAAGACAGATTTAATTGATAACGATGAATGCGTTGACAGAGTGTTGAGAAAATAAATTAGGAAACTATACTGAGGATAAAGGGACAAAAATTAAACTTAGGCATATAGTGTTGAGCATTTTATTAGCCACGCCAACAGGTGCATATATTTTGAATTTTTGGTAAGGCATCAAATCACAAGACTGGTGTAAAACCACACAGATATCATGTATGAAAACATTATTACTGGTGTGAAGCCACACAGATATCATGCGCGAAAATCACATTAGTGGCATAAAGCGACACATATCATGTACGAAAATCATATTACTGACGTTGAAAAAAAGAAAGAAAATTGGATAACGCAGGAAAACAGATTAGATTGATAAGAAATAGAGATCCTTAACATTGGTGATTGAGGATTGATGTCTATCAAGTGGTTCAGTATCACTTTTATATAAGCACCAGGAGGGATATCGGGTGTTGCTCGGGGGACAGTAAGTTACAATGGGCAATTGTCCTGTGAATAAGACCCGGTGGAATAAGATGGATTGTGTCTAATTCTAAAAGCTAAAAAATATTCCTTTCCCTACCATTTTATTCAGACGGGAATCAAATTTTTGTATACAAAACATCATGTGCATCTGGTCAACAGACTTGTTACTCAAAGCTATAAATATGGATGTAATAGTCCCAGGGATCGGTGTATCTCTTAAGACCAATAAAAGAATTGATTCCCGTTTTAATGCCCATTGACATATTACGAGGATGTATTGATCATGAACGGATCAGTTTATCACTTAAAAACAATAGAAAACAGATTCCCACTCGCTGTATAGATACTTCCAAGAGAATTTGTGAGAGTTTTGTTACTCATCATCATCAGTCTTTTAATGTCCGTCGTTGGACATAGACCTGCCCCAGGATTCGCCACAAATCTCTATCGAGGGCATCGTAGGAGCCAGTATTTTCTAAATTTGTCCAGTTCTCCATCTTGTATTTTGTTGGCCTCAGTTTCGCATGTAATACCTGGGGATCCATGTTGCGAGTGGTGATGTCCATCGGTTGTCAGTCATTCTTACATTACTTGCCCATTGCCATTTAAGTTTTCTAATAGACTCTAAGATGTCTCTGACTCCAGTTTTCTTCCTAATATACCGTGCTGTCTCATGCGCACGTTGCATGCTTCTCAGTTTGCGAGCCTGTTTCTTGGTTAGGTTCCATGTTCCAGCTCCATAAATGACTATTGGGAGGATGCATTGGTTGTATACTCTTCTTTTTTTGATTATTGGGATCGACTTGTTTTTGAAGGTTGAGCCTGCTCTGTCAAACTACTCCTTGTCAAACAAGCGCTCCTTGTATGAAAGCGTCTACGTATTTTCAGAAAAAAAAAACTCTGAAAGAATTTCATTGTGAGGATAATGTTTTCTCCATTTGCAAAAGGAAATATGGAGAAAACAATTCTAATATGAAATCTTTCGTTCCCAAAGTTTAAAACTGAAGGTTACCAAGAAAATGACCTTGTAGTTTTAGCAGAGAAGGTGCATAAACAAACAAAAAGCTCAGATATTTGTAGAGAACAATGTCAAATCCCGGTTTATGTTGTTACTGTATAAATACAGAAAAAGTTTGCCATATGCAAGACTGGAATGAAATGAGCAATAAAAAGATGGAAACATAAAAACATACAGTCCAGAGACTTAAATCTCAGAGCGACCTCATAAAAGAGAAGCCTAGATCAGCCAAGTGTAAAAAGGAAACCGATTCACTGCGCATTGTAACAAAAAATAAGTATCAAAGAATAACAGAGATATAAAAAAAACAAAAACGAAAGAAACATTAATATATATATATATATATATATATATATATATATATATATATATATATATATGCAGCGTTTTATTCTATGAATCGCCAGTGTTATACGTGGAGAAAGATGTATTAAACAGTTTTTGGCGTAGACTGCCCATCACTTGTTCCCAGTAATTGTATTTTTATCTGTGATAATGTAGCAAAAAAAAAAAAAAAAAAAGAAAAAGGAAAAAGGAAAAAAAAAGAAAAAGGAAAAAGGAAAAAAAAAGAAAAAGGAAAAAGGAAAAAAAAAGAAAAAGGAAAAAGGAAAAAAAAAGAAAAAGGAAAAAGGAAAAAAAAAGAAAAAGGAAAAAGGAAAAAAAAAGAAAAAGGAAAAAGGAAAAAAAAAGAAAAAGGAAAAAGGAAAAAAAAGAAAAAGGAAAAAGGAAAAAAAAAGAAAAAGGAAAAAGGAAAAAAAAAAAAGGAAAAAGGAAAAAAAAAAAAAAAGGAAAAAGGAAAAAAAAAGAAAAAGGAAAAAAAAGAAAAAGGAAAAAAAAGAAAAAGGAAAAAGGAAAAAGGAAAAAAAAAGAAAAAAGGAAAAAAAAAGGGAAAACGAAAAAAAAAGGAAAAAGGAAAAAAAAAGGAAAAAGGAAAAAAAAAGGAAAAAGGAAAAAAAAAGGAAAAAGGAAAAAAAAAAGGAAAAAGGAAAAAAAAAAAAGGAAAAAGGTAAAGAATTTCTGGTTATTCAAACAGTAACTCCTGCCTACCATTGTGTGTCAATTACAACAACCACGACTTGACTCCCCAAATCGAAAAAAAGATTATTTCCCAAATACACCAACATCAAATAATTAGATATAAACTTTATATTGTCATTATCTCTAACACCTCAAAATAAAATGAATCATGGTCAGTTGAATACTGACCGAAATCTAACAAATTATGATCATTCTGGAGTATTTATAAAATAATCTTTAAGGTAAACACTTTCCTCTGAGCATAAAGGGAATTTTGAAAATGCATTTATGAAAAGTATACTTTGAGTAGATTACTGAATATCCACGACTTATCTTTACAAAGCTTGTGCGGAACAGATAGAGAGATAAAGGGTTTGAGAGAGCCACAGAGCGAGATAAAGAGTGATAGCGAGAGAAAGATAACTAGAGTGCGTGATAAAGTGTGAGAGAGCCAGAGAGAGATCGAGAGGGTGAGAGAAAGTGTGAAATAGAGTGATAGAGGGAGAGGTTCACGTTCTTAAATACCAAACCAAGTTTTTTTTGCTACTCTCAGCTAATGCTGATAAGCGGATGTAACTTAAATATTCATGTAATGTCGTCCTTAAAGTGACAACAATTCATTTAAAAAGGTTACCGTTATAATTTCTAATATCGATTTGTTATCTTATTCAATTTCGAAGGTTTCCCCTTTCAGCAAAGATTTGAATGTCATTGCCGAGAGCAGTGACTGGAAATCCTAACAAGTTGTGAAATTATAAAAATAGTCTTGTTTTCAACTAATTTCTAACACATTTCTTTCGTAACAGCCGGAAGCTGAGAAAAGTGTGGAGGCATTTATATAAAAATAAGTAATGTCCATCAAGTGTTTTATAGATTCATTCAATACATAAAGATATGTCTGCTTAGTAACTCAACGGAAGATGCCACTTGATAAATGTCTTTTGGCAACATGACGTGAAGAGATGGAAAAATGGCATTGAGGGTGGGGATAATCAATGAATTAGTTACTTTTCTTACCATTTGTTCGATTTTTTAGAAATTAAACCCCCAAACAAGCGTGAACAATATCAGACTCAAACTAAAGGACTAATTAAGTGTTAGCTTATTGTAAATTTAGCCTCTGCATGATTCCATTTCCAAGATGTGTTCTCTTGTTTTCCTACACATAAGGAGTAAATGTTTTAATTTTCAGCCTTGGACTGAGGCCTGTGCGCATGGCACACACACACACACACATATATATATATATATATATATATATATATAACCAGCTGGTCAGTCAAAATCACCGAAAGAACCTATGTTAATAGTTTTGGTAGACATTTCTAATAGCATGATTGGTTGAAAACTCCACTCACATCTATGAATACCATTTCTTACACCATCCTCTTCAATTCTTCTTTCTATTCACGAGTGTCTATTTTAGTGTATTCCTGTATCGAAGCTAATCGTTATTTTTGGATCAAATGTAGAACCTGCACCCCAAAATTGATTCAAGTCGGATACGCATATTTCTAGAATATACTGTGCCATAAAATACAAGTGCACGATATATTTCTTCACGGTACTATTTCTCAACAATATTTTTTTATGACATCATTATGGATTTTTTGTTGCTCCTTATAGCAACTAAGATCGGGCTGGATACTCTTCAGCAATGAGTATTGAATACGGTGTAATCTGATAACATGCGTTTTGACTTGAATTTATGACAAGTTGTCAGTATTCGTGCCCTGGTAGAGATCCCATCGTTTCAAATACTGATTTCTAAAACAGGACTTTTTGCAGAAGTCAAGTTTCTTCAAATAAGAAATAAAATGATAGAAAAAAAGGTTATTTCTTTCCTTGTGTTTGAATAACAGTGTGAAATGTCCTGCAAGACAAGGGAAAGACTTGGTAACAGGTGAATAGATTGATCAATCTGTTTCCATTTCAATAGTACCTAATGAACGTTATTCGGGCTGTTTAAAAAGAAATATGCTAACTACACACACACACACACATTTATTTAGAATCGATTTGGGTGTGATTTTCTTAACCTGGGGGAAGGTTTGTAAGCGTTTCATTACATTGTAAAAGGACATAGCTGACCCAACATGAAGAAATTAATGCTCGAATGAGGCTAGCACTGAATACAATCATTCCAACTATTAAATACTGTTGTCTCTAGTACAGTGTTCCAATGAGTCTGACATTGTAACTCAAAATTCATGTATACATTGCGTCTACCCTCATGTCATTAGGGTTACATTTATTGAAGACCCTGTGCATAATATACACATAGACAGATCGATACAATTACAGCATATATGAAAGGGAAGAAGAGAGTCATCAAATATTATATGAGAAAAAATGATTGGCATAAATTTACCTTGTAAATTTGCCCCCTGGGGAAAAACAAATCAAAACACAAACTTTGTTTGAGAATGAATTCCACAAAAAGCTTTTTTATGGACATAAGGGGTATACGCTTGAATTCTCAGCCATCTAGTACCATTATTGTGGCTTGTACACATGGCACAAATTTTTAGCCAGCCAGAATCACTTAAAAACTGATGAAAGCTACGTTGAAAGTTTTGTTTGACAGTTTCTATTATAGAAAAAAAAAGTGGAAAACGTTGAATTCATTTGTCTTAATTGGACTTTCAAGAGACAGTTTAGAAAAAACCTGAAGAAAACAAGCATTTCGAATGGTTTTCACGGACCAACTTCTGAGTCTGATTTTTTTTTTAGACAAGTAAATGATGGCTTAGTCGGAGTAGACAGATGAATATCGAAATAATTACTCCAGTTAACTCCAGTTAAACGGAAAAACACTGAATCGCCTTATCTGACAAAAAGGCATAAAATCTTTCACTGTTTTCCATAAAACTCTTGTTTGACGAAAAGATAGATACTAATTGAATTTCACAACGGTCATTAAATAGAGTGAAAAATGTTACTGCCTACGAAGGAATGCGCTAAATACATTATCCAGTGAGGTAGGGATATTTTTGTATCCGTGGGAAAGTTCCGAATATTTTCTGATCAATAATTCCGTGGAAGAGCTCCTTCTCAACATTTCAGAAGACATCGAAAAGCTCAATGAAACTCTTTATCGGTCAAGTTACCTGAGGGTCCTGCTATCTCGAAAAATATTTCACAAATCTCTAAAAATCATGAAATGAAGAGTAATTTTTTTAAAAATATTAATTTTGTCAAACGTCTGTCCAATTTTAGAGTTGATGTCGATTTTACTGTTGCAACAAGAAAAGCAATACTCACCAAATTTGGGGAAGTAAACTCTTCATTGTGATTTGGGATAATAACCAAATGATTGCTACGCTACTCTCTTATCAATTGAGAAAAAATTATTGTCATCCACAGGCAGCCGTTTCATTGTATTACAACTCTTCAGTATGGCTATAGACTATCCATTATGCCATCCAGTACCACGAGGTAGGATCGAAACCTTCGTGTCAGACCCAGAGTCTGGTATTCTATCTTTACTCCACGGAACTGGACGGTCAGTAAGGTTGAATTTAAGCGATATATTTATTTACACATATATTCCCCATCCACCAGAGTGCTCTATTCCTATGTTGGAAGAGATGCACAAAAAAAAAACAAAACAATATTTTGGTCATTTCATCCGTCACGCAAGTAACTTCAAAACCTTTCTCTCTCGAATTGTTCGTTGCTTTGCTAATGGAAAATATAATTAAGCTCTGCTGGATATATCGAAAAAGGTGGGGAATTGAACAATTAAAGAAGACATTGAGGAATGACGAAGACCTAGATAAAAGTTGATCCGAAAATTCCACACCGTGTCATTGCATATTAGGAATAGAACTCCGAGTTATTCATTTATTCATTTCAATATTAAAAAGGAAAAGAAAAAAAATTGAAAATTATTCCAAATTTGATATTTTGATTGAGCAATTTAAAATTGTAATTTCTATAAAAAAAACTGCGTTATTGAATTATTCGAACATATTTCCTAACTTCTATTGCTTTCATCACAGCGTTCCAGACGATGTATTCTCCGGCTTTGCTAAGTAACCCTCCAAGGTTGTCGAACAGATTTATGGTGTTTTCATTTGTATACCTCTCGGGATATGTATAGGCAGATAGGTAGGTAGGTAGATGGGTAGATAGATAGGTAGGTAGGTAGATAGATAGGTAGGTAGATAGGTAGGTAGGTAGATAGATAGGTAGATAGATAGATAGGTAGATAGATAGATAGATAGATAGATAGATAGATAGATAGGTAGATAGATAGATAGATAGATAGGTAGATAGATAGGTAGATAGATAGATAGATAGATAGGTAGATAGATAGGTAGATAGATAGATAGGTAGATAGATAGATAGGTAGATAGATAGATAGGTAGATAGATAGATAGATAGGTAGATAGATAGATAGGTAGGTAGATAGATAGATAGGTAGGTAGATAGATAGATAGGTAGGTAGATAGATAGATAGATAGGTAGGTAGATAGATAGATAGGTAGGTAGATAGATAGATAGGTAGGTAGATAGATAGATAGGTAGATAGATAGGTAGGTAGGTAGATAGATAGGTAGATAGATAGATAGGTAGATAGATAGATATATATGCGTGTTTCGTTTCATGCGATTAACAGAAATATCTGCATCACTATTTCTACGATCACAACTAATGATGATGATGATGATACCAACAACCGTGTATCCTATGACGTAAATGTTCTTTTCAAAAGAGTTGGAAGATCATTCCAGCCTCTTCAGGGAAATCAAAATATAACCTCAGTGGAATGAAGAAGTTGAGTAAACAGTGGAGCTTTGATTTTGTCGATAAATTGGTTTCAAGAAAGGATAGATACTTTTTTTTTCAGCTTAAAAAATACTTGATAGTCTTCGATGAACCGTAAGATTTTTTCCTTCTAAAATCAGAGTTAACGACCTCTTTGCAAAAGATTCTGAATCCTAAGATTGGGAAAGCAAACTTGAGAAGTAATGGAAACAAATAAAAAAATAACAGAGTAATATAGCAATAACTGGAATAGTGCGGTTTTTGATCAAGTACGGTTAAAATATTGCTGAATAGATTAAAGTCAATAAGAAGAAACAGAGAGCAAAGAATACTTTAAAATAAGGTCTTGTACAACATGGTTCTGAACAGTACAGAGAATTTTGGAACGAATTAAATGCACTAATCAAAATGTACCTGTATTAGGTGCACCTAGGTTAAATGAGTGCATTTCTTAGGGGAGGAAGAGAGAGTGACTGAGAAAGAGTATTTCAACTAACCCTTTTATCTTGTTCACTGTCCTTCCTTTTATTTTTGTCCCTTGGTTTCCACTAAGTAATTTCTTTACCCTGTTCCTATTTCTTATTCCAATCACTTTCCCCCTTTACTCTTATCCTGTTCATTCTGTCTCATATTGTGATTTGTCCTCCACTTTAAATCACCCTCGCTTATTTCCAACTATCTTTCTTCCCCACCAGTAGTTTTTTTTTACTGATTCAATCGATTAGTCCTGGTCTTCCCCCTTTCCTGATACACACAATGCTTTTTGAGCATTTTGATAGCAATGTCCGTTTCACCTTAAATAGACTATACGTAGGAAACCAGGCAAAGCACTTGGCCTAGAAATATCCTAGATTTAATTTCCCCATCGACTGCCGATGGCCATTACAGGAATACCTTGAATAGTGCGGTTAATTCGTTCAAAAATTCCCAGTACTAATGAAAACTGCATTGTTCAAGGTCTAATCAAAAGGTTTTTTTTTCAGCATATACTTAGTTACATCAATTTGTACAGCAATACACTAATTGTACTACGTGAACCGGTACCAATGAAAACCGCACTATCTGCGGTATTGCAGTGTTTAATCTCATCTACCGTCGATGGCCATCATTTCTACTACTTCACAATTACTTTGTTGTTTATTTTCTGTGCAAGAGTTTTGGGCACTCTCGTTCTGACCGACCATTTGAATTAGTTCAAGATTTTTTCCAGTAAAACAATCAATGGCAGTTCAGGCACAGATCCAGAGGGTCAAGGGGGTCAGACATCCCCCCTATTAAGACAAAGCACGGCTGAAAATTAAAAGAACAAGTCTGGATAAAAAAAAATCTATGAATAAAACACTCCGTTGATCATGAGTAGTCATGAATAAGTTTAAAAAATATTTAGTATTTCGTTAAATATCATTATTACCTTTTAAGGGTCAGTCATTGGACATAGACCCTAACATTCACTAATCTTCTCGATCATTGGCATCGCAGAGCATATACTTTGTGAACTTTAGTTCGTCACGACATCCTATCATTTGCCGGTCACCGTTTTGCATATGATCTTGGGAGATCCACGTTGTGATCTCTTTACCCTGCTTGTCTGCCATTCTTTCAACATGAACAGCCCATTGCCATTTCTGTTTTGTAATGGTTTCTGTAACGTCTCTATCTACTTTACGGTCTTGAGATCTTAGTTTCGGGGTCAATAATTTGGTTAGGTTTCAGGTTTCAGGTTCTTAGCTGACAATTGAGTGGATGCGTTGGTTGCATATCCTTTCTTTGAAGGACCAACGGGATTTTCTTGTTCTTGGAGGTTGAGATTACTCTAACGATAGCTCGCCAATCCACAATGATTCTCACTTGATTTCTTCTTTTGAGGATGATTCGTTGTTCTAGGTAAATGTAATAGTCCACTTTCTTTAGCACAGCGTTTCTGATTTTGATCGTTGTCTTTATCCTCAACATATTTGCTGTACATGACATTTGTTTTGCTGTAGTTAATGTGGAAAGCAACTTTCTTGCTTACTACATAATATAAATCTTTTTCTATTGATGATCAACCAAACAATTGATTTTTTTTTAACCAATTATTGAACCGATCCCCGTATAGGACGTTGTATGAGTTGATTCGTTCTTGAAATGATTTTTTTTCTATTCAAAATTTGGGTCAAGTTACGTATGGATAATCTCCTTCACAAACTCCTGGATCTGCTCTTGCGAGCAGGGTTGCCAATTTACATCAGATTTCTCAATCTTTCGATTCTTGAATTCAAGAATTAGGAAAAAATTCTTTGACAACATATGACTGGAAAAAACCCCTAAAAAGAACAAAATTTAAATTGACTCACCAATTTGAAAATTATGAGATAAAAGATATCTAAATTGGAAACCCTGGTTGAATATAAGAAAAAAGCTTGAACGCCCCATCAAAGCCCCCAACCAAGACTGTCCTCCTGATAAAACATATGGATTTGGATTCTTTCTACACAGGCATTAAACTACAAACATGATAAAGATTTACTCAGTATTCTCATCTTGGCTGTTCAATTCACAACGTTTCGGTCATTACATTCTCCGACCTTCTTCAGGTGTCTGTCGCAATTAGTAACCTGCTAGGAATTTCGAATCGAACTTTTTCATTCAATCCACGGAGATAGATTATTCTCATTCCACTGTCCTTCCCAGAAAGCATTTCTTATCAGATAATTAATTGTTCCTAGTTCTCGCAATGTCACTTGTCTGTTTTTCCCACTGAAAAATGATGTATGATTTTTTTACTCTACCCGAACTAAGGATTGAACTTGCGACCATCAGACAAGTTACTAGATATGTTTGATAGACAATTTTATCCACTCAGCTTTGTTTATCGTTTCTCTTGTTTTTACCTCTGGACAATTTGGAGCAGGGTCTTCAAGATAACAGTTACCGGCAGATAACATTAAGCAAAGCATATTACGATTAAAACAAGTCGCATTCATTGTTACAAATTTAAATTCTTTGTTATGAATTTATCATGTCATTAATTTCATTGTTATAAACAACTATTGATAACGTTGATAAAAAATAATTATTTTAAATCAATTTTTGATAAATCGTTTGCAATCGACTGATTTTGATAACAATAACTGATCTACCACGTGATTAAACGACTTTCTCTGTATATCAATATATACACACGCACGTTATGATTGGCCCCTGTCAAGGCTGAGTACAGGTGTAACAGCGTTCTATCGTTATTATTCCCTGGCCGCCAAGGTAATTATAAGTAATCACTCTGTACTAGTGATCTCTCACCCATCCTCCTCTTCCAGAGCCGTTGTGGCCTACCAGCATCAGGACTTTTTATCGAGACATTTGGTGATTGGATGGATGGCAGATATGAGTATATTTCCCAAGAGCATAAGAGCCAAATGAACACCAGAAGCCTTATCCGAAATTCGAACTGTTCATCTATTCCATCACAGCACCTTACACGTGATCTAAGAAATGTGAATGTGTATTTAAAGGATGAACACGTATATACGTAAAACAATCGTACTCGGGCACATATTATATATATATATATATGTGTGTGTGTGTGTGTGTGTGTGTGTGCGCGCTCGTGTGTGTGTGTGCTCGCGTACCTTTTAATCATTGCATAAGATGTATGTATGTATATATGTATATATATATATATGTGTGTGTGTGTGTGCACACCTTTTAATCATTGCATAAGATGTATATATATACATGTGTGTGTGTGTGTGGGGGTGCGTACCTTTTAATCATTGCATAAGATGTATATATATATATATGTATGTATATATATATATACACGCAGACACAACGCCTCCAAGAATATTTTTGTAAGTCGGTGTGAGGCTATTTTCGATCCCCCTTTTACGCAAACTTCTTGAATACCCTTATTTAGCCATCCCATTTTAGTCTTTCTAGTGCACTGTTCTCTACTCCCACGTCGGATAATGATAGAGTAAACCTATTCTATTGATTGGCATCCTGTATCCTCGAATGTATCGATACACTAATCTACCCATAAAATCCCCCCTGGCTCTTCTGTTCCCGGTGCGATGCACCAGCTGTTAGCTTTCCCAACTCGTTGAGTCTTAGATAATTTGAGATTTTCCTGTATCTTTGTTGGCTAAAGTCATCTTGATTGATCCAACGTTAGTGTGCATAAAATTGAAACGATGCGAAAATCACATCACGTACTAAAACGATCCAGTTGTCTTGTTGAATAAACATTTAGAACGCACATCAGTTTTCTCAGTTGTTTAACTATGAATACCTGTAATTGAAGTGCTTCATCTGTTAGATTTCAACTAATGATAAATAAGACGGGAAGTAAGACCGGCTGTTTGAAATCGAATGTTCAAAAAATATCATCAATCAATCACGAATTGGTGACACTACATAGAGATGAAGAAATATTTTTGAGTGTCTCTACGGTGATTACCCAACAAGTGGCCATTGACATTCGCCATATATATCAGTCAAAGGGCAGTGCAGTTTCGTGTTTGAAGTCTCTTTAGAGCAGCAGTTTTCGAAAAATCGAATCTAAAGATTAATAGGTTTCTCGTCATTGTTTCAAAAGATTATCCCCCTTAACTTCTACTCTTCAGAATTATCTGAATTCAATCATACCATTTCTAAATTAGCAACACTGAAGAGAAGTAAACAAAATATCAAGTCGAAGTTTCGTAAGACGAACGGATATGTTTTTTTTACATGACGATTATGGCCACACACCATAACGTCTAAGTTTTGCAAAACACACACCTTTGGAACGGGTATTGCCGTGGTTATTAAAAGGAAAATCTTATATTCTGTTCTTGTGTTGGTAAATCAAGAGAGATTGTACAAAAAAAGCAATCTCAGGAAGGATGCTGACAACTTGAATCGAGTGACCACTGATTCGTTCTGACCAACGTGTGGCTTACAAACTGGGTTTGATAAACTATTATTCCCATGTGATTCTATCGTTGAGCCTTCTTGTCAAGAAACCACGATAAGAAAATCTATTCCGCACCAGGTACAATTTCGATTGATCAAAGCTATCAGGATTAAGACAAGTAGAAAATAGCCGGCGGCAAAAATGATATGAACTTGTTTGAGTGAATAATTTCTGTGTTGTTGAAATTTGTTTTTTTCCTGATGGTTAATAGAAAGAAGAAGGAAAAAAAACTAAAAGTATATTTTCAAAAGATACCAGGAAAAATCACCTACACATATCGCGAGTGTATTGGTCTACGTAAGAATATAATTCCAACAACTGACGCCACAAATAAAATTTACTATCCCCGAAGATTTAATTATGTGTCTATAACCAATCTGCTGAAATTTTGAAGGTGGGAAATGATTTTACATGAATCTACAGGAAGATGCACCGTCCAGTGTTTTGAACACTTGTCTTTTTTCTTCTTTTTTACCTCAGAAGAAAATAATTTCGGGATAAAATGCTCACTTTGGAATGGAGATTTGATTTTATACCAGAATCTCTGCCCCCAACCAAAAATACAAATGATGACTAAATCCATCTTTCGACGATTGAAGTTGAAGAAGATTCACTGGGGATGGGGGGGGGGCTGTTTGTGATTTGTGAAATACTATGGAATTTCTAATGAATTAAGTGAATCTGGAAAAATAGTTGACATGCAATGTTACAGCGAGGAATTGGCAGATTTGAATAGCACTTTGGGAGAGAAAAAAAAACTTTCTGGGGGCGAGGCATTTATCCAATGTTTCTGCTGTATGACATTGTCTGTCATCCAATCGGAAATGCGAAGCGTCAAACAATTGAAGATGAGATGGGAAGTTCTACATCCAGCGTATTCACCAGACCTGCCACTTTCAGATAACTGCTTATTTTGCTCTATGAAACACTCTTTGTCTGGCCAGCAGTTAAATAATCTATCGGATAAAATACAGAATTGCTCTTTGATGACGGGATTCACAGTTTAGCTCCAAGATGGCCCAGGTTCATAAGAAACCAGGTAAGTAATTTGAGAACTGAATAATAATGCGATGAATTTATATATAAAGAAAGTTTCCATCAGAAAATTAGAGGAGACATTTGCATCAACGTCATAGCAATGGAGGAAATATAAATACATTATATCACATGAAAATTTATTGAATGAAAAATTCTCAGGTGTCTATAAATTCGATCCAAGTGATTAGCACATATATATGTGAATTAAAACAAAGGGAGGCTTTATACAAAAAGTTCAGTTCAACCAGAGGATCATAATGAAGAAATCTTGCAAAAAGGTTGCTGATTCCCAATGCTAAAACATTCTTCATTCTGTGAGCTGGCTGTCTGATCTGTTTACGAACAGAAAAGGACCACTTAGCCTTGACTTTCAATAATCACAATTTGATTTGTATATAATGCAAGCTTTTGAATGCATTGATTTTTTTAAAACGCTTTTCGGTTGGTCGACCAGCCTGTCCCGATTACAGTCATCAACAGAAAGAAGGAAGCAAGAGGTGTAACACCATTGGCTGTCTACCTGATCTGTTTATAGACAGAAAAATAGCAATTAGCAAGCTTTTGAATGCGACGATTTTCAGAATGGGGAAAGAAGGGAGAGACGTGACGCCATTAAAAGAATAACTATTCTAATGATATTTTTCACCAGCTCCTATGACGTCATGATAGAGAGTACAATGTCTGTATTTTGCATTTATAACAATCCAAAAAACAAAAACAAACAAAAATAAAAAGACTAAAAATGATCAACGACTTTTTCTGTTTGCAAAATATTTCCGTGTCACAATATCTTACAAGTATGAGAATCAACTGACTGAAGACAGTTTATTCCACTCCCTCCTGCTACTAATACGACTACAGATGGTGGACGCATCTTTGAACTTATATTTCTTGTTTTCAAAGCGAGCTGTTCTGTTAGGAAATAACCCATTAGTAGTCAGCGAATTCATGTGATAGTAAAAACAATACTGATCCAAATTTATTTCACCATATTCTTATCTATATCTCTGCTCACTAGTCAGCAGAACACTCTTAGTACAGGGTGTGGAATTGATTCATGAAATCTAGCCACGAGTCAAACAAAGCTAATTTTAGTAAATAACTATTCAGTCTATCTATGGCCCATATATCAACAAAGTAGCAAAATAAATTAAAGAATGAATGTCGTGCCCCAGGGCATTCATTTATCAAGTCTGCTCAAAACAAAAGCCTGGATTCAATTGAATTACATATTTCTCGTCAAAAATTAATTTTAATATAATAATAAACAAGTGGATTTTTCTATTTCTTTCATTAAAGACTGTTGGTAAGTTTGCCAATTTTTAGAAATTGTCAACAAAAACTGTCAACATGGGTTTCTACAGTTTCCAAGTGATTCTGTCTGACCGGCTTGTTATGCATGTGCTGCGCGTACTGACCACTTGAATTGAGCAACAGAACTGAAAATGTAGATATTTATTCCTAATTATATCTAATAACGTATTTTTGTTTTTTGACCCCCAATTGGTAGAAGCTGCAATTCATAATGTAAGTTTATGCTACATTGGTGATTATTTTGTTGCTGGCTGCGTCTCCTCTTGTCCTCTTAAAGTAAGACTTTAAGGCAAGAGAAATAATCTATTCATTAACCACTCATTTTACCGATGATTTTTTTTTATTGATCACCTGCAACACGACATGCTGTCAAAATACGAAGGTCATATGACGGTTTCTTTGAGTAACTAATCAGACCTGTTCGGTAGTTTTTGTTTTTTTTAATATGAACAGTCTGTTCATTTCTTTGTCTGACTATTCAATAGATGGAGCGAATGTAACCGCCGGGACTTTTTATCGACAAGAGCGGCAAGCAATGTTGATTACTTGAATACTGGTCTTCGAGTACCAACAGGAACATGTGTGATTGACTTTTAAGACATTGTTTCCATTGTAGAAAGTTCCGGATAGATAGAATCGATCGTCTTGGCGTCGGCTTACTTTCGGACGTTTGATTATCCAATAGCTCTGTACTTGTAGTTGGTATACGTTACAACGATCAGAATCGGAAAAGCAGAGCTGAAGAAAGTGGACCATTACAGCTACCTGGGAAAACAAATCTCTTTGGAATCCTTAAAAGGAGAAATCAAACGAACAATCACCTTAGGTTCGTAAGCTTTCAGAAAAGAGAGAGAGAGAGAGAGCTCATCCTTCGAGAACATGAAATTTCTATTAGTATTAAAAAGAAGATTAAAGAATCAATGCATCCTCTCGATAGTCCCCTATGGAGCTGGATTATGGAACCCAACCAAAAGACTGATCCTCAAACTGAGAAATATGCATCGTGAACAATAGAGAATTATGCTTAACATCACATTGAGAGATATCACGGCACTACATTATATTAAAGAAAAAAACAGGAGCCAGATATATCATAAAATCCACTAGAAAATTCAAATGGCAATGGGCAGGCTAGGTGGCAAGAATGTGGGACGCCAAAATTTACTTGTAAAATTGAAGACACTTGCTTATGAAACGTATGTTCATAAGCCTAATCATAATTTACAAGGGAAATTGAACAAAATTTCCTTGCTTAATTAAATGTCAAGGGTCTTCAATGTTGCTTGTAATTTTTGGCATACTGGCGTGCTTAACATCAGAGAGTTACTTCCCTTACAACTGGTATTACTTTTGGGATAAAGCGAGCGTTACTTTTGGGACACCTTGCATGATACATCATTTACTCATATGGAAGCATATATTGACTTTGAATGTGAGTAAGGAATTTTTGGAACTAAATTATTTACGGTAATGAACGGAACAACGACGATGATCGGAAAATGAAGAAATGACCCCCCCCCGGGTCGGATTGGTTAGCACAGACCTTGGCTACATAGGTGCTCTCATATCAATGATTGGGGATTCATATCCCATCTGGGGATCCTTCCTTTATTTTCTGATCATTGTTGTTATTTCGTTCATTACCAGAAATCAGTACAAGCAAAATTTCGATCGTCAAACTCTCCTTTTCATTCAAATTGTCGGATACTAAAATCCAGTGCTCATCATTAACGATATGTGTACCACAGAATTTTCTGGTTGCCTCTGTTGACATGTTAACAATAAGAGTAACCTCAAAAAACGTATTAGGTATATATAAGGTATATAATCAAAGGTGCATTCTTTTTATCCCGACACACTTTAAGAATATATTTCGATGTAAAAAAAAAAGTATCATTATCTCATTACCGTGAAAAATTTTCGTATCGAAGTATTTTATCAACGTGTGGCTGAGAAGGAGTGACATTGATAAGTATTATAAGCAATATTCTATAAACATGTAAAAAATCGAGGTATGAGATGCAAGTTCAAGTCTCTCTGGAAACTACTGTGTTATTTCTGATTTCACATTGATCTAGCTGTCAAAGAGTATATCAATCGAGAATGTTGTGACAAAAAACAACGCTAAAAAGATGGAATGAAATTAGTGGTTTATTAATAGTGAAATGGTTTAATTCAAACATTTCAAAATAAGGAACTCTATTACTAGGTAGTTAATCAAAGATGGCGCCGAGGCATAGCTGTGAGAAATCACTCCATGGCTCTCAAAGACTTTATGAATAGTCATTCACATAAACCATTACTACTAACATTGAAATAACAAATCTTACTAAATGTTAGAGGCGAGCATCAAATCTTTAGCGACGCCATTGTTTTTGAAAGGACTGTTTACTCAAAAAGCCTACAGAAATCAAATAATACCTCTTTGGACCCCCGGAAATCAGCGACCCCAATGTTGGGAATTGCTGCGGACGGGAATCATCACATCGTCAATCATTACGGGTGCCCAAATCTTCTACGTTCGTGGACGGTGTTGAGAATCAGGGAAAAAAAAAGAAAAAAAAAAGGTAGCAGAATGAATGCACCCCGCTTAAACATCGACACTTCAGCGACTGAAATGATTAACTACCGTTTCTCCACTGCAACGTAATTTTAAAACCTTTTTAGTTTTTTTTTATTCCCATTATCAGTAAAAAAAGAAAAAAAGAAAAAAAAACAAAACAACTTTGGGTTGTGTGTCAATTTCATCATTTCTTGCACACATTCACATAAACACGCGCTCACTCTTGAGAACAATTTTCAAATTCAAACCTTGATGTGAATTTAATGATTTATTAACATGTTGTTGTCAAAGTGTAAATGTTAGAAAACCATTGATAGTGAGTTTAATTTAACAACAATTGAAGGAATCTGTCTTAATTACCCGTGATTACTTGACAACTGGCAATTCTATAAAGTCAACAATCACTAGATATATTAGTCAGCACACGTATATATGAAAATAAACACGAATTTCTCTGTTGATGTACTCAGTATGGAGTAATTATGTATATACGATGCAATTTATAAATAATACTAAAATTATATTGTATGTACTTGTTGATGTATAAGTTTGTCATTACATTAAATGAATAGGAAGTGTATATAAATATGACAACATTGATGATTTGCCTGAGTGTATAATTACAATCATCTCTTGCATGATCTCATGACTGATATTTTGCACTGAACATGCAATATTGGATACATGTGTATGTGTATGTCTCTATATCAACATGCATACTAATATATATACTCACTATATTGATCAATTGAAGTGCATAGACAAGTCAAATATTATGTGACATACATAATGATATATTGATATTCAGCATATACAGGTGACGCTCCCACTTCGTCTGATCATACTTGATGACTCCTATTCCAAAGTAGGAGCTGACGAAGTAGGAGATTTACCTGTCATTGTTCCGAGATTGTCGATTTTTCTCGAAACCTATCGTGTACAAAATAGGATTTATACCTGTATATAAATATACAGATATGCATGTGAATGCATACCTTCAACGGTATATATATATATATATATATATATATATATATGTGAAATTAATGTTATAGAATGAGTGTATGTGTGTTTGTGTGTGTTTATGTGAAATGTTATATTGATCCACCTATTTATCCTGTTCCCTTGACAACGGTGAGAACATACAAAACCTAAAACGTAACAATCAAACTGAACGAAACACAAACTCCAACAAAGACTATGATAACCTTCAGTTATTTGGTCCAAAAATCCGATCGCATAACGATCGCTAAAAGTTATTTTGATGTCTGTGAACGGCTAGATCTTTTTTATTAGTTAACTTTATAGCTAAAAAAACTATGTACGCTTCTGATAACGTGGTTTCTTCTCGCTATGGGATACTGTTCTT
Source organism: Thysanoteuthis rhombus (assembly GCA_963457665.1). NCBI lineage: Eukaryota > Metazoa > Mollusca > Cephalopoda > Oegopsida > Thysanoteuthidae > Thysanoteuthis > Thysanoteuthis major. The sequence goes on along the minus strand of OY735201.1, from coordinate 3,541,140 downwards.
CAAAAGACATCGTTTCCGAAATCCTATGCTTTGTATGAATTTTGAAGCGTACATAACATCTTGCTGTAAAGTTAGCTGGAAAAATCTAACCATGTTTTGCCATCAAGGGGGATAACTTCGGGAAATCTTTGCGCTATCGCATTTCAGGACCGAATTAGCAAGGATTACCGAAACGATTAACCTGCACTAACGAAGACGAAGGAATTTCAAACTTACCTTAGTTGTCTGAGACATGGCGTAGTCTCCACACTCATCGCAAGTGATCTCTTCACAATCCTTGCAGACATTTTGGTGGGTCCTGGTGCCATCCGAATTGAGTTTTAGTTCCGTTGTGTTGCAGATCGGACACATGATCTTGCCTTCATTTTCAATTTCTGACCACGAAGACTTCCGGACAATGTCCGCCGCGTAAGTCGTGTAATCTTCTTCGATTTGTCTGAAAGAGAAAAAAAAATCGATATCATGAAACAGGAAGCAAAATCTAAAAGAGACAGAGGGAGAGAGACAAAGACTGAGAGGAATTTCATACGTGCACATGCAGAAAGACACAATATATATATATCGACAATTCTAAGTCCACCGATGGACAAAAGCCTTTTCCATTTGATCCCATAATGCTCGTGATTGTAATAACCTTTATAATGTTGTACCGGTGAGATTTTCTGTCTCATTACTCCATCTCGTGTCAGGGTTTCTTGTTCCATAGCCACTGATCGGTTTATCTGCTGCTTCATCTGCTATCTGTTCTTAGTGCTAAGCATCCGGCCCATTTCCATTTTGGCGCTCCATAATATATATGATATCCTTCATCCCAGTCCGCCTTTGAATTCATGATAATCTTTTCTAACTCTTACAGTTATCTCTAACATTGCCTGGATGGAACTCTACAATTATATACCTCCCTCGCCTCTCTCAACGTACCATGGCTTGGCCTCGCGGACAAAATCCAAAAGGATTTTCCTCGTCACTTATAGGCCTTAAAATGAGGAGCAAGACAATGCAGGGGAAAGTATGCCACTGCACAGCGGTAACAGGAGGCAACGTGGCAACTTGACGAAGATCATTCATTTTATTGTGGATATTTTTGCATTTTTCATTTACCATGAAGTGTGGCTGGCTAATTTTAATATAGATGGTGTTTTGGGTATTCCTATGCAGTATTTCGTTTCTAACAATTTTTCTAGGTCTGATATTTCAGCTCGATATACAATATTAGGTCTTAAACATTTGTTTCGTAAAGGGCACCTATTACTATTTGGACATTTACATTCTGATTTGTTTTTATTTTCTTCATTTTATTAATATTATTCCTTATTACTTTGTTGTTATGCTTTTTATGATTTTCTAAAAGCTATAGCTTAGTTTGTCTTCGTTAAATATTTTGCACAACGGGTTACTTGAGGGTAGTGTTTTTCTATCAGTTTGGAGGAGATTCTCCCAATATTCAATGGGAAAATACGTACATCCCAATAATGACTTTGGATAGGGGTCTGAAAAAAAATTTAATTTTCTGCTTGAAGAAGTCCGAAAGGCAGAAACCAAAGCGTGTCTAGGTAGCAAATCTACTATTTCATCGTATTTGAACTCTACTCTAAATTTTTTTGCGTAGAGTACTTTTTTAAATGAATCACGAAGTTCATTGAATCATTAACACGCACACTATATATATATATATATATATATATATATATATATATATATATATATTTACCAAATGCCCGAGATAACATCTATTATTGTTTATATTGCTTTGCTTATTGAACACCCCTCCTAGACCAAAAAACCCCATTATCTAAATTTTTATATTGGGTAACGATTTTCCATGACCCCCACAAATGACCTACTTGATTAACCATCCAAGTGAGCTAGATTCTGGGTATTTTGGGTCTCTGTGGTCATTATCGGCTAACAATGCCGAAATCTTGTGCTGGTAATATTCCAGCTAATATGTGTATTTATTCATAAGAAAACGATTTCAGATCTGATTCGGGAAATTCTTGAATATCTTGAAATTGCTGGCCAGAGGGGTATTGCATGAGTGAAACAAACCATAGTCGATGGTGACAAGTCTGAAGAATACGCTACATGTAGAAGAATTTCCCAACCTTTTGTCATATAAGTAGTGAGATTCCTGCTTTCATGATCGTCCAATAAATCTGGACATAGGCCAGGCGTGGTCATGTTAGCAAAAAGAATCCTGGTAATTTCCGAGCAAAGAGCGCAGAACTTTTCTGTCTTTATTGTTGGATCGATTACATTTCAGATAACAGAGGGTACCGCCTGATTCCACGCAGAGCGAAGATGTAACGTTCAAATGGTTCTTTGAAACTGGCAAATCTCCTGGAAGATAGAAACTACGGAATTTCTTCAGGCCTTTCCTGTCTTCTTACATGATACGACCAATACGTGTCGGTACAAATCGATTATTTTCAAAGATGGTAAACTCTTTGATATCTTCTCAGAACTGCTAACATCAATGCTCTTCCTTATCGAACAAAAGTAGATATGTACCGTAACACACTGTCTGACATACTATCAGATAATTCACGAGAAAGTCGAAGCACGCGAATCTTTTTCTCTGGCTTACAACAATTCAATGTTAGAAAAATCTGGACAATTTGCTGGTCAGTCAAAATTTATCATAGAATTGGGTGAAATAGGTATATTAGAGACCAATCGTGGAGATGGCTACCAAAACTAGAAATTGAAAAGAGAGAATTTGAATACGTACTTATGAAAGTATCGCTTAATAGTTGATTTGTCTCTCTGTGAAAAAAGGGTTATCATCAGTTCGCGTCAACTTGCGTACATGGTCTTTTTTTTTATTTTGAAGATTCTAACTTTTTGTGTCCAACAAAAGGTGAGAGAAGTAACTATCATTGATCAGCCCGTTTCTTCAGATTTTAATTGATCATCCCCAACAATGAATCAGACAAGAAACGTTTATCATGTGGTAGTTTTTACATCACTAACGAGGCCTGTTCATACTTAGGTATTGATAAAAGTACAAAATGTAGAGATTGAATCGATAATCTATCCACAAGATTAGCAAAGATGTTGTGGACACACAAAAGAAAAATCGCCTCTCGTTGTCTTCCATTATCCCCTTCCTCTCTTTTCATCTAATTTTCAGTCGGTACAATTTCCTTTTTATTCAATCATGGTTTCTATCAATGCTCTTCACTCCATTCATGCTCTTTCCTTCTGAAGATCGAATTTTGAACTTGGTTGGTCTGATAGCAATAAGAATAAATCTAACCAATGAGTCATCAAAAACTTAGCACCTTTGACAGTAACCACAATGAGTTCTATGAGCAAAAGGTGAATCAAAGGTGACGAAGAAGTTCTAAGAAAGGTCGTCTGCTTGTATGCCAATAGATGGCAATTATTTCCTTTTGGATGTCACTTTATATATAGCGTTGACTCATCCCTACCATTTAAGAGAAAATTAACGATACAAAATACTGATTTCTTGCAAGTTTTTTTTCTGTATTTTAATCTATCTTTACAACTTGAGATATTGAAGTTTTTTGCATTATTGTTTCAACCTCAATAGGCCAGCTTCATTAAATTGGAAAATAGAAAATAACAAACGTAAAAAAAAGGCTAAATTTGGACTAAACGAAAACTTAACTTTTGTGCCAAGAAATAATCACAAATATTGAAGAAACATATCTGTTCTTTATGAGATTAATTTTTTTGTTCAAAATGAAAAGAGAAGGACATCCAAAAGACGTTATGGTTATCTGATATGTAAACGTACGTCTGAGCAGTTTTTACGGGGACTATCACTTAGTTCCTGTCTTAGTGCCATTTATCAAACCATTTTAGAGATCCAAGACCTTGAAAATTGCGGAAGAAATGTTTTTTTCAATTCAGATATTAAATTTTTACATAAATGAACTTGAGCGTTAAGATGACGCCACCAAAAAACAAAAAAAAAAACAAAACAAAAAAAAACAACGAAAATAACTATATTCGCACCCCCGTAATATCTATGATTAGGGTTTCGCTTGACAAGCGATGGATGAATAGCTAAAGACGCTCGATCACAAACTCTTGGACACCTTTTGTATACACTTAGCTATCCTAGGTTCTAGGAAACAAAGACAATTTTAAAGAAATAAACATTCCCCGTCTTCATCAAATTTATATTGATTAAAAATTGCTCCCCACCACAAGAAAAAGAAATATCCCAAAACACACACACAATCACACGCGAATACAACGCTGAAACTATTAACAGTTTTTGACCAAGAAGATAAACAAATTTGATTAAAATGTCGAGAACGGACAAATGTCATCAGCGTGCATTTGATGTGACTCAAGAGACAGAGGAAACCGTTAATAGTTTTTAGACTGTCAAAATTAACCTCTGAACTTAGAAGATTTAAGCGCTTAATGGATTTTAAGAGAAAAAGAAAATGCACTGGAGATGACAGGGAGGTGGAACGGTTTTCCCGGATTTGATAAATAAAAGAGGAAAAAAAAAAACGGACACCAGAAAAAGAATTGAGAAGAAAGAAAAAAAGATGAGGATAAACGACTAGAACGAAGCCAGGACTGAATTTTGGCACAAAGCAATGAAGCGCAAATGAAAAGAAAAAAAAGGACAAAATGAAATAAAACTTTAATTCCATTTTGCTGCGAGTTACTGGCAAAGACTTTTGGTAGACTGGTTTTTACACTGTTTAAATCTATCAACTCGTGGAATACTAAGACAGACGGACTTGCAAAGACGGCCAACGTCTAATAAATTACAGCAGAAGAAGACAAAAATTCGCTAAACTGAACATGAGAGAATAAGAAAGTAGAAAAAAAGCAGGTCTGGTTAATCACTCAATAGAAAACGCCAAGTGATCAACGTCTTTGGCAGCAAACTGTTGGTGGAGGGTGATCTATGTATAAGTTCCTACCCTCACTCTTTGTTGAAAAAAATGACTAAAAAGTCCGAATTTTCTGAAGATAAGCCCACTGAACGCAAAGGGACTAATTAAGCATAAAACTACATTGTAAATCAATCCCCTGCTTTAGATCCTATTTTGGAGAATGGAGGCCTAAAATGTTTTTTCTCGACATAAGGACTATATGTATAAATTTTCAACCCTCTACCTCCATAGATGCAGCGTGTACGAGTGACGCACACATAGCCATTCAGACTTATTCGAAACCTAAAGTAACCTTTATTGATGTCGACTATGATGATGCTGACTATATTGATAGACGGTTTCTCACATCAGTTATTCATACTATCTGAATTTCTTCAGAACCTTTCAGTCGTCTGTTGGAACGTCAGTCCAAATTACGACTAGGTTTCTTTTCTGGTCGAGAAAAGATTTGAAAAAAAAAAAAAAGTCTTCATTATATAAAGGCCGGCATTACACGAAACCTTCCCTGAGAGAATCTCCACGCCAGCCATTTTGTTACCGGATGCCTTGATTGAGATCATTTGTGGTTAACTTGTCTCCGCGCGAGAAGAGGTTTCTACTCACTCTTAGTAATTTATTGATATTTCTTTCTTTCTTGACACCTGCCACCTCTGCTGATTCAATCAATACTGCTAAAGTGATTTGGGGATTTCGACGAAGGAATGTCTTCCTTT
>OY735201.1:3420538-3523038 GCA_963457665.1 Thysanoteuthis rhombus | reverse complement strand
TGACGTCACTTGCTGGCTGAGCCAATCAGATTGGCAAATATGCAGCCTGACTTTAATCCTATCTCTCAGGTCGACGACCAAGTTGAAACGATTTGAATGTTTTATGCGATCAACTCGAGTCGATCTAATTACATTGTTGCTGTCTCGTGGAAGGATACGGATATTATGGTGTTGTCGGAAGGGCACAGAACAAATAACATTTCCTGGTCGATTCGTTGGGCTGAAACAAACGAGATAATAAAAAGGACACCCGGAATAGGAATACAGGAATGAAGAAAAACAATTTCGGTATTTTCAATGCGAGGATACGATCTCTCGACCCATAAACCATCAGCCATTTTCTCCTCTTCTTCTCGTAATTGATGCTACAATTGTTTTTCTCCTTTTGCTCACTGAAAATGGCAGGTTTTTCAATGAGTTTTGAATGCAGAATAAATATTGAAACAAATATCAGTTTTGAGAAAATTGTATAGTGGTGGATTTTGTTATCCAATGTCAACCCCAGTAATAAGCATTTTGTACGTTTCATTTAATTATGTTCTCAGTAGTGCAACAGTGCTGGTGATGGCAATTCGAATATGTCAACAGGAAACTGCAAGAAGCTTCATTTTAAGGGGAAACCCGGGAGTTCATCATCAGCCTTTCAGCGTCCGTCAATGGAAAGAGACCTGCCCCAAGATTTACCAGACCTGTCTATCGTGGTCGTCACAGAGCCAGTACTTTCTGAACTTGTCCAATTCGTCATTCATATTTTCTGCTCATTCTATTTTTCACGGTTTCGAATAGGATCCACGTTTTCAGTCGCCATGTACAGCGATTGTCTGACATTCTTGCTACAAGACCAGCCCGTTGTCATCTAAGTTTTCTTATTGATTCAATGATATCTTTGACTCCTCTTTTCCTCCTTATATGCTATATGTCTTATGATATTAAGCACATTGCATGGTTCTCAGTTTGAGTGCCAATCTTTTGGTTAAGTTCCATGTTTCAGTTCCATCGCTGAGTACCAGGGTTATGCATTGGTTGTATACCCTTCTTTTTAGGATTTGTGAGAATTTTTTTGTCTTTCAAGGCTGAGCTTGCTTTACCAAAAGCTTGCCGACCAAGCATGATTCCCTCATGAGGATTCCATGAAGATTCGATGTCTGGGTAAATGTAGCAGCCTTCTTTCGTGAGCTCTGTGTTTTCAATTCTGATTCTTACGTCTCTGTTCTTAATTTTTATTTCACATGACACTGTCCCCCTAAAGATCATTTGGAGACATACTTTCTTGCTTTTGATGTGTTGAGGTTACTAATATCTACGGAAAGAACAGATCCTCTCTTGGTCACATAACTTTTACTATTGCATTCGTTTCCCTATGAATTAGTTGCTGGTACCTAAAACGGAGGCGTATCCAGTAACTTTTATTAAGGAAGCAAATGGGTGTGCCCGAAATTATTAGCAATACAGGCCCTCAATTTGTGGACAAAGATGTGTTCATCAAAAAAAGGTGAAAAAAATTGAACGTTACGTGATATGGTATCAAAAAATCCCCTCCATTTGAAAGATCTTATAAACTTACAAGATTCTTTGATTAATAATCTTACTAAAAAGGCAGGAGAGAAATAAGGGGATGCGACGACCTCTCCTTTATTCCTTTTAATAAATACAAAAGACAGAAAATATACGCTACTAAATCTTATCTTTATATATGTATAAGGAAATATAATATTTACAGGGTTTAGTTCTATCAGCGGTTTCTGGCATCCACTGGTCGGAACATATACTCAAGGAATAATAAGAGACAACGGTACAAAGATATTTACAATGATGATAATATATTCATTCATTGTCAACTGTAAGATGCATAACAACAATGGTCTATTGATATAATTTATTCCTGGCGAAGCTTATTCGTATCAACAGTTGCCGTGGATTGAATAAAGAACAAGGTTCTGTCAGATCGGTGATAGAGGTCAAATTGGAAGAGTCAACATGAAGCCTTTCACTATCACCTGATGCACAGCATAACTTTTTACCCTTGCCAGATATCCAAGCTATCTAGCTAGAAACTATCATCATCATCATCAGTCTCTTAACACCCGTCGTTTGACATAGACCTCCCCCAGGATCCACCACATTTCTCTATCAGGGGCGTCGCAGAGCCAGTATTTTCTGAATTCGTTTAATTCATCTCTCCCTCTTGTTTTTTATCGGCCTCGGTTTCGCATGTGGTTCCTGGGGATCCACGTTTTGGGCTCCTGTCTTTTCTGTTTGACTGATGGCTAGGATGTGTTAATGATCGACAATCAGAGTGACGTCAGCAATGCTTGATTTGCTGAGATTGTTTCTTTTTGTCACAGTATCCATCGGCTACCAATACATCCACGGGAAATAAATGGTATCAACGTCACAACGAGGACAGTACATTACAAACTTCTCCGCATATTGAAAAAAAAACTGTGCGAGCAGTTTTCTCTACCCCAGTTTTGTAATTGATTCGAACTCTACTTCTTGAATAAGGTTTTCCCCAATTGCAGCTTCTCTTAAAAACAAAACATAAAAATTACGTCGAGATCTAGAGCTCTGCAGAGGAAACAGTCGTGGGGAGTGTCGTTGTGAGGATATCCAGCATTCAACCATTGAGCTAAGACTGAACGTGCCCTAGGAAGCTTAGTTATTTAAGAAGTGTAAGATTTAGCGGCACATGCTCACGTGCCATGGACGCAAAATAAGAAAATTGGATCTTTAAAGCCTCGTAAATAAACAAATTCCCGGAGAATCTAGAAAAGCTGATTTTGGCACGACTCTTTGAATAGTTGTTTTTGGAAGAAGTAATGGGATTCTTCCGTCGGGTTCCCCGGCTTAGGCAGTTGTACGAGGATTTACAAAGAGGGCGGCTTTTTGATTATATCGTCAAGGAAAATATTTCTTCGTGCGAAGAGGCTTACGAGTTAAACGCTGGATTTACACTCCTTGTTTCTTGGTCGGCAATAAGAATCCGATCTTTCAAGCAAATGTTCTGTAAAGTCTGCGAGGAACGGGGGGAAAACAGAGCGATTTGTATTTGCATATTAAGGAATTAGGCCCAGTGTATTAGAGACAATTAGTCATGCTAAAACCCCGTATATGAAAAAGAAAAAAAAATGAAGCGAGTTGAGCGTTCCTAAATAGAAGCGTGACCAATTAATGTTTACATAGAGTTAACTCTTAAATTCATGGAAGGCTTGAAACCACTTGCAGTTTACATTGGAACTCTTCAGTGGATGTATTAGATATTCTGTAAATTCGATTAAAAAATAGCAAAAAACATCAAATTGTCAAGGGGGGCAACGTCTTTGAGAAGTTTCTTCCTTTGAAAATGGCATTCTATTTTATCTATATGGATTTAAGAGTTGAAGAATGAAAAAAAATAACTTGCTTGTACTTATGCAGCACGTAATAATTTTACTAAAATTGTGGAACTCATCAAAGAAACTAGATTCTGGTCTGGCTTTAATTTCATCAGATGGCGCTAAGCCCCAACGTGAGTTAGCAAAAGACTCTCCCCAGTGTAGAATACATATTAAGAACATATAAAGTGAACGATAGAAACCTTATAGTCTACATATCGCTGTTTTGATCATATGCTGGACTCAGAGCGTATTCTCTGATTCACCCAGCTTCAATGTTGCATGTACCTCTGAGGGGCACCAAGCCTCTTCAGTACACTTAGCTCTCCATGTAGGAAAAAGAAACTTCAAAAGAATACCTTAAACCTTGGGAAATTGCTACTTACAGCTCTATACAAGTAAACTCTTGGTTAAATGGTTGATGTTGGTAACGCACACACCATGAAACACCTAAAGAAAAACATTCATTAGTGAAGCTCCGAGGGTTTTCAACGCTGCCAACCTGCAGAACAATAGCAACATTGTAAAACCAATTCTCTCAACTTGTCAATCTTTCTTCTGCATTCCCTGTGGAAGAGCCGTTCTCTTTGTCTCTCAGCTCAGTAACAGCTACATAAACAATGTCAGTGGGCGCCTGGGCTAAATATTGTACGTGAGAGAGGAAAATGTTTTAATTGGACTCGTCCATACGATTTGATGAAGGGTGGAGAAAAAAAAATCAAAGATTTCCATGGCACTTTGAATAACAAGTAGGTCCCTTATTTTCATACGCATTTAGAACTATTGTCATAGAAACATTCTGACTTTGAGAGGAAGAGGCATAAAGGTTGATACAAAAAACAAAGATCGACGTCATTAGCTATTTACAAGATTTACTGGAGTACGGCATAGAGAGAGGTTATGATGCTTGTGTTGTACAAATCTTCTAATTGATGACAGGAACGGCATGTTTGCCTTGAAATGTCCAAATCTTTCATGCTTTTACCTAAAATAAAACACTGACCATCGGCTCAAGTGGGAAATATATCATTAAGAACGACTAACATCGACAGGGGTACGAAAATAAAAATAACTTTTTTCAGACCAAGCTGTGAAAAGTTTGAAGTGCCTGGGAGTAAGAATAGGAAGAGAGAGTAGAGTAGGCATAGAGAAATGAAAATTCGTTTCCGTTAACTACATATTATTCAAATACATCCTGCGAAGAAATATGACGTAAGAAAGTGTTCGTAATTCAAGAACGCTAAGAATTTGTTGATATATATCATATTGTAAGCGTAGTGTTATGGAAATTACAAATAAAAACACCTTTCTATATAAAAAAAAAGATAGAGCAGGGTTAGAGAAAATAAGTCAGCGTTCATTTTGAGGGACTTCTTTCGAAATTTCCTGACATTTTTACATTCTTCCAAGGTAACACTCATTGCCGAATGTTGCTATTAATTTCTGTAAATAACGCCGCAGTTTTTCAGCTGAGTGTTCTTTTTTCTTGTCTCAAATATGAACATTAGGAAGAATGATTACTTGTAGAGTAAAAGTGGCAGGTTTGTCGTTCATGGCCTTACAGATTGTATATTAACACATACACATGAATGCACACGTGCCAATTATATGAAGAAAGGTAAAGCAAAAGTTAAAATAGACATTAAAAGGAATATATCTTATTTTCACTGGGTTGCATGATAAGTACGCTTTTCGCCTCACCATAAGCAGGTGTTCGATATCAAAATGATTCAAATAATTTATCTCTATCTGAAATCGTGGTCGTTAATATCTCTCTCTGTAAAACTTCCGCCTTAAACAGACATTTTTTCCCTCTCAATCAGATTGGCAGATTTGTTGCTGCGCTCGTATCACTAGCATCGATTGCCACTATTGATTGATATACCGAAATGTTAGTTACGTCCCTTGCTCAGTGTTGCTAATTTGGATGTTGCTGAGTTAGCTTCCTTTCTCATTTTTGCTAATCTAGAGGTTTTTGATCTAGATATTTGCGTCCAGATGTCTGTAATAGCTGTTTAAATGTTTTTGTCAACAACATAGATAACATAATTCAATTTGATTTATAAATAAACAGATAATAGGAAGGGACCCTTAGGTAGGATAACATTTCTATCGACCAACTCTGAAAAGTCATCACTAGGAAACTAGCCATCCTATTGAACTAATACCTCAAACAAAGCGAAATTCCAGAATATTAGAACACCAGAATTAAAAAAAAAACTTATACAAAAAAGAAAACCCGAAAGATTTCAACAGCAACTGGCCAATAAGCCTACTCAACTGCATCTACAAACTTTTATCACAGTAATCACCGACCGAATCATCAAAGCACTAGATGAAAACCAGTCACAGGAACAAACTGGCTACATAAATACTCAGACCTCTTTGTTAGAGAAAAAAAAAGGGATAAAACAAGGTGGTGCCAGCCGCCCGAACTCTTCAAAGCCTTTATCGATAATATTTTCTCAGTTTGAGTTCCGGAAGATCGAGAATTCAGAATAGACGGCAAATACCTAAGTAACCGGTCATTCCAATAAAAACGAGAGAATGCGTATTTATTGAATGAGCAACGATCCCATCCCACATGACATCTGTTTCACCAATAGACTCCGACGACGTCATCCATTTTTCTGGCGTTATTTTTTCCTGCTCTGCTTAAATTCTCTGCTAAAATCTCAACTTTGAATTTTAACATCTGAATAATCGCTATAATAAAGTCTACTCTATTGAGCTAGTGTAAGAGATATCAAAATCCTTTGAAAAAAACAAACAACAAAAAACCCAAACAAGTGGCAATGGGCTGGTCATGTTGCGTGAATAACTGACCGCCACTTGACATCACAGCTTAGAATGTGCATCCCTGGTGATTACATGCAAAACTGAGGCAAACAACATATAGAATTGCGTGACGAACTAGACGAGTTCAGAAAGTAATGGCTTCGGGACATCCATGATAGAGAGCTCTGGCAAATTTTTGGGATGGTCTATGTCGAACGAAGAACACTAAGATGCTGACGATGGTAGTAAAAGCAGGAGTAATATTTTGATAAGATAGATATTGAAGATTAAAGTCACATTTAATTTGATATGAATATTTCATAGATTCCAGATGTACATCTGGAGAATCTATGTGTTCCTAGATATCCTAAGATTTTTTTCCAAACTGAATCTCTGATATGAACTTAACTAGATTTTCACACAAGAAAGTCTATTGCATCTATGGTCTAGCTTCCATGATTGATTTTTTAAACTCAAAGCCTGCTGCAGAGGCTCTTTATACAAAAAAGGTCTTAAATATATATATAGCATTAGTTGGAGGTTGTGTAAGTTTTCTGCGGAAAGGGCAATGTCATCTGCAAATTTGAGGTTGCTTTGATATTTGCGGTCAATTTTGATTCCTTTATCCTCTCAATCAAAGTTTCAGAAGATCATCTCAAGGCATGCTTTCAAGAGTGTGGGTGAGCTGGTATTATGTCCTCCAACTAATACTAAATGAACTAAATGAAGAAAGTTAGACAGTCGGTATACACTTGATCTTCAGCAAAACGAAGATTATGTGCAATAATAACGTTGGGAATAATAACACGATCAAAATCGAAGATGCAAAACTAGAGAGAGTAAACCACCTCATCTACCCAGGACAACGCATTTTCACGAAACCCCCATGAAAGATGAAATCAAGCAAATGATTACTCTTAGATGGCAAGCCTCTGGCAGAGCAACCTCAACCTTCAGAAAAAAGATGCCATCAATCCTAAAAGAAGGACATACAATCAATGCATCCTCTCGATAGTCACTTATGGAGCTGAAACAGAGCCTAATCAAGAGACTGACCCCACGACTGAGGAGAATACAACATACACGTGTAAGAATCATGCTCAACCTCACATGGAGAGATCACAAGACAGCATAATATATTACGGGAAAATAGAGGCCCAAGAAATCATAAAATCCACTAGAAAACTCAAAAGGCAATGGCTGGTCATATTGAAAGAATGACAGACAACCGATGGACATCACAACTCACAATATAGGTCCCCAGACATCACATGCACAACCGAGGCTGGCAGATTACAAGATGGAGAGACGAGGTTGACAAATTCAGAAAATATTAGCCTCACGACGCCCACGATGGAGAGGTTTGGCGAATCATGTGACAGGTCCATGTCCAACAATGGATGATGAAAGACTGATGATGATGTTATCTTCACAATTATAATGATATTTTCGACAATATATAAGTCATATGATTTGACAAATTGGAAAAACTAATTATTTTCATATATTTATTTCCAATAACGCATCTCGTTGATTAGCAACGACTTCAGATCAGTCTTAAATTATATTTTTCAAACTTGTGATGCTTATCGTTGTTATGGGGAACAATCAACGTCATTATGCTCTGGTGGTGTTATTTGACAATTATCGATGTTTTTTATGGATATCTTTGTGGAATCTTATATAACGTTGCATGATCTCCATGACAACGATAAACATCACAAGTTTGAAAAATATCACTTGAAACTGATCAGGTGACGCTGCTAAACAACAAAAGGCGTATATATATATATGAAAAATTTACAATTTTTCCAATTTGTCATATCATATATATATATATATATATATATATATATATATATATATATATATCCCAGAAACGGTTACATGGTAAACAGCTGATGATCTCGACACAAGACGATTTATACATTTTACCACAATAAGAAAATGTGTGGAACAGGGAAAAACACCGAAGAAAAGTACATAAATTGCATCGACAGATAATGGCAAACAAATGACTGAAGTGACGCAAAATATATTTGAAAAAGTTTTTTAATGTTTAGTGTTTAAAGCTGTAAAGCTTTCTAGACTATATATATATATATATATATATATATATATATATATATATATGGAAAGATTAGTAGATATACATTTACAAATGCCTATTTTAGATATACACACATGCGTTTATATAAAAGAATATAAGTATAGCTAGTAGACCTTTATAACTGTAATATGTATAATCGCCATAAATGAATCGGTGATTGTCCTTATAAACCACTCTATGTATTTTCTTGTGCCTTCCGTTGAGTGATTGGCACTCAATTTTTTGCAATAGTCTCTCTCTCATATATATATATATATATATATATATATATGTATATATATGTGCGTGTTTATATACTAAGCGGCATTATTCATATAGTTCTGTCACAACTCCAACTGATTCAAGCATAATCAAAAGTATGTATATCACTGAAAATGACTCACGAATTTACGAGCAAGAGTGACATCCCCTTACCGGTTGTGCAATGTGAGCACTATTTGAATGTTTGCCTGATTCTGAGTCAGCGAGTATGAATTTCATTTCAACTCAGTCAGCATGTAGAGCTCGGATTCAATTATCATTATTTTCATTCTAGGATTTGTATGTATTTTAGTTGGATAAACCAATTCATTTCATATTGTTATCGGTCGTTTTATTGCGTAAAAAAATGTTAGCTTATTTCTTTAGCAGGCCGATTTTGGATTATTCGTTGAGTGAGACAGAAACCTTCCAAATCCCGGCTGTATCAACCACTAAGCCTACCAAGTATATATGCATCATTTATTTACATAAATATAAGCAGACATCCGTTTCATTCTACAGACCATTTCAATTCTAAATGCATGCAAATATTTATTTCTATGTGAATGATGAACATTCACGGGCGAATGTACGTTACAAAATGTATGTGTCATATAAATTTAAGATATGATTTATATATGTGTGTGTCATATTGTTATAGAATAGTCATATTGCTCATACGTATGTATTTGATAATCATGATCAACCCCCACATGGGGAGATCATAAGACTGCACAGTATATCAGAGAAAAGGCAGTAGTTTGACACAAAGAAACTGTTAGAAAACTCAAAACGACGATGGGCTGGATATTTTCCAAGAATGTCAGACAACTAGCAGACATTGTGTCTCACAACACGGATCCCCAGAGAACAGGTTCGAGGCCATGGGTAACAGAAAATAAGATGGCATGACGAGTTAGATAAATTTAGGAAGCACTTGTTTCGCGACGCCAATGATAGAGGGTTCTGGCAAATCCTAAGGAACGATGGATGCTAATTGACTTATTTATTCATATATATATTTCATGAGCATCACTCTTCATTCAAATAAACCATTATTTATATGAAAGAGCACTATCCCTAAGTATTTGAACAAGCACCAATTCCGTCATTATCGAATAACTTTGCTGGGATCATCGAGGATTTCGAGCAGGGTTGTCCGAATTAACTTGATAGCAATGTAAATTCGCTTTCTCTATTTCAATCAATTCTAAACATGATTTCACAATATTTGACTATTTAAGTGGTTAGTAAAAAGTCATTTAATTCTAATGCTTTTGACAAGTATTGTATGTGTCGTAGGATTTGGATTCATGTTAAAGTAAAGAGAAAAGGCATTGGCATCAAAGCATAAATATTTGCCCTTACATCCATGAAGGAACCAAGCTTTGGCATCTCTTTGAAAACAGTCTCAAAAGCCTGCAAGTGCCCTCAAGCAAAGTGATTAAAGTTTCTGCAATGCGGACGGAGAAAGGCAATCGAATTAAGGGCCGACTTTATCGGCCGTTTTCAGGATCTACTCAACGGTATAAAGTGGTTTTTCGCAGTTGGAGCACAAGGCCAATGCTAGTCAAAATGTGAAAAACAAAAAACAACTTTGAGACATAAATACATCTTGCTCTCTCTTTAACACATCCCTTATACTTATGTACACACACTCCTATTCGTAAAAGCTGCTCGCATATATGGATACATGCATCTACATACACATACCAAACATATGTATACATGCATATGAATGCGTTTTTGTGTGTGTATATATATATATATATATATATATATATATATATACACGTATATATACACACACACACATATATATATATATATATATTGAATCTTGTGTAAAGATCTAGAAGCCAATACATATGTACAAATATGAAAAGTATAGAAATGTACATTATATATGTACATGATTGTCTAAAAGCCAACCCCTTGGTGAGAAAAACATACGTAAATGTTTACATGCAAATACACTTGCTCATGCGCACACAGTTCGTTTGTAATCTTATTCTCTTCTTTGCTTGAAATTGAGACTTTTTTCCATCTCATTCTTGAAATAAGATATGAAATATTGTTTCATTCGTCACGCCTGTTCGTATTTTTCATTGATTTGATAGAAAGAGAAGTTAAAAGATGGCCAGAATGATGTAACAAAGAGAAAAAAAACATGTTACAAAATAATTTCCATGGGCTTTCGAATATCTAATCATGCGTGTTTTTTTTTGCATGTTCACTCATATATCACATATATATTGATATAAATGCCTTGGTTTATATATGTACAAGACATGCTCATAAGTATTTAAACAAGCACACACCCTGTGTTTCTTGTGAATGGTTGCAGCCAGCGAAATTTAAGGAGCGGCTATAATGAATTACATTAATTGATTGTTTTCGCCGAAAAAAAACTTAGACAAATACTTTTTACAAGTTTTCACGATACTATCTATGTATATGGTTTAGAACTTATAGTTCAATTGGAAAAGAGAAAAGCCGAAAATAAACATCAAATCATTTATTTATCATTATTCAGAGTGATCAGAACTTGAATGGTATTATATTTTTTTTCATTTATTGATGGACATTTGAGTTAAAGGTATTTGATAAGTCGCTGATTTTTATCGTAAATTATTTTCTCAACGTTTACATATTGGAACCAATATCAACAGCAACATGGCCGCTTGTTCGTATGAACCATAAAGCGCGTCTTTAAGTGCCACAGAACATGTTGCTTGAACTTCTGAATTCTTCGTCAAGGTAAACTTTAGTGATGAATGTAAGTTCAACCAACTGGGATCTGGTGGCAAAAAGACTAAGGCGTAGGGTAGTCAAGAGCATGGACCCTCAAGACTGAGGTTTCCAAGTGGCTGTGTGATGGTTTCAGGCGCTATTTTGTTGCTCATATTGAGCCTCTGATTCATCTGTCGTGTTTGGTGAATGCTTAAGTCAACCAAGAAAGTTGAGAACTTCATTAGGTAGAAAAATAATTCAATAATAACATGGGCTGCTGATAACCCTGACATTAATCCAATTGAAACTAAATGAACAAAATTAATTTAGGATTTTGGAAATTATCAATTGATTTCAGTGAAAACAAATGTTCAAGGGTTGTCGCACTAAATACTGGCAATAAACTGTAACAAATTAACTATATACTTTATTTTCAACAATTATAACAATGCGTTAATTATTATCATATGAAGCTGTACAACACATTTTGCTCGCTATTGTATCTTCGCCTGTATCCTTGAAGATAAAGATTATATATAAGTTTTATTTAAAAAAACAATGTCTATATATTGTCTTTATAAATACAAGCACTTGTTGAAATGTTTTGGAATCAGTTTTCCCGTCTCACAAAAGACACCATTCCATAATACAACAGAAATTTCGCACGTTGGTTGGATAAAGATATACTAATACATCCACCAAAAGACAAAGGGAACGTATATTCGATTAACGGTGTCTAGAAAGAGCTTAAGAATAATAGAATAGAATAGTTCGTGGGTATTTTGAAACCTTTTCATTGAAGAAGTCTCGGCAAAAGTGGGTCATTTTCCTTTGTTCGGATTATATTTCTCAGTAGTAAATAACCTTTAGAAATGCAATAATCCACTTCTTACACCCTCTTCTGCCCCAGATATCTTACCCACTTGAAAATCAATGGTATCTACATAAGTTTGAAGTTATCCTCCAAATAAACGTAGAAATCAATATACTAGCATTTCGTTGGCTTTGTTGAGTCAACTTATTCTAAGGAATAAAATAATCTTACGAACAACAAGAGTGACTACCACAGAATCAAAATCAACTTTTACTCCAACCAAAGATGATTACTCCAAATTTTCCACTGTGTATACAATAAAACTACCTTTAAAATTTTTTTTTTGAAAGAAATCAGCACTTGTGTATCTGTGAGATAAATTTTTGAAGATATGTAAGACTTGACCCAGCTCGATCAGTAGGGAAACACTGCTACTAAATAGTTGAGAGTAAATCCAAATCACGGTAGGGTAATGTTAATGTTATGAAAGTATTTATTCATCACGATGAAATAAGCCGTTGCGTATGCCTAACAAACATTTTGATATATATGTAAGACTCATCAATTAGCCCAATCGTTAAGACACATAAATACCAATTAGTTGGACGCAATTTCAAACCATGGTAGAGAAATGTTGATTTCTACTTCCCTAAATTTGGTAAAGATCGTTCTTGACTTTGTTTTTCGACCATAACAAGAACGACAACTCTAGGTTTAGACCATAGTTTTACAGTATGCTTCAACATCCTCTATTCATCAACTGTTGACTACAGTGTTTCTTTTTACTTCTCGATTTGATTTCCCGAATGGTTCAATCGATTTTGATGTATGCAAATTCGGTAATGGAATCTCCGATGTATAAATTTGCTAAGCGAAGAAATCATTCCTCTCCAGCTCGTGACCTGTAAGCAGACGACTAGTTAATCAGTGGAAATTATTCAATGAATTGTGAGCGACACAATTTACAATCAACATGTCAGCTGTGTCACGAGGTGTTGCTTCTTCTATGATCAGGGCGGACAATGTTGATGATGCCTGACCGGCGAAACATTCTAAGATCGATTGATCATTTGATTAAATGTTGTCGGCTGCGATTGATTGCATTTCTTTTCTTAATGGTCTCGTAAAGAAAAGAAAAAGACTGGTCACCGCAGGGGCAGACTTCGCTACAACCTCTTTTGCAACTGAATATGATTTCTGGAACTTTTCCATATTATACAACAAAGTGGAAAAAATATAAAACCGTATATTCGCTATATCTATTTATTAGAAAGGGAATTAGTCAGTGCGTACCTGCTGGATAGATTTTCGTTATTATTTGAGATTTTTAGATTTAGCTCAATCAGCAACACAGCCAACTGACAATCAGTTGGTTGTAATTTCAAATGAGGGTGGGGTAATTCGGATTTCACGTATCATTTTACATCCCTCATTTTGGATTATCCTTGTTACGACAGGGAAACAAATTTAACTTCAGCCTTCGTACTTGAATTGGAAAACTTGAAATTGAATTGAAAAAAAAAATTGGTATGTTTAATGGCTTAATAATAATCGTAACGTGGTTAATATTTTGGAAGCATGCTGTATTGAGGTGATCAATTAAAACATTTGAAAAAAGAGTGATCAATGAACAAGTCACTCCTCACACTTTTTATTGGATAATCAAAGAGTTTGAATGGAAAGAAATACAAGGAACGGATTTAGCATAAACTTGTATCGTAAATTTAACACCCAAGACTTTTTTTCGGGGGAGGGACTCCGAAAAAAAAATAAAAATCAAGAATTCTAGACCTGGTAAAGGGTAATTTTATTTTCATATTTTCAGTCCTTTAGCCGGGGCCAGTACGCGTGACACGTAGATGGGTTGCCGTTTAGAATCACTTAGAAACTGAAGGAACCTTTGTTGACGGCTTCTGAAAGTTAAACAGACCGATGGAAAAATAAGAGTTAGTAGAGAGAATGAAATCTGTGCAAGTGGAATGACAGTGAAGACAGCCGAGTGTGTTCTAACCACAATGCCTTAATTTCTATAGAGGTGATTTTGACTTACAACAAGTGATGTAAATTGCAAAAGTTACAGAACCAACACAAGACTATTCACATTGTTGAAGTCAATGACTATTGATAAAATTGACGGAAATTTGACGAGACATACAGTCACCCGATTTTCTACTATAGCCAGAAGTTATATCCTTTGTGAATTGGAAGCACTCAGAGAGCGCATGTCCCTGCCAACCCGATCGTCACTAAGACTGAATGACAATCAGTTAAGATTTTCAGAGTTTAGGGTTGGGGATAATTGCAAATAATTCCCGGATCCATCCTAAAATTCGACCAATTCTTCCTTAGCCCATGGCTTACTCTATTACGAAATGCCATTGAAATTTGTCGAGAAATTTCAAGGATATTGTATGGACAAATATAAGTGAATGCATAAATGCACAGGAAAAAAATGAGAAGCGTTTTTAAATAAAGGAAAAATTCTGGATCCATCTGTTAGAGCGGAAAAGAAAAAGAAATAAGACAGAATAGATTTATTTTCAAATGGCTGTGCCTAATGTTTTTGCTCGATGTTAGATATTCACTCATGAATATCTAAGAGAAATACTTAAGTGTGAATAAGGAGATTCTTCTGCAGCAAAAATGCAAATTGCAGTTCTGTTCATCGCCTACCAAGAAGAGAATTACGCAACGGAAGACAACTTAGAAAATCATCTGCATCCTTCCTTCCCTGGACGTTTTTCTCTTCTCATTTCATCTTGTTCAGACGTCTCGTTTTTTTCCCAACTCAATCATTTTCAGATAGACGTTACTCATTCTCCCTGCTGTTTCCGTTCTGAGCGACCCGTCTGAAGCACAACGAACTTTTCATCAAGCCGACACATGAAAGTAGTGCATATGGTAATTCAAAAGACTATTGAAAATACATATACCACTCAAAAGTTCGTTGGTAGAAGTAAAAAGATAAAATTGATAATGAAGATCTGATTACTGTGTTTACTGAAATCTATTCTTGCGACTAAAGGAAACCATTAATCGATTCTGATATCGAATACTGTTTGGGCTGTCAGGATTACCATCAATTTGAATGCCAAAAGTCCAATTTCTATATATTGTAAGGTGGAAAACACACACACACACACACATATATATATAACTAAGCTCAGCATATTCTGGCAAAAGGGTTAGAAAATAGGAGTGGGAAGATTGTATTGCACCAATCTTGGGAATGGCTCAGGCTTACCTATCTCAATAATTAGCATTCGAATCATTAGCCACAGGTGCTGGTGGGAAATACAAAACTCTCCAATCAACTAAGCAAATTAAAATTTAAGCACATATGTCACCAGCTTCAATGAGTTTTGGATTAGAAAAAAAATAACGACCCAAGCAGCATAGTAAGAGAATAAAAACCATTCAGAAGGTAACATTACTAAACGCAGCAAGAATACTGAAGTGTATGCCGGTAAAAAAAACAAAACAATTAATAGCCATTTTATAGCCAAACAAAATGTTGCCTCGTCAAACCGAAGATTACCAAAAAACATGATACCTTGTTATGACTGTAGCATTAATCATGATTCTATTTTAGCCTCTATCATAATTCAACCAAAAGATACAAATATGAGCAAGACATGTTTTGATTAAAGAGTAAAGACAATCTAATCTTATCAACTTCATTGGCACGGTAGCGCGTTATTATTCGATAAGCAAGTCACAATTTATTAATTCACACCCAAAAGTGTTTGTCAGCTTCAACGGAAAAATGTCCACGCTTAAACATCGCAAAACTCGAAAACCTATTCGAATATCATCGTCAGTCCATGATGTTTGCTATTTTTTCTATCTCATAGCAGCAACAATTTTGCACAGGTATCGCTCAACCCGTTCGGAAACAAGTGATGTGCATGATTTTCAAGGTTTTAGATTTGTTTTTTCGTAATAATCATACACATCACTAGTTTCTTGTTAATGACCAGCGGTGGTCGAAGGTGTTCGAATAGGACAGAAAAAAAAGTTATTACACAATCAGAAAACAGCTTCGCGAAAATTCAG
Organism: Thysanoteuthis rhombus; assembly: GCA_963457665.1. Classification (NCBI taxonomy): domain Eukaryota; kingdom Metazoa; phylum Mollusca; class Cephalopoda; order Oegopsida; family Thysanoteuthidae; genus Thysanoteuthis; species Thysanoteuthis major. The sequence continues at coordinate 3,506,933 of OY735201.1, read as the reverse complement.
TTGCCAACCATAGAAATTGAATAAAAAAACATCTCTCTGCCATATATATATATATATATATATATATATATATATATATATATTACATATATATATAACACAAAACAAGCTAGGAAAAAAACGATTAGGTATTTCGATGCAAGTCTTACGCTTCTCCCCGAGGGAATGGATTGATCTCTTGTTTTGGTTCAATGAAAATCAGTGTTCAGTATGATGTTTTCTTTGTGTTTTTTTCTTCAGTTATTGTGGTTGTAGCAAAGATCATATCCAGTCATCGAGCACTTTTATTGACTGAGAAAATAATTTATCACGGTTCACCCATGGGACCAAAAACTACCCGGATTCAACAGCTAATTGTTACAATATATATATATATATATATATACACACACACATATGCAGAAAGTCCATTTCCTAATAACATTCATAATTTGCTCAGTCATCTACCAAGAGAAGGAAACAGTTAAACTTACGAGCGTTGAGCCTCACTCCTATCTATGCCATCTCTATGGATTCATAGGATGCCAACCGTTGGTTTAAAGGTTGGTTCAGACCCGTGCGCTTTACCTTAAAACTTCATTGCACAGGCCGAAGGGATATTCCACACACAGACCGATATCTGAAGTCCTGCTCTCGTGGAAAGCACTACGAAAATCTCCATTTGCGAAGCATATATATATATATATATATATATATATATATATATATATATATATATGTATGTGTGTGTGTGTGTCTGTGTGTATGTGCCCTTTTCTAAAAATAAAATAACTAAGTCAAATATATCGGAGCCATAACTAATGTAATTGAAGTTGAGTTAAAAATGTTATGTATAGTCATGCAACCTTTAAAACATCATAGACTTTGTTGCTTGAAATGGGTTGAAAGGATTTTATGTATATCAGGCGGAAAAGTTTTTTAGATTGTCATCAGGATTAAAATCCTGAATTCATTCAGAAGAAAAAAGGGTAAAAAAGGACATTGATTATCTCCCCTAGAATCCAAAGTATATTCAAGCATTTTTGGCAAACAGTGCTGCTTCGTCACAGGCAATTTAGGCTTGAAAAGAAAGGAGAGAGAGAGAGAGAAGAAAAAAAGAAAGGAGAGAGAGAGAGAAGAAAAAAAGAAAGAAGAGAGAGAGAGAAGAAAAAAAGAAAGGAGAGAGAGAGAGAAGAAAAAAAGAAAAGAGAGAGAGAAGAAAAAAAGAAAGGAGAGAGAGAAGAAAAAAAGAAAGGAGAGAGAGAGAGAAGAAAAAAAGAAAGGAGAGAGAGAGGAAAAAGAAAGGAGAGAGAGAGAGGAAAAAGAAAGGAGAGAGAGAGAGGAAAAAGAAAGGAGAGAGAGAGAGAGGAAAAAGAAAGGAGAGAGAGAGAGAGGAAAAAGAAAGGAGAGAGAGAGAGAGGAAAAAGAAAGGAGAGAGAGAGAGAGGAAAAAGAAAGGAGAGAGAGAGAGAGGAAAAAGAAAGGAGAGAGAGAGAGAGGAAAAAGAAAGGAGAGAGAGAGAGAGGAAAAAGAAAGGAGAGAGAGAGAGAGGAAAAAGAAAGGAGAGAGAGAGAGAGGAAAAAGAAAGGAGAGAGAGAGAGAGGAAAAAGAAAGGAGAGAGAGAGAGAGGAAAAAGAAAGGAGAGAGAGAGAGAGGAAAAAGAAAGGAGAGAGAGAGAGAGGAAAAAGAAAGGAGAGAGAGAGAGAGGAAAAAGAAAGGAGAGAGAGAGAGAGGAAAAAGAAAGGAGAGAGAGAGAGAGGAAAAAGAAAGGAGAGAGAGAGGAAAAAGAAAGGAGAGAGAGAGGAAAAAGAAAGGAGAGAGAGAGGAAAAAGAAAGGAGAGAGAGAGGAAAAAGAAAGGAGAGAGAGAGGAAAAAGAAAGGAGATAGAGAGGAAAAAGAAAGGAGATAGAGAGGAAAAAGAAAGGAGATAGAGAGGAAAAAGAAAGGAGATAGAGAGGAAAAAGAAAGGAGATAGAGAGGAAAAAGAAAGGAGATAGAGAGGAAATAGAAAGGAGATAGAGAGGAAATAGAAAGGAGATAGAGAGAGAGAGAGAGAGGAAAAAAGAAAGGAAAGAGAGGAAGAAGAGAAAAGAGAGAGTGAGTAAGAAAAGAAAAGAGAGAGTGAGAGAGACAGAGAAGAAGAAAAGAAGAGAGAAAAAAAGCTACGACTATGAAAAAGCTCTACATTACTGAGAGCTACCATTCTTATGAATAAATAAATTTTTGGATACTCTGTATTGGGAAATGAATAACTATTGTTGATCAGGTATGCACACCAATACACCAGGAGGAATAGAAAAGTCTTACAGATTACTCCCTATAGTTTGATGCTTCTGGGAATTCACGCATTGAACGCGACAGTTATTTATTGGGAAATGGATATATATGAGCCGACAGAATGATTATGAATTGCGTTATACTATATACAAACTTATATTTGAAGTGATATCCAATCCTTACACGGTTCATGTATCACTTGGCCTACACAATAAGAAAAGATTAAACAAATGAAGAAAATGGGGATGCTGCTGGAACCGAGCCTTTGACCATACGGTAGCTGCTATCTATAGAGGAGCCACTCCAACGTAGCATTGCTTTTACCACTAAGTTGTTTAAGCCACCAGTAATGCTAAAGTCCTAAACTGTTAAGGTGTTTATTCTCGGTCTCTGAGTGTTTGGCTTGTCCTAGATTAAAAAAAAAACGCCATGAGAGAAGAGAGGGGCTAAAATGGTCAATTTTCATGAAAAGTGTCATTTTTAAATGTTATTGTACGATCCTCTATTTAAAAGGTAGACGCCACTTTTCCCTCCTATACTAAAAAAAATAAATAGAATAAAACTCTTTTTTTCTGAGAAATGACCATTTGAACACCTTTTCTTCTCATCTCATTGCTGTTAACTACGACAAGCCAACCTCTCATAGACCAATCTCATTTCAACCCGAGTTTTACTACCATGTTCATCGATACAGACATTTCTCCCTCTGGCTCTTACTAAACAATCGAACAACACATAAATATCCCCATTTCTCTCTCTTCAGCATTAAAACACCTAAACAGCAATTTATTCTGTGAACTGCTGCAAATATTTTCTGAGAAAGATGGCTGGCTCCCGTCGAAATGAATCAAAACATGCTCACAGAATAATAAAAAATTGTGATTTATCACCTATCTCTTTAGTTTCTCTCTTTACTTCCCCCCATTGTCATTTTCATCATCATTCTGTTGGATCACCTCACATTCACAACACACACGAGTCTCTCTCTCTCTCACACACACACGTGTGTGTTACATCTTTCATTTGTTATTATATTTTCATTATGATGCACAAGGCGTGTTTCGATACATTTCGACGGTTGCCAGCAATCTTTTTCAGAGAGGCTTGCAGCAGTACCGAGAAAATTATGTGGTCTAGAAGTTTGAGATCGAGGAAAGAAACGGGATATTTCTGTATCAGAGGTTGTTAGTAGGAGTTGGCAGGGGGTATCTGTTGAGGGGAGAGTCGAGTTGTGAATGTATCAGCATCTTGCAAATATGAAGTCAGCTCTTCGGAAACGAGACTGGAATTCGATCCTTCCCTTTATTTCCTTATCTGTTTAAATTCTCCTACTCGTCGTCTTGATTTCACTCCCTCTTATTTAACATCTGATCTGATAATTGTTTTGTGTTGAGCAGACCGCCCTAAATTTTATGTAAGATTTTCTGTCTGTCGAACTAAACTTCGTGGGAGCATTTCAATTACTTGTCCCCAATGTTGCCAATCCAGATCATTTAAACATAAATTTAGATAATTTTATAAAGCAGAAATCATGGGAGATAATTCATAGAAATTATGAAGAAAAAATTATAATCCGTAGCGTTTTATTCATTTTATTATATTACTTGAGAACAGCTGATCCAAAAAACGTTAGACTCGACACAGAACTTCTTTGTGTGCCAATATACCTGGTGAATGCCAACTTCGTAATATGGCCAGTTGTCGACTAATCGCAGTCTACACATACACACACACACACAGAGGCATAGATTTTTCATTTGCAGTAATATTAGAATAAGAAGTTCTGAACAGATTAGTACGGACTGCCCTAAATCTGTTTGCGAAATCATGATATGTATATTTTCCCTATTACCAAAGTAGATCGTTTTTATAAAAACTTGCGTGAGCTGAAACAGCATAAAGCAAATAAGTAATCACCAATAACATATAAATAAAAATTCCAGCGTTCCCAGACCCAAAAATAACCTTGTCTGAAATTTTCACTGCAATTGATAATGCTGCAATGATAGCAGAAAAGTATGGCTCGAATTTTGAAGGGGAACATTTGCTTTGAGCAAATTTGCTGTGTGAATTGTGTACTTACAAAGGACAGTGTCATAGTAAAATGTGTGACGTTACACTCTTAATCATTTTGTATTTCAAGCCTTTCAAATTGATCTCCTGCGGACGACAAACATCGAGTCAATAAGACGTAGAAAGTGGTTAATTTTGACAACTCTAAAAAATTGTCCCACGGATATTGATGATCATTTATTTTTTTCGCTTCACGCTATTTCGGATAGCAGGGAAAGGAATCTGTCCTGATATTGATATTTCGTAAAAGTGAATAGGCTTTAAATGAACTTTTTGAAATTCAGGGGCTTTTGTCTCTCTCACTATATATATATATATATATATATATATATATATATATATATATATATCTATCTCGCTGCAATGAAATTGGAGATATACTCAAGTGGTGAGATATCACTAACTGATCTAAAATTGATGTATTCAAGATTTTTTTTCAAAACCAGCTACCGCCCACTCAGAATAACAAACTTCTAACGCTGAAGACCCCTATTTTTGAACGAAAGAAAATTTGTCTTTCATTGTCTTGTGCGTGCAAAAATCTGAAATAATCTCTTGTACGAACATCTTCCTAGTGCAGTAATGGACCATTTGGAAATGTCACCTCCAATGTTACACTTATATATTCATCTTGATGTTAGTAATCACTGATATCAGATAAATACGAGACAGGTTAATTAGAATGTACATCCGTAGGATTTGGAGAGCCGGGTCAGCTTTATATATCTCACGATAGAATCTTAGTCCTTAATTCTAAGGTCGGGCAGTCCATGACAACCAACATCAGCTTAGCCTAAAAGAGGGAGAGAAAACCGTATAATCGGTTCCCTTTGCTGGAGGGGGCCTGATTGATTGAACGAAGTAAAGCGTGGATCTCAATCCAACTGACTTTTCTTCCATTGCCCGATGCAGGTAAGGGGAATGTCAGAGAGTCGAATAGCCATTTCTATTCCGACTGAAGTTCATTCCTGCTGCTTCTGTATTTTATATACAATGAATAAGACAAAAAAATTAAATAAATACATGTATCGAAATGGAATGGGCCCTTGAATATTTCTAACATTAATCTTAGCAAATGTAGGACTTGTCGGTTTGGCTTAGTCTGTAAGAGAGCCACCTAATGATCACTCAGCCACGATGGCAGTCTTATTTGTCAGTTTGGTTTAACTTGATGGACAGACAAATAGTGAAGAGTTCACTCTTCTAAGTTAGGTGGGGATTGTTGTTATTGATAAAGTAGAAAAACAAAGTCACCCTATATTGTGCCGTGGTTGCTCGATCACCGTGGCTCAGCGTTCCAGCACTAGCCTTCGGTTAGTTAAGTCTTATGTTCTATCTATGGCCGAATCTTTCCTAAAACTATTAAATGGAACTCAGTGACTCTCTGCTAAGCGTCAACATAAAAAGTAGAAATACTCCAAGTTGGCAATATTTCGGCTGAATCAGTTCAACTTTCAGAAGCAAAAAAATCCCACTACTCCTAAAAAGAATAATACACAATCAATGCATCCTCCTGATAGTAACCTACGGAACTGAAACATGGGATCTAACCAAAAGATTGACCCTCAAAATGAGAACTATGCAACGTTCACAAGAGAGAATCATTCCTAACCTCGCGTATCAGGAATTAGATATTGGGAAACTCAAATGACAATGGTTTGGACATGTTGCACGAATGTCAGACAACTGCTGAACATGGCTACTCACACCGTGGATCCCCAGAGATCACATGCAAAAATGCAGCCAACAAAATATGAGATGGCGTGACGAACTAGACAAGTTAAGAAAGCACAGGCTCTGCGACGCCCATGATAGAAAGGTCTAGCGAATGTTGGGGAAGGTCTATGATACTAAAGGGTTGATCAAAATGATGAGGGAGCCTGGGAAGTGATAGGCTCTGTTAAGCTCAAGACACAACTATGAATACATACCGCTACCACTCAGGACAGGGGACGGTTCGGTAAACCTATTTTATCAAGATAGGTGATTTCTTAAGCTTACATCAAGTAATCTGTGATACATAATTATGGAAAATACATAGAATCCTTCAATCGACGAACGAATACACATGTTACCAGTCCATCAATCTCAATCTTTTTTTTAGAGCGGATCCAACGCAGAGGTGGACTGCTCACGGTTGCATGGCCACCAGAAGAGGCAGGGTGGGGCCTCCAAAATCAAATCTGCTTTGGGTCGGTCCTGTCAAATTGTGTAATGAACATAAAGCCGTAAACTCGTTTGTAGGGAGGTAATCTTTGAAGGATTTGTACTAGAGATGTGAAAACGTTAATGAAGACCAAAAGAACACATAGTTACTACCAACAAAAGTGCGTAGGTGTTTCTTTAAGCTAATCTTCGTCTAGAAAAAATGTTTTCATTTGGTGGACACGTGCAATGTGAATATATTGACAATTATTTGCAAGACTAGCAAGCCAATAATTTTATTAGATGCGCTAATACTTAGAGCATCGATTTCAGTCACTGACCAAAATACCAAACTATGAGTTACGTCCCTTGCTCAATGCTGCTAATTGCGATGTTTTCATCTAAATGCAGATCTTTTTGGTTGCGCCTAGATATCAGAATTCGCTATTTCGATAAATTCTAATAATTGAGTCATTTGAAAAAAAATGTTTGGTAATAAAATTAGTAATATTCAAATAAACACTGTAAATATCTTAATGAAAAAATTGTTGAATATGAAAGTCACATCTACTCTAAACATGAATACCATCACATTATTCGTGCATATGTCTCCGTGTCTGTCTACTATTCCGAACCAATGTATAAACCTAATAGATATTACTGCGACTATATCACCTGACGTAAACCTCCGTACACTTATGGCATAAACATGAGCGGCAGAGAAATAAATTAGGATTCAAGTCTGCAGTGTTGTCAGTCAGCCACATTGGGAAGAAGGAGTAGATAACAAAAAGTCATTAGGCGAACGGCTTATCAAAAAAAAAGTCACTGGAGATATGACAAGTAAATTATGTGAGGATTCAAAATCATACAAAAGGGCTCTAGTTGCATTTAATTTCATTAATTTAATGTTTGTAACCGGATTCACTTGAGTTCAATACGACCTCGAATATCAATAGATCCCCATTTTCGTTGCAAAAAAATCAGTATTACATTTTGTCTTATTGCAAATGAAAAAATTGAAAAACTAAAAGACAAATTCTGAAATAACATAATTCCTGGATTCACTCAGTAAATTTGAGTGTGAATTCACTTAGAGATCCAAATTCTGCGTATATAATAGAGATATTTAGATATATACGTATATCTATGTAGAGAGAGAATTTAAATGTTTAAATTCAAGTTTGTCATACTGCCCTCGCCAGATGTCCGTGCAAGAAAAGAACTAACACATTCCTGGCCTGACTTCCAGATTTGTTTTAAGCTCACTTTCATCTGGAAAAAAGCCTTTCATCATTGGGGAATAGGTGAGATTTGAACATTTGACAGATACTGGTCCCCCTTGCTATCCGAAAGGAGATCCCAGCTATGAAAGCTTTCGTAATTCAAAATGGCATACAGCACTGACGCAATGACCTTTAATTTATGTGTTTTTTTTTAAGCATTACAAGGCCCCCGCCAAATAAAACCTAAAATAACAACCATATAGTTGAAATAAGACTAGTATGCGAGGAAGAGGGTGCGCACTGCCTCTGTAATTGGCTGCTGAACACGCTTTTTACTTTTTTCTTCCGTAAAAAAGGAAAAGTGTTGTAGAAAAAAGTTCCAAAAAGCAGTGTGTAGGGTGGACAGATATCTGGTTTTTTTTTGTAAATCAAGCGAAACTGTCAGGAAGATTTAGCACCCCCTTTCTAATTTTTACTTGGCTTAATTTCCACGAGCGTCAACCATATATTCTGTCCAATTTTCCTTATTGCATCAGGGACAACCTGGACTTAAAGCTAAGCATATTGAGGATAGAGTAAGCAGCTGAAGAAAAATAGAAAAAGAGAGATGAGAGAAAGAGCAGATAAAATCAAGAGAAGAGAGGAGAGAGTAAAAAAGACGAGAGAGAAATCGGGGTTCAAATGATCAATGGCGCTGAGAGTGCGAGTGAACGTTTTGCAGGGAACGTTAGGTAGTAAATTAAGAATCGATTGATTTATTGGAGGACAAGGAAAATGAGCGGTAACTGAATGATGGAAAGAAAGTTAAAGGTATAGAGAGGGAGAGAGAGAAAACCAAAATTAGAGGGAGAAAATGAGAAAAAAGAAATAATGGAGACAAACAGACGTTTTGAGTAGTAAATGGAAGGAAGGAAATCTGTTCTAAGTATAATATATTTATAACTCCAAGTACAGAGGGGGAGGAAGGAGCAAATGAGAGCTCCCTAACGCGAGCAAAATAAAAGGGGGTTCCTGCATGAGAGAGAAAGAGAGGGGGAGAAAGGGGGTACCTGCACGAGAGAGAGAGAGGGGGAGGGGGTATCTGCATTACAGAGAGAGGGGGAGAGGGGGGATACCTGCATTACAGAGAGAGGGGGGAGGGGGGATACCTGCATTAGAGAGAGAGGGGGAGAGGGGGGATACCTGCATTAGAGAGAGAGGGGGAGAGGGGGGATACCTGCATTAGAGAGAGAGGGGGAGAGGGGGGATACCTGCATTAGAGAGAGAGGGGGAGAGGGGGGATACCTGCATTAGAGAGAGAGGGGGAGAGGGGGGATACCTGCATTAGAGAGAGAGGGGGAGAGGGGGGATACCTGCATTAGAGAGAGAGGGGGAGAGGGGGGATACCTGCATTAGAGAGAGAGGGGAGAGGGGGAAACCTGCATTAGAGAGAGAGGGGGAGAGGGGGATACCTGCATTAGAGAGAGAGGGGGAGAGGGGGATACCTGCATTAGAGAGAGAGGGGGAGAGGGGGATACCTGCATTAGAGAGAGAGGGGGAGAGGGGGATACCTGCATTAGAGAGAGAGGGGGAGAGGGGGATACCTGCATTAGAGAGAGAGGGGGTTCCTGCACGAGAGAGAGAGAGACAGGGGAGAGAAGGGGTTTTCTGCATGAAAGAGAGAGAGGGGGAGAGAGGGGGTTCCTCTCTGAGTGAGAGGGGGCATGCAAATCAATCAGCAAACGGGGGGGTATGTTGGAAAGGGGGGGCTATTGTCTTGACTGATGAATTGGACTTCGATAATCAATCTACTTAAACAATATGTAAAATACTTGTAACTTTAGGGCTTGGTGCATTGGGGAGGGGGGCAGGATATTAAGTTCCACTTTTTAAGCCTCAGGGCTGGATCGATGACATCACTAGAAGTTCAATCAGGAGAAGGAAAACAAATTTCTCATGTAACAGGCCTGATAATCAGATCATAGATGCGCAAAGGCTGGTGTGAAGATCTAGCAAAGGCAGTGTCATCAAATTTATTCTCAATATACATCTTGCAATTTTACAAATTGAATCATACGAAAATCCAAGATTCTCAAATATACATTTAAGGTCTAGAAAATATGTTACATATTGTTAAAGGGAATGTCAATTTAATCTTTAACATTTTACTAGAATATTACTTAATTTATCAAAATTTTACTCAATATGATATCATAAGTTAAATGAACAGGTTTATTCTATCAAAAATTCACTAAATAGCAATTTTTAACATCTAGATGCAACCAAAAACAACTAAATCGGCAACTCTGAGCAAGGGACGTAACTCAGTTTTCGGAATAATTCTGAGCAGCGTACGTAACACATAGTCAGTGATGACAATCGATGCTAGTCCATGTTAAAAGGATATTTATCGTAGAGATATTTATACTTGTCCAATCATCTATGTCTCCTGATTCAGATTTCATGCACGAATTCTTGGATCACATGTGACATCAAATCTCAGAGCTCAATTTATCTTAATCATTATACTGGTAGTATAAAGTTGTACAGTAGTTAATATTTACCAAGTATAAAAAAATTAAACAATTATGATTATATATTTCCAGTAATGTCTACACGAAACAAACACTAATAAAGGAAATAAAGACATTTACTCTTATCGGTCATAGTTAAGTATGAAACAGGGGTGGAATGAATCCGGCAACAATATGGAATGTGTTACTCTCGAATGATAATGGTTTTTATTCACTAGAATAATATAAGGCATGAAGTGAATAGGTGTACGTATATATGAGAATTCGGGTTGAAAGCACTTATTTGACATTTGGATTACTGGCAGCTCTTTACGTCAATGGGAAGAACATCGCTACGTTGGAGCAGCGGGTTCGATTCCTGCAGCAGGCCAATTTTCTTGAATTGTTTATTCTAGTCACGTTACCGGGGCCAAATGATACATTCACTGTGTAACGATGGGAGATCATTTCAAATGAGTTTCTATATAACATAACGCTATTTATAATTCATTCTGTCAGACCAAATATGTCAATTTCTCAAATACATGCCTGTTGCGTAGAGAGAAACAAATAGACAAGGAATAAACGAGATGAGAATCTAGGTTGAAAGCAGTTATTTGGTCTTAGTGTATATATATGTAAGCATATAAGAGACCTATCGACAATTATATGAACAAAAAAATACGATATATACAAGAAATAATATACATGCAAAAGAAAAAAAAAATCAAAACTCTGGATATCCATACTTTGCATAAATGAGAACTAATTATCTGAAAAACTTATCCAAAATTATCTTTAATAGATCTAAACTTATCTAAGATAATGTAAAATGAACACCAGCACATGATTTTGGAATAGGTCCAAAATGACCATAAAGACCCTAAAAAGCACTTGAATGAGGTAAGAAAACTGGTGCTTTGTGGAGAATTCATGCAAATGTTCAAGTTTTGAGCAGGAGAGCTTGGATACATCCACAGACACACGGATACTCAAATAGAGGAGGATCTGTAGCCCACTGGTTGGTTGGCCATTTCGGGGGCCGTGATGCATCAGTGTGTGAATTAAGAGAGTGAGAGAGGTCCAGAAAGTATGGTTTGTGAAACGAGGTGTGTACAGGGAGAGGGAATGTGAGGAGAGACAGATATAGGCATTGCTAGAGTGTAGTGGTGAGAGAGAGAGAGAAATGTGTTAAGCATTCGACTGTCGGTTGACTACTGATTCAAAGAAATCTATATTCGCGTAAGCGAGGACTCCCAAGATACTGGCGACCAACCAGAATCTCAGAATGGTCTTCTGCTGCACTTCAAGAAGGAAGCCTAAATGAGTTTTTAATGAGGTTCTCTGATCTGAAAAGCACTGCAAAGGTCTGAAACGTGAACTCTCTTTCCAAGTAGACCCCAACGCATAGTCTGTCTTGCTCAATTATTTAAAAAAAAAATACACCCAAACAAATAATATATACACTGCACTGTATGGCGTTTGTGGGATCATGTGCCATCACGCTTATATCAGGAGACAAGTTTAAAAGAACAGAGTCAATGTAGCTGGAGAAACAATTTTGTCCACCACCTGGTATGGAACAATAACTTATTGAAAATCGTTCCAGAAGGATAAAAAAGTTAGACTCATATCAATCTTACGACTTTGGTAAAATCGCCATCTATGCCAGATCAGTTTGAATTCGTTAATAGCAATGTAGAAATAATGTAAATGGGTTTCTGCTCAATTAATATGAGAGAGTACAGATTAGAGAGAGGGCAATAAAACCATTCAATTACGTAGACATAGTTTACATAATTGAAAAAAAGACTAGTTCACTCGATCTTACGACAACCAAAAAAAAAAAAAATCTGCCTGTATGTGTATGCACCTCTACTTCTCGAAACTGATCATTGTTGGATCAGCGGTTCTCGAAGAATTTAATAATAATTTATACATCTTTCTCTATTGTCTCAATAAACCAGCTCCTTCAACTTCCATTCTTTAGAATTATCAGAATTTGGATATGAAATATGTAAATCAGCAACATCGAAGAGAAATAACCGAAATATTCACGTACAACGGACAGAAAATAATTTTGCATGACAATTATGGTAGGTTGCCCCACTCATCATAAAGTCCAATCTCTTCAAAATATTCTCCTTCAGAGTGGGCACAACCCTAGTTTTGGATAATTAAAAAAATGACCTCTCCGAGTGGTCTGAAAGCATAAAACGTCGTTCCAACACATGAACTTTAGTAAAACGAAAATCATGTGCAACAATCATATTGAGAATAAAAACATAACTATCATGATAGAAGATGCAAAACTCGTAAAGTAGACCACTCATTCTACCTAGGACAACGAATATCCATGAGACCCTCAAAAGAGGAGGAAATCAAGCAAAGAATCACTCTGGGATAGCAAGCCTTCGGCAGAGGAAAAAAAAAGAAGAGTATTCAACCAATGCATTCTCCCAATAGTCACTTATGGAGCTGAAACATGGAACCTAACCAAGAGACAGACCTACAATCTTAGAAGCATTCAGTATGCATTTGAGAGAATCATGCTCAACCTCACATGGAGACATCAAAAGACAGCACAGTATATCAGGAAGAAAACAGAAATCAGAGACCACATAGAAAAATTCTAATGGCAATGGGCAGACCATGTTGCAGAAATAGCAGACAACCGATGGACATCACAACTCACAACATGAATCCACAGAGATCAAATACGAAACCGAAGCCGACAGAATACAAGATGGAGAGATGAACTAGACAAATTCAGAAGGTACTGGCTGTGCGACGCCCATGATAGAGGATTGTGGCAAATCCTAGGGAAGGTCTATCTAACAACGGACGTTAAAAGACTGATAATAATGATAATTCGGATAAATATGAATCCTTTGCCAAAGTCGGAAATATCATTTTAATCGAAGTCAAACAAAAAATCTTGTCTATCTCCAAATATTTTCCCACTCATCTTCTCTTCTGAGCCTGCCATGATATACAAAGAAATCCCCTCTATTCAATGTTCGGATCATCAGAACATGATTTCAGCGTCCTGTATTTATTTCAGTATGGTTTTATTTCCATGATCCAACCAGTTATCCGAACAAAATCCTCTTCACCTCTCTTGTTCGGGGAGTCGCGGTTTCTTGGTATTCCAATCGTAACTGTTTATCCATCCCTGTCCGTCTAGTTCTCCTTATTCGTATCTAATTACCTCATTTTGCGTCGAAGTTTGTAGGTCTGCCTTTGCTCTGAGTGTTATGATAATGTCGACTCGGTATGTTTCGCCAACATCATTTTAATGTGTATTAGATAAATAAAATAAACATCGTCATCTAACGACTGGCTTAATGTCCGGCATAGACAATGCCACGATAACAAAGAATCTAGCAATAAAGCAGTTTTTCGCTTGCCTACGCGTGCCATAGTAATCCTTTGAAATGACCTGTATCAACTGCAGAGACACATCCGGTTCCGGCTGTATGACAAGACTGATAAATGGCGAACATCGCCGTGAATGTAAAAGAAAGAAAAACATGTTGAGGAAGAAAACTAAGCGTTTGCTGAATTCAAACGAGAGATTGTTTTTGTCTTTTAGACAAAATAAGCCTCGATGTAACAACGTCAACTGACTAGAAAAAATAATTGAGGCCAATCCTTTGAGAATGGAAAAAAGTGGCGTAGAATGTAATCCGTTGTTGTTGTGGAGGTGGTGGTGATGGTGGTGTAAAGAAAAAGTGAAAACGAGGCAGATGGAAAACAAAGGAAATATCCAAGAGAAGAAAGGACTAAACTGTAAAGGAGAAGCATAGAAATATAAAAACAAATTGTCACTCGGTATAAGTTTTCATGTGACATATTATTTTTGGCAGCATGCCGTGTTGGGGTGATCAATTAAAAAATTGTAAAAATGGCGTGATCAATGAACAGTTTACTTCCCTCAACTTTTGCTGGGTGGTAATCACTAAAAACATCCACATTATAAAAAAAAAAAGAAAAAAGAAGGGCGTAAAATAAAAGACTAATTTAGTATAAACCTTCAAGGCATATTTGACTTCATCACCAAAAACAACTTTTTCTACACCTAATTAGGAGTAAATGTGAAATTTCTGCCCTCTAGCTCCATTGGAGCGGCCTGTACACGTGACAAATACATAGCCATCCAGGCAGAATCACTCAAAAACTGAAGAAAAAAAACCCCATTTCGATAAACATGCTATTAGTTACTGTCTAAGAAAGAATGTGATAAAGTCAAGATAGAGGGTATTGGTAGAGAGAGAGAAAGATACAAATAAAGAAAGGAACAAAATTAGAGAAAAAAAAACATACTATTGGGAGAACAATAAAGTATACAAAGAGAGGGGGAGAGAAAGAATGGAAGGAAGAAAAGTTCATAAAAAACAATACTTTGCCAATGAAACCTACAAAGCAGAAAATATGTCTCATGGTTGAAAAATGAATGTGTCTTTATATACGACTTGCACGCAGCTGGTCTCGTGAATATTACAATCCTAGTGCGCATGATCTCTTTAACATTTCTTAAGATTAGAAAACTACAGCAACAAATCAGCATTCTGCGCATGTTCAAATATAGCTTATATATTCTATCATTCTTTTTTTCTTTTTACGAGACAAAGGGTTATGGAAGTTTATATTGGGATATACAAAGAAACGTTTATTATATTTTGTAATGCATTAAATAAGAATAAAATGTTTTTTATCATAAAATATATTGACCCCCAAAGGCTTCCATATGGCCTTTTAGAGGTTATTTACTGATAAGATAGAAGATACACATATACTGCAGCATCTATGAGAATATTACTTATGTTCCGTTCGTTTTCAGTTTTGTGGGATTTTCTTGTAATGGAGTTATGGATTCGCTCATGTTTGGTAAGTTTGGAAGACTCTGTGCAGTTGGTGTAGCATAAAGAAATTAATTGCATGCATTTAAAGCTATTATAAAAGGTTCTAACCATCGTTCAAAAATATCATTATCATCTCTTGTTTGCTTGGGTGAGTCTTATCAATTCTACAAGTAATATTTGGACCTACATTTCAACGAAAGTTAAGAGAAAAAAATAGAGAGGATTAATTGTTTTGGGTCTGCAATTCGTCCGATAGATAAAACGAAAATGGAGCTCTGATGAATCGGAATTGATAAGCTTACCGATCAATTTTGGGGGAATCAAGCAGAGAACTCATCAGCTTCGATTACGACCGAAAAAGATTCTTACCTGAAAAAAGAAAAAGAAAGAACAATTATGAACGATTGATTAGATTAGTAGGAGGCAAAAAATGATTTTTCAACAATAAATGTAACGAGCTGTTAAAATAAACTTTTTATATCATGGATAGAATGTACTGGAAAAAATGCATCAAAACATTCCCTCACTCAAATCATTACTTATATTGTGATACAGCCAAATCAGGTGGTGGGTGGAAAAGATAAAATGATAATCACAGTTGTATTATAGTGATGACAACATTTGGACTGAAGATTCTTTTTTTCTTAACGCTTATTTACTGACTTTATCACAAAGCCATCAATCTTCCTCTTAGCTTCAGTTATTTCATGCACAAAAAAAAAATTCTGGTGGAAAGGAAAAATGAGGATTAAAAGCTGACTTTTACAATATTTTACTCGAACTATTCGGCTTTGAATTTCTTAGTTGAGTGTTTAAATCATGAACAAAGGTACTGTAGGCGTTTATTAATTAATACGAAGCGTTACTGACATCATAGAGTTAATAGCTATATAATTAGTAATTTGCAAAACAATAGAACTCGCAATCACGCCCAATAATTGAATAACCATAGCATCGAAATTCGAAGTAATGCAAAAGAAAAATCCATCTGAGAATAAATATGGTCAGAATAAATTCTTTCTATGACATCAGTTGCGTTTTCCATCGAAAATTACATCTAAAATAGAGTAAAAAAAAACAACTTAGAAACTTCTAGAATCTTGAGAAACTAAATGCTACTAATAGAGCCGTCAAAATGAAATCCATTAAAAGGTAAAAAAAAAGTTCCTCTAGGAGGAAAAGAAAATTTTATATGGGATCTAGCGGAGCACTGATGTCAATTACCGAGTCTGTAGACAAAAAAGTATGGCCAGGCGTGTAAGAACACACTAGAAAAAAACGCACATATAAAAAATGATGATAGAGCCCTCCGTCATCTGATAGCTACGATGGTTCAATACAGATTTTCTTCAATAGTCAAAAGAAGAACGTTCCTAAAATGTTTCAAAGACCAAAATGGCGTACAGCAAAGAAGAATCCACCAATAAGTTTCATGGGGAAATATTTTGAACATTCCTCGACCTAAAATGATGGTAACGGTACGTCGGACTGAGTTGTTGGAATCTGGGTGATGGTAGACATAGAAGAGTACTTGTTATAGAGAGACAAGGGGGAGATGGCTGTATAATGGTTTGGAGCAAAATAAACGCTGAACGCTATTTCTTTTGCGTAAAAGGTTAAGAAAAAAAATTGGGTTGCAGATCGAGTTAAGAAACATCTGTACATCTGAATGATTTTCCTCACAGAAGTTAGGTTTATAATCTCGGGTATACTTCACATTTGCAAGGATGAGCCAATCGAATATGAAACCAGTGGAGGAACTATTTTAGAACATGCTGGGTTGACGGTGAAATACGAAAAGCAAGGAGTGAAACAAAAGATGTGATTTGTTACCTGTAAAAATGGCCCTGATCAATGGATGACCTCAAGCTAATACCTAAATCATTCTTCCATACATCACCACAATGCTCTGTATAATTTGACAGAAAATTAATTTCTATTTGCTCGTAACTAGGATTTTCAGAGATCATATGCAAAACTACGGCAAGTAAAAAAAAATAAGGTGTGACGAACTAGACAAGTTCAGAGAGTATTGGCTCTGCGATGCCCAAGATAGACTTTCCCCAAGATTCTCCAGATCGCTCTACGTTCAACGACGGGCGATAAAAGTTTGATGATTTTACAAGAACTACAGGCTTGCTCTCACCGATTTCTGGCCTTTTCGGTAGGATCAAAGTGTGGTATCCGTTCCACAGCAGAGCCCAAGGCGCAGGTACTGACACTTGCCCGTCGAATGGACCGGAGATTGTGTGGTGGTTTACTTCAAAGACCGAGTGCGCCGGTGCAAAGCGTCAGCCAATGAGGTTTTACTGAGGCTGCGCCTTGCTACGCGCATCGGAGGCCTTTGGACTCGTCCTTGGGCTCTCCTATTATTACTCAGCCCAGCTGTAGATGATCCGTTGCCCTAGGGCTACACTGCTCAATTGCACTTGAGGGAGCAGGTCCCTAAGTGGACGCTTTCGTGCCTGAGGTTGTTTTAGCTTCTACAGTCGCTTGACAACCCAAGTCGCGTCGGCTGGAGCCATTTTTTGGAAGGGCGTCTCCTATTTTGCCCACGTTAAGCCCCGACCTTGTGTCATATTTTGCTGTGGTGGGACAGTGAATAAATAGTTTTGCACGTCTTACAAATGGTGATAGTTTTCTCAGTGGCGGTTCCAGGTTTGATTGCATCCCACTGAAATTTTTTCATGATTATTTTTAGATTTTTTTTTTAAGTGTCTTTTTTGATTTTCCAAGGTTCCTCATATATATTACGCACCAGAATTTCGGCGCCTCTCTCATTGCACGGTCTGCGGGCACGACGTACCGCCTCTGACTCCTCGTGATAAGGGCAGACCTTTTGATAAAGGTGAACACCCACTAAACGTATAGTTCAGTGATAGAAATGGGTTCGGGGGGGAACTAGGTATATGGCAAGGCTGGGTTTCGGGAACTCCGTATACGATAATATCTTCATTAGTAGACACTGAACAACAAAAAGCCGGAAATTGAAAAGTATGTGTACGCCGTGTCATTGCGCAACCCCTTTTTTTATATCATTAGTATAGATAAAACAAAATCCTGTTTTCTTTATTTTTGTCAGATTTGTGTAAATCTTTGGAAGTTTCCGTACCGTACTACCAAAGAGCTATAATAAACCAAGTCGAGCGATAAGAGATAATGGACATTAGTTTCCCTTTGAAGATCTGATTTTGGTGGGTAATGACAGCTATACGCAATTACTTCGCATTCCGAATTCAAAATAACTAGCGGAGCTAAGGGTGTATCTCTCGCTCTGTTACAACCGTCGGCAGTTTTAATCATTTTTTCCAAACATACACAGAACAGAAAATTGCTCTTTTTTTCTTTTTATTTAACGTTCCTAATCAAATAATTACCTTTTTCTAAAGACCAAAAGTACATTAGCAAGTAACAACCTTCATGAGATAAATAGAGTAATTATGGAAAAGTTCATTTTGAATATGCTCAACGGTGTAACTTGAGGACCCCCCATAGGAAAAAAATTAAACACGAATACAATAATTAACTGTGAGTGTTTGTACCAGGTCATGGTGAGGTACGAAACTGAACACTATTGTCAAACATCAATGCAAGGCAAATCTCCATTTTCCACAGATAGATTGCAAAATGTGTATATATATTTCGTATACGTCGTCATTATATGACAGTGTGGGTAAACTACTGCTATATTAGTCCAGATTATGTCAACGCTTCTGTAATAAAACTAAAATTGTTTAATTCCAAAAGGATGTGGCAAATAAGTTCAAGACATAATTGCTAAGAGAGGATAATAGATATTAAATAAATTTAGCTTTCTCTGGCACTAAACCATAATTTGTAGCGTGGAAAGCTACCTTGTTAAGCGCTGCTTTAAAGCAATGTATCTCTGGAATTATTATGAATTAAATGTTGAAGATTAACTTAAAACTATGCTAAAATTAGTTCGGCACAATACCAGATGAAACAAGTGAGGTAAAAAGAGTTTGTGGCGTCAGATGGGGAGGACCTGCTCTATAAATAAGGAGATCGATCATCGATGCCAGTAGCAAATACACAACCATCTCACTCACCAATCAGGGGATGCCCATGCTGATCAAACACAATACAGTAATTATGGTCTGCAAGTCTAACTTGCTTCCTCTACAGCAAGAAGTGACTTTTAATTTTAAGTGCTGAATTAGGATTGGTCATTTGTTGCCTACGAAGATATTTTTGCTAATTTAAAATAAAATGTTTAATTCATGAGAAACCACTGCCGTGGTCCACTGGATTGGGCACATTTCCAATAGCTTGCACGACTAACTTGATATATCTTCTACAACTACGGGTGCTGCGTTGATTTTCATAAAAGCCGGGATGGAAATCAGGGATGAGGGTTACACGGAGTACGGTGTATGCATACTTCAATACGTCTAGATTTTTTGTATGTTTAATTTCAACTAATGTAGACATTACCATATACTTAGTTTCCAAAACCTATTTTTTATCACTGCATAGAAGGCATACGTCGAAGATTTAAAAAACGAACAAAGCGAGTTATTCATTCTGCATCTTCATTTTAGGCAAAGAAAATGTTATACCGATGTGAATTCAACAGAAATACCTTGGCACACCGGTGAAAAAAAAAGTCCTAATACTTCTTCTACAATATAAAAGGTATTACTCAGGGTACGGATGGCTGGCTTAAAATTTCTTCCAGGTATTTCTGCTCACTAGACAAACGTTTTCGTTAAATACGTATTGGGTGAGATGAGTCGTTTTTAGAGGGAAGGGTGATTGAGAAGAAATGTATTTTCCAGCATAGAGGGAGCCGTTTGATAGCGGAATTGTTAGCTCTGTAAATACCTATCAACATAAATATAATTTTGCAGGATATTATATTCCTTCCAAAGTATCACGCACTTCTCGAAATTTTTCAAAGAGAAAACAAGGCGAAAAGCAAAAAGTGTTCAGTGTTTGTTTTGTAGTGAGACGTTATCGAGACAATGCACACCGTCTTTCTCTTATAACCAAGTCCCAAGTACTTCCAGTCCGGAAACACCCAATTTACCCCTACATAAATGAATAGTGCTTACTTCTTTAATTTACTCCACCTCTGTTTATGAAAGGCTTTTACATGAACATTTTACTTTCGGATACCAGGGGAAAACTATTACGAAGTGGAAGTAAATCAGGTTTTAAAACAGCATGATAGCGCGTACCTGCCTCTAAAACTATCATTAGAAATATCAGTCTCATACCAGGGATTGAACCCTGGCCTGCAGCCCCAACTGAGAAATTTGCAACTCCCTGAATTGGAAAGCAGACCTTAGGAACATATCAAAACTTTATTACATGAAACAACCGACTTTCACTTTTTTCCCGCCTTCTGTTGAACGGCTCAATCAAAATTTGCTTGCCTAACAGTGGACGTTGGGGAATGTTTTAAAGTAAAGGGGTTTGGGGAAAAATCTTCAAGTGTATTATGGGGGTCCATTTACAACACAACAATGATGTCAAGCTGAACAATTTTTACTTGTTAAATACACATTTGTAGGATGGGTTGCGTAGCAGTTAAAACATCCAATATTTTCCTAATTATGTTTATTCAAACATTTGAATTGCAAGATAACATTGAATTTTTGATTTATTTTTTGAATCAAGCATGAAAAATAATGTCCCCCTGCCTTTTCGTAGAGATTTGCTCTTCAGAAAGGAATTTATTGATTTTTTTATGTAACGTATAGCCCAGCCTGTATATATCACAGTTATCCCTTGCTATGGGGGGCGGGGGGATTTTTTTCACTGACCCCACCTTGTTTAGTCCCCAAAATCCATGAATCTTGTGCCATAAACAAACAAAGACTTTAACATTCCTGAATTTTGGATGTACAAAAAAATTTATTTAATACAGTAAATCATACGCTAAAAATTTCAAATTTAAAAACCTGCCTTCATTTTTTCTGGTTACAGACCCGTTAGAAATGGTGGAATCGATATTTTTTTTAAAACGTAATAGCTTCAATTTGCTCGTGTATTTTCTGGTTGTTAGCAAGGAAATTTCAAATTTTTTGCAGCTAATTTTGTGCTATTTTCTTGCTGATACAACCAATATTGAAGATTCAAAAAGAGGTATTTTGTGAAAGTGTGGTAAACGCTAGTGATATATATATATATATATACACACACACACACACACAGAACTTGGTCTGCAGTAAAGAAGGGTGAGAGGGTATTTGTATACGACCCCATCCATTCTGGAAAGAAAAGCCACAGTCGAAAAACCCTTCCCCGAGGATGACCATTTTCACCTCGGCCCCTCTTCCTGCTCGTTCTCATCTTAGTTGATTCCAAACACTCTCAGATATGAACATTTTTTATCGCACACCAAACTCGACTCTCCCATACAAGCATCCCCGCTCTTACTGAACAATCAACAACCCAAAATTATCCCAATTTCTTTCCCAAACTTCAAACATATGAACAGCACACACTTTTCTCTGAACCATTGAAAGTTTCCCTGAAAAAGATGGCTGGCATCCGTCGAAATGCAAAGAAACATGCCCACGGGATAAAAGCTATCGAGGTGCAACACTTGCTTTTCTTTGGAGTTGTCTTCACCTTCCAATTGTCACTTTCAGCAACATACATATACATACACACAATATATATATATATATATATATCAGTTGATCAATAGAAAGCATAAATTTTATTACACTACGGCAGAGTGGTTATTAGCTATATTGTTCTTTTCATGATACTATTTACATTAATCTTAATATTTTTATCGCTTTAAAAATATTTGGTTTGATGAGTTGCAACAAAACATTAAGATGAGAATAGAATGCATAAAAATAAGAGGAGGTGCCAATAATGATTTATAACACTTCTTGTATTAAAATTGAACGAATAAATTTATTTACAACACAGAGATTTGGAAAAACATGAATGTCGAAAATACCGTATGATTAATTGGTTTGCAGGTGCAAGCATTGAATAATTTTTCAAACACCTTTAGATTGATTGCCTAAATAAATAAATTAACAACACGGCTATAATCACGATGCTTTTATGAATCTTGAACCTTACGTTCAGTTCATAAAGAAGAGGGTATTTTCTATTTTTTCACGCTATTCCATAACATTCTGATATGTTTCCATCAAATTATTCCAGTGTGAACTCGACGGAACGGTGAATGACAAACCGGCAGACAGCAAGGGATAATTTTATCTTAGAACTGGCCCAAAATGCCCAATAAAAGACCAGAAAAATGAAGATTCTGATTCAGGATAAATTGCTCCCATTCATGAAATCAAAGTTCAATGTTGAATTACAGAAATCATTATGAAATGCGTGGACTGAACTATGAAAGATACTGAAATTATCATATATCAAATTTAATGCAATAATAATACCAAGAATTGAAAAAATTATATGTGTATCATTCCAAATGAGAGTTTTAATAGAACGCATTTTGTAATAATTTCGTCGGATTTTATATCCAATTCTTAATATGAGATATATAAGTTTATACGTGCATGATATATATAGCATATTTTACACACACGTAAATATATATATATATATATATATTATATATATATATATATATATATATATATATATTATATACATACAGATATACGCATATACATGTATACACACGTATATACATGTACATACACACATTTATGCAAATATATGTACATACATATACACACCCACCTACACATCTATAATTGCATGTATATACAGACACGTCTGTACTTATACATGAAGATACTCACACCTGTACATGCATGCACACATTTACATATTTATACACACACATACACGTCTATGCATATGAATATATTTCTCAAAAAAGGTATAAGGGAAAGCCAAACATTTTAGTCATAGTTTTGTGTTTTAAAAGTCTTCAATAAGTCTCAATCGGTAGTGCGCATGTCTTCAGAAGGCTGATGTAATTCTTTTTTTCTGATTGTCTTTTAGCACAGTCCAGTAGAGGCAGCGTAAACTCAGATCATTAGTGTATCAATCTTGGTTCGGATTCAAATTCCATAGTTCTAATAAAATTCCAGTTGTTGAGTTTTTTTTTAGTAGGAGGGAGTTGATGCTGGAATCCTTTTAAGGAAAGAAATAAAAGGCATTTCTTTTCTAGTATGTTCAATAAAGTCTGTTACTTAGTGATCAACTGATTAATTCTTCATTATAAAAAAAAACAACATATAATCTGAACATTTTCATTCATTGGCTTTTAAGGATCTTCACACGGAAAAGAAATAGTTTTGTTCAAAGCTCACCAACATTACAAACTGATTTGTCATCAACAGCATTAAAGCGCCCATCTTTGGACATAGACCTACCTCGAAATTCCCCAGAACTCTATCGTGGGCCAATATTGAACTTCATCACGGTACCTTATTTTCTATCAGCCAAAATTTTACATATGATCTCCGTGGATGAAATCTTGATGATTACGAATGTGGCATACGCTTACACTGTTAATCTAACTCACCACTAAAAAAACAATTAGCAAAAACAATGTTTTGTGAGGGACATAAAGCTGTAAAAATTTAAATTTTCAGCTCTCTCGTTCCATCGATACGGCCTAATGGATTAAATTAGTCAGTTTAGACCCTATGAACTTAGCACTCTGATGGACACAATGATGCTTTTATGTTGGAGAATCGATCTGTCCATCGAAAATGGGACCAGACTTGGAAATAACTCCGTAGTGCTTATAAGCCGGCGTATACGATAGTTATAACATCAAATGTTTTCTCATTACTGCATACATGCAATCGGAGACCATAATGCCCTTATCAAGAAGTAATGCACAGGTGAAGTCCAGTAATTTTGGAGTTTGTCTCATGCTTCATGAGATATTGGCACCGTTCAATCATTTTACACGTGTGAATTTTTAGTTCCTGTTTTCCCAAGCTAATAAAACGGTCAGACCATTTTGCCTCGAGATGTCAAACTGGTTGACCTTTCCCTAGCTCTAGTTTTGGACTAGATGGCCTCCACAGGTCCCTGGAGTGTCTGATATATGTGTCTTAATTAT
The DNA here is from genome assembly GCA_963457665.1 of Thysanoteuthis rhombus. Taxonomy (NCBI): domain Eukaryota; kingdom Metazoa; phylum Mollusca; class Cephalopoda; order Oegopsida; family Thysanoteuthidae; genus Thysanoteuthis; species Thysanoteuthis major. Next base: position 3,482,828 of record OY735201.1, on the reverse strand, counting down.
AGTGACAGGCATATAAGGGTCGGTCGCTCTAGCAGGAGAATCTGAGTATGTGTTCATAATACACAGCATGTATGAATTTTGTGTTTGTATGTGTTGTGCGTGATAGACGGATGGATCTATGAGCTGGGACACATTTTGTCGATAGACTAAGAAATAGGGTTATCTGTATCGGGGAATTGCACGCTTGATATGGCTGCCGAGATCAGGATCAGACAACTTATTCGATCAATCCAACTTGGCTGATTTTAAGATGGAGGTGTGTGTTGGGTCCATTTAGAGTATAAACCAGACAGAGGAAAGTTCTACTACGACAGGCTTTTTTTTCCACTGGAGAGCAAAATGACAGCAGATCTCAACCAGAAAAGACGGACGAATTACGACAGAATGAAGAGGAAGAACAGAAAAATTGAAAGGAAAAAAAAATTAAAACTGAAAGATTTTGGCTACAAAAGAAATGACAGCTATAAAGAAACAAAAATATGGTACAAAAACAATAGTCGTTACAACAGAAAAATACATTAAGAATAAAAACTGCAAAGAACAAAAAAGTAGTGAAAACAAAAAAATAAAACGGACTAGAAACATTTTCCTCTGTTTTTCTATTGCAGTAATTTTTTTTCTATTTTGACTGAACGCAATAAGTTTTGTCTAACTTTATTTTGTAATCTATGAAAAATGTGTACAGTACTTTCGACGTCTGGTGTATCCGTATTTCTATGTCTATTTTACAGTTTGATTTTCCCTGTATGTTACCTACGATTTTTAGCTTGAGATGTTGGATAAATATCCTGAAACTGACTCACAGTACATGATATTTGATAATGTAGCATCTCTGCTAACTCAAAAGAATGTTTATTCAGGAACTATTTTTGTTAAGTTAGGCCCCGATTTAGCCTCGGCATGGTTTCATTTAATACAGGTTTCATATGAAAAAGGAAGACAGAAAAAAAATGGATTATTAATCCCAATACGTTTAATCGTTGTAAAATTTTTAACATTAGTTTTTGAACTTTCCCCTTAACAGAGTCATCTGATGCTATGAAAAAGGTCCTTGTGAAACCAGATGTATATAAATGTATTGTGTTGATCGGATATATAACAGAAGGCGTGGCATGTGTAATTAGCTACATTGACGAAACTGAGGTTTTTTTTCGTCAAGTCGAAAAACGGATTGATCATCTCTACCAACAGGTATGGCAATAGTAATTGGGTTTACATGTTGAACCATGGGTTTTCTGTGACATCAGAACATTGTTTTAATAGATGTGTCAACGAATATTGTGTAAGTATCCTACTTCTGTAGAAATAGCCATTCCGAGTCGACATAAGTCATGTTGAAGGCAAAATTTTTATTACTCTTGAGGGACAATGATACACTTGATTTATATATGTATTATGTGTAGTTGTGTTCATTCCTTGAATTGCAAAATACGCATTGGCTTCTTTGCGGACTGAAAGTGAGGAAACAAAAGAAAGAACAAACGACATTTTTCTCTTTTTTTCGGATTCTCTCGCATTGTACTGCGGATTTGTTTTTAAATAAACTTTTGCCTGCGGTAAATTGCTGCTTTTTTTTTCAATCGGTTAAAGATGTTTGTATGCTGATCAATGGAGTACTGCTGAGTTTCAATTCCAAAGATTTAAAAGTTGTGGCGGTGGTGGTGAGGGGATGTGTTGATTTTTGCAGATGTTGGTATCTGAAACTGTGAAACGAATTTTTTCTTTCGGATTAGTTGTGAATTACGCACGACGTACAGAAAATAGATACGAATATTGCCTTTGGTCGAAGACATATTTATGCGTGTATTATCTTTGGAATTGAAAAAAAATGTACGCAAGATTTTGAGTGTATTTTTATGCAAAGCTTGGGCAGTGAGGCGTATGTGAGGCAAATATCTGTCCAATTGTTCAGTTTATCTTATGCATAGTAATGCAGCTTAATTCTTTAATGAGGGAGTGTGTTTTCATTTCAGTCTTCCTAAGCAAAGAAATAGGTCAGAATATTTGGCATCAAGTGGGTTGTTTTAGATTGGATGGCTTGGAAGGGGTCATTGAGAAGATAATCCAGGCAATATTATCTAAGCCCTGGAGTGTCTGATATATGCTTTGATTAAAATGACCGCAAGATAAAGGGATATGTGGATGAGTGTGTGTATTATCTTCTATACCATGAGCTAACTTATGTGTAGGCTTGTATGTGCTATAACTGACACATATGAGTGAGATCTATGTATTAAGGGACATGTATTTAGAGAAAGATAGAAACACACCTTTTAGATAGACCTAGTGATAGACGAAACGGCAAGAAACTGGTAGTAAAGAGTTAGACTCCCCTTCTCGTCCTTGTGCGATGCACCAGTCCCCCTCCCTTTTGAGGGCCTAGGGGCTACGGTCTTATTGATGGATCTGCGTATTCACATTTATAATTATTGCTAATTCATTAAGTAAATTCTTCCATCAGTCGTCCATTGGATCCTTTCATTCAATAAATTACTAAGAAAAGCTCAGTCCATTCGTTTGGTCATTTATTCATTCCAACGTTCGTTCACACTTTCCTTTTCAGACTATCATATCAGCTTCAGAAGAGTTGATCACTCAGTTCGTCTATCAATTACAACTTCATTCATTCATTTATCTTGTCACTTCGCTGAATGGTGCTCTAATAGAGACATTGTCGTCACTGAGGTTATTTCCCAAATGCTGTTGCCGCTGCTGCTATTTGTGTTACGGCATCATGAATAAGGAAGCTGTTAAGCCGATTATTTCATTGAGTATAATCCGAGCCGAACATTATCAAACATGACCGAAGTTTAAAAGAGGCAGGGTTTCGTATCAAGAATTGCCTTTAGCTCTATTCATCCAAGAGGTCCACCTGGATAGTGTAATGGTTGGAACGTCTGTTTCACACGCAGAAGGTCCTCCAGTTCGATTCTCGGTATGTGCAACGCGATTAAAAATTGTTCAATGGGAAAATTTCCCTGCTTACTCAGGAGTTAACAGAGTTTAGTCAATGCTTTGTGATTGGGGTGGAAGTATCCTTTTGGTAAATCTGTATCCTGCTAAAAAGGGGGATCATAAAAGTCCTGGTCTCGACCAGAAACTTGTAAGGATCACCAAGCTGACGCAAATAATAGACACCAGGACCTAATCACCGGCCGTTCATACATCAATAGGAGTGGTCTCTCCAGACGCTCTACTCTTACTCTGTTTACCCATAAGAACCACTGTCCTCTCTTTTTTTTCTGTCAGACTTTGGGATCTGTTTCAGAGCAAAAGGATCTTTTTTCACTTTGATATCAAGTTTCGATTGTTTTAATTATCACTTGTCTCGTGTACCAGGTTCCACCGAGACATTGATATTTGCCAATATTTGTCACTGTGTATTCCTAGTTACATGCCTCTAAGCGAAGGAGGGAACTATTTAACTGTAAAGACTGAATCTTGAAACTCAAACTCTTCCTTTAAAAATGTGAAATAAAAAAGCACAAAGAGCCTTCGACAACACACCGTCGTCAATCTAATTGTGAAAACTGACCGGGCCAAGCCTTAAATATTACCCAACTTATTTCAAACAGAATTTACAAAAATTGCGATGTATAAAAAAAAACTTGTCTAATGACTATACATCAGCTTAGAACAACCAACTGAACATCTCCATAAACCCTCGGTAAGGGGGGGGGGGATTCTTCTCTTTTATAGTCACCAAACCTTTTCGACAGTTGCGGATCTGCCCCTCAGTATATTCCTATTTGCTCTCTTCCCCCTCGCACATTTTCCTTTCACATTCAATACTACAATCAAACAATTCTTACAACAAATATCCCCATGAGTAGAACATTCAGCCCACTCGATAAAATAGCTTCCTTTTCAATAAAAGAACATTTATTACATTGAAGACACTAATTCCCAATGGACAATTTTATTGGTGGACAAGGAAAGCCGATTCGAAAAAAGAACTTGGCTTTTCGCACGCAAGTTAACTCTATAGGAACAACGCAGAATAATCTAATATAGTTTAAAGAAATATCATGAGTAAACAGGATTCTATTGATTGTTATTAATTAATTTTTACCAACTTCCTCTTAATGCTAGAGTGTATTAATCAAATATTGTCGAAAATGAGAAGATTAACTGAAGGGAGATAACTAAGCACACATTAATGTATCAACAAAAACTCTGCCTACATCTTTAATTTTGATTTAATAAAGAATAGTTATGGATGGGCTTTGAATTGATTATGACAGATTAAATTAGTTGGTCTGTTGAGCCATTACTGATGTAAAGAGTTCGATCCTTAATGGGTGCCTCACACTCATGGTTTTGATCAATATTAAGCTTAGTAACTATCAATTGTTATTGATGTATTTTGCTTAGTACATTCAAATAAAAAATGAAATCTGATGTGGAATTTTGTATTCATGTACTTTTAAGCTTTCAATTTATATTCTCTCCCTTAACCCTTCTAATCTCCGTGGCCTGTTCAGAATTTCATCTAAACGTTACACAAAGATTACTTACTTTTTGCTAAAATTTCAACCTTCGCTACCCCGTCAGTAAACTTTTCCTCTCTATTAAAATGCCTTCCCGATCCTCTCCCTTCTTACCCTCTTATAAAACTTCTTGAACCCGTTCTCTTTATTTTCTACCATCCTTTCAATTATCTTTCCTTTTTTCTCCTTGTATCCCCTGAAAAACCGTCGAACTTTTCCCGTTCTCTTTTCGTACCCTCTCATTAAACTATCTAACACCCTTTTTACCTTTTCTCACGCTACACTTTCAGTAAGAGACTTGATTTAATTTTCTCTATTCCAGTTAACACTTTTATCAAATGGATTAATTCCATTTTATTTCAATGAAATATATTTTTCGAATAAATAAAAAGATATCAATTTTTTTGATCATTTACAATATAAAAGAACAACACAGTTTCATTACAAGATACTTGAAATCGGTAAACCAAATCTTGATGGAAAGATTCCGCTTCGCAAAACGGTCATGGCGCCTGTCGGTAGCTCCACTGAAATTTCCTCCCTCTCTCTTGATTGCCTACTCTTTCGACCAATCAGGGCGTAACGATTGTACGCTGTGATAAGCAGAATAATATCATGATACCCTATTTCATGCAGTATAACGAGCACCCTTTTCAAGTTAAGCTAAAAAACTAAAAGCAGCAGCAGACCTCAAACAAAAAGATATACGATTTGAATCCTAAAGAAGAATTAAGTCGGGGAAGAATTCCTTTTCTTCTTGATTTCCAATGATAAAATCATCTACAATACTTTTACAGTGTACATATAATAGCCCTATTGTGTCAGTTACGCTTGCTTTAATCCTTTACTGCTGACAATTTCTTTCTTCCCAGTTTCCATTGCATTTCTATCGTAAACCCATTAACAATACATTAGATCCATCCATGTATATACTGTATTTAAGGTTGCACAATACGCCCCGCGCATACGGAGCGTCTAATTTCCTAGCTAGAATTTATGAAAATGAATAAAATAAAACGAAGAAAATTACTTCAAACGTTTTAAACGATTAGAACCGAAAAGGAAGAACTTAATCAAGTAGAAAAAATAAAAAATCAAGTACTTAACTTATTCATTATTATAGAAATCATCGAATTCTGAAAATACCCAGCAGGTAATTTATATGCTCACACTATTGAGGTACATTTTGAAAAGCTAAATTCAATTTTAAAATGTGTATCATTCAGCGTAAAATACGTTCAAAGTACGATCAGTTCCAAGATAGATTAGTGAAGATTGCTCAGTAATCAAAGAATATTTTAAAACTAAGTTCAACCCTCAATAGGTAATTTACTTTTCGGATCCATGGTTATAATAAGTTATTGTTAAGAAACAAAGGTATATCGAGAATAGTGTCAACAATTCGTTCCAACATTTTCTGTACTTTTTTTTTTATGTCTCATTATTATTTAGCAAGAATATACCCGTCTAAACTGACGGAATTGTTTATGTATGGATCAAAACAAAAAAACTTGAATCTATTGTGTTCTTTCTTCTTTGATGATTCAATGGTTCTAATTTTAATTTTTTTTTCCAAATTTCAACTCAACTCGAGCTGTTTTGATATGTGATCAGACGTTCCGAATCCGAATATTTTCTATTACGAAATTTTCATGTCATAATAGGAAGTTAAATTAACCAGTAGGATAGGTACGTAACGAACAGATAAATAGATTAATTAGCATAAAGTTCATTTTATTGCTAGATGTCTTTTTTTTTCTTTAGCTTATACTTTGTTACATTAATCTATACCGTGATATTTTAACTGTAATATATCAAAACCTGCATTATTCAAAGTGCTGGTGTATGTATATTTCTTTTAAACGTATGCACTGAATTTCTATTCTGAGCGATAGCTCGGTTTTACGGTCGACTTCGTGACAGATGAGATCGAAAAACTTCCTGACGATGATTGAAAACTAAGCACTTTTTTACGTCATCAAAAAAATGGTCGACTCAGCGACAGATGAGCCTGAAATAACGCCTTGACGACGACTGAAAACTAAACACTTTTTCAAAGAAATGTCCACTGGAGAACAATTCCAAGAAGAAAAAAACATTGTTCAGGAATCTTCATAAGTAGTTAGTTTCATTTTGCTTGCACCAGTAAGTTGTAATATTCTCGTGTGAATTGTGATGTTCAGTTCAAGATTGTAACAGGCTATTGTAAATTTACATTTTGCTGATGTTAAAAACGACATCTCAACTGCGATACTGTGAGTGGGCGACACACGGCAAAGCTTGATTGGAAACATTACATTGTACAACTTCAAATTAAACATTGCAACATCTCCCCTCCTGTCTCTTTCATCAACAGGAACCGGATTTTATATCCTTTGCTTCTGTTCCAGTCTTTGTAATTAATTGACGCATCCGTTAAAAAGAAAATTACTTTCACGATTGATTTCTATAAAGTACAAGAGAAAAAAAATGGGCAGGAAATATTGGCTTCTTATTCTAGTTTTACACGTAACAAGAGACTGGAGTGTGAAATGGTTTGTAATGTGATGCGTCAAACATTAGTTGGTAGGCGAATAGTGTGCAGAGTGTAAAATAATACAGTTTGGGTACCACCATCACCACCACATAGTACTACTACTATTATCACTACTACTACTATGACAATTTTACCACCACTTTTACCACTCATTTTAACACCACTACTACTACTACTACTACTTCTAATAGTAACATTTAAATAAGGTAAAAAATTGCAAAAAGTTTTTTTCCAGAATATATCAAACTTAACATAATCCGAAAATATTGAACATCAGTGAGATTATTCATAATTGTCTCGAGAATTACGGTTTTCCTTAAAATTGGCAAAGAGAAATTATAATGTTAACCATATATATGTGTGTGTGGTTAACATTATAGTTTCTCTTTCTCTCTCTCTATATATATATATTTATATATACTCAGTTTTAGCCTTTGAATTTCCCTCTTCTCTTGCCGAACGTAAATATATCCACTGACCTTATAAGTTATGTTTTTATACACTATCACGCTAAGGGATGCAATAGTTGTAGTAAAATAGAATTTTATTTTCTGATGACGTAATAAAAACGCTGAATACAAGCACTAATAGGAAAGAATCGAAGAAAAAAAATCCGTTTGTTGCCAACAGAATGCCATGCTCCATTCACTGCAAAGATGCAAATCTTCATTAACCCTGCGTATAGAATGCAATGTGTATCCATATATTTCATAGAAGCAGTCACCTTTTTGACAGCACGGGTGAAGTAATGATAGATAAAATCGACGAACATCGAGGTCGAAAGACAACACACAGCAGAAGAGAAATTGTCTATTGAGCAGAGAGAGGTGAAAGCGTCAATGATGTTTCCTCCCTCACTTATGGTCAACCTATGCAGGTCTTTCTCACCAATGAAAGAAGATTAAAACCAATAAAACATAGTAAAATTGCTCACCGGTGTTAAAATTATAAAAGTTTATAACACTAATACATGACAAGTTTAGAATTGAGGAGATACTAAAAGAGGAAGAAGAGAGATAAATGACTTAAAAGCAATAAAATGGTAAAAATTAGAAATATTGATTATGTATTGGTGAATATAGCAAATCATCTCAGAATGTACATAAGGATAGACAGGATAGGATAGGTACGGTGACCTATTAAGTATTGTCCGAACGAGTGAGATTTGACCACCCACAACATCGGTACGGAGTCTGGAACTAGAAGCAGATAAAATTTGGATTTGGAATTAAAACGTACAACTCAACCGACGAGAGAAGATTAAATCTTGTCGCACGAAAAGAGGAGTGCAGTTGAATAGATGTCGCCGTTTTGGCAGACCACAATAGAATTGAATGAGTGAAAAACTGGGAAAATATCAGGACCTTGCCCGAGAAGTGGAAATATTGCAGAATATAATGATGAAAACTATACTGGGGTGCCTGGAATAGTCCCGAAAAGGCTGTGTGATTTAGAAATATAAATGAAAATAATCAAAAGTACCAAGATAACAGCCTTATTAAGAACGGCAAGGATATTGAGTTAGGTGCTGTAGTATTGCTAAGATTTGCTGTAACTAGATTTCCTGCAACAAATCAATAAAAAGAGATATCATCAGGTCTTGTTAGTCACCCAACAGAAAAAAAGTCACGTAACCAACGTCTATTGGCAGCATGTGTTTGGGTGATCAATTGAAAAAAGAATGATTTACTTTTAAGTGATCGAGAAAATTCCGAATTTCCAAAACAAGCGTAGACGCCGTCGGGCACAAACTTAGGGACCAATTAAGCAAAAATGCTCATTCTGAATCGACCTCCCCTCAAAAGATTTTCCAAGGAACTGAAATTTTCATCCCTCTAGCTCCATTGGTGCAGCTAGCAAACATGACACGTGGCTTGCACGAATCACTTAAAAACTAAAACCTATGTAGACAGTTTTGGTTGACGGTTTGTAATGTATTCGTTCATCTTGTATAAGGGTTAGAATTCCAGCTAATGGGGAAAAAAACGAATGTTTTAAAGTCAAAATGAAGACGTTGAACCGTGGAGAAGGGACAGCAATGCCAGAGAACTTTGACAAACAGTTAAGCCGAAAATAGCTGCAGACTCTGAAGTCGAAAACATCCGAATTAGCACGGAAGCCTTTCCGGTAACCTCTGGTCTTAAAAGCATTTTGCTGTTCCATTAAGCGCCCCAAGACTTCCATCCTAACTCCAAAAATATCAGTGGCTACGAAAGCTGGACCACCTCCGTGTGACTGGACTATCTATGATAGCTATCAAAGTCTGTGCAGAAGATCTATTTTCTGTCTTGATGGCTTGAGAAGGAACCATTGGACAAGATGTGGCACCCCCACAGCCCTTATTCGGTCCGCCCTCTGCAAAGAACTGGCACAATTGAATGATTGATTTTCCATACATCGATTTGATGTTGATCACTACCGTGGTGGGAATGGTACATGTGATTATATTAATTAGGTTTTAGACACTGGTATTCAAATGTTTGCTGAGGAGATATTTCCAGTGGAATCAGTAATATACACAGACTTTAATTATGAAACAATTTAGGAGGTGACTAGAATCCTTCCACAGGAAAAAAAGTTGCCGACTAGTTGTATCGTTTCTCACCAATAATGTCTGACTGTAAATCGACTACTTCTAAGAGGGAGGAGGAAGAGAATCTCTTTTAAAAACATCCTTGGCTGCTGCAGGGTCAAACTCCACCTCAACTTCTATTCTGACTGAAGATGATTACTGCAAGTTTTGTACTGTATATATAGCAAAAAAGATTAAAAATTTTTTTTTAGAATGAATGCATTTATTTATTAGGAATAAGCCCTTGTGTATCTGTAAGATAAAATTTTAGATATGTAAGACTTGTTAGTTTGAGTCAGTCGGTTAGAGAACCGGTTACCACTTGCCCGTGATTTCAAATCATGATAGGGGAATGTTTATATTTATCTCCCACTCGATCTGCTGAGGATTGTTATTCTTGTTACTGTAGAAAAAATTCAACTCCACGTTTGAACAAGAAAAAAACAAAACATTGAAAACATCTGCACTGTGAGGAGAACATGCTCTTACCATAGAGTAGGGATGTCAGGTGGATTTGGACTGTGTGAATAATGTTACTGAAAGTAATCGTGAATGGTATTTTGCTGAACATGAAGTACTTTATTTGACCAAAATCCACCCATCAGATCAAAAGTTATGAGAGTTTGAAGTTGCATAAGAAATTGAGGTTACAGAATTCAACCTTTCCTCGTAGTTCAAACGGAAAAAAATGTGGCGCAAAGAAAATACATTTTCTGCAAAATTTGCCCACTTTCTGGAGAAGAAAGTAAATCTCTACGTGGAATTAATAATTCATAATCACATTTTCGTAAGACCCATGTCTCTGAGGAAATATTTCCTGTGGCTGAGCAGTCGAACAGGCTTAGCTCAGCAGAACATTTGTTTCGAGCCGTGTTGCCAATTTAGCCCTTTTGGTGGTAGACTTGGCTTTTTTTCTCTTGTTTAGCCATATACTCCAAATTTTGCTTCTACTTTCAAATCTTATATTAATTAGTATTTACATTGATTTTACAATCAGAATATTGGCACCGGCCAAATGTAATAGCAATAGGAATATCATAGAGGGTTGAGTTACTGTTAGTGTTCTCAGATGCTCAGCCGTCCTTATAAAAAAGGGCTAAATATTGATCGCAGAATAGCTAAATTGGCATCAATGGAATAGAACAGCGAGATTCAAAGTCAGCGTAAGCAAAACTGTCTGATCCAAAATTTCTCAAATCAGTTTATGATGATGATCTAAATATTAAATTTCAATGCAATCGGTTACGCAATTTTATGATTTTCTCGTCATCAGTCATTTCAGTCATGAAATATTTATTCCATTGCGTGACATGGTAAAATACTTGGGAAACTAGACCATAATTTAAGGTAATTATTTACAAAGGATTGAGAATTCAGATGATTAAGTATTTTCATTTATCATGGTAGGTGGCGTACAAGAGCTGAACAGAAGTAGTAGATCATTTGCGTGCAGTGCAATGAGGTGATCTTTCTTCACCAAAACCTTCGTCCAAACATTATCTACCATACTTCGGAATACAAAAAAATATCAATCGATTGGTAACTGATCAACGAACAAATTACAATCATTTGATACTAGAAAAAGTTTCACGGAAAGAAAATCTCGATTGATTCAATGACATGATTGCAATCTGATTATTTTTCAATCAGTTTCATCGCATATCTGTCAACCCTGCTTGGAGGTGTTCTTCAGACCAACACCTCAAATAAAGAAATTGAATCATCAAATTCACAATAAAATCTGTTACCTTCAATATTTTGCAGAATGTCTCCCATTAAAAGCATATATCGACAAATAGCTTTAAAGAATGACCCAGTAGATCAAGAAACGCTGCATCATGACGATTCAGGTTAAATTGACAGTCCGACCTAAATTGAGGGGTTGAAACAAGAATGAAGGATTTTTAAACTAATAATATGATGGATACATGGATCACTGTAGCCCATGCATGTACCCTAATTATGCAAAATTAAAAAAAATAATAATACCAGCACAAGATTTCGCCTGAAACCATAGAGACCATCAAAGCACTTTTTGGGAAAAGAAAACATTTCGAGATGATGTTCAGATGTGTTCTCGAGCAAATCTTCAAGTCTGTTGCCCCCAAACTGTGATCGGGGCGACACACACAGAGAAAAATCCGTAGCCCACTCGGCTGGTTGGCCTTGTGGGTCATTTTTGGGGCTATGGCATTAAATTTCAAATTTGAGTTCAGTTTATCACTTCATTGTAACAATAACAATCCTCATCAAAATTAAGGATGTAAACGGATATGCAAGGATGACACCCCCCTCATCGTAATTTGAACTGACGGCCAACTTATTGCATTTTAGTTTACATTCCGTATCGATATCGATATACCACGATGCAATGTTCATCTCATGAGAATGTGAATGAATGCTCCTCCACCAACCACTGGAAGCAAACAGCATAAGAAAATAAAGAAAATTTATCTGTATTAATTGTCATGTTGCTTATGTCAGTACTTCGAAGATCGTAAGTAGATCATTACGTATCTCTATTTTCAAGGACTTTTTACATGTTGTAAGCGATGACAGCCGAAGATAAAGTTTCTACTATTCTATGGCAGAGCTGTCCAGGCGGATATAAACTTACAAATATGTCGCCACCTGATTATTATTCAAAACGGCTTCAAACTGTCAGGAGACGTCTTAACTGTCACTCTGACTAGAAGGCAAAGTTCGAGGGGGAAAAGAACTGGTTATTACGCAACAGACGCTCCATTTATGCTATGTTCACACCAAGTTCATGATGGAAAAAAAAATCATGAAGAGACTGGCTAGTCACTCAACAGAAATTACCACGTGACCATCGTCTTTTGACAGCATGCCGTGTCAGGGGGATCAATCAAAACTTAGAAAAAGCGGTAATCAATGAATAAACTATTTCACTCGATTGCTGAAAAGGTCCCAAATTTCACAAAGAAATAGCATGAACGCTTCTGAACAAGAACTAAAGGAGCAATTTAGCATGAATTTACGTTGTTAACTAAGCCCCTCAAAAAACTATTAGAAGGATTAAAAAATTATTCTAAACATAGAATGAGTGTTTGAATTTCCAGCCCTCTATCTCTTTGGCGTGGCCTCTATCGTACGAGACATGGATAGCCAACCTCCCTTGAAAACTGAAGAAACCTATGTTGACAGTTTTTGTTTTCGGCTTCTAATTACGAAAAATAATGACGGACAAATTCCTATATTCGTTGAATTTCTCTACTCCTCTGATAACGATATTTCAGGACCGATCAAGCGCAAAATAAATAAAAAGAATTTTGAAACTTTAAGTAAAATTGATTATATTCTTGAAAATATCGCTGTTTGAAAAAAAACGTACGTAACAGAATTATCCTCTACTTAATGGTAAAAATGTTCATGAATACATAATTAACTTTTTATGTGCACTTCAAATTAATTTTTGGTCACGGGTGTCAATCTTACAAAATTCCTTGATACCATCAAAGAGACAGCTTCACTGTATTTAATGGCATATCAGACTCTCGCCCTCCTTTTTCACAAGGAAAAAATAAAGATGCATATTCCTGAATCTCTCTCATTCATCGACCATTTTCTTCTGGCAAAGGAGGGGGGGCATGGGCCAATGAAAATTCTTTGACTTGCTCGAAATTTTACACGGTCCCTCCCCAAATTATACGCTATTTTTCCAGAACATTTTGAGGCACATTTACTCCATATTCTTTGCTCGAACGCTTATGAACGGGAGATTTTATATTCCTCCAAAAATGGTATCTGAAAAGAGGGTTTCTAATTTCTGAGAAAAGTATAGATTGATAGAAATCCTTTTCTCACTATGAATTATTTACATAATATCAATTTCATTGATTTTACAGTTTAAATTATTTCTATAACGTCATTGCATGTAGGACCAATCATCCCGACAGTAAAAACAGCCCTTACTCAACCGATTTACACTAACGATGGTTTTTAAGTTGGTAATAGAAGTAGAGAAGTAGAAGCTAAAGTAGACCTTCACTTAGCTTAGCATACAGAAATCAGCGAGGACTCAACTCATACAAGTAGCAATGTTCTCAGAGACCCAACAGTATTTGCACCTTTTTTATACATAGGGAGCTCTCCCTGGTTTGGCATGGAACCATAATAAGACAGCGAGTAGCAACCTCACTACGCTAAGATTCGTTTCAAGTTTAGCTTATGACAATAGCGCATCAAGATACCCAGTGCTGCAAGAACTCACTACACCTTTCGAACCGTTACTCTCCAGCAGCAGCCCGCGTATATGTTACAGCAGGATTGTGAAAATGGCGATTCCATCAAATCCCTAGTTCAATAATCAGTTCAATCATCAACAAGCTTGTGACACTGACCGTTGCTACTGTAATGAGTTCAATCCTCACTGGCTACCCTTTTAATGTGAGCTTGTGTCAAACTTTATTCGTACAGTAAATACTGAAGTTGAATATACTTGCCATTTGTTAAATTTAGCTTAGTTTGACATGGCCACTGTAGTGGGACACCCAGTGAGAATCGAACTCATTTCAGTAGTAATGACCAGCATCACAAGCTTGTTAACCATTACAAGCTGACTGCGAAACTAGGGATTTCATGAATGTCCCCAAATCAATGGTTTCACAAGCTTACGGTAACAGTTCTACAATTGTGTATTAATTCTAAATTAGTCTTACTTGCAGCAACAATAAGGAACATTGAGCGATAATTACATTAAATGTAACATGTTTAAAATGCAAATAAAATTTTACTGATTAACGAACTAAGGATGAATTTCAGACTTAGTGAACGACGGTTTAATGCCTCAACAGTGAGATATATACCTGCATGATGGTGGTCGTGATAATTGAATTACTGATCGTGATCAGAAGACTGATGTAGTGGCGCTCTTGTGTGGGTGACCGTTGAATTCGCCAAGAGTGGGCGGTTTAGACTTCGTGCATTATCGGCGCGGAGATTAACATAAAACTGTAATACTAGTGGCTGTGTCGATGGTCATGCGGCAAGTGGGTGGGCGTTGATCTCGGAGAAGATGTGAAGCAAGGAAAGGAACAGCAACTAGGAAGCGTCTATGATGCCGGATGTTAACCGAGTCCGTAACGAGCAGTCGCCCGTGAATATCAGCCATGTGGCTCCCCGCTTCTATCTACCAAAGTCATTCATCACATTCACTTTGTTAACGTTTGAACAATGTGGAAATAGTGGCAGATTAGTATGCATAAGTGTCTCAGGCGAAAGATACCCGATAACAGATTTTTTTTTTACATAAGCTATGTACCTACCAATATTTTGAGTGCAGTTATTTTGGCCAATGTGTGCCGGGAAAAAAAGCTATTTTGAAGTTCGGACAAGAAGCAGAATTGCGGCATGTTAATTTTTTGTAGCCGATAAAACAAATTTGGCTGTTTATCTAAAGAAGAACTTTTCAAAATGTTTATCACCGATTATCTCTAGGTGCGTCGTGAAATCAATTATGATACATTTCAAAAGATACATTGCCCGAGTCAATTGAACAGATGGGATGACATATTTGGATGTGTTTTGCTTGAATAACAAAATTCGAAAAATATGTCGGGAAAAACTATTTTTCAAAGAGTGTCTTGCCAATGTATCAAGTTTCGAAAGCCCTCAAAGGGTAAAAAAAAATGTTTGAAGCTGGTATTAAACTTCTGCTTTCTAAATCCAGCGATATTCCAATATCTGTGTATGGTTCGTCCTCGAGAGGAAGTTCAGGTTACTTCTACATATTTAAAGGCATAGCAAAGCCTGGTGATGGAGATAAGACAAAAACAGATACTAAAAATTGATTTTTGTGCCGAATGAATTTTTATCCGGTATACATAGACAAGCGTTTCGCTTTTTATCGCATCCCTCTGACTTTATCGCTATTCTAGTAATCTGGGTTGCTTTAATCATTTTTCTTCACAAAAGAATGAATATATTTAGTTGGAATTTAAAAAAAAAAAGAGACAGAAGAAACATCTGATCATTTTGGATATCTTGAGAACCGGTTGTGCAGCCCTGATGTACCTCGGCAACCGGTCAGAGAGGACCTTATTAAGTATGCGTGAACATTATACTCTCAGTTAGGGTTTCTCAATTAGCATCTTGACTCCAATGGTTAGTTCTGTGTACTGTACACCGAAAGAGGACTATTTTGAAAAGTACAAATGACGATACACGAGTTATCGAGCTATGAAGGGGTGTGAAATATATGTTTGATATGGCTCGTATTCCTAAGTGAAAAGTTGAGAGAGAGGCAGGGGTTGACAGAGAAATTATAGAGAAGTATCGTAGAGGCACATCCATTTTCGGTATTTGTTAGGAATAGGTACGATTAAACATTATGCCGATATTTGGTGAGGGATGTAGACGCTTTACATGACTAGCTGCTGCTGGTAGTGTTAAAGAATTATGGAGCCAATTAAAAATTGGCTATTTTGAATGGCTGAAAGTGAGCAGATGTTTTCTTTACCTATGATTAATAACGTTATTTCTGATCGAAGAATATTTTTTACTTTATGGCCAATATGGCTTGTAAGTAGGTTTAGGATAAGTAGGTAAAGTTAGGGTTAGGGTTAGTAAGTAGCTCTGAGATTAAGGTTGGTCGGTGGGTAGGGTTGGCACTTTAACACTAACCCTGAACTATATTCTTTCTAGTTAAACTTGATAAAATACAGTTCCAAATATTTTCTGCTTTCCCCTTTTCTATTACATTTTCAAAAAAATCTAGCCTCTGTTTGCCATTCAAAATTGGAGCTATGGTTTGAGTTATCTCCCCTGTAAAGCATCGGCATGAGGTTCAATCCTCTGTATTCCAAACAATTAGCCCATTTTATGTTGTTTCATCACCCGGTATCATGAGATAAATGTTTCGTTACTGACATGTCAGTAGTAGTAAAAAAACTAATATTCTTAGAGGTAACCTTACCAAAGTCCACTTCAATCTTTATGGAAAGGCTACTACAGATAAACTGATACTGTCTATCCACTTACGACACATGCCTTTACGTACAAACAGACTGTTGATGAAGTAAGGCTGATTGGCAGTAGAAAAAGACTAGACACAAGATGGAGGCATGAGATGGAAAAGTTCGCCAGTAAAAAACGGTAAAAGTCAGAGCAATCACGGAATGAGATGGGAAGGACCTTTTGTTCAGCATTGAACTTATAATGGATATATATATATATATATATATATATATATATATAAGCAAGAAAGTTAGCCTGCATATGAACTTCAGCAAAACAAAGGTCATGTACAACAAACATGTCGGAAATGAACACACAATCATCAAAATCGAAAACGCAAAGCTGAAGAAAGTAGACAGCTACGTCTACCTTTGACAACAAATATCCATGGAATCCTCAGAAGAAGAAGAAGAAATCAAATGAATAATCACTCTAGGATGGAAAGTCTTTCGTAGAGTAAGCTCAAACTTCAATCATATTAGTTCTAAAAAGTTGGGTGTGCAACCAATGCATCATCCCGATAGTCACCTATGGAGTTAAAACATGGAGCTTAACCAGGAGGCTGACTCTCAAACCGAGAACCATACAACTTGCACAAGGAAGAATCATGCTTGACTTCACATAGAGAGACTATAAGTCGGACTCCTGTTTTTTCCTCGATATATTGTGCCAAGACTTCATAGTACCCATTAGGAAAATCAAATGGCAATGGGCTGGTCATGTTGTAAGAATGGCAAACAACCAATGGATATTATGACTCAAAACATATATCCCAAGAGATCATATGCGAAACCAAAGCTGGAAAAATGAGATGGCGAGACAAACGGGACAGAATCAGACGCACTCAATAGAGAAAGGTTGAGAATCCTAGGGATGGTCTATGTCCAACAACAGACGACCATTATATATATATATATATATATATATATATATATATATATATATATATATATATATATATATTCCTCTATATCAAAATAACTTCGATAAATATTTTGATAGACAAAGTAAAATATTTGAATCCTTAAATTAAATGATTTTCATTAACTAAAGCTAAAATATACTCAATATACCCATTATACAATATTCAGTGATATACCAAAATTTTGAAAGACGAATCACCAGACACGCGTTTCTCGATTCAATCTTTTTCATTCTTAGTTTTGATCAAATCATTCGAATTTCAAACTGAAAATAATCCATCACACATGATAAATGAGATAATCAAGAAACACGTGTAGGGTGATTTCTCTCCCAAATTTCACACGTATATATATATATATATATATATATCATGATGCTGTCACTAATTGGAAGAACCTTAAATGATCTTGTAACTTTCTACAGTGATTACAAAATGTCGGATTCAATGGATGATATGATAAGGAAGAAATCGCTTTTCCTTTCCTTCGTTATTGATTACGCCTAATTACCAGAATGAGATCGGAATTGCAAAGTTGCTTAATTAGAAGCATCAAATAAAAGCTACTTCGGCTCAACGAATCAAGGTTGGGTTTCCGAGGCTTTGACGAATAATCTACAACGTTGCACTCCTTAGGTCTCGTAAAAAAAAATGTATGTAAGGTAAACATCTAAGCACATGCAAATCTACAGGTACACACACTGAATTAAACACGAACTCAAAGCACGTCACAGTTGAGAAAAATAAAGAGCAACCATCATTAAACCAACCACATGAATGGCTTCCATTCTACCTCTGTAGGCAATGGAACGTCCTATCCAGTATGCATTTTCGAGCGAAGCGTATGGACACCCTTGGATGCCCAGTCGTCATAATCCATCTTTCATAGTAAAAAAAAAACCCAAAACAAAACAAAACAGAGTGATGTGTCCAGTATCAGCTTGGCCACAGGAGATTGCCAGAAGGGCATCAAACCGCTTCTGGGGCTCCACTACCAGGTTTGGAATGAGAGTTGCCCCTTCTCCTATGGTTGACGTCCCAAGGCTACAGAATCCAATCTACCCTACTATATTACTCATATGGGCTAAAATATTCACAGACAGGATATTGATTCATGTCTATTCCAGCCCTGATTGGAGTTTGAAGTCGAGTCGCCGATTCCATTGTTTGAGCCATGAACGCCCAGTCAATCGCTTAAGCCACACGTTTAGTTTCATTCATAAAAAAAACAAACTCAATAGATATTGTGTACGATTTCGGTAAGTTTTGAACAGTAACGGCGAACTGAATGTTGAACAGTCTATTGCCTTCGAAGGTGATGTCATTGGAGGTTGGTGTAGATACCGGAGAATGGTGCTCAGGGGAGTATGCACTTCCTCCATGGTTGTTTGTTGCAGACAGCTCCCCATTAGACTATGAAGTGGGGTTCAGGCGGTATCCTAACATATTATGATACTCGTCTCGAGGACTGGATAATTTTTGTCCTTGCCCACGATACACTGACCATGTGTTAAATCCCGTCCTCGTAGGGCGGTAGCTATATTTTCAGATCACAATGTAGTATCTATGCACTCATTAAAATATGTTAGACACAAGCATTATATGTATAATCATTATTGGCTAAAGTATTGTAGCAATATTTTTGTTATCAATTCTTGTTAGTTTTTACCTTCATCTTAGTTTGTATCAACTTTACTACGAGTTTGTCTCGGTTTGTCATTCCATAGCTACGAGTAAACAGAATTATAACTTTATTTCCGATTATGCAGTTTACATGTCGCTATAGAATTTCTTTTTCATGCCACCGACAGCTGTGCATGTGCATGGATACTATTATTTGATGCGCAAAGCCCATTGTGATATAAAACTGGGAACATTGCAATAGTTCTGTGGAGGAACACTGCATCTAATGTGAAATAGCTGTGGAGAGGAAAAACTGCTTTTACGTAAGAAAGCAAACAAAAGTCAATTCATAAAGAAAAGTAATCCATTTTTATCTAAAGGTGTTATTCTCTCCAAACAGATCGGATGGTATTGATGATTCTTGCAGCGTGAAAATGCAGCTTCATACTGCATATGGAAACAAACTATGTGTCGCAATTCAATTATTGAGACTCCGACCTGAACAATGCCAGGCTTTGAACTGCCTCTTACTACATTAAAAGCGCGTACTGGCTACAATCTTTTCCCTTCTCTAGCTTATAGTCTTTCTAAAAAAATGTTGCCCCCTTAACACACACACACACACACACACATGCTTATCATTGTATTTGTGCACCACCTGTGGGATATATTCACACCTTATCTCTGCCAGTCAGTTTCAACTGAAACATGCATCTGATACAATGGGCCCTAATAAGGTATTTAATTCTGATAGGTTGAAGAGTATCTCAACTGGGCACGGATTATCTACCCAAAGGTCAACTTGCTTGACATGCTCCCTTATCTAAGCCTAATGCCCTGGCCTATTTTCTTAGCCTTGGAAAAGCACTAACAGACACAAATTTTACCATGCACAAGAGAAGCTCCAAGGTAACCGGTCTTATGTCTTTCATGCACCTTATTATGTAACAGAATGACAAGCCGACTCAAAGCAACTAAAAATAATGGAAAATTACGATGAAGGTAAAAACTAGTCAAAATTGATCAAATGAATAATGAGTTCTGATTATATTTCAATTATTCCATTCCCATTTTCTTCGAGGCCACGCAGAGAAACACAAAGATCAGAGAAAAACGAACGTGTTTGTCGACTAATTATTAATTAAAGAGATAATTATTGAGTCAATCTCGAAAAAATCTTCATCGAAAATAGAATCAAAATGGAGATCGAATCGAAAACGCACTCAGTGATCGGGTCATTATCTTTGGATCTTCATATCATTTTTGGCAGATCAGAGAATGAAGATTAATGAAAGATAATATGAGAGAGAGAAAGAAGTGGATCAACAAAATCCTGTAGGAACCTGCATTCATCATTACTTCACATGAGACGACAAGGGAGAGAAATGCACTGATTGTTTTTCCAAAGTGAAGATCAGCTTGCACACAAAGAGTCTATGATTTAGACTTGATACCCAGTGTCAGCAGCCTGACAGGTCGACACAACCAAACCAATTTTGAAACTGTAGGTTCTTTTTTGGGGTAAAATTTTAGATGAAAATCAATGTAAATTTAATAAATATAATCCTTTATAAATATAAGGCGCGGTATCTTTATACTGAGATCAACAACCCTATTTAAACAACTGTTCATTATGTCGTTGATATACGTCGTATATTTACAGTTTTAGAGCGTATACGAGCATAGAAATGGACTTGAGCTAATTTCAGTCATCTTCCGAGCCATTCATTGAAATATACAGTCATTTAAAATGGCTGTTCTCTCTTACTGATATCAGACCAAAGATTTCTGTTTGATAACCATCCTTTAATTAACTAAACTGCCTCTACACTTCAGCTTCATGCGTTTAAAATAGACGTTACGCTCTTTATGGCAGTCAAATTATAAATAAGTATTTCACTTCAAAGAGAAAAGTTAGCACAGAGATCATAGAATCAATGCCATAAAATGAATTGTTTCAATTTCCTTGGACTGGCAACTTTTTAAATAACGCGTCTCTCTCAAATACACTCAGTATACTGTATAGACGGAATTTCACGTGATAAATAATGAAACCAATGAGTGAAAAAATAAATACAATAAAATGTGTTTA
The DNA here is from genome assembly GCA_963457665.1 of Thysanoteuthis rhombus. Taxonomy (NCBI): domain Eukaryota; kingdom Metazoa; phylum Mollusca; class Cephalopoda; order Oegopsida; family Thysanoteuthidae; genus Thysanoteuthis; species Thysanoteuthis major. The sequence goes on along the minus strand of OY735201.1, from coordinate 3,461,615 downwards.
TTCTTGTAAATGACATGATGGAGATTAAATGTGGTTTATATACATACAGGTCCAGTTAGTCGCACAATGGAAACAGTCACGTGACCGACGTCTTTTAGCAGCTTGCCGTTTTTCCGGGTAGGGGTGATCAATTAAGCAATTTGAAAAGGGAGGAGGTTGATCAATGGATATTCAAAAATCAAGCTTTTGTTGGGCGATGATCACTAAGAACTATGAGATATAAACCAAGGATCAATTTGGCATAAGCCTTATCTGAACCTTATTTTTTTTAGGTGAGGAGAAAAACCCCCAGAGAACCCCTGTTGATTTCAGACATAAGGAATCAATATTTACATTTCTAGCCTTGTTGCTCCATTTGTACCTCTTATAAACGAGATAGATATATTTATAGCCAGTCAGATTCACTTGAAAAAAGCCAAGAATCCTTTGTTAACAGTTTGGTTGATGGTTTCTAATACATGTGGATCCCATTGACAACTTCAGCGAGTTCGATCCTCAGAAAACCCACTATTGTGTCCCAATGCCATGGCATTACCTTACATAGTGCAAACCTTGTCCAAAGTTCATAGCGTAGTCCACATTAATTGTGTAGTGAATTCAGCACAATAGAGAGATCGCAAGACAGCACAATATATCAAGAAGAAAACAGGGGTCCGAGACATTGTAGAATCTATTATAAGACTCAAATGGCAATGGGTTGGTTATGTTGCAAGAATTACAGACAACCAATGGACACGACTCACAACATGGATCCCCAGGGATCACATACGACACCAAAGCTGGCAGAATACTAAATGGAGAGATGAACTATACAAATTCAGAAAATACTGGCTCTGCGACGCCCATGATAGAGAAATGTGGCGGATCCTTGGAGAGGTCTATGTCCAATGACGGATATTAAAAGACTGATGATGATGATAAATTCAGCCATTACCATTGCCTCGCACCGAATAAAACTAACCTTGAGTAACTTTATAGGTATGTAAATATAAATAAAAAATACATTCCATAAGCAGAAATGACGAATACCATTGATGTATAAGGGAAACATTTTTGAGCAGTTCGAGACTAAAATATGGTGATGATAATAAGTAAGGTTGAATCATCAGAGTTTGGAATTATCGGAGACTGGCATTAAGGTGAGAGAGGAAGAAGGTGCGTGCTCTTTTTAAATAGACGAATAAATAAAAGGGGCGTAAAGCAAACTTTTGAAAAGCCAAGAGTACCTGAACAGGTGTGTGATTGTGTATTTTATTTGGGTTGTGTGTGTGCATATATATATATATATATATATATATATATATATATATATATATATTCATTCAAGTCTTGTGTATATATATTTTGTAGATTAGTGAATTTATTTTTCCTCACATGATGACATATGTTGGATCAGGGGCGTAGCTGACGGAAGGTGTGGGTGTGGTATGAAATGTAGCTCCAGGGCACCTAATGAATACTAGTTCACGTACCGAATTTCTATAAACAGTATAAACGAACGAATTTCACTAAATGTTAGAGAGTGCCCTTAAGGAGACAACTCCTCGCTATACAATTATAGATCCACAAGGATTCATGGCTCCCCAGGTTAGGAACCACGTTAAAATGTCTGGGAGGAGGGAACCCTTACAGAACTAATCCCCTAGACCTCAAGATCTCCAGGTAGGAAGAGTTGGAGGATTTCTCACAGAACCCAAAGCGGTCTTGACTTTTTTCGATGCAACTTGGCAGAACGGTTCATGCAGGCGGAAACATTCACAGAGAACAAAAGCTTATCAAATAACTCTATAGTTAGTTATTTATCTATATATGTATGTATGAGATTTTAGACGATATTTTTTGTAATATTTTTGATGCGATCATTATTTTATGTTCCAGAATTTTTTACTGGGGTTAGTTTGGAAACTAAGTTTTATCAGGGACTCAAATATACACAAATACAGTCAGAAAATGAATGTATAACGTAGCAGTTTTTGAAGAGAGTGTGTTCTTTTTCTTATGACATCAAAATCTTTTGGTTCCTTTCATTTCATTTTCATGGCATCTCTGAAACGAAGGGACATTTGATTAGCTGCTAATCCTCGGCGTCTTAAGACGTTTTTTTACTTATCATAGAGCATTTGCTTGGTTTTCTTTAAAGATTAATTTTCAACTTGGAAAAAAAATATTGAAACCCATTATTATCAGTTCAATTATTTTGATGGAAGCCGGGTCTGAGCAATCAAAAATTTGCTGCAACGTTTCGTGTTTTGCCGACAATTTTCCGGTGGGTCGCAAAATTAAGTGTGATTTTGTATAATTTTCAAAAGACACATTCTTGAGTGAGTTGAACTGCTAGGATGACATTATCTACTTTACATGGTAAATAAGATTTAAGTAATGTGTTGCAAAAGCAAGTTATTTTTGTGTGTCGCCAATTCAAAATTTTTGAATGCTCTGACCAAAGTGATCATTTTTACACTTTACGTAAATTCTCATGATAGCACGTTTTATTATCAGCAGCAGCCTATTAGCGTCTGTTCTCAGACAGAGTCCTTCCTCAGGTTCTGTTACACCTTTCTATCATGGGCGTTGTGGAGCCAGCACTCTCTGGATTTGTCTAGCTCGTCACTTACAATCAGGCACAATTTTGCATTTTTTTCGCTGTGATGTCCAACGGTTGTTGGAGATTCTTTCATTATGTCCAACCTAAAGCCATTTGAATTTTCCAATGATTTCTATATCTCAAACCCCTGTCTTTTCTCTCATGCACTGTTGTTTTATAATTTTTTCATGTGTGGTGTGGTTGAGCTTGATTACCTCATGTGCACGTTGCATGGTTGTCAGGTTGAGGGTCAATTTTTTGGTTAGGTTTCCAGTTTCAGCTCCATAGGTGACTATCGGGAACATGCATTGGTTGTATATTCTTCTTTTTAGGACAAATGGAATTTCTTGTACATTAAAGTCACGCTTGCCCTATCAAAAGCTTGCCATCCTAGAGCGATTCTTTGCTTGATTTCTTCTCATTTTGAGAATTTCATGGAGATTCGTTGTCCTTGGTAGATGTAATGTTCTACTATCTTCAGCTCTGCGTTTTCGATTTTGATTTTTGCGTCTTTGTCCTCAACATGTTAAACATGACATTTGTTTTGCTGAAGTTCATGAGAAGGTCAACTTTCTTGCTTTCCTCACTTAGTCCGTTTAGTATTATTCAGAGATCGTGAAGGTTCTGGGCAAAGAGGACTATAGAGCTAAATTATTCACAAATCTTACAAGATTGATTCTGAAATTTCATTTGGTTGAGTTGTTCAGATGATGGCTTTACCGATGTTATGGTTCATTGAAAGAAGATCCTCCCATATGTTACAGTACGGCAATAAGCGAACCGGATTTTATGATGTCGGTCGATTTAATATCGAACACTGTTGTTTTTATGACTCTCCTCATACAGAGAATTGGAACAACTAATTTTCTTCAATTCTATGTAATCTTGTGTCAGGCTTAGCTGAGCTTCTGTACAGTACTCATTAGATATCATGTCTGACGAGTTTTGACATGTGAACGCTTTGCCAAAACCCCTTTTTATACATTACTCGTTAGATATCATGTCGGATGACCATTTCGGCATCTGAACGCTTCGGCGAAACCTTTTTTGCCGAAATGATGTTTTGCCGAAAACTTATTTTCATTTAATCATTTTTCACTTGTGAATATACATGTTTATGAAATATATGTAAATATTTCGCACTGCAATGAATTGATAAATAAGAGTGGTAGGTTTCAAATAAAGGTTTCAGTTTGTTTACCTCGATCATTGGCAAGCATTAATACGATGTAGATAATGATTGAAAGTCATTTGATAAGTTAGCAAATAACTTAAATATGATAAGAATCTTTGGTTGAGCGATACAATTGAAATCGCTCCCGACCCACAATTGGCGTCTCTCGTTTTCAAGGCACCCCCCACACCTAATTGATATGTCTCACCATCTTTCCGCTTTCCCCACCAACTGAATTATTTCTCTTTATTTCCACTCAACACCCTTGTTTCTGTCCCCCTTCCCAATTGACTCCACCCTCTTTCCTACTCTCCTGCCCAATTGACCTCTCACTCTCCTTTCCACCCAAATGACCACTTCCTCTCCTATCTGCTCTCCTCCAAGTAAGCACAGACAAATTGATTAGATGTCCATGGCCATCAATCGGACGCTGTCAGAGATCGAGTGTTTGAACTTTCGCAATAATTTCCTCTGCTGAACTATCTTCAAATCTGAATTTATTAGCAGCATGGAAGCTATTGTTCCCTGACCTCCATCTTGAAAGCGCAAGGTTGGAAAGTTCCTTCTCTTTGATTATGGACAGCGGTGTTTGAACGTGACCACTCCTGATCAGAGATTAATTCGCGATTTGTAAGGTGGACGTTTGTTTGGCTCGGATGGACAATACCCTCTTTATTGCCTGCAAACGGATGTTTAGCATAATTTATCTTATCTACGTGTATTATTTATAATTGACAAGGGCAGGGCTCGTTCCAAAGGTGCAGGTTTGGAAGGGCCAAGATTTATGGTGTGTGGAGCAACCTGCTGTTTATGTTCAGAAAACTTTTTTGGGCACGATTTATGGAAGATGATCTCGATTGTAAACCTTTCGCACGCTCACTCGATGTTAAATATGACACGGAAGAAATGAATAAATTTGATCTACTTGAAGCAATAATATAATTTTTATATTCACATTTGTTTTGCTTTCATTAAATCACCTTTTCTGTTCTGTTTTTGACATCGAGCCAGTGAGAATGTGGAACTCTACAACCGAGACCATATTCTCTATATTGTGCCATTTTCATTCTTTAATAATGAGGTTTCGATCTTTTTTTATGGATTTAGTGTCCTTCCATACAGATATCCTTTGGGTTGCACTTCTCATTAGGAATTACTAAATGCAAACCAGTCCTATGGGCAGCCTTTTTCGAGAGAATTCCAGCAAAAGACCTGAATGGGGCCTTTCCCCCCCCCCTTAAAAAAAATTTAAAAGATTAAAAAAAACAATGTTTTTAAGATGTATTATTATTCTACAACATTGGTGACAAATCATCTCAGGTGCTACATACTGATAAACAGAATCCGACGTTTCGTATTATTTAGATGGATAGATGTATGAAAATCTGATCATAGTCATCGAGGAGAGTGCGATTGCTGACCGCACATTATTATTAAAGCTCCTTTACATATCATCTATATGAAGAAGAGAGTAATTGAATCTAGTTTCAAGAAATGACTTTAAACATGATTCACCGTATAGTTGATTATTATCGGCTTTTAAAATCTACTATCTTTTAATACTTGAGTGTATTAATCGAATATTGTTGACCAAAAAAGTATATTCACCTAAAATTTGAAGTACGCAAACAAAGTGCAATAATTGAGTAGAACTCATATATCAGAAGTTTTGCTTACGTCCTACCAAATCTCCATTTACAAGAGCATGAGTACAGACGAGGTGGTTCCACACTTGCAGCTTTAGCTTTTCTATGAGTGTTCTTAGGAAAGTTTGGTTTTGGTTTCCCTGTTGCCTTATCAACGTTTTTGAATTTAGATACTGGTTGTTTCCCAGGGCTAGATAGATCAGTCCACCATGCTATTTCTCTCAGTCTAGGGGAAAAGAGATTGATTCATATCTTTCCTAAGGGCATTAGTGCAAAAAGAACGTGAACTGTCCCAGCGAGGGTTTGATCTCGGCTAGTCGATTCCATTGATCGAGCTGTTAACCCCAAGGCTACTCACTCCTGCCTCACCAAATGGGCAGACTGCAATTTATCTACAGGATTAAAAAGAAGTTAGTTATAACACCCATGATAGTTTCCTTATAATAAATACACAGGTTATCAATTATTTGCGTTTTAAAAACTTAGGCAGTATCCATTCCAAATGTGCATGTTTCGAAGGGGCCTGCATTGGTTGACATGTAAAAATATTTCCTGCCGTCGAACGAAATATTCTGTTTGTCTCTCTTCAGTGTTGCCAATTTAAATATTCAATTTCTAAATTTACATAATCTGCAGAAGTCAGAGAGGATGATTTTTAGAAATTTAAAGAATTATCAATAATCTGGGTTTTTTTTTTCAAATTTATTTTTAATCGATTTCTGTCAAACTACGGATCCAAAAGTCTCCATACCCGACACTGCATTGTCAGGTGCTTACTAATATATCTGGCATAAAATGGCCATCTGTCGAGAATCATCAGACGCATGCGTGCACACACACTTCAATTGTTGTTAGATGAAATCTGCTGTCATTATGATTCATGAGTTTAAGCATTCTATTAACCTCCACTAAGCTGTGTCTTTTGTCTGGAAGTTGATAATCCTGAACCCTCTGATTTAGGCATTGCGATAAAACCAACAACAAAAAGAACGATAATCGACTCCCCCTCTATAGAAAAAACAACTATGGACTTATAAAAAGAGAGTGTGGCTTTGAAAAAAAAAACAAATTCCGGTGATTTTTCCTATTTTTGTAGAAGATCATGTCCGGTTTCACATAGCAATTGAATTGGCAAGCACGTCTTCTTTTACTCTTTTAGTCTTAAAGCTGATCCTCAGTATCATCCAGCGTTAGACTTGTCTGAATTGGATAAATACTCTATCCTGAATGCTAAAGATCCTTCATACGATGAATATGAAAATGAGAACCTCCAGCAGAACGTTGTTCAGTAAACCAGGCTCGAGAGTTCTATCCAGCATGGAACATTCAGTATTGTGGCCGCCATAGCAGGTTGAGTTATTGCAGACAAGCTTTAATTAGTACGGTTGATCCGTTTTCCGGACTATTCCAAATTTTGCTCCTAATTTAATGCGTCTATTTTTAGCTCATACTTAGTTTCATTGAGTTGTACGGAAATACTAGATCAAAACCAGCACTGGTCAACATCCAAGGTATGCAAGGCACCGTACAGGTTTGATAGACTATTAACTGTAAAATCATAACGATAAACCAGGTATAGTCACTCCAAACCAGGAGTGAATCCCTGGCATATTCAACATCAGGATAATATACAAAAATAGCTCCACTCAATGCAGCTTCGTCTCCAGTGTTAAGTGTAGAAATGTGTTTATAAGAGTCCATGTAATTGTGATTGAGAATATACAAGCAAAACCAGTAAAATGTATGGAACAGAAGAGGACTGCCATTTATGGTGAGACTGAAATCTGGTATAAGTAATCATATATGGAAAGAAAAGGGGACATGACTGTTCGGAAATAATGTCAAAATAATATACTCTAAAGACATAGGAACCATGCAAAGCCATCATTGCCGAAACCTTAGGGGGAGGGAGATTGCCATTTGAACCCCTTCATATCTGATTATTGTGAATCTTCATTTGTTTCCTAATCTTTAGCCGGGTAGGAACGACTGATGCCGTAGCCATCGCAATAGCGCTGGCTTGTTACTTTCTGTTGATTAGTGTCTAGTAACCTTGGGTAGGAAAACTGTTTAATCTTTCCTAGTTGTCTAATTATTGTTGCACACACCAGGTCACACTTCCTGAATATCAACCATAGATTCTGACGGACAGTTTTTACAGAACAGAAACCGTAATCAGTTTTTATTTCAATATCAGAAACTTCTATCACCATTTCTATGTTCATTTTAAAAAGCCCTTTAGTCGGAATATTCCAGGGAAAATGAAATTGTCAGATTTGGGGAAAATTAGATTGTAAAAATTAGCACAATTTATGCAAAATTACAAAAAAAAAAAAAAAATTGTTCCAGGGTGGTGAGCAATTTTCTGATTGTTACTATCAAGAAATAAAGAAATGTGCCATTACTCCTCCCAAGCATTTTTGACCTGGGCATTGATATTTGTGAATAGCCATTGAAAATGTGTAAATTTGTTGTCCAATTGAAAAAAAAGCAGATTTTGAATTTATCCTGTCCAGATCGCAAAAGCAAAGTTTTAAAGGGAGTAATCTACATTTATATACTTTATAGACATAATCAGAAAATACACTTATCACCCAAGGTCAAAGAAGTAAAAGGAAATTTGCTCAGTGTTATACACAGTCAAACTTTACAAACAGGGTATTTAGATCGTTTATATATCTATATTTATATATTTACAGCTATCAAACACTTATTAAAAGGAGGACAAAATACATCCTGTTCAAACATGACGTCTGAAATATAAATTGCTTGAGACTCACGGCAAAAAAATAATTGAAAATAGTTTTATAAACGTGGGGGGGGTATGAATGAATTTGAAAAATAGTGAATCATCTAACATTCACTGAACTGCCTTAAGCTACACAATTTTATCTTAGATTTTGTGGAATCCAAACAATATATTCCATAGATGGGGTGGATATTTGTTTATTGAAGTCAGTTTTGGCCCAAGAATAGATTCGGGGAGTCTGCACAAAGAAACGGCTCGTAATTATAGGTTATATGTTACTAGCATGAGCGTTGTATCTTTGTAAGATCTATAAGCGAAAACTCTCACTAACAAAGATTAATACCATCTTTTTATGTAGGTGTATTGAATTGGGATTACATAAAATGATTGCTCACTTCCATATCCTTTACGGACTATGAGGTTAGTTCAAACTTTCAAACCCCTTCACCTTGGAAAGGTAAAAACGCCTGACCTGTAGATATTTGGGGGTCAGAGTTTCTTTATTCTGCGAATATAGCCACCATTAATCCTTTAAAAACTAACTGTTTGAGTTGTTTAATGCCAAAATTATGATGTTCTCGTAGACTTCAACATGAGATCTAAACGACGTGTTTACACCGTAGAAACACGGGAGATATCATGTCCAAGCAGTCTTAGAAGGGTTCAGCTGATAATTATCTTTTGTATATCTTGTTGCTTATATTCTTGATGCATCTAGGATACTTTATAACATTATTGAAAATATAATATTCTGATAATTTCGGACCAAAGGTTTTGCAGGGAAACCCAAGTTTTTGCACCAGAACAAGTCATGGATATTTTGAATTTTTGAGAAACCACAATGGACATCAACCGTTAATTGAGGTTTAACCCTAAATAAATTACAATATTAAAAATTTTGCGTATAGTTACATTACAAATAGAGCCCCCTCGAAAAAGTTAAAAAATGCTTTTTAATTCAATTAAAGAAAATATCTTCATGTTTGACATCCTAAAAATGGGGGAAAAGTCCCTTAATTTTCCCACTTTGAAAAGAGAGAAATCTACTGACACTTTTGCCCCTTCACACGATGGGAAATACTTCCTTCAATTTAAACTCTCCAAGAGTGGGGGAGTTTACCTTCACTTTCGGCTGCCCAAGTGGGGGGGTCATTGTTGATTCTTTAGGATAGGGAAAAGTTCCCCTTTAATTTTGTTACCCTAAAAAGAGAATAAAGTATCCCAACCCCTTACAGAAAAGGAATTATCTTTTTTTCACTTTCGATCTCTTAAAAGGGGCGTTTCCCTTCACTTCATAGCCCTTTAAGAATTATATATAAATATATGAAATAAGATGATAGGTATATGGTTGGAAAGTCGGTTCCACTTTGGTATTATAGTCAAATTGTAAATAGAACCCTCCAATAAAAGCCTTCAAGATATATTTTTCTCAAAACGTTTTGCTTAAACCTTCCCCCATACATACTAACTGGAAATCGCCTGATATGGCCGGTTTATCTAGTTCGAAACAAAGTAGCTTCGAGAAATTCACTTTTTATTTCATGGTCAAAGAAAACCATCAATTCATTGAATAAAGAAATTTCCATATTTTGCAATGCATTAATTCCATTATACGTGTATCCCGAGACAGATAAAAACCTTGGAATCAGCAAATCCCCTACTCTATACGTCTCTCCTTGTCAGTCATATAATACACTCAAATTACAGCATGGTTTTTTTACTCAGATGGTTCCTGCGGTTGTAAAAGCCAGGGAAATTTCGTTTACTTCATTTTTCGTGGTGAATACGTCACAGTGGACTTTAAAATAAATCTACTGGAGCTATATATCCCAGCAGTCATAAAAAAGCCTCGGGACATGTCACAGGAGTCTCGAACGAGTTAAGACTTGATGTTTTATTAAAATCTCACAGGATATGATTCATATTTCAAGTCTCGAAACCAAGATTATCTCTTCGTATGAAAAAGAGAGAAGGGTGAAATTAAGTCAAACCGTTTGACATTGCCGAGAAACAAAATATGTAGGAAAGAGAATGGGAAATGTTTCTTTCAAATAGTCAGGTCTTATACTGAACAACGTCGATCTGATTGACACCTGAATGTGTGAAATATTGCATGTTTTGTATGGGAAAAGTTATTGGTTTCAAACATGCATCAAAACATTCACATCTCCTATTTTATGCTCACCATAGAATTCATTTGCAGTTCGTCGAATACCTTCATGTCAAGTGCCACCATGTTGCGTCAAGGTTGTTCAAAAGTATATAAATTATCAATATGATACAATATTGTTTTCTAAACATATATATGTAGGTTAACCCTGAGGATATTGATAAGGGACTTGTACGGAGACTGCGTAATTCAAGTCATAGTACCAATATTCTGCTCGGTACTTATTGCAACAGTTTCAACGAGAAGGATACGACATTCTAGGTTTCGACAATCCGTCAAAAGTCACCCAACATATAGATCTCAAAAATGACGAAACATTAAAAGAAGACACTAAGAAAATAAAGATAGATAAATAAGAGTCTCGATTTTGTTACGGAATAAAAAATAATACTCACGCTAACAATCAACTTCTTCCTTCAGCTCAGATACAACCTTTTCCTATTGGTTGGAATGGTAGAAAGTTTCTTCCGAGATGACGTTAATTTTACCCGACCAAGAAAATGGTAGTTTGAAAAACGACAAGAAAAGTATGGTATTTTCTGTTTTCATATATGAAAGAATTGACTCTCCCTCTTAATACGTTCTTGTAGAAATACACAAATTAAATCTATGCCTTTCTCTCTCTCTCGTATACAGTTTTGCTTTTCTCGTTTGACTTGTGAAAGTACCTTTTTCTCATTGGTTGTTTTTGTCCACGTGATGCTGAATAAAAAGGTCTCGTGCCTCTGGCTTGGCATCCTTCATTATTTTTATTTCATAAGCAGTAATAAGGGTAATAACAACAATAATTGGTACGCTCCAGAATAGTTACTGTTCGTAATATGTTTTCATCCTATTCTTAATGCAATAACGCACCAAAAATATAATCAAGTAGTCGCACAACTGAAAAATGGCGAGCGAAAGTGCGAAGCAAGAATTTTTTTATGTAAAAGGGGTGATCAATAGCAAGTTACTTTTTTCTTGCCTTTTGTTGCACCGTGTTCATCGAAGAAGTTGGATTTTTTGAAAAATGAACTTGAGAGTTGAACATAAAGGGGCCTATCTAACAAAAACTTACGTCGTGGAATGAAACCTACACTTAAAGATCATTGAGGATTATTTCCAGAAATTCTTGGAGATATATTAGAAGCTGACTGAAATCTTTCACAAGGTGCAGTTATTCGGCTTTATATATATATATATATATATATATATATATATATATATATATATATATAACGAACGGAAAGTAGGAGTCTTGTTTTGCATTATAATTATATTATAAATAGACCCCACTCACAAAAACATATACTGAAACCTTGATAAATGTTTTTTTTCAGAACTTTTAAATTTTAATTTAGGAAAGATATATTGGTTGAACTTTGAAGCTCTGAATCCAATTAGAAAATAAGTATGGTTAGTCAGTCAATAGAAACAGTGTCATGGTCAACGTCTTCTGGCAGCATGCCTTGTTGAAGGAATCAATTGAAAAGAACTGAGGGAAAAATGGGGTGATCAATTAATAAATGCTGTTGGACACAAATTAAGGGATTGGTTTAGCATAAACTTTCATTTTAAATCAAACCTTTCACAAAAAACGTATCCAGGGAGGTGTATTTTCAAAATACAAAAAGGCATTTTTTCTTCTACGTATAATAAGCAGTAAATCCCAAGCGCTCTAACTTCGAGCTAAACACGTGATACACACTCGGAATGCGATGTTGGCAGTTCTTGCTGATTGATTCAAACAATCCAGTGATATTTGCTCAGGAATAAATCTTTATTCTTTCCCAAGTGTGATAATCAATTATTTGTCAAATTTCCCTCTGCAGTCGATTTTTTTCTATACAATTTTGAAATTCAATTAAACCTTGAATGAAACTGATATCCTAGATATTTGATTATAAAAACATTCTTCTTGAATTGTCAGTGGATACCATACTGAAAAAACAAGAATCGTTGCCGTAGTAGCTATTTATTAAGTAAGTGAAATTGACAAAATAATTAACAATAATTAATCATATATATGACAGACAGAGGGAGGGAGGGAGGGAGTTATGCAAAAGTTGGGAGAGTAAGGGGATAGGAGTGACACCTGTGTCTATAACCCTTATCGTATCAGAAGATACCGCTGCCTTTAATGAAACCTGACAACATTTGCAGTTTTCCTGGCGTATCCGACGCGAACAACATGCCTATTTTTGTGGGGTTCAATTTCTGGTCCATATGTGAAGAATGGGTGCTGCATTTTGATCCATGCACCACTTGAAAGAGCTCGATCCTGTTCCCTGCGAAAAAGTGGATCTAATTCCAATCCTGCTGAGAACTTTAGGACCATCATGAAAATGTCTACGTGGACCTGCCAAAAGGAAGCAAAAGAAGAAAAAAAGAAGCGCCCCGACAACAATTGAAGCAGGTCATTTGCAGTGTTTTTGAGGAATCAAAAAGCGAACAGACTTTTGGAAACCACGATCGGTCGATTGAAACTAGATGGGATTTCGTGAAGGTTTTTTTCTGAGATGTCAGTTGAACATTTTTGACTGTACATTGAAGTTTGATGCCCGCAAAAGAGCCTGCACTCGTTGTTCTCCACCTTAAAACTTCATTGCGCAGGCTGGAGAGATATTCTGCATACAAGCCACCACTGTTCCTGCTACAAACACATGCAATATATATATATATATATATATGTATATATATATATATATATATATATATATATATATATATAGTTGTAGGAGCTGAGAAGGCAATGACACGCAAAAAACAACACCTTGCTGGCAATTCGCTATGAACAGGTCATATAGGACCCATTAAACAGTTGTTATACATCATTATCGTATGACTAAAATTGAATAGTTCCCTGACAGTAACAGTAGGATTTGTTGCAACCATCGGTACAAAACCGATACTTATTCCTTCACATGGCTTAATCAATACGGGGCCACAATAGCATAAAATCAAACTCACTACACCGGTAATAATTTTGCTAAACATTTTCAACAGCAAACACTATATAGCTATTTCTATTTATATTCGGACCATCCTCATCTTGGTTGTTTTTCATACAACGTTTCGGCCGTTGCACTCTACGGCCTTTGTCAGGTATCATCTGATAGATATACCAATAGAAATAATAATATACCTCATCTCAAAAATTCAGAGATATACTAACTATGTAGCTATTTGCTAAACTTGACCTTGGCTGACATAGGGTCAGAAAAGCTGAGCACTCATTCGACTTTTTTTCCTTAATATATCAATGATCTGTGAAGAAAACATGTAAATCATTGCACGACGCCGACAAATTCTCTATCATTTACGAGTAAGAGTTGGATGAAAAATGAATGTAAAAGTTATATACATGAAAATTCGCTATCGCAGTCAATGATTGAACAACGGTAGCGTCAACATGTGAAATCTTGAAATTCCCTCAGAGAATAAATCCTATACATGATGTTAGATATTTTCCCAGAGAAAAAACGCCACTAAGATTAAATTGAATAAACAGAACATTTAGAAACACACATATCATGGATAATTTAGATGTTATTGATAAACAAATCAAATTGAGGCCCCCCAAAAGGTCACCAAAGTTTTTTTCCAAAAATTAAAAACAAATCAAAAGGAGTGTAATGGTGCCAATTTTCAAGCCTGTAGTCAAAACAGCATTGCCAGGAGCGCTTGAGCACACAAGCAAGCAGATAAACAAGCACCATCAGTCTTCATAATCTGTCTTTGGACATAAACTTTCCCCCCAGATTCGCCTGACCTCCTTATCGTTGGCATCGTGGAGCCAATACTTTCTGAACATATCTAGTACGTCTCTCCATCTTGTTTTGTGCCGGCCTAGATTACGCATGTGATTAGTCATGATGCCCATCGGTTGTCCGCCATTCTTGCAACATCATCAGCCCAATGGAATTTGACTTTTTAAATGATTCTATCGCTTCTTTTCCATCCAATATATTGTCTTGTGATCTCTCAATATGATGTTGAGCATGATTCTTCCTTGCGCACGTTGCATAACTCTCAGTTTGAGGGTTTATCTCTTAGTTAGGTTCTATGTATCAGCTCCATAGGTGACCATCGGGAGGATGCATTTGTTGTACACTCTTTCCAAGACTAATTGAATTTTCTTGTTTTGAAGGTTGAGTTTGCTCTGTTGATGGCTTGCATTCCTATAGAGTGTCTTTGCTTGATTTTTACTCTTTTCGGGGATTTCATGAATATTCGTTGTTTTAGGTAGATGTAGGGGTCTATTTTCTCCAGTTCTGCATTTTCAATTTTGATTATTGTGTGTTTATTTCCGACATGATTGTTGTGCATGACATTTGATTTGCTGAAAGTCATGTGAAAGCCAACTTCCTTGCTTCCTTCATACAGTTCATCTAGCATTAGTTGGAAGTCTTGAAGGTTCCATTCAAAAAGGATGATGTCATCCGCCAGTCAGATATTCACCATTTATTCTTATTTATTTTCCCAGTCCCGGTTTCAAATGATCATTTCGAGCCAAGCTGAAAAGAGTAAACTTATTTGTCCGTAGTTGTTGATGTCCCACAGGTTTCTTTTTTCTTTTTATATGGAAGCATTATAATTGCACTGTTGTAATCTTCCAGATCTTTTTTTTACGCACAAGCTGGAAAGAATAGGTAGTTTCCTAGTGATGATCTTACTAGCCTCTTTAAATCGGTCGATGGTGATGTTGTCTGGTTTAGGGGCCTTCCATTTCTTTGTTTGTTTGATGGCTTGTTTCACTTCCTTTAGTGCAATTACGCAAACATCTTCGAACTGATTGCATCTTGCGAGTTGAGACCGTTGTTTTGAAGTCCTTGTTTGGAGGAGTAGAGTTATTAGTAGTATTCTTTGGTACGTTAGAGAATCCTCCATTTTTCTTGAGTATACTAGTTATCTGATTCCGACCTCTGCCGTGTGTTTTATTCATGGCTTTGAAGCTCCGACTTTTTTTGAGAATTGTTTGCTGCATTGATGATAGCTGTAGTTTATCTTCTATCTTCTCTTTGTTTCTTTTGGATTGTTTGGTTATTTTAATTTTCTTCCTTGTTGTTGTTGTCGATGACTTGAGAAGCGACCGCCGAATGGTAAGATGTAAAGTGCAAATTAACACCATCAAAGAACGCAGAAAAATGCTCCTCACCAAACCGCAACCACTAAACATACAAAAAAAGAGCTCACTCGATTCTTCGAGCTTGTACTGAAAAACTGGTATAAAATTCTAACCGAACCAGAGGAGAACGCCACCAACATCAAGAATTACAACGTCAAAAGAATAGCTCTGCTAATTGAAGTCGCCACTATATTTAAACCAAAGATCACACGGAACACTAGTAAAATCTCACATGAAACCAAGAATGTCATAGAAAAAACGCAGAAATTTTAAGCCAAACAAATATAAACGCATGTAGGTATTGAATAGAGTATATTTGATAGCTAGGGTTGTTCAGTTTGGAGAACCCATCCAGCATGTTTTGCCTTTTGTCTCCCTCTGAAGCAATAAGATACAATTGAAAAATGAAAGTTTCAAGCGTGTATTTTGTAGCGTGATGTTATGAAGGCGGCGGGTATTTTACTGATTTACATGGCTTCCGTTATCTTTCATTTTATTGCGATAGTTATAACGCACCGTATAAATCATTTGTCAAAATAGATTCATTTCATTTATTGCTGAAATTGGATAAGAATCCGACAAATTTAAATATTTATGAGAATTTGGTAAATTCATTTAATGTTTCATCCTCTGAAATAATGAAATACACTTGCAGGTATGTAGACATTGATTTCATTTGACTTAGTCTGGCACAAGCAATGATTGATGAGACTACCATATTAAACAGCGTCCTGTGGCAGTCATTATAGATATTGATTAAAATCATCCTTGTCTGGCAAAAGATCACGTTAGTTCGGCATTCAATGAGATTGGCATTCACTGAAGTAATTATGGTTTGAAAAATCAACTAATTTCTGCTCCATGATACTCTTGGGTGCTTGATTGTTGGGTGTGGTCAGAATAAGCCAGGGATGGAGTGTCTGTCCCAATTTAATAAGTGGGGTATCAGAGAATTTTGACAGGAATAAGAATAATAATCTATTTTTGAAGAAAAATTAAACTTAATGGTCTGTGGTAAAATAAAAATGAAATCGTTGAAAAAGTGGATAATTGTATTCATAAACCCAATTAGTTGGCAACTCCTCACATTTGAAAGTGACAATAATCTGAATGAATAAAACACGGATTCCTGTTAATCTGTTTGTATTGAATTCTTGTTTAACAAGTACCTCTGAGTTCTGTAGGGGGCCATGACTGACAAGGTTGAGAATAGCCATTTTATATGTCCAACAGAACGGTTGGTCGACTTCTATTCCAAGTCTGACCTTTTTTCTCTAATATAAGTCTTGACCTTTTCTCTTTAATAACAGCAACGATCCTAAGCTTATTTCGAGGAGTAGACGTATCACTGTTCGTTTCTCGGTCGTTTTAAACCAAATAGATATATATCAACGTTTCCTAACTGCAATTTGACAGCCAAGAAGGTAGCAGACGGCTTTTTCACCGACTGAACCAGACTGACAAGTCTTAAATAGCTACTAAAATGTACGTTACGAATGCACAAGTACTTTCTAACTGATAAATACATTTATACTTGGAAATATATCTTTCTGAATATTTCTTTATTATATACACAGCACACAGGTTGCCGTAATCATATTCCGTCCGAATAGGAGTATGAGTAGATTCTGAGCCTGCAGCAGCCAGGCTTGTTTCCTGATGTTTTGTGCAAACAAGCGATTTTTCATATTTTCCAGCTTTCCATTGAATCCGGTGCCAGGAGACACAACTTGGTAAATTTCCAAACACAAGACACTTTCGCTTTTATGGATATGGCAGCTGCCTGTGGAGATTCCGACAAATCTAAAATCTAAATGACCTCCTAGTTCAAGATGACAACCCTCTGACAGCGTCTGCACTGAACCCATGCCCAAGTGAGTCGAATCATGCGACACGACCCATCAGCTATCTGTACTCAATAAAGCACAGACGTTTTTATCTGAATAAGTATCCACTGTCTCTTCACATATATGTCAAATATATAGCGATGATCTGTCTTTTAACCCCGTATTTAGCTCAACCATCAGGGATATTAGTCTTTCTTTATTATATTATGTCACTTATTTCAAACTAACGTATTTTTTCTTTGAAATTTTCCATGAATTGGAGATATATTTTCCCCTGCTGAAATTCTATCAAGTAATCTGTCGTTACACAGTCTGGGGGAAAAAGAAAAAAAGATCCAGTATCAATAAATTATCTATACATCTTGCTACCAGGGCATTGGCTGTAGGACTCTCTGCATTCAAAAGTCGATGAAAGAAACTTGTGTTCTGAACAAAGAAAAGTTTAGAAATATCACATCCGAAGGTTTCGCCCTCAAGAGAGACGTTTCTATAAAACCGTTTGCGAGAAAATACTGTAAGAGGAATATTTGAACAAATATTTCTATATTATCCTAAATTCAATGTGTATAAGTAAAGTATAAAGTGAGTGAAGCGTCCTTATCTCAAGAGACGACTCCTAGTGGAGTACAAATGGCCGGAGACGAAATCCCAATTTTTTTTTTGCACGTATCAGCTTAGTGATTCTTCCAAGTTTCAGGTCTGATCAAGACCAGGACTTTATCCTCACGAGTTTGTATGACCACCATCTTGGTAGGATGTGGGTTCTCCTTAATCACAGTGTATTCAGCAGCTGAGTGCACAGAGATATTTGTTTTTATGAAAAAGACATTTACAGGGAATCGAACCAAGGACCACCTGCGTTTAAGACAGTCTTGCTTACGATATCACATGATTTTGAACACTTGAAAAAAAAATCAAATCAGGAATAAATGGACTGTCAATGATCAGGAATTGAAATGAGCATTACTGACTGAATGTGATTATTAATGTCCAACTCCCAAAATTGATTTTATTATCGTTAATTCGTCTGACATTTGAATTTCAGATCTTGCAATTTCGGACATTGAAATGTAAAATTTCGGATTCAAGATTTGAATAAGGGAAACAGAGGGAAACAGAGAGTGATGACATGACTTTATGTCATATCATCTTGCGTTTGCATGTTCTCGGTATTTCCCTGTAAACTTTGAATTTCTGTTATCAAAAGAATTTATACAATAACAATCATATATACCTTATTTGTAAGTATGTCATTAAAATATTTATTCTGATAACAGAACCATAAAACAATATAAAAACAAAATAATTCAAGGGGAAAGGCTCTATATTCGGCTGCAATTTTAGCTGTTCATTCGATCAGCATTTATCATTCATCGTTACAAATAAATCAGAAATTCCTGTGATGTTTCTGTGACACAGTGGTCTAAAACGTTTTACTGATCACTAGTATATCTGGCGAGCGACACTATTTTTCTTGCTTACGATTTCAGTGGCGGATTAACCATTAAGCTGTGTAAGCCTTCCTTTCATTCCTTGGTTTCGAAGTCAATGGTGGATTAACCAATTGACTGAGTTGGCATTTCTTTTCTTCTGTCAAACTTCAACCATTGAATTTTGACTTTACTTTCGTATGTTACATCAATGACTGATAACAATGACGACATATAACCAGTGACGTCATGCAAGAATTACAGTGACACAGTGACGTACTCTTAAACTGATGACACATTCACCCCCACTTCAAAGCCCTACTCTGGTTGACTAATGTTTGCGAATCCCATTTACATGAATAGAGGAATTTGGATGGGACACGTAGTTTGGGAATAATAATTATAGAGAAATGAAATTTATTTAGTTTACTTTTTAGATAGCATGGGGACTTAGCGCAGCCAAGCTAGTATGAATTATATAAAGCTATTGTAAATAATGTTACTATTGTATTGTAGATGATTTTGAACATTGAAATCTATGAATATTTCAAAGGAATTTATAGTCAATACTCAGGAATTGATCTGCAGACTGAGAAGCATGCAATGTCCACATGAGAGAATCATGCTCAACGTCACATGGAGAGATTGCAAGACAGCACAATATATTAAGGAGAAACGAGAGTCAGATACATCATAGAATCCACAAGAAAACTTAAATGGCAATGGGCTGGTCATATCGCAAGAATGAAAGACAAACGATGGACATCATGACTCAAAACATGGATCCCCAGAGATCATATGCACAACCGACGCCGGTAGAATGCAAGATGGGGAGGCGAACTAGATGAATTCAGAAAGTATTAGCTCTGCGAAGCCCACGATAGAGAGGTGTGATGGATCCTTGATAAAGTCCATGTTCGACGGACATTAAAAGACTTATAATGATGATTGATGGAATATGACTCTTTTATGTATTACTATATTTTACTCTATTGCTAAAAGACCTAGATTGGTATAATATTGGACTAATACTTGCAGTGCCAAGTTCAACCCACCACATTTTTTTTAGATATGTCAGTAGACTTACAGGGGTGCAAGTGAAAATAATGTCTCATAGTGTCTTCCATTTTGAACCCTTTTTATCAAATATTTGTCGAAGGTGCTGAGATCATGGACGAAAAAAAAATCCGAACTAAAATTACATATTCTACCTGACCGTCTATCAATGTCTACCTGATTTACACACTACTGTAACAAACATTCATTTTCCCCGAGATGAGATCGCTCAGTCCTTCAACTTTATTGAATAGAGGCAATCGCATTTAACCATATTTAAGCGCAAGACCGATAAACGCATGTGATTCTTTTTTATTTCCTGACGTAAAAGAGTATCTAGGAAGAAGAATGTGACAACATACATCAAACTCAACGGAAAAAAAGATATATTGATATTTTACATAAACGGAAACAAAGCTTATTACTTTTTTTCTATGTATTGTTACAGCGATAAATTCCCAGTTCTTTGTAGAATCATCTTCAATTAAAAAGAAATATTGCATTTTACATATCTTATGATATTTCAAGTTCTTGAAGCTTCTATTGCATCGTATTTTCTAACAAATCTAACATAATATCTGCAAAGAAATAGAAAGCGTCAGTTGATGCTTATGGTTAAAGTCGTTAAAAAAGCACTGGTTCTTGTCAGATCACTCATCACTGAGGTTAAGCAACATCGAAACGGGTCAGTATTTAGATGGATGACCGTTCAGGAAGAAGTGGTTTGCGATCGTGTGTCAGATTAGACTATTCATCGTAAAAAAAAGCTCATATATCTTTTGAAAATATATAAAAAAAATGAAGGCCAATATTTATAGTCAAGTCACCCAGAAATCACCAGTTATCATCGGATCGGGTAAGCAGCGTTAACTCTGACCATTACTTGCACGGGTGACTGCTTAAGAATATTCCATACTATGAGTAACTTATCGTATCGCTTCAGACTCAGCAAAGCTTGACAAATAAAAGAGAAATCTGTTTATCCTTTATAAACTGTCATTTTTGTCACATGATCTCGCATACGTGTTTTTATTTTTTTTTCAGAAAATACTATTGACACCAACTACGGATTAGGTTCGTGGACAAGGATTATCAAAGGTGTTTTAGATTTACTGATTGAATGCTTGAGACCAAAGATTGCATCAGATGTACACTAGTTCCGTTCAGAAATTATACAGCTATTCATTATCAACGGAAAAATAGCCTCCCCTGGGCAATGGTGCCCCAGGGCACTTCAAAATACTCCACTAGAGACCTCACGCATGCGCTTATCCCGGTGTCCCTTCTGTTTTTTTTTAAAGTTCTATTTCTAGTTCACCATCAGCTGTTTAATCACTTCCTTCTTAATCTTGCCTACAGTTTGAAATCTTTCCAAAGAAAAGGAAAAAGGAAAAAAATCAGGAATATTTTCAGGGAGCCAAATCGAGATCCTTGGGGATATGACAGATCAAGGTGATGTCAGGTTTTGCAAAAAAGCCCTGAACGAGACATGAAGAATAACTTGCTCGGTCATTACGATTGGATGTTGTATGGACAAACCTCGTGTAAGATCTAAAACTCACTGAGTATGTGAAAGATTGCCTCCTATGATGGTTGATATTGGCGCTAGTTATTTTTGTTCGAACCTATGTAAAAGCCAAAATATCCAACGTTGATTTTCAGGTAGGCGAACCAAGCCCACCCAGAGAACCAAGTAAACAACCTTTATACCTTTCAAACTTATCTCAAACTAAGTTAAGCTAGGTAAATACTGAGTTTGTGGAAAACATCGATTTTAGTATAATGGGAGTTATTTTTTCTGCGAGTATAAAGTGGACTTTCATTGAAGCAATCAAATATATGACAACCCCCATAAACTCTAGTACGATATGCTATTCAATCCTCGGATAATTTTTGGAGAATACCTAGCTTATCATGGGATGCATCTTACCAATTGAAGCGTCTTATCAGTCAGGAAATAAGGTAATTCATGAATTTTAAATCTTCTATCTTGGATTTACCATTCGGTTAACTCTAGTGTCTGTCAAATTCCAACTATGCTCCATCAATTTCCAATAATTCATGAAATATGTGAAACAACCAGAGTCATAAGACCTCATCCATTCATTCATTCATTCGGTCAAACCTTTTCGAAGGACTGAAGATGGCTCTCAGCAACGATGACAACATATCAGTCTGTGTCTCCAATTTGCAATTTCCTTTTCATTCATTCAAACATCTCATCGCTGCAAACACTTACCTGGAAAATATAAAACATACAAATGCATTAAAATCGAGTTTTATTGATTTTGATAACTTAGAGAAAAATCTTTCAAACTTTGATAAACAGATGTCTTACGTGGAGCTGGAAAGCAATTTGATTTGTTGAAATATAGACTAAGGGCTTTATGATTCCCTGGGCAGAATTCGAATCCTTTCCACCCAGAAGCCTATCTCAAAGTGACAACTTCCCTTGCGAGTAAACACTAACAATGTTCATCAAAGAAATGAGAAAATAATTTCACTACTAATACTACTAATTTAAGTAACCAAGGATAGGGACTTATCAGCTGGTAGAGAAGATAAGCAGCTAGATTTGAATTATTCCGTGGACTTATTGGTAGGGGAGCTGAAACGCTCGGACAGGATTCCATAGGAAGAAGAATGAGAGTTCGAGTCTCGACTGAGGCGTTTCCTCTATAATCGATCTTCGTTATTAACTAACGACTGTAAAATGGCGGTCTGAAAGTCACAATGAAAATCAAACTGAATTTGAAATGAGAAATATTAATCGAAATTTGACAATGCTAGATCTAAAAGAATTAGATAAATCTCCTTTTATTTCATTGTCAGAAACCCTCAAACCAAACTGTCAACATAGATTTCTTCAGTTTTTGAGTGATTCTGCCCGGCTATGTATGAATATGTTAGTCGTGCGTACACACTACATCGATTGACGAAGAGGGCTGAAAAAACCCCCACTTACTCCTAATAATGTCTTGAAAAAAACGTTTTTGTGTTTTTTGAACCCCCACCGCTCGATAATTCTTTTGGCGAGATTCTATTTTAAACTGTAATTTTATGCTAAATTAGCCCCTTTGTTTGTGTCAGGAGATGTTCACGATTGATTTTTTTAAAGATTTTGACCTTTTAGTGGCCCAGCAAAGGACGAGAGAAGTGACATATCCAGTGACCATCACTACTTCCAATTTTCAATTGATCACCCTAACACGATATGCTGCTAAACGACATAGGATACATGGCAGTTCATATTTAGCAACTAACTAGACTTGCTTTTATTCATTCTTTCAGTTATAGGTGAACGCTGTTCGATTAAGATATTTGTAATTTTTAATAGTTGTTTTCTTTTCAGTTCAATTAATGTTGCTTTTACTGTGATTGAAAGAAAACAATTTCAGTGTTTTCTTGTCCATCTTTTATATATTTTGTTTTTCTACATTTTGGCAATTCGTTCTGTTTTCGCCTTTTCATTGAACATTTTTTCTAGATGCATCCATGCGCATCTCTCTAGGAGGGACGGTTGAACGGTTGAACGGTCGGTCAGTCGCTCTGTCCCCAATATGTTCGAAATCAAATTTTTGGAACATGATAGAGAGAATTTTTTCCTAAACTTAGAGAATAAAACTAAGTCAGATAGTTTATGCCCATCACATCATGTTTAGAATTGGGGTTCAATTTAATGAACAATTACAACACGGAACTGGACCCTGACTTCATGGCAACTTGAAATTACATCCTTCAGATCGAATAATTCACTGATGATGTCTTGAAAAGAATAGAACAATCCGATCCGACATTTTGTCTTTAGGATGTTAGTTTTTCTACCTAACCCAATATTGAATGTGGACCTTCCTAGTCCATCACAGAAGAGTGATGTAAGTAAAAGACTTATTGCATTGTAGTAATGGCGGGTAGAATATGGATGCATCGTTGGACAAATGTCTTTGTTCTATATTCATATGCATGCTTTGTTTTCATGTATTCTGTTAGTTTCTTTCTTTAGTTGAACTCCAGTCCAAGTCAGGAGTTGACTTTGTTTTCCCACAGTAACAATAACAATCCTCATCTATCTTAGGGGAGTAGACTCTTCATTTTTTATCTGTCCATCGCGTTAAACCGAAACGCTATATGCGAGAAGATATTCTTACGGTGATTTGAAATCACGTCCAAATGATGAATAGACGGCTTTTTTATTGACTGAGCCAAACTTACAAGTTTCACTTATCTACGAAAATGTATGTTTTAAATACACAACGGATTCTTTCCTTCTAATAATAAATGAATTTATTTTAAAAATAGATATCCTTATAAATTTGTATTCATCATATATATATATATATATATACACAATACAAAAGTTGCAGTAACCATCTCCAGTTAGAATAGAAGTAGGAATGTAGGTTGACCCTGCAGCGGCTAAATTTGTCTTTCTTTGTTTCACCGCAAATGAATCCAATTCCAATTAAAGACAATTCCCTACCTTCCGTCACCTTTTCAGTGTTTCTGTCCCCTTCCAAGAGAAGAGCATAGACATTTTACTGGCACACGCGCACAAACAAACAAATCAATCAACATTTCTCAGGAAAAAAACAATTACCATGAATGTTCCCACTTCACTCAACTGATGAAGGAACAGGAAAGTGTCAAGCATAACAAAAATAGTTGACTTGTAAGAAAAGAAGAAAATAATTCAACCCAAACAATAATTCTCATAAATATAGATATTTAATGAATCTGAAATTGTCCTCGTCTGTTTATGAAAAAGTACTCGTCTTAATCTCCAGTCTTTAACGACTATGGGTCATAATTGGGGTGTAGAAACAGAAAATTTGGAGGCGAAATTATCAACCAGAGGAAGTCCAATAATGAGGTCCAAGCAATAGGTTTTTTTATGCAGTTATGCATTTAAATATTCATAACTACTTTCAATTTGCTGACTTTCCTTTTAGGAACCTCTGAAGTAGTTCAGTTTCTTTTTCATACTGTCATTTAGTAGTTTACTTATGCGTGTGTAGTCGAAACAATTCAGTTGGCAGAAGGAAATTGCAATAACACGAAAACGTTACGTGAAAAACTCAACCAATTGGTGAAAATTGCCCTCAAATATTTACAAAGAAAAAAAAACAAAACGTTGAGAATGACGTTCAGCCTAAATGACACGACAAATTGAACTATTCAAAGACAGATGGGAAATAAAACAAGTAAACTCATGTTGTAACGGTACTATCTAATAACACAAGCCCTATAAAGTCATGTTTGTTTTAATATTCATGGAAGAGTTTTATCAGAGATTAGTTTGCAGCAACAGCACGTGTATTTCAGTGCATTATTCTAAAATATAGAATTTAGTAAGCCTTTTTTTTTCGTTTTTGTCTGTGCTTTTTGATTTCTCATTAATACACCTCACATATTCATCCGTCATAATAGCAAATTTATTATAATGGCACTCTTAAATAACAGGTGTCTGTTGAGTACAGGAATATTAGTGGCTACTGAGAATCGTGTGAATTCTACTGGAGACTACAAATTGAATAATAATAATAATGATAATAATAATAATATAATAATAATAATATAATAATAATAATAATATCAAACATGAGTTCGGTTAGTCATTCGTGAAGTGACCAATCAAAATGAATGTTCGATGAATTAGTTACTTCTTGCTCCATTTGTCGGGGTGGTGATCACTAACAAGTCTGAATTTCAAAAAAACAATTAGACGCAAAAAGGGATCAATTTAGCAGAAACTTAAATTACAAATTGATCCCTCTTTCAAAAAACCTATTCGATGTTGATTTGAAAGAAAAAAAGACTGAAAAAGTTTTTGTTGACATAAGGAGTAAATATTTAAATGTTCAGACCTCTAGAGATCCATTGGTGTGACCTTTACGCATGACGCATATATGCGATGTCAGCCGGACCAAATTTAAAACAGAAGAAACCTATGTTGATGGTTTTAGAGAGTTTTACCTAGGGGTTTCTAATAATGATAAAGAAAAAAATGAAAATTTGTTTTTGGTCAACAGAATAATATTGTCGTAGCTCACTGTAATTTGAAACCTCAACATCCACGTACATAAAATGCAATGTATCTATCTATCTATATATATATATATATATATATATATATATATATATATATTTCATATATACTGTCATTTGTAAGGCACGAGTTCAGGTTACTACTAATAATGATGACTATTACTTTCATAGTTATTCTTGTTCGCGTCACAATTATTATCATTGCTCTTGTAATGCATCTATCATGATATCAGAAATTTTCTTGCGGTAGTCACCATGAATCACGTGATAGCAATTCTTGTTCAATCTCTAACACTTTCCGTGATATTTTTCTGACTTCAAAAGTTCTATAGCAAGCATCATCTGAAGTTTTCCTCTTTGTGAAAGAAACGCTGAGGAAATGTTCGATAGAGAACAAGTCTCAAGACTTGAGAAACTGCTCAAAACATCCGACCGAGCAAGATCAATCAATATTGGCATCAAGTTGAAGGGAGAAAAAAGCTAAAGACAGACTCAGAGCACTGATATGATTTGAGCCACTGACGACAGAACGTCCATCCAAATCCCCAAGGAAAATCCCCAATAAAGAATACGGGAGATATGAACATAAATAATGTCGAACACAAAGACAACCTTTGATGGAAGCAATGATTGGAGATCTTGGTCACATCAATAGAAATACGTAAAGAGATTCCTACTAAGCTTCATTGTAAACGGCTACTGAATGTTCAGTAGAAGATAATTACACCGTGAATTGTTTCGAACTTTTTTTCTTCAGGTTAATAAATATTATGTTTGAAAAGTATAGGATTGACAATTATTCCCTCTGAACTTCGCCTTTGTGACCAAGACAGTGAAAATTTGAAATCTTATTTTCAATAAGACCACAGGCCAATTTGCACTCACATACGTATATCACCATTCCAGTCAAAAAGTAAAGTTTCAAAGGAATGATTAATTATGAGACAATCACTCAGTTACCGTTCGGTCAGTCAGTAAGGTTCACCAATAAAACTGATGGGAATTAAAAGAATGGACAGATGTGATAAAGTCAAATACGGGAAAATAGATTGCTACAATGATTCTATCTAACTTGTTCAGTACTTAATATATTGTAAGATTGTAACTTCTATGCCAGAGAATTGAAGAACTTGCGCACTTCGATCACTCTTAGAGAGCCTTGCAGATCGTTTTGAAGAATTTGAAAGTATTGGGGAAGAATCGAAACCATCCAGACATCAGCATTATTAGGCGAAGCTCAGAAATTGGTGTCCAGCTATGAAGATTAACGGGATTGCCACTTTAGGCTCTTTAGATAACCCCAACTAATTACAGTACCGGGAATATGAAGTTGGTCCTCCATCCAGTACTGATCTGACTCGACGTCGCTTAACTACATGATCGTACAACCAGTGCAGAGTTTGGTCTGATCCTAGGAAGATTAACGTAACAGCCACAAAAGGCTCTCTTTGTGACCCCAGGCTATGTACGATACTTGGTGTATCTGGTTGGTCACCATTTTCTCGGATGATTAACGGGATCGACACGGGAGGCTCTCTACATGATATCCAGCACTTCATGGTACCTAGGGCACCCAGTTTGTTACCTATCTACATAGTGACTAGGCTCAACGATGCTTAACCTCAATGATCCTACGAGAACCAACATTAAAAGACAATGCGTCAAATATCGACAGTATAGTTAAAACATGACATCCTAATGGCTTTCGCTTATAGAAGGTAGTATATTTCTTTAGTGTCCATCATACAAAATAATAAAGTATTACAACTCACCATATTTCCGTGTACTGAATAGATATAAATAAAAATGGACTTAGATGTTATCTTATTAAAATGATATTCAAGGTTAGGTTTGGGGGTAAGGATCGGTCCATCGTGGGTTAGTTTGGGATTGTTTTTTTTAATTTTCTATTTATACATATTTAGCACAGAATATGACGAGCTGTAACTGCTATAAGTATTTGATGCGGTAGAGACTCACAGAGAAGATCCGACTTTTTAACCAACTGCTGAATTTTTTTGTTCCCCTTTTCCTTTTTTCTAACAAGAAGAGCAACGATAATCCTCACCTAGTTTATGGAAGGAAACCTTTCACTGTTTATTCTGTCGCATAAAAAAACCAATGTATGAAATTAATATACCCATCCTGTAATTCAGAATCACGGCAAAGGGGTTAGTAGGCTGCCCGCTAACCGACTGAACCTGACTGACAAATCTTACATATCTGTGAAAAGTTTTTTTTTCATTCTGATAATCAAATTTTTCAAACATGTACATATACACACACACGTGTATCAA
Organism: Thysanoteuthis rhombus; assembly: GCA_963457665.1. Classification (NCBI taxonomy): domain Eukaryota; kingdom Metazoa; phylum Mollusca; class Cephalopoda; order Oegopsida; family Thysanoteuthidae; genus Thysanoteuthis; species Thysanoteuthis major. Next base: position 3,433,510 of record OY735201.1, on the reverse strand, counting down.
ATATAAAATCACAATTTAAAAGTTGTAGTAATTATCTTCATTCAGGAGTAAGAGTGGCGTATGACCCTGCAGCATTTAGGCTTTTCCTTTGTTTGTTTTCCTTTTATATTATCAAGCAAATACACAAAGCAGAGAAAATCAACCATGGCTTTCCAAACCAACTCACCGAGCATACGCTTCCATTCTGACCGAATCTTTAGCCACTGGTATATTACTTGGCTGATGTATTTCGGTCTGACAGAAACATGCATCGGTGAACTGAAAAGATGAACCTATCGAAGCAAACCTCGTAACCAGTGGGCCATTTGCTTACGTAAAACTTTATGCAAATATCGCTACATTGTTCGTGGATTTACTAAGTTGGTAGAATCTTTGATTGGTCACTTCTTACATCTTCTATTCTTCCATTCTCAATGCGTATCTTGGTTTTGCAGTTCGTTTTCACATAAACCATAGAAGCGTCACTTAGAGATTTGGAAGGAGAGGCAGTTTTGGGTTCTTTAGTGCCCACCCACCTCCAACCACTTGTGAGATTTGTCAGTAGAAATGAAGTAGGCCGACTATTATTTATACAGTTTGGGACGGATCCTCCTCCATTCTTGACAGGGTGAGGGCGTTTTCAAATAGCCCCTTTTCCACGCCTGTACTTAGCCACGGTTTCATTTCCAATATCTCCTCATCTTCATCATCTCTCAATTCTTTGCCTCCAGCACATTTGTTAGAAACTGTTAACCAAAACTATCAATATAGGTTTCTTCTGTTTTTGAGTGATTCAGCCTGCCAGACCGACAGATTGGTCAAGCATGTATCTGATGTGCTAGGTAAAAAACTGGATTGCTTGAACTAAAAGGCTGATATTCCAAACATTTACTCTTTATGTCTAGAAGAAAACCTTTTTATTTGGTCTTGACACCCCAAAATATTTTTTCAGTTCAATTTACAATGTAAGATAATACTAAATTGATCTGTTACTTTTGTGTCCGACAACGTTCGTGCTTATTCTTTTTTATATATTTATTCTGATATTCGTATCTTTTTAGTCATCACCCCAACAAAATGTGAGGAAAGTACTTCATTGGTCATCCCTTCATCCAATTTTTTAAATTGATCACCCACAACACGACATGCTGTTAAGAGACGTTTATATTGAGTGAAAAATGAGACATTCTATAATTATTATATCATAAAAATATAAGCCTGGCTGCATCAGGGTCAAGCACCGCTCATACTTTTATTCCGACTACTAATAGCAACTTTTGTATTGTCTACATGATAATGAATTTTTTGGCATCTAAGACTTGTTAGTGCGGCTTAGTCGGTAAATAAACATCCTAATAATCATTTGGTCACGATTTCGAATCACCATGAAGAAATATTTAATATGATTAGTTCAAGAGAATAGACAAACAGTGAAAAGTTTACTTCCCTAACTTAGATGTGGATTGTTCTTCTTACGGTAGGAAAACGATGTTGACTCCAGCCTCTGACTTTGACGGGGTAAACAGAGGAGGATTTTTGGCTTAAGAAAACGTTGAGGACAGTCCACGGTGGGGTGGGGGGGTGAATCCAACATCAACGTCTCCAGAGATACACCAATGAAACAAAAGTCAAGAGATTTTTTCTGATTGAATTATATTAAAACAAGTCAGAAATTGTGTTCCAGCAGAAACTCCAGACGGAATAATATAAACCAAGTAAATTATATAGTTTTTGAATAATTTCATGTCTTTGTAGCTTGTTTGGACTTTGCCAGTCTTTAGAGAGACGAATTATTTTCAAATGAATTCGCTGAGTCACTACGCAATCGCAATAATAACAATCATCAACAATCATCCAATTAGATTGCATTTGTTCTTACTGTTAGTCTTCGAAGTTGTCCCAGCCAAAATGCAGACATTTTATTGTATTCTTCAATGAATAGCTAAAGCGGAATAAGTCTTGGAAAACTTCCCAAATGAATCTAATTGACATCGATGGAAGTTTTACTTTCCAAAATACCAATCGTCCATCAATAATTCTCTCAACTCGAATAGTGTAATGGTTGGAATATTTTTCTTACAGGCAGATATTTCCATGTTGGATTCCCGGCATGAGCAATGAGTGTGTAAAACCCTTAATTTAGACGGATTGTCCTATGCACCAAGCAGCTAAATGAGCTCATACAATGACATAAAACGGCTTGTTTAACACGAATGCTAAATGTTTGCTTGCTTATGCATGAGATCAAGTTGAAGTAAATTGAATCACCAAAATGCTAGATGGAAACCAACCACTGGAACAGGCTGGCCATAGAAGAAGCTACTCGACCACTGATTTTCTCCACTCGGGAAATAAACTAAAAGAGAAAGCAGCAGAGTATAAAAAGAGCTACTTGCAGTTTGCTGACCTCAAGAGAGTCATAAATATCAATTCTCAAGGTTAGTGATGTTAACATACATCAAAGAGTACACCCTGTATATCTATGAGCAGTTCTTTTATCAGGCTACACAGAGAGCTCTTCTAGCACAAAACATTAGTAAAATGAGACGACAAAAAATGATCTTCTCAAACCTAGAATGAGATAATAAAGGGATCTCAGATTTGCTGACAACATCGTCACTTTTGCTTAGAACCTTCATAATTTAGAAATAATGTAAGACGAACTGAATCAAGTCAGAATATTGTCACGTCAACTTCAGTGAAACAAATATCATGCACAACAAAGATATCGAGGACAAAGATGCAACGATCAGAATTGAAAACAAGGAGCTGAAGGAAGTAGATCACAACATATATCGAGGACAAAGAATCTCCATGAATGCCCAAAAGAAGGAAAAAGTTGGCGGAGAATGATTCTCGGTTTGTAAGCTTTCGGCAGAGCAAGCTCAATCTTCGAAAACAAGAAAATCCGATTAGTCCTTAAAAGAAGAGTATACAACCAATACAACCATCCGATTGTCATACATGGATCTGGAACATGGAACATGGAACCTAACCAAAAGATAAACCCTCAAACTGAGAACAATTCAACGTGCACAGCTGATAATCATGTTTAACATTACTTGGAGAGATCAAAGAACAGCACAGAATATGAGAAAAAAACAAAAACACATCAGATGTACAGAATCAATGGCTATGGGCTGGTCATGTGACGATTGCCGTATATCACGACTCACAATGTCGATCTCTGGAAATCATACGCAAAATTATAGTCGGCAAAATAATAAGATGGTTTGACGGATGAGACAAGTAAAGAATGTATTGACTTCACCAATGCCCATTAAAGAAAGGTACGTCGAATTTTGAAATGTTTATACCAAACAAAGGACGTTAAAATTCTGCTTTTGCTCCTGATGATGATGAAGGAAGAGGAAGCTAGTATATTGTTAACTTCCCAAGTGAGCAAGATCTGCATGCATGTCTTCAGGAATAAGCCCTTGAAATCCCGCCTTTTTATTTAGGTTTGATTACCGGACCCTGGCATCGCTTGGAAATATACTCGAAAACCAACTAAGTAGCCGATGTCATGTATTTAACTAGCATTGCATTTGTCAAAAATGACAGGATTATTTACGTATGGATCTGCACTTCCGCCTTGGATCATAATATCTGAGCACTTTCCCAAGAATTGAAGTGTCACTCACTGGTACTCTGCAAAGTATCAGAGTATGGGATCACGAAATATCGCCCAAGCACTTCTGCCTAAGATCAATGTTCCTTGAAAAGTATATAAACACTCAAACAATATATAATTGCATTTGGAATATGCAGATTTCGTTAAATTATATAAAGATTTTCTCAGAAGATTTGTTTTTGGCAATGTTTCATCAAAGTGTTGATAGAATGCTAAGACGTATTTATCCTTGCTCAGAAAAGAGAGAAACATTTTATGACAATCTTATAGAATATGAAAAGGATAGGCATCGCCATATGGCGTCTTTGAATGCCTGAACTATAGTGGTAACTATTTTTTCAGTTCTTTTCTAAATGGAATGAATTGAAAAGTATCCCAGAAGACAAGTAGATATGTATTAAGTTGTTTGAAAAGTAATTATAGGGATCAATGAAACAAAAGTTCTATTTTTTGTCAAAAACATAGACTTAATTATTACTAACAAAGAAAAAGGTCTGTATGAATGTTATCCTTTTCTTCCGTGTTGAGAGAATCTTGTGTTCAGGACAAAATGCCCATTTTAAATCGAAACCAAAAGGTTTTCTCTCATAAGGTCTTGGTGAATATCCAGTGGAATATTGTAGATATCGTCTATTGCAAGGTCTTAAGCAAGACAATCACAGTAGATATTTACTACCAAGAACAAATGAAGAGAGGAGATATTCACAAAGATGCCTTGATTTCATCATCATCAGTCTTTTAGCGTCTATCATTGCACACAGACCTTCCCCAGGATTTGCCACACTTCCCTATCATGGGCGTCACGGGGCCAGTACTTCCTGAACTTGTCTAGCTCGTCTCTCCATCTAACATTTTGCCGGCCTCGTTTGCGCATGTGGTCTCGGGGGATCCATGTTGTGAGTCACGATGTTCATCGATTGTCTGCCATTCTCGCAACATGGCCAGCCCAACGCCATTTGAGATTTTTAATGGATTCTGTGATGTCCCTAACTCTTTTCTTTTCCCGGATGTACTCTGCTGTTTTGTGGTCTCTCGATGTGAGGCCCAGCATACTTCTTTCATGTGCACGTTGCATGGTTCTCAATTTTCGGGTCTGCCTCTTGGTTAGGTTCCATGTTTCAGCTCCATAAGTGATTATTGGGAGGATACATTGGTTATACACCCTTCTCTTTAGGATTAATGGGATCTTATTATTTTTGAAGGTTGAGCTAGCTCTGCCAAAGGCTTGCCATCCTAGTGTGATTCTTGTGTGATGCCTCGATTTGTTCAACAGAAAATGTATCATTTTCCAAGATGACAATGCAAGCCAGCATCCAATAGAATAAACCTAGAGGCTCTGATCGTTAATGGGTAGGGTCATACCACGGACTCCTTATTCGTGGTCACCCGATCGAACCTTACTGACAATAAACCATCATGGTGCGATCAACTTGTTTTATGAAATCCTAACATAATGTTCCCATATAAAAAGATTGAATCACTATTTACTAGTGCGTGCTCAGTCGTGTTGCCCTTGAGTCTCCCACAAGAGTCAAGTACACCATCTGATATCTTGATCATAGAGTGGCTTGGAGTTGCTTCTCAAACAAATGATGGACGGAAAGCTTCTCGCGTGACGGGTGGCCATTAAGTCATATTCTGAATAGGTACTTCCGACACCTTGGAAAAGAGGCTGTAGACGTCCACCTTCAGAGGATTTTAAATCTCCCAATCGTAATTCATTCAGATCTCTGGATTTTTTTTTTTTTAGTAATGAAAACTTAGAATGCAGGGAAAAGATCTATTCAGCTCCATTGGAATACTCCTCGTCTTGAATAGCAGATTCTTTGAACAAGGAATTAGAGAATTTGTTCTACAAATGGCTTTTGTCATTGCCAATAATAATGCTTATATTGCTGTAAGTCTGCTTTTGTTACATTTCAATGGGGTTTCATTCCCTCCACAAAAATGCCACAATTCTTTCAAGCAACATTAGTTTCAGCATTGATTTATAAATCAAGACCGGAACTCGTACGTATTCTTGTTCAAAAGATTTTTAAAAAATCGTGTTCAATTATTGCAAAGGAAACCAAACAAATTTCCTAAAAGATGATGAATTGTTCTCACTCCATCAGTTCGATAGAATAAATATTTTACCTATATAATAAACAGAGAGATTTTTTTTCTATTTGTAGCTCTGTCCCAAACACAAAGGCAATATTTATTGTGGATGAAAACAATTTCTGCCCAATCATGTGGAAAAATGGAGTCTTTCTCTTGAGTGTATTTACTTTCTTTTTCTTTAATAAACTGGGTAGAGGCGTCACAATGCACAGAATTTGAGCGTTGGGAGCGAGACCTGATGTTGAAATTCCACCCTTAGCAGACACACTTTCATCAATCAACGTTTCGGCACGTGGCCCCACTCTCGCCGTTTGAAATTGGCGTGATTTTGACGTCTGTTCCAGATAATGAGAAAATATTTCTAATATTCTTTATTCTGTTAGTAACACATTTTTCATTAAAAATCATTCTGGTATGTTGAATTGAATCTTTATCCATATTTTTTTCACCAACTTGTAATTCTCTAACTGAAGAAACGAACAAAGCTCATCCATTTCCCTCGTCTGCTTTATTTGATACAAAATTCAACCATCTGACAAGCTTGGCATCAATGAAAGATTTGTCACAAAACATTTTACCCCAATATAGTAGGATTATATACAATCTATGCTTAGAAAACGTACGATACATGAAGGGATTTACCGTCCACTTGTAGCATGTGGACTCTGTGCCTCGCTCCTAATTATCTGATAAAAATGCAAACATGTTTTATGGGAATTTACTAGTTTATCGAATAAAACAAAATTTACTGTATATGTTACATATTTTTCGCCATCTTCTTTGATTCATTCCAAGCTTGATCGAAAACTTATCGTAGAGTGATGGCTAACAAGCTGGTGTTGAAGGCCATTGCTTATGACGTTGATCCTCATTTGTGGCCATTAGTCAGACTAAGCTTAGAGAATACTTATTTACTGATTAGAATTCCCACGCTCCGATTAGCTGTATTGAGTATACGAGATGCTACCAAAAGCTTCAGAATTTTGATAGCACACCTGAATGTAGACTCTTTGCTGACCATCCTTCGTGAGTAGTAACATTTGTGAGCCAATGTGCAAACAGCAGAGAAAAGACAATCTCGAAAGAGACAGTGGTAAGAATTAGGTGTTACGGCAAGTAACTATTCTTATGGTTACATTCTCCCACGTACATTTTTTTTTAAATGTTCCCTACGTAGATAATTATGGACTGATTTACAGTAGCTTAAACCCCATCAAGTTCTATTTCTTCTGACTATTTTCAATTCGTTTTTGCTATTCCTTAGTGATTCGATCATATTATACTTGTCCATGCCATTAAGACTATATTAAAACAGCCGGATTCTAATCGTGCTTAACATCGTCTCCAAAATATCCCAGTTGAAAATATCCCTACGCCACATATATCGAATTGAAGTCTTCTGTTGGCTTACAATGAACATCCGGTTCGATAATATACTAATAGTATTGACTTATTTCTTCTACTTTTACTCCTACTAACTAATGATAAAGCTATAATTCTTCATTATCAATGTAATATCATCTTGGGTTTTTAGAATGACTCTGAAATAATCATAATCATTCTTCTTATCATTAACACTTAAATACCTGAAGCGTCTATTGGTTATAGCTGGACACTAATTGTTCGCAAGGCTCTACAGGTCTCTCTCCTCCCTTTTCTCTTTCTCTCGTTATCTCCCTCCCCCCCTCTCTCTCTCTCTCTCACATACTCTGGTATATGCTTTTCGTAGCACCTAGCTACTTTAGTTCCTCCACGAAGCAGCAGTCTGATGTATAAGGAATCAGATTACGAATATTCATTTAACTTGATGAATTGACGAACAAGAACCATTAGTTCAACAATGCGTCCACGATCTATGTTAGTGGTAGCAGGAGGACGAGAAGTAAGAAGGTAAAGAAATGGAAATGAGGATGGTTCACCCTAAGAGCTAGACCGAGTCTCATATCAATCCAACATGTTCAGGCTGAGAAAATTGATATCCGACTTATTAGGAACCGCTCGACCGAGATATGAATTATAAAGATGTGTGGACGCACCCAAAACTCACAAATAGCAGCAGCAGCAGTAGTAGTAGTAGTAGCAAGAAGAGGAGGAGGACGGAGATGAGGATACTTCAGAAAAAAAGAGGAAAGTAATGTTTCATCCAAAAGCCTGGACAAAGTTTCAAATCAATCTAACATGTTACAGACGAGAAAATTGATATTTGACATACTAGGGACCGACTGACCGAGAATTGTCTTACAGAGATGCATAGACAGACCTGACAATGATTCCATGAGAGAAAAAAGTAACCTGCCTTTCGCTCCATTCATTTTACCATTTGGTGAAATCACAGCTTTGGTATAAATGTTCTGTATGCATTTTCCCAGGTTGGAAATCACCGATTTTTTTTTTCATTACTGAAGCTATCAAATTGTTTCAGTGTGCATTTCAATTCAATGCTTCTTTGGTGTGAATAGAAACCGTTTTGTTTTCACGAGTGGAATGTCGCTCAGTACTTCAACGTAAACCAAAAATAGTTCTGGAAAATCAGAAGTGCGAGAAATAAAAATTGAAGTTCAGAGACGCTGCTGGCCCGAAAAAAAAAACAAACCCCAAAACAATAAGGATAAAACGGGGAAAAAGTAGAGACCAATATAGAAGACGAATGCAACAAGAAATATACACTACGAATGGAGGAAGAAAAGAGCAAACAAAATGGAAATATAAGAATGAAGCGAAGATATCGAGAAAAGCTGAATTGAGAAACAGAAAAGTTGTAGTTGGTGGGAAGAGAAGAAATAATATACAAGAGATTTAATCGAAAAGGAAAATAAAATGAAGGGGATAAATCGAGAGAATCATGACCGAGGGAGGAAAGGGCAGAGATAGAAGACTGGAGAGCATATATGAAAAGGTAGAAAAAGACCAGAACAAAATAAATTGACAAAGCTTTGAAGTAGAGATAAAAAGGTTAGTCAAAAGAGATGAAGAAAAAAGGAAAACGTCTTTACACGAGCAATCAAAAATAGTACATAGAAGGCGAGAGAAAATCAACTGAGTTCAGAGAGAAATGAAAAAGACGTACAATCAAAGTACAAGAATACCTTGAATTGTGCGGTTTTTATTGATACAACTTTTTATGTAGTACAATTCATGTAATTCTGTACATATTAATGCAACGAAATATGAGGTGATAAAACACATTAAATTATGATAAGACCTTGAAGGGTGCTGTTTTGAACAGTGCAGAAAATTTTGGAACGAATTAATGGTACTAATCAAGGTATACCAGAAATCAAAAGGGTTGGGGACTCAACAAGAAATAGAAGGAAAGAAAAAGTCTAGGGAAGGACAGAACCTAGAAAGAGAAGAAGTCAGAAGTCTTCAGGAGTGATTTTGAAAGACTTGAAGGGAAGGAAGGGAAGGAGTGAAAGTGTGCGTATCGAATGGTTACAGGAATCGCATCATCGATCTGTGATCGAAAATCAATAAGTAGCAATCGGGACTGAGAATGAAATTACAATTTAGAGAGTTTAGGTGGTGGGGGAGGAGATAATACTGAAAGTTCTAAGTCAATTAATGAACAAGTGAGGGGGGTAAAAGAGAGAGATAGATGGAGTGAAGGGTGTGTTCAGGTGTGTTTACACGAATGTATCTATGTACCTGAGTGTGTTAAGAGAACGAAGGAGTGTTTTGAGGGCGGTCGATATTGGAAGGGGAGTGGGATTTAAGACAATAGGAAAGAGAAACGAAAGGAGGAAGGAAATGTGGAAGGAATGAGGAACAAAAAAAAGGAACTAAAACGGGAATGAAAAAAAAAGAATGAAGAACGGATAGAATGGGAGAGAAAAACAACGAGTAGAAATGAAAAAAAAGGAACGAAAGAGCAAACATGTAGGATCAGGAATGAAAGCAAGGAGACCGAAAAAATAAGAGAAACGAAGGAATGAAAAAACAAATAGAGGAAGAAATGAAAGATAAAAAAAATGAAAGAAAAATGAAGGGAAAAGAGCAAAATTAAAAAAGTGGGGGGGGGGGTAAATAATGGAGATGAAGACATTAGTGTAAAGACGAAACGCAGGAAAATGAATAGAATAGCAAAGAGGAATTTGGGAACGGAAAATTGGGAGATCGAAATTGAGATAAGAATTTAAATAATCACATTAAAAGAATAAGTATAAAGCTGGGAACAAAAGAAGGGTCAGGAAATACAGAATGAGAGAGGGAAAGAGAGAGAGAGAGAGTGAGTGAGAGAGAGAGAGAGAGAGAGACAAGGGAAGAGAAAAGCTAAGAAGAATAGGAATCTAGAAGAAAAAAAACGCGCATTGAATAGTGACGTCATTCATTTATCGTGTGCTTTTCACCGTCTCAGTATGTACGCATGCGCACTGAATTTGCTCTTCAACATGGGTGCACGTGCACGTGTGTGTATGAGAGAGAGAGTGAGATTGAAAGAGACGATAATAAAAAGAGAGAGAGAAAGAGATGTAGAGAGACGGAGGGACACAGAATACAAGTCTATACAGAGCTGGATAAAAGACTTGTAGGAAAGAAAAAAAATGAATAAGAAAAATTAGGTAAAAAAAAGCAAAAAACAAAAAACAGAAAACAGAACAAAGCGAAACCAAACAAAAAAAAAAAAAAGAAAAAAAGAAAAAGATAAACGATTCGTATTCGTAGCATGGAAATCTCTGTTCTTTCCCGGAATCCTTGAAAGCAACCCAGTTGGACAGAATGAGTGGAAAATAATGTCTGCAGCAGCAAGACGTACCATGCGTACCCAATGAAGATTACGAAGCAATTAAAATTTTGTCTGCAGCTTCCAGAAGCGTCTCTCTCTATCTATATATCTCTCTCTCTCTGTAATATAATCAAAGAGAGCTGGTTCACTCGTTCTTCCCCACCAGACTCCATGGAAGAAGAAAAAAAAACAACACATCTCTTCGTCTCTAAACGCCACTTGTAGATCAGTAGTTCGCGAGCTAATCTCGGAAACTGTTGCTTTTGAGCTCATTTCACAAGGCACCCACAACAATAACCTTGTGTCAGACTTAGCTTAGTAAACAATCTTTCTTCCTAATCTGCTCGCACCTATCCATCTTTCACTCTAAATCTGTTCATCTCCCCGTCTAAATTAGTTAGTATTTGTTTGTCTCTCTGTCGCTTCCAGCCTACATGCTCATCCCCAGGTCCCCCGAGATGACTTCGATATGGTAGTACAAAGCTCTTCCTTGGGACCCAACGCAAACACACACACAGACACACACACAAGCTAGTCCTTTCACTATCTTTTTTTTTTCTTATCAAAAATAATCTCTCTAGCACCCTATACTATTTTCTCACGCATGTAAACGACAGTCTACCTATTTTAATAATGTACGTATAGCATCGTCTCAGAAGTATAACTATAGGGACGCCTTTAACTTTATTGGGGCCTTTTGGTGGTGTGAGTTCTGTTAGTTACTCCATCTTAACCAAAAGATGGACTCTCAAACAAAGAACTATGCAACATGCACAAGAAAGGATCACAAGACAGCATGGTATATCATAGAAATAAAAACGGGAGATTCTATCCGAAAACTCAAATGGCTATAGGCTGGTCATGTTGCAAGAATTTCAGACAACCACTGAATATCACAACGCACGAAGCCGATCCCCACAGATCATATATGAAGTTGAAGCATAAAATAGGATGATGCGACCATCTGGACAGGTTTAAGAGATAACAGTGACACGATGCCTGTGATAGAGAGATCTGACTAATCAATAACGGACCCTAAAAGGCTCAAGATGATGATTGTGAGACTGCTCATATTTGTCTCTTTGGCTAGATTTGTTCAACTCTTTACTCTCAATCCATTTGTTTTTCTGTTTCATTCGGCTTGTATCTACGCGAGTAATTAATTTTTCCCAATATACGAACTATCCAAAGGGAAACCAAACATAAAAAAAAAGGCCAAAGTACGCCACCTTCATTAGTATTGGGGCTCCCCATTCTGGAAGGAACGAGGGTTTAATGCGATTGGCGCTCTCTCTTTTCAAGTTAACGGACGTCGACTACGTTGAGGACAGCATTCTGAGATCTGGAGAAATAGTCACCCGATTGCTCGTGGAGTTTTACCGATTTCGACCTCTTTGAAAAACTCGAATAGGAATCTGGCGACAATTTCCCGGATAACAGAATTTTGTTTTTCATCGTGGTTGACGTCCAGTAACCGGGAAGCAAAAGCTGCCCAAAGCATCACACCCGAATTCATTCTAGCACGTGTATCTCAAATACTAATTAATTCTGCTGTACATCGAAACTGCAACTAAAATGCTAAAACTCCTCATTGGAACGCTGCTTTAAAAGTTTGGTCCCTTTTTGGACAACTCTCATATCTCCTTTCCCGAGTTCCGAAGTTTATATTATCAGATTTTTTTCTTTCATGTTCATAGTACATTTACAGATTCATTGGGAACACGAACATAAAGCTAAATCTTACTTATCCCAATGTTCTTACGTAAAATATTCGTTTTCATAACAATCAATGTAATTACTAATTTGATTTGATTTGATTTGAGTTTCCTTATCAACACATTTTCGATCTCCGTAGATATTTAGGTGTATAAATGTCGTCTCTCCCAATTGACTTCTAAAGTATTGAACGATTGAAAGTGTTGTGGTTTTCTTTGATTCTTTCAGGGACACGAGCCAATTAACACGGCTTATAAGTACAAGGTTGGAATTTGGTCGAATTGATTGAAAAGGATTGTTGCTGTCAAGTCGTAAAGCTTTCTGTGCTGCCCCCCTTACAAAAGAAGCAGAAATTCTCATCACATAGATATTCCTTCGCTGTGCTCTTTCTCTCTCATTCTCACACAATAAACAATAATTGAAGGGATAACAAGAACAAAAGAGTAGCTAACTGAAACAGATTATCAAAATCCTTATATATATATATATATATATATATATATATATATATATATATATATATATATATATATATATATATATATTCGTGCACACGTAAATATATGAGAGCATTTACAACAATGGATGCTTGTCCGAGTTCTCACAATTTTGAATGAGTAAATCACTTCATCCCAGTACAATTTCAACAAAGTTGTTTCCTGGACCTTTCCATATATTGACGTGCCTATGGAGCACACACGACAGGTAATACTTTATGTGTCTAGAAAATGATACAGCAGAAGGAAGGAATATGATGCACACATGGTGTTTATGAAATGGCTTATTTCAAAAGAAAATTGCCAAAAGTGGTTTCAAA
>OY735201.1:3318038-3418038 GCA_963457665.1 Thysanoteuthis rhombus | reverse complement strand
ATCTATATTCTATATATATATATTTTATATAGACCATATATATTCCATATACATTCAATATATATATATATATATATACATACTATATACATTCCATCAATACATATATATTCTATACATATCCCATCAATATATATATATATATGTATAAATATATATATATATATATATTCTATACACATCCCATCAATATATCGTGTACTGTAGAGAGTGAGACTGACTCGGGAGTGAAGTGTTTGGTGGTGAGGTTTATTAATCCTTATAAGTAAATAGTCCATACATGTTTTGGGATTCTTCCCATCATCAGTGGTATGTGCTGTGTGAGTGTGTATTAAAATGTACCATGTGGAACCAGAGTCTACTACCAGGAGCTATGCATTGTGGGTGAGTTTTGTTGTCAGGGCTGCTGGAGGCCTCCTGCTGAATGGAAGAATGTCCAGTAGGTATCAGGTCTTTGGTAAAGCAGCAGCAGTTGGTCTTGGAGAGGGCAGAGTGTGTCAAGGTAGGGGGGAGTGATGTGGGGTGAGATTTTTTTGGTATATTTGGGGTAGTGTAGATGGAAGGGTGGTGAGGTCAAGGAGCTACATAGGTAACCAACCTTTTGATGTTATGTGTATATACTATACACATAACATCAAAATATATGTATATATATATATATTCTATACATATTCCATCAATATATATATATATATATATATATATATATATATATATATATATATATATATATATATATATATATATATATTCTGTACACATTCCATCAAAATATATATATATATATATATATTTATTCTGTACACATTCCATCAATATATATATATATATATTCTATACATATTCCATCATTATATATGATCTGAATACATTTCGTCTATATATATAATCTGAATACATTTGATCTATATGTATACGAAATATTTATCATACATATATATTCTGTAACCATCCCACATACGTATATTTCATATACTATATATATTCTATTTATATTATATTTATGCACATTTTATATACAATGTATAATCAATATATATTATATTTAAGTATATGTCATGCACTATATATGACCTATATACAATCCAATTATGTATATTTTATATACTATATATGATTTATATGCATTCTATTTATGTATATTTTATATAGTATAAATGATGTATATACATTCTATATATGTATACTTATATACATATTTCATATACTATGTAAAATGTATACATGTTCCCTAACTATATATATTTTATATTCAAACTATATGCATTCTATATATATATGTTTACGTACGTATATATACTCTATAAAATCTATATGCATTATATACTCAATATAATTATATATATATATATATATATATATATATATATATATATATATATATATATACTCTGTATATTCTATGTACATATATTCTATGTACATATAATATACATATTCTATATATAAATATATTTATGTACATTCTATATATATATATATATATATATATATATATATATATATATACACTACATATTTTTTTATACACTATATATATATATATATATGTATACAATATATGTTCTGTATACATTCTATATATAGATGTATACTATATATGATTTATAAACATTTTTTATATATGTATATTAAATATGATTTATGAACATTTTTTATATATACGTATATTATATATGTTCTATATACATTTCATATATATATATATGTATTATATATGTTATCTAAACATTTTTGATATATACAAATACTATATATGTTTTATATACATTCTATATATACATGCATACTATATATTTTCTATATACAATCTATATATACATATATACTATATATGTTCTGTAAACAATCTGTATATACATGTATACTATATACGTGTATATATATATATATATATATATATATATATATATATATATATATATATATATATATATATATATAAATGTATATGTGTGTGTGCGTGTCGTATATATATATATCGGTATATGAATATTCAATGTACCATACGCACTCATTAAAAATTTCATATTTCTTATATACAATATATATTTCATATACGTCGTCTCTCTATATGCTACATATACATGTATATAATATACATTCTATGCATATATATTTTACATACTATATACATTTATATATAATATACATGTATATTTCACAAATTATATATATATATATATACATATATATAAATATACATTTTATACATGTATATTTTGCATACTATATATGAAATTTATTTCTATACAAGTATATTTTACATACATATATATGTATACATAATACATTTTTATGTGTATATTCGACATACTATGTATACAATCTATATACATTCTATACATGTATATTTCATATGTTATATATATATATATATATTCTATATTCATTCTCTACATGTATATTTCATATTTATATATATTTTATATTCATTATATATATATATATATATATATATATATATATATTTTATACATGTATATTTCACATTTTATATATATATATAAATATATATTCTATATACATTCTATACAAATATAATTTACTATATATATATTCAACATATATAGAATGTATGTGTATTTCACATACTATATACATATATAATCTATATACATTTTACATATGTATATTTTGCATACTATATACATATATATTCTATATAATTCTATCTATGTATATTTTGCATAATATGTATATATATATACATAAAATCTATTACGTTCTACACGTGTATATTTTACATACTATACATAAATATATGCGTATATTCTATATACATTTTATACATTTATATTTTACATTTTATATATATACACATATTCTATATACTCTATACATATATATCCTACATACAATAAATATCCATTTTTCTCAACATCTACCACATATGTATCTCATATGCTACATATATTCTCTAAACTATCTAACCATGTATATATCACAAACTATTAATATATACTTATATATGTTCTATATACCTTATATACACATATAATTGACATACTATGTATATATATATTCTATATACATTCTATACATATATATTCTACATATTATATATATATATATATATATTCTATACTTATATTTTTTACATACTACATACATATTCTATATCAATACTTTACATAACTTTCACATATTATATATTCTATATACATTCTATAAATGTATGTTACATACTCTCCATATATATTCCATATACATTCTATACATATATATTTTATATGCTATATATATCCTAAATGCATTCTATACATATTTGTCTCATATACTTTATATTTATTGTATATGTTTTCTATGCAAATATATTTCATATACTATGTATATACACTATATCCGTTCTATACACATATTATATATACTATATATATATTCTATATGCTTTATATACATATATTTTTTATACAATATATATATTGTATATGCATTTTATACTTATATAATTTATATACTATCTATATAGTCAATATACATTCTATACATGTATCTCTTATATACTAAATATATAGTCCATATGCATTCTATACATATATATTTCATATACTATATATATATTCCATATGTATTCTCTACATATGAATTTTATATACTATATATATATATTCCATATGTATTTTCTACATATGTACTTTATATACTATATATATATTCCATATGTATTCGCTACATATGTATATCATATACTAAATATTCTACGCATACATATTTTATATACTACATATATTCCATATTTATTCTATACATACACATCTTATATACTATATATTTGCTATATTCATTCTATACATATATATTTTATATACTATATATTTTTTATATACATTCTCTCTCTCTCTCTCTCTCTATATATATATATATACTATATATTCTTTCTATATAGTCAATATACATTCCATACATATATGCATATATGTAGGTATATATATATATACGTATATATATGTACGTATATACATGTTTAAATATATATATATACACACACATATATATATATACATATATATTTGCAGTGTATACTATCTAGCTATATATATATATATATATATATATATATATATATATATATGCATACATACATACTGTACACATCCAATCTATATATACTATATGCATAAAAAATGTATATACACCATATAATTACAATATGATATCATTCACATTTATATATCATTTATGTATATATCGTATTTGAAATGTATATTTATGTCACAATATAAATACACAATATATAAATATACATACATATATATATATATATAGACACAGTAAATATATGTATTATATATATATACATCATTTATGTAATATACAAATACACTTTACATACGTATATGTATACATTCTACAATACATATAATACATATACACTCTACAATACGTATAATACATATACACTTTACAATACGTATAATACATATACACTCTACAATACGTATAATACATATACACTCTACAATACGTATAATACATATACACTCTACAATACGTATAATACATATACACTCTACAATACGTATAATACATATACACTCTACAATACGTATAATACATATACACTCTACAATACGTATAATACATATACACTCTACAATACGTATAATACATATACACTCTACAATACGTATAATACATATACACTCTACAATACGTATAATACATATACACTCTACAATACGTATAATACATATACACTCTACAATACGTATAATACATATACTCTTTACAATGCATATAATACATATACTCTTTACAATGCATATAATACATATACTCTTTACAATACATATAATATATGTACACCATTCAATATATATACACTATATTTGCACTTTGAACTTATATAATCACACAATATACATATTTCATATAAATATGTACTGCACAGACATAAAATATTTATACAAAATGTATATATATGCACACATGTATCTGAATGTGTGTGTTTTTATGTAAATATATATATATATATATATAAATATATATGTATAAATATATATATATATATATATATAAATATATATGTATAAATATATATATATATATATATATATATATATATATATATATACACACACATGTATAATAAAAAAAATATATATATATATACACAAATATGCAGAAATCATGTAAACACACAAGCACATACTTTTTGTTCTTTTTTACTTTCTTATACAGCATTATTTTTGGTTTTCAGGTGATATTTTCATACTTTCTTGGAGTAATTTTTTCTCACGTATTTTTCTTCGTCGTTTAGTTTATCTACTTTAGTTCGGGTTGGAATGTTGTTCAGTTTCTGTTCTTGTTGACTGATAAAGCAAGCCCCCGAATCAGCAACAAGAAATAATTCCACGTATTGCATTCATATCTAATTCCATGCAAAACTAAAAAAATCATTGAATCAAATTTCATAAATTTCACAAAAATATACTAGGAAAGTATTTATACGAATGACATATTTTCGAATTTTTCTCCAATGTCCCCAGTGTTTAAGGCTGTAAATGTTATACATGTAAGTGTGCATATCCTACTTCATCATTGGTCATTATTAAAATTTTGTTCTCATCAATAAAGTTATTCACATCATTTACCTTTCCTATCAAATTGAACTAGACCTCCAAGAGAGAGAATAATAGTCTTGGTAAGTCTACCTGGCACCAAAAGTAGACTGAGCAGCAAGTAGATGTAAGAAATATAGTTTCCATTTGGCTTCGAGCAATGCAGTCAATATCAGACGTGAATATTACTTGCTGGAGCTTTCAATTGAAAAAAATTAAACTCACTTCACTTCGTTTGTTTCTGCGTATGGGCCTTTATTGCATTTTTTCATGGCGATTAAAGGATAGACAAAATATGATATCCAGAAAAACGATTCAAATTCAAACAAGCATTGTACTTGTGAAATATGACTGGACCATTTACGTACTTCTGCTTCAGGATTAGAAAATTTGTTTGCTCTAAGATTAACTCATCCTTTCCCTGCCGATGATCAGGATGTAGTATCTGTGCGTTCTGCCTAAGATAAAACACTATACATTGTTTGGCTATCAGCGTTATAACAAATATTAACTGAAGAAAACCACAAAATGAATCAAGTTGAAGGTAATCAGTCAGAAATCAATTTCAATGGTTTACGATGATTTATCTCAAAAAGTTTATGTTATACAGTCGATTTTCAAATTTTGTGGGGAGTATAAATGTATTCAAAATTCAGAAAATATCTTATATAATGATTACATATAAATTATAGGTATTATAAAGTAATCTGGAAAAAATATTGATAAGCTATTCGGCCGTCACTGTTGAAATATTACCTTAAGAAACATTTGTAGAATAAGCTGAATAACGACGGTTTACAATATTTCAGGTTAAAAAAATAAATGATAATCTCCAGTCGGTCTTTCACTTTAGTAAAGATTCTACCTGGATTTTAAATTTTGAAAATCTTTTCGATATATTTATAATACAAAATGTAGATGTAAGGTTATATAACTTATAAGTTCAGTCAAGGAATTTGACAATGACTGTCTTACTACGACTCAACACGGAAAATTCGCCGTGAATATGAGGGAAAACCAACGAAAGAATTAATTCGATTGTGAGAAATATGCGTGTCATTCGTAAGAAGAATGGATAACAAGATAACTCTGGTATAAACATTTTTTCTGATCTTTCAAAGCGAAAATTGGCTTGAGAGATGCATCCGTTGGCCTTGAAGGTTAACCAAAGTAGGAGGTCGATTTTTATTGATTCCTTTTATCAAATATCAGGTCAACCGTCTTCGAGGTTTTAGTAGAGAAGAAAGGCAACCAAATAAGGGATATCGAGTCTAGAGCTACACTGAAGGGTTGTAATAAAATGAAATAGCTGTCTATCGATGATACAATTATTAATTATATATATATATATATATATATATATATATATATATATATATATATATATATATATGTACATATTTTCATATGTAACATTTCGTACAGATGTGTTTATTATTAGAATAAAATAAGTCTTTATCTCGGACAAATTTTCTTCAATATCCAAGTTTTGTCCATTCAGCTCATCCAGTAAGAAAATCTCCAACCAATTAGTTGGTCATGAGTTCAAATCACGGGAAGAGGATATGAATTTTACACATCGGTTTGCACCTGTAGTTTTGAAGTGTATTGTTCTTGTAACGGTAGAAATTCCAGTTTGGGAGTTTGACTAAAACGTCAACGGTAGTGGAAGGTAGTCGAAGGTTCCATAAGACGAAAAAAAAAAAATCTATCTTATTTTGCACAATATGCAGGAGGAGGAAATAGAAAATCTGGGAGCTTCGTCCAATCTGGGATCACTTATAGGTGAAATTTCTACTTCATACGATTTTGATTTAGTTCAAAGAATGAACTTCACCTGTATTTGATTTTCAAAACGATGACCAAGCATTCTAAATCCGATTTGACATCTTCACTTTGAAAAAAAATATATAAAAGAAAGAAATGCTCTACAATGTTCATTTCAAAAATTAAAAAAAAACAAACTTCACGTTTACATGCCAGATTTTTTCCAGGCAGATTCATTGTTTTCGATGGAAAGTACAAGTAACCTCGTCAATTTAAATCCAAACCTCGAAACTCAGTCATACGCAAAAATCAAGAGTAATTCTTATTGGCATCAAAATATTTATACAAGAAACAGTGAATTGATTAGTTTTTTCTGTTGTAGTTCTATGTGAGTCTCCTGTACGATATCTGTTCCAATAAGCAAAATCCTCTCACCTACGCATTGTATTTTATATATTCTGGGTCTTGGGTCCACATTCTTCAGTGTTCGATCGACCCCAAGTGCTCTTGACTGTCATGCAGCAAAACTGCGGTCTGCAATTCCAACTCAGTCGGTCATTAAATGTTTTTATTAAAAACTGACGCAGTCTGCAATTGGGTCAAGATCTTCCACTTAAAGGAATGAAACATTGTTTTTGGATAATGTACCAGAAGAAAATCGGTAAGAATCTGTAAAACTTCTAAAAATATCTCATCTAAAATAGATCTTTTATTTACAACTATCTGAAAAAAAACAGAGGTTCAAAATGACTCTAGAGACACCCCCCCATCACTGATTTTTGAAAACTAGGTTCCTTGTGTCATACTCATGCAAAGACAGACGGACAGACATACTCATTCATTAACTCGAAGAGAAGAATCTATAATTGATTTGGTTGCTCGAGCGAGCCATTTGTGGGGCTACGTTGATTAGATAAGATGCAAAGACGATTCGTCAAAATCTACTTATAGTTTGATTTATTTGTTAACTATGGACTCTTTCACTTGAGGGCAAAACTTTCGCTGATAAAACATCTCACTCAGGTGAAACAATAGACTTTTCTCAAAATCGTGTAACAGAATCCGAATATATGTGGTCCCCGTTCGCTAAAGTTCACTTCACACTTTTCGGTTTTTGCGAAAATTGTGAAAAGTGAGAGTTCAGCTTTTGTTTCGCATCGAGACATTCAAGATGCAGCACACACAATCTTTTTCTCTGTTCTACACCCACTTATCTTTACTTGCCCCTATGACAACTTCCGATGACTACGCCTGTCATGCCAATCGAATTATTTTGGGGCTCTGGGAACGCGCAAAGATGTTTCTCTCATAAATTAATGGCAGTTGTTTCTTTTCGCTACTCAGCTTAAGGGAAGCTTTCATATGAATGCTTCACGTTCGGATAGCGAGACACCTTTTTTTCACAGTGATTAATTAGTTAATGATAAAAGAATATTTCATCTGAAAAGTTGGAATACTACTACAATTGGAAGCATTTTGTTCTTTGATAGCTTGTTTGATTCTCGGAAAATTTGAGCTTACGACGAAGTGAAAACTTTGAAAAGTTACTGATTTGTCAGCCGGTCCCTATGAACAAAGAGTTTCCAAGAGTTGCACTTCTTGGTATATCTAAAGCAGTTGGAAAACCTTAGCGATGTACCTCTCTCCCAATAACAAGAAACAAATACCGAGTTACACAATGCCAGTATCATGAAACGTCCATGGCCTGGACTACTCTCAATCAGATATCATGGCATGCCAGTGACAAGTTCCTTTTTCAAGAGATAATGTAGTAGAACAGAGTGCAGGTTGGGGTGTGCCCATGTCATTCCACTGGATAAGGTGAACACCAGCCCTCTCGGCGGGAATTCGAAATCTAATTCTGTTACATTGTCTCGCACTTCCTTGCAATGGCGGTCGGGGTTGTAACGATAAAGAGAAGAGACATTCGCTTGAATAAACCAAATTAGGAAATTAATCATTCTTTTTTGCCTCTAAAGATGCAATAATTGTCTTCGAATATTAATGGGCTGATTTACGTGATACCAAGAATTTTAGCATACACTGATCTAAGATAATTGTTTTGTGGAAAAAAAAATGAAAACCCCAATCGGTTGTTACTCTTGCCATTCTTCTATTTTGACTGAAGACGATTACTGCAAATTTGCATAAACAATTACTTCATTCGTAGAAAAAGATAGTCGTCTACGAACCAGTTGGTTGTGGTTTCAAATCAGGGAGGGAAAATGTTAATTTTATGCATCGGTTTGGTTAAACATGACGGAACGGACAGATAGCCAAGAGTTTACTCCCCTTTATTCGCTTAAGACTATTTTTTCTAACGTAACAACAAGAACAAAATCAACTTTAGCCTCCGACCTACAGCAGAATTTGACAATTATAATTTCCAGTTAAGGCGTACCCTTTATCACAGCGAGTCAAATATTTCAGCCAAGCAATACATTAATGTTATTTTTACGTTCATCAGACAATAAAAGGGGAAAGGACATATGAAACTAGTGTCTGTAAATAAATTAAATAGAATAAAATCAGGTAAATAAATAATTTGTTGAGGCTGAATGATTTTCGTTTATGTAAGTTGTGGAAATTGACAAAAACCAAGGATCTTTAGTTGTAATACATATACAATGAAGCACAAGAGAAGAATAGAGAGAGAAAGAAAAGGCGGAGGACAAAAGATTGAAGAGTTATCTTTCCTTCTTCGAGGAAAAAACTCACGTTTTTTGGAAACGCTGACCAGGCGTGAAAAAGATGCTGAAAATTATTAAGTTTTCTTAGTGTTGTCTTCAATATACCACGAACATAGGCAATTAATGCTAATCTAACGAGAGTGTGGTATTGAAAGGTACTGCTTGGGGAAACAGGTCCCTTAGGAACTAGACTGTTAAATGTTAATGGCCAGGAAAGGTGGCCTTTGAGTTTGTAAAATATAAAACTCAATATATGAAAGAAATCAATTATTTAATAATCGATCAATCCAAAGTTATTCTTTTGTGACCCCTGATGACTTTTTAGGTCAGCACCAACTATTTATTGATTTTTCTCTTCTGATATTAATCCCAATATCCTTAAGAATATATCTGTTGTCTGCAATACAGATAGTAACGGCCTGAATTAAATTCAAACTCCAGTGATGTCAGTGATCAAATTTGATATTTGATGAGTCAAAATAGTATGCTGCACTATGATGGCCTCTGATGACCTCAAACGGTTGCAAAGTTCAACCTCACATAGCCAATGTCACAAATGAATGTCTTGTGAGTCTTCATGCTGAAAGTTACGCCGATGAGCCTTATGCTTTGAGCGTTATAGAGGCAAGGGCACAAAATAAAAGCTTCAAAGATTAGTATTGACGCAAGAATTGTTTTTCATTCTCTCAAACAACGGATGGATTGTTTCTTCAAAACGTGCAAAAAACAAGAGGAAGAGGTAAAAGAAAGAGTGAGAATTAGAGAGAAGGAAAAGAGAAGGGCGAAGTCATTTAGTCATGTGTCCATTCAGTTTCAAAATCCATTTTTTCCAGCTGAAACGCAAATCATCGGGAAGTGCCTCGATGATATTTCACACCGTGGGCGATTTTCTCAAGAAAGTGACTAGTTTCTGGGTTTTGTTCCTGATAAGGAAAACCGACAAGTAGACAATCATAAAGAAAAAGGATATTGCATCATCATCTCGTTACTATAGCAAAAATAACATCGGTGGGCGGTCGTTCCAGACATTATCTGACCTTTCTATACACGGGCTCTGAATTTGATTTATGGATATGTCATGGACAAAATGATGGCAGGCAGTTTACGCAGCAAGGAATGATTTTAACATTATTATCATGTTTATGAGAAGTACCGTCAACTGATCGTTTGACAGCGCGGGAAATGGATTGGGCTGGCCGAGTTCAAACTGACTGAGGCTGGCACTAATGCCCTGGGGTAAGACACTATTTCGTCCTTTTTCCTCCCAGCTATGTATCAAATGATATATGGCAAAGTGAGTGACATCACTTCGGGTGTTTGTTACCTCTACGATGGCACTAACAGAAAAGGATAAAAAACTTGACATTTGTGAAGCCTGGACAGGGACAGATGCTCTCGTTTCCAGCTTTACTTAAATTTACTCATATTGTTTTTTTACATTCACATCACATAACTTTTTATCCATGTTGTATACGGAGGTACATTAATAAGTCTGTTTGCAGACACGCACTTATAAACTGAATTTTGATCGGAAGGTTTCACTTTATATTGTTACACTTACGTGATTAATATCTACCATCGAATTAAGTGCATTTACAAAAGGAAAGATAACGTTTTTAACTGAATATTTGTCGCGTAAAATGATTTCTTTTATACATAATTAAGCTACACACTTATTTATATACGTATGTATGATGTTAATTCTATCTATACATGTATTATAAAATCAGCGTAACACGTCATTACAGGTACCATATTAGAAGTTTATGGTTGCAGAACAATTTGAGATTAACCGGATTATTTGATGATCATGGGTCGAATGGCTCAGTGATAGCACAAAACACTGGTGAACCACTTATCACATACCTTTCACATTTTTAAATGACATCGTATTCAAAGAACAGAAATCATAAGTTCAATGAGGCGATTACTATAAAATTTGAACGATATTATTACCAGATCATGTGACACCCACGGGATAATTTTAGGTAAGTAACACCTTTCTATCAAGTTTCACGATGATCTGACTTGAAACAACTGAGGCAATTTTCAGACTAAGTTTGAATGCCATCATTGCCATATCATGTGGTCTTGAGTAGGAGATTTTTCTAACTTAGAAACATCGCATTAAGGTACACCTTACTACGATGTTTCAAGAAAATCTGACGCAAAACATTCCTGCACTCGGAACCATACTAAAGACACTGAAGACGAGATTGGAAGAACACGAGATAAAAAGTAGGGTTGAGACTGTGAAGACCTAATCACTGCTGAGAACTGCACGAATACCGAGGAAAGTGCTACAAATATAAGATTTACGAGCCTGACAGAGGAGGAGGAAGGAAAAACACCCAAATGGTCGTGGAGGTACGAACCACAGCACTGTTGTGATAGGTAAGGGAGACATGGGATGAGGACTGAAGACCTGAGGGGACTTGATGTCACTCAGCTTTCTGCAATGACCATAGGGTAACTGGTGTGAAACTGTGAACCACAGTACTGCTGTAGACTCTGAATTCGTGGAGAAGAGTGCTTGAGACTTGAGGAGATTTGTTGTCACTGAACCTACAGCGTTAACCACCAGGCAACTGGTGTGAAATTGCTGATAATACTAATTGCAATAATGATATTATTGATAATAATGATAATTTGTAATCACGGTTTTGTCATTCATTAAACTGAAATAAGTTCTTGTGTATCATTTTGCATGCGTTCTCATTGATATGTAAGACTTGTCAGTTTGATTCAATCGGCAGGAGAGCCTACTACCGATCACCTATTTTGTAATTACAAATCGAAGTAGGAAAATACTAATTTTAGATATCGATTTTCTTTTACATGATAGGGCAGACAAACTGAAGAATTTACTCTCCCAGAATCAGGCAAAAATTGCTAGTTGCTGGCTTCGTTTCCCCTTCGTAACAAATCCAACTCCTGACTTGGATTGAAGGTTGACGAATAAAACGAAGTAGCGAAAAGCACAAGATAAAATGAAGTTGAAAAAGAGGGATTAAAATATAAATAGATGATTGTATCAATATCGAAAGACGAATGTTTAAGTGACTTTGACTGGAACAAGTTTCGTGAAAAGGGTCACCGCTGTTTTCTCATAACTAATACTGTTCAATATGTCCATGCTGTGTACCAGCATTTTACAGCCTTGGTATCCAGTGCATAGAGTTAATAGAAAACCAATTCACTGGACAGTGTTTCGTGTTTAGTGACCGTTGAGCGAATAATGAAGGCTAGGGTTGTAACCAATGGTACATCGGGGTCAAAAAAGATTGGTGGGAGGTGGACATGAGCAGTGATTAAAGGGCACGAAATGAAAATGCCAAAAGCAGATAAAGGGCGTGCTATTTCGACCATCAAAATCAATAGTACTAGCGGATGTATCGATGGGTGAAGCCTGATACAAGAATTAATCGATACGAGGTGATTGGTAACTGCAGCATTTGTCTTACAATCCGGAATCGATACACTTTCCACTAACAGTAAGAACAATGCTGAAAAATGCACTGATTCGGTTTTGCAGGAATAACCTGAATGACGTAGTTTTGAATCGTGCTTGTTTTGATGTATTTCGGTCAAGGTACATTTACCAAGGACAACGAATCTCCATGAAACCCTCAAAAGAAGAAGAAATCAAGCGAAGAATTACACTATAATGGCAGAGTATAAGCTGAAAAAAGCAAATCAAATCATAACAAGCTTGGCTACGTTGGGGTCAAACTCATTTGCTTTTTTTATAATCTAAAAGGTATACAAAACAGAATTAATTCCTCCATACAATATCATTCTAAAACTATGCATGCTATTTCAACTCCTCTGTTATTACAATCCGTAAGTAAGAATCGCAGAATTCAGCCAAACAAGTCAACCTTAGTTAGTTTAAAATTAGGGGTGAATTTTTCATCAGTTTTTGCGTACGTCATTGTTATCTGTGCATGACGCCACTAGGTTTTGGTCCAGTTATCGTCAAATGTTTTTACATGCGAAAATTTAGTCAAAACTCACTAGTAAGAGTTTAACAATGGGACCTTGATATGGGATTTTTGAGAACGAATCAACCGCACTAACCAAGGTATACATACATTTTTAATGTTAAGTCTGGCACAAGGCTACATTTACTGAGAAAACAATTTGAATCGAAATCATTATCAATCGGAAGAACAAAGAACAAAACAGTTGAGCATCGTAATATGATGTGATTCCTATCACCCTCAGTTTATCAAATAACAATTATACAGGTTTCCCTCGAAATTCAAAGGTGGAGTGACCGTATAACCACTTTTAGGCCGAAACAGCGTGAAAGGAAGTCACAATTTCCTTTAAAGTTTTTGAATCTTCAAAAATAAAGATGGCTGAATGTTAGCAGAGTCTGGATGATAAATGTGGAGCAGTTATGTTGGTGAATCTATGAAAGTTTACCAAAAATATTAACGGGACGAACGAAGGAAAGTTGGAAGAGGGCTCTTGTTGAATATGCTTAATTCATTTATTTTATGCATGCTTTGTAAAAGAAGTACATACCTAGGAAATTAGGCGATAAAAATGGAAATAGGCTGGACATCTAGCAAGAATCAGAGATAACAGATTGGGTAATAAGCTAACAGACTGGTGCCCTATGGATAGCAGACGCAGTAAGAGAAGAATAGATATAAAATGGAGAGACAGGCTAGGGTTTACAGGTAAGGCATGACACATGTTATCACAGTCACGGTCGACATGGAATTTGCTTAGAAAAGTCTTTTCCAGCAGTGGACTTATGATGGCTGTTGACGCTGATTTAATGCATGTATCTCATTTTTATCGATATGTCTGCCTTTCGACGACTGCTTTCAAATGTAGGACGTGTTAAATCCTCACCATTATTCGAACTATAAGTCATCGCTCAAATTCCAAACACATTTCACTAGCGCGTAAACGTTCTGACAACATGTTTTGATCTATGAAAGTCGGGGGAGAGATACTGGCTACTGGCAAAGACTCAAAAATAAGCTCTCATAATCTCTAAGGATTTATCAAAAGTACCCGTTCCTTGTCGATATTCGAAGTGACCGGTTTTCATTTACGAGCTAAAGACCGATATCTTAACTGTCAATATCGACTGAGCTCAGCTAAGTATGGAGGAGACGTTGGGTGGCGGAGGAGGTAACAACCAAGTGAATAGACAAGGAGAGCTGAGTTCAAACTCCAGCTGGGTCAGTTTGAGTTCACTCCGCACTGTTGAAAAAGGTGAATCTATCTCCCCCACCATTGATGGGTAACATGGAACAGGGTGAAGGGAGTGAGACCACTTCGGGTGCTCGTAGCCTCTGAGTCTAATTCACATATTGCAAACAGACAGTAGCAATGTAATATGCGGAGAAGACGAAGGGACAATAGTTTGCTTTTGGTTCAGTATGACAAGATTGGATATGAGAAGAGTGGGGAATAGAAAGATCATGTCGTGACTGTATTTAGCTGACTGGAAAATCAGCATTCGAAATCCTTAGTCGGGCTGGAAAAGGTCGAAGCAATCGGAAATTAATCACCAAATGTAGTGTCGGCGCCTCTAGAGGATTTCTAATCGGCTTTAACCTCACGACCCCAAACTACACGCACTGCTCTAGGTCAGGGGCTCCTAATCTTTTTCGTTGCTTTCAACCCTGACAACCTTTCGAAAGTAAAGTTACCCTCTCTTTACTCTGCTCGGTTATTTGAGTTAACCCATCTAATATAAAGCAACTGACGAAGCGGATATTTTTATGATATTGTTTTCAGCATCATCATTTTAAATTAGAATGATAACAATATCAATAATTGCACGTAACAATGTTATTTATTCATATATTCGATGATTTCAAAAAAAATATGTACAAATCCCGAATCAGCAATTTTACCCCCTGGGTAGACAAAATTTACCCACAGGGGTAAATTTACACTTGGTTTGAAATTTCTACTCTTGGTCTGTTCAATCTATCCGTAGACACAAGAGAGAGAGAGAGAGAGAGAGAGAGAGAGAGAGAGAGAGAGAGAGAGAGAGAGAGAGAGAACAGTTGATGACGTCGATACATGCAA
Source organism: Thysanoteuthis rhombus (assembly GCA_963457665.1). Taxonomy (NCBI): domain Eukaryota; kingdom Metazoa; phylum Mollusca; class Cephalopoda; order Oegopsida; family Thysanoteuthidae; genus Thysanoteuthis; species Thysanoteuthis major. The sequence goes on along the minus strand of OY735201.1, from coordinate 3,401,954 downwards.
GTAAATAAGTAGAGGAAAGGAGAGGACATGACAGAGAAATAGTCTGGTTAGTCATTCAATAGCAACTATTACGAGACCAACATCTTTTGGCAGTATGCTGTGTTGGAAGTGATCAAATAAATAATTGGAAAAATGGGTGATAAATAAATGCATTACTTTTGATCGGGTGTTCAAATTCTCACAAAACAAACGTGGAAGCTGCTGTACACAATTTAAGCGGAGTAGCTTAGCGTACTCAAAATAAAATCGCCCTATCCCCGCTTGACACAAACTCCTATTTTTGTAAATATCCTAGAAATTCCATGTCTTTTTATGATACAATAACGTACTTCTAAAAGTTTTTTTTTTTTTTTGCTGGGGAGGTTTGCTTAAATAATTCGAAGAATTCAACCAATCCCTCATATCAAAGATTAAGAATGTTTCAAACTAACTTTGTAATTCAGAAAAAAATGAAGGACCTCAGCAGAAAATCAGAAATTGAAAAAGCCAAGGTATCAAAGAAGTCCAAGAATGCATCCACCACTCTTACGTTCATATCTGTCCTTAGGGTCGCCCCAATTACTAGAGAAAACATCAATTGGTGACGAACTCTTTACTACGAGACATCACAGTGATACCCAATCATATGTGACAATAACGTTTCCTTGAATTTGCGCTTATCTGCATTAAAAAGCAGGATTGATTGAAACATTTCTCAACTTGTATCAGTCACATAGACCCCCTGAGAGAGAGAGAGAGAGAGAGAGAGAGAGAGATTGAATAATCGTCCCATTTTTTCAGCCGTCGACTTTCCTTAGCAACCAAAAGGGAAAATGGTGCACCTTATCGACCCTTAGGTCTGACTTAACTTTCAAATCAATGTAAAAAAAGGCTTGAAAGTCACAAATCTTCCCTCACTCTCAGATAAAAAAGTTGGAGAGAGAAGAAAGGACAACAGGTTGGTTTTCAGAGGAAAAAAAGAGTCGTCGTTGTGCCTTATCGAGTTTCCCAATGAAAATGATTTCCAATTCCAAACATAATAGTTGTAGTTGTGGTAGTAGTTGGAGCTAGAGGAATAAGGAGATGAAGGCAATTCACCCGAAGGTCAAGTCCAAGTTCCAACTTATCAGAGACCGAGGGACCAATAGACAGACCTACTGAAAAGGTGTCTTATAGGGATGCTTTGACGCATCTTGAAACTAGTGGGTTTCAAATCCAATTCAAGTAAAGCTTCCGGCTCCATCCCAATGTAGACTGTTTCTATGAAATCAGAAAAAAAATTGCCTAACATGGGAACAGACATATCAAGTTGTATGGGAAATTTGTTGTGCGTTCCCTGACACCTAAAATGACCCACCTGATATACGCTCAGCGTAACACCCTTATAAGCTTTCTAAATCTTTCAAGATAGCTTATCAAGATAAGGCACCGATGATCACAGACATAGTTTGAGGATGTATTGAGGTCTTTTAGTAAAAGTGAAGTGCCATAAGAGAACTTTCATGAAGCGGGGATACCGATATTTCCTTAATGATTATAGAGTCACGTACCGTATTTCATCATATATTGCTTGCTACCTTATATAAAACGTACCCCTGAGCTTCAATTTCGAATATATATATTATATTTCCATGGATAACAGGCAGTTTTTTAGCTCAAAACTTTTGAAAAAAATGTGGTTTATAAATGATGAAATAAGGCAACTGTAGTTATAGCAAATACATAGACAAAAGTATTGGTCCATTCAAATTAGTTTTAGTGCGGTGTGACATCAAACAACTTTCTAGCAATTACTTGTAGTGTCTTCGGAGTTGTAATTGAAATAATGACAAAATGATCACAGACAGTCGCCTTCGTTAACCTCGTTGTCGCTGCAATAGCGTCTCCATTCTCGTTATCTCGAGATCTGAACGTGATGTTGTAGCATTGTCTTTCATATCATGGCGTCCGAGGTGGCAACTATTCAGAACTTATTAAATTTACCCGGAAATTTGAAGCAAATGATAAAACATGTCCGTTGGTAACCGGGACGTACAGTCGCTCGCGACGCAAGTAAATGCTTATGATCTTTTACAGTAATTACAACGTGCTGTGTTGAAGATTCAGATAAGATTGGATGGTACAGTAAGATTGTGAAACTGAGGAATTGCATTATTGTGTAGGATTTCACCACATCAGTAGTTTCACAATCTTACTGTAATAAGAACAGTGTCCGAGTCCTAGAAAATCTGACCCCACCCCTGACCCCCCCCCAAAAAAAAACGATGACAAAAAAAACAAGTAAAACTTACAAACCACTAGTATCATGTCCTAGTGATGCTCTTAGAAAATGCTCGTACCAATACCTTGAAAGAAACCTTGTCCGTAGCACATCGTGATTTGACATGGAACTTGACGATGTTTATTTTTATAAACGGTATTGGCTCTGCGACAGAGAGAATTGGTTAATCTTGTGGAAGGTCTATGTCCGACTAAATAGATGGTATTTCAGCTGATAAGGCAACCCTCAGATAAAAGAAGACACCGATGTTAGTATTAATTTCCTGTTCCTGACTGGCCTATACGACGAAGCTATTTTCAGAGCGTTTTTTTAAGGTTTCAACTGTTTTATCTGCCTAAATACACGGCAAATAATAACGACGGAAAAATACCGCTGATTTTGATCATGGTAATTTTTTTATATATATATAAATACCGACATAAAAAAGGCCAACGAAGATTGATTACTCACAAGCAGTAATGTATCAGTAGAGGTTGGCAAAGTCTAAAACCCATCAATTAAATTTATGAAGTAGTATAGTTGTATTTGTAGGAACAAACTCCCGCTAGACTTGAATGTTTTTTTTTTCACCCTTAGGGTCTTTGAAGTATTTTAATCGGGAGAGAATTTATTCCATTTTTTTCACAACTGGAAAGTTACGATTTTAAACATGTTGTCGGAGATGGCCACTAAATTCTTACAATACTCGTTAATCGTTTATGGTTCATCGTAGGCAAGTTCGCCCAACAAGTTTTGTCGTGTCGAGTGTGTTTATAGATTTATCAAGAGTTAACCACAGTCTGACTATTGGAAAAGTACAGTGGCGTTTAAGGTGGCTGCCAAATTAGTCAGCTGCTTTTATGGCTAAAAACAACGCAGATTCGATAAGTGTCAGTTTTCCTCATGGTGTTATATGGACTTCAAAATTAGTAGGCTGCATTTTCGAAAAAATAAAAACAAATTACCTTACCCAAAGAAAACTGCTCATATTCTGCAGAAAATGATCCAAGAATTCTAGAATTATAATCCATGAAAACTTACCTGAAAAGGAAAAGAAAAGAAATGAATATAACATCAGAAAATATGGGATTCATAAAAAAGGTGCAACAACAGGAAAAAAACAACGAGTGAAAAAAAGAAAAAGCTAAACGTCTCCCATCTTGATGAAAAAGTCATTAAAACTGAAACTAATCTTAAAACAATTTATGCCGGATCGATTAGATACGTGACTTTCCATCACCGAAAAGAATTCAATCAGAAACGTTCTGTCTCCATTTGCTAGTGAACATTAAGAGTAACTGAGATGCTTAACGCAGTCGAACCCTTGGGTTTACAGTGATTTATAACCGGCGCTGGAGTTCAACTCTCAACCTCTACAGAACAACCAATTTCGGAGCTTTACTTTTATCATTCCAGAAATATATATAAGTCACTGTCATATGATGACAAATTCCGATTATTATCGTTTGCTATTATCGTTTTTTGATTCGTATGGTATCTTCTGTGTATCATCTCGTATCTATTATCATAGAGTATCTTTTACGTATCATGTATATTCTAGTGTGTTATCATATAGTGTTCTCTACGTGTTGAAATGTTCAAAATATCTGATACAAATCGAAGATGGTTTAGAATCATTTTTCATAAAAGACGTCTATTTTAGCTTCGAATTAATCACGATCAAATTGACCGCGCCAACATATTAATTTGATGCAGACGGACAGAGAAAGAAAAAGGCATTTGGAAAGACTTATGAAAAAAAAACCCAAAGCTAGTCTTTACCAGTGAAAAGATTTATAGATATATATAACTCTCCTTCATTACACACATGCACACTGTATATATATATATATATATATATATATATATATATATATATATATATTTCTTGATCAATGGTTGAAATGATGGCACAAAACACAGAGAAACAGGGGGCAGGAAAGGGAGGCTCTTATCTATGCAGTGCTCTGGGAAGGCCGAAATCTGTCGCCATGAATATATATATATATATATATATATATATATATATAAATATATATATAAGCATATGTGTATGCATGTATGTCGTGTTTCTGTGAAGTTTCTCTATGTACTTTCGATTATTCAAAGTTGTTAAAAGGGTGAAATATTTTAATCTCGTCAATTTCATCTGAGTTTTCATTAAAAAGAAACTAAACTTGACTAAGTGGAATGTCCATAGTTTAAAATAATTGGTAGGAGATATTCTCATCAACAAAGATATCAATTTTTCGCGAAAGAATCCATTGTTACTCACAGAGAAAAGGGAAAAGCTACGCTGTTCATCATGTACGCATCTTTTAAGGTAAAAATTTACCAAACGCACACAACCTGTTCCCTGACTTGGGGCACTTTATTTTCATTGTATTATTCCCAAAGGTATTTCAAACGATCAGTTCAGGGTAGTCCACAAAGTCAAAATCATGTGGCATTTGGTGAGGTTCGAACTAGCTACAATATTAATCGTCTGCTTGACGATCTTGCTGATCACCTCACTATTGATACAGAAGAGTGTAGCTTGCGAAACAGATCGAACTCACTGTAGTCTGCAACCCTAGCTTGTTGAATACTGTTCCATGGGAAGGCACCCATAATATTGATACTTGCGAAACTCGGCTTTTGTTCGGTATAAGGCCACCAAATTGAAATATCTCGTATTGATCGAACCCACTAAAGTAGTTTCAATGTACTACACAAGCTTGCAAGGTATCCCTCTCAGATAAGGCAACCATGATATTGATATTTACAAAGCTTTGCTTAGTCTTGCATAAAGCCACAAGTATTATGCATGTTGTAAGTATCGAACGCACCGAAGTAATAATAGCATGCATGTGATGCTTGAGTTGCTGCCCTTTACTTCTTCATATAAAAAATGACCAAAATTAGAGAAAAAAAATCTTTATTGAAGACACGTTACTAGCTCTTGGTTTTCAGACACTATTTCTGCAAATAGAACATAATGTTATTGGCATTTATGAGAGTAAGATTTGTAGTAGCAATAAAGTTTACGAAGTATATTACGTGGAAGTATATAATTATGATCTGTCATACATTATTGTAACTAGTGATACTTCTTTCAGTTAAGTGCCTGTTATATTAAAGTCTTATTTTTACTTTTTCAAATACTAATGAGTATTTAAAGTTTCATATTTCTGCGTAAAGGCATGTAAGCAAGGCGTGGCTGAGGGAGGGAAAGGGGCAAAATAGAATCATTCCCTGGCTCTCCAAAATCTTCACGAATAGTACGTCATCTACCAGATTTCTACAAATAGTATACAATAAAAAATCTCTCAAAATATCAAAACAGTGATCAATTCATTTAAATCTGATCACAGTATTTTTTCTCTTGTATCTGCAGAAATCAAAAGTAGAACTAGATGAAAGAAAACACTTCTATTTTTTAAATAACAGAGTCGGGAGTGACTATCGGCTACCTCGATTCGTGACACTGTACAGATTTTAAACGTGGCACTAAACCAATAATTTTATACATTAAAATATGAACTTTGAGCGTAAACGCTTTTTGATTGGTTGTACTGATCTGGTTCTGTGGATCTCTCATTCAGATTGTTCGTTATTGAAACTCTTCTAATGGTAGAGGCTGTAATTTTGGCCGGTCAGTATCATAATATCGGTTACCTGAAGTTTTAGTTTAATGACTTGAATCTTGAGAGCTTTTACCCAAGTACATGATGTCACGTTTTAAAGAATATATCGGGTACTTACATTACTTCTACTAAATTATGTCGACATTAGGGTCACTGTATATATTTTCTAACTTACAATGTTACTTTTTGAAACTATTAAAGGGAGGAATAGTCACTGATTAACGGTTTGCGTTGAATGAATCTGAGCAAGCAATCACTGAGTTGTTGAAGGCACAGATCTGATTACTCCTGTTAAATGAGACACTCCATTCGGCATCTGGGATAAATTGATTTTATCTGAATTTTTCTCATCCTCTAACACCAGAAACTTCTTGTGGCTCTTATTAGGAATAAACCGAATTTAGCTCCTGGGATGGTATTGGATTGTTGACATTAATGAAATATCGTAACATGTTTGGCAAGATTTTCAAACATTTTGAATGGTTTAGAAAATCATGGACAAACAATATTCAGCGATAATTTTTTAGTGAAAAATTGCCGGATATATGTACGTGCTTATGGTGATAGATGAAAATACTTCTTACTCTTGGCGTATTGCATCGATTCGATCGCTGGTGTCCAGGGCAAAACCCAATGGAAAATGTCAGACATATTTCAGGAATTCCTTTATTTTCAATTAATTTCTCCCTTTTTGTAGAATAGATAGAGAGATGTCAAATTTTGAATTTACTGATATTGCTGACAAATATAAACGGCAGAGCATTTTACCATTTCATTTTTGAATTCTTATATTTCATTGTATACGAAATTCTGCGGACAAGGCTTTCAAATTAATCATCTTTTTCAGGAGATAAATTGACAGAACCAAACTACGTAAAATTATTTATGGATCGGCAGTAAGAAAGTGAAAGCTATTTCATTTGGCAAATTATTTTTGATAATCCAAGTACACAATAATCCAAAGTCACAACTCGACTCAAGCTGTTTAGAAAAGTGATCGGACAAAGTATTAAACCGAAATCTTATCTAAGAAAAGTCAACACTGACATCGCGCAGTATGGAATTTAGTCATAGAAAGAACCATTTTTCATCAAAATATAGATTATTCCGTTGCAAAAATCATAGGTTGAATATCATTTCATTGTAATGAACGTGGGAAAAATATGGCCTGATGAAATAAATCAGATTTTTTTTTCCAAAAAATTGGACAATAAAATTCTTTGTTCGGCCATTTTTAAAATTTCGAGCTATTTTGACTTAGTTGCAATAGTATCTTTAATCAATTCGCTTTTTAGTTTGCGTTCAGATCATTGCAATGTTTTTAGATCAATCATTATATCATTTTTGCTTTTGGCCAGGAACGTGTCCAGATATCTAGCAACTTACTTGTTGTCTGTGTTGGTATCATAAATCCGGCTAAATCTAAAAGGGGAAGGGAAAGAGAGAGAAAAACTCAATTTCCTTGCATTTCTGTGACACTGTCTGTTATTACGGCACTCAACTTTTTAAACATTTTTTTAACGACATTGTCATTGGCTTTCCGGTTCTGTTAATGTATTACACATGGATCAATTCATTATATATTCTAAATTATGTCAGGAATTTGAGCAGACAGACTACTGAACAACCATTCAAACATTAATTTGCATACATGAATTTTATATAGATAAATTACTCTGAAAATACTATTTGTGTACACGCCTATTTATAAATAGAGAATGATTGTCTTTTGTTCGCAATCTATAACACTTGATTCTTCCACACAGGGAATAAATTAAATAACAAAAAACAACAACAAAAAAAAAAAAAAAAACCACCTACGCTCCGTTTCAAACTAATTCCGTATTTTTTTCTAAATGAAAGAAAAGGGAACAATGCAAGTATATATGTGAATTTTTTTCACTGGATTAACAAATGAAACATCAAAGGCAAAAAAGATCAGGTCACTTTCGGTACAAAAATTACCAGAAATCTAATTTTGCCAGCCGTTTTGGTGGAGGGGTTCAATCAATACTAGGTACATTAATTTCGATTATCATACAAATGTTCACTAAAATGAGCGAACTTTTAATAAAAAGTATCTTCCTTTACACAGTCGTATAAAGATAATTACTGATTACAATAAGTATAAAGCTTTACATATATTCCCTTGTACTGGGTCTTTGAAATACGCTACTTATTTCTAGTGTTCCTCCAGCCTACAAAGCGAGAAAAAAGCTGGTCTATACATGTATTTTCACGTGTAATAGTAATATGATGTGTAGAAATATTTCCATATATAGTCTACAAGAGAGTGAATATAACATGTAAAATATTAATAGACTGGACAATGAAATATCGATATATGTTATTGATCCATTGATTCTTGTTCACTCGCCACTTTTATTCATAAAAATCTATTTATCGATCCATCTATATTTTAGGAAAATACGCAAGTTACCATAAAATCCAAGAATCCTTGACTCTTTTTTGACACGTTTCATTAAATGTGTTTGTAAGGTAAAATATCTATGTTATCTGGTTTTGATACTTTTAGGTTCTCTCAATATAATAACCAGTTTCACAAAGAAGAGCAGCAAATTTTTTCTTTTCTCTCTCTCTATAAATATACGCATTTGTGTATAGATAGATAGATACTCTCAATCCCTCTCTTATTATATAATACACTTATATACTACCCCCTCCTCGTTGATCATTTCGCTATCTCAAATACTCTCTCCTTTCTCAGACTGTTAACTATTTCATTATTCTCACACACGTTGTCATTCTTTCCCTCTCTCTCTACGATCTGACTCACTTTGCCGCCCTTCTCACTCAAAAACTTTGTTTCTCTCTCTCTCTTTTCACTCTCTTCCTTTGTACTCTTTATTGCACATTCGATCTGTCACCCTCTCTTTTCGCTTACACACACAGAGTTTTTTTTTCCACCTGCTCATTTTCTACCCCAACCCCCCGAGAATCTATCCCAATTGTTTCCCGTTTATTTTCTTTCTTCTCCCATTCTCTCTAATTCTTTGATTGTCTTATTGTAAATCACATTAGCGGTTCCCCACAAACCTGGAAATCAATGTTTTCCCTTCGGCTTTACAACTTTCATTGCCCAAATTCAGTCTTGCACTTTTCACCCTTTTATATTCGCAGATTCAACAATTTTCCTCATGTCTATATTCTGTGAACATCTTGCAGGTTTTGTTTTGAGAGAGAGAGAGAAAGAACAAATAAATAAAGTAAAATGATTTCTGGGGATTTTGGGAGTCGCCATTGCGATTTGCTCTCGGTGATGGCAATTGGTTTCATTCTGGATTGCTTAGCCCCACTCCACTTTCAATATTACTACTATATGGATTTAATTGATCGCCCTCAACATGCTCTGCAACCAAAAGATATTGGTCACGTGACAGTTTCTATTGACTGTCTATCCAGACCCATTTCCTTCTCTCTTTCTTGCTGCCTTCTTCACTTTCAGTTTCACTTTCATTATCACTGCCAGATACTATTAATTGATTACTCCCAACTCGGCTTGCTGACAAAAGATGCTGTCACCATAACGGTTTCTATTAAGTGACTACCCAGCCGTGTTTCTTTTCGACCACCCGTCTCATGGTCTACATCTCTACTATTCTTCCTCGCTGTCTAACCCTGCCTCCTTCCCCTCCACTATCACAGCCAGCCACTTGATATATAAATCGGGTTAATTGGAATGTCGGCCTCTTTAGGGTGATTGTCGTTGTTCGTGCCTTCCTTGAATCGCGGCCTTGTTCGTCTTGTCAGAATTTAGGTCAGCATCTTGAGATAATCTCCCTCCCCCAAGAATGAGGTGTGATATTGTGAAAAAAAGCTAAGAAAAACAATAAAAAGTATCCCAACACGTCCATTCCTCTTCAAATACATCAGAATCCTGTTATTACGGCAGTCTTGGAGAGTGCCATTATAACGGACGGATTAAAATTCGGAAAGCTAATTGAAAAATATAGCCAGCAAATTAATCAATGTTTAAATAATTCGTGAAAAGTTATATTTTCCAATATAGTCTTGCAAGAATAAATCTAAAAAAATTGTCGTTAGAACATCTGTGTCCTTAAATAGTACCGTTACAACGAGAGCTTGCTTTATTATGGCTGCCAAGGGATTTATACTTAATCGTTAAACACTAAGATCAGACGTACTGGATGCCATTTTTTTCTTCAGAAACAGAGAGTTACCTCCCCTTTGCCTGGTAAGTCTTGCTTGCACTCTTCACTGAGCAAATGATATATGACCTCATCCGTGATAATCGTACGAGTATATCTGTGACTGCTTGGGTGAGGAATACTGGAATATATGCTGGCCTTGACTTTAAGATCGAACGGAAGAGTACACACTTCATTTCCCTCGTCAGGTCTGACGCTATTCCTAAGAAGACTGACGATGGAGAAAACAATAATAATTTTATAAATATATAATGAGGGAGAAAGATCATGTTAATGGTTGCAATAGATATTTAAGTCAGCTGCAGCCTGTACGCCAATCTAATGGACACATATATTTCTTTGTTCTGCTTCCCACTACGGAATTAAAGCTGGCGGTGGGATCTATCAATAGATTTTTGTTGCTACGTTTTTATGTATTATTAATGTAGCTAAGGAACTATAATAGAATAATTTATGAATGATTAGACAGATAAATATAAAGCAATAAATTCCATACTTCAAATTTTGGATAAGGTGATCCCTCGCTAAAACGAACTAATCAAGGTGGGGGAAGTCCGTCGAACATCCATTATAACGATAATAATAATTATCCATTTTCAACCAATGTCGTTTTGGAAATCCAACGGCTGTTCGATTGTACTTCGTGCTATTTTCATACCTTAAAATTGTCTGGTGAATAATAGTAATAAAGTTCGTGGTACCCAATAAATTTTGTGATCTAGCCTTTTGCAGCAACTACTGCAAGAGCAGAGTGTAGTATCTGTTCATCTTGTGTCAACGGAGCATAACTTACCGTTCCCAATTTTAAAAGTCATAGTTGTATTTTAATTGTTTACTTCACGAATTTTAAATTTGAGTCAATTTCAATTTTTTTTTTCAATCGTGGGAAAAAAACAACGGAAGTCATAACGTGGTGGCATTTTATTTATTTTTTTGAATGTTTTAGAATAAGAACAATAATTTATATATGAAACAAATCACTAAAATACACGAATACAAAATAATTCCAATCCAAAATTTACTTTCTGTGCAAGATTCATAATTTTCGCTTTTCTTCCATGGGAATACTGTTCAAATTAGATTGAAATTCGTGAAAATAAATTACAATAATAATGTTTAAAACTTATTGTTACGCTTCGTTGACGTGACAACAGATTCTACAGTTTGATCTTGATCCAAAGGCTGCAAAATGCTGGATCACGAAATTAAGATAATGGCAAGTTCACTTCTTCGGCGCATTTGTCTAAAACCTTTTGGTAAATGTCACGTTCATAACATTAAAACGCTTTAGAATAGAATAGTTTTCGCAAATTCAATGCAAAACTTATTAATTTTTGCTTAAATCAACGAAATTTCATTTTTCACAACGCCAACTGAAAACCCGACATTGCATGAAAAGTATCGAACTCGGCACGAAAGTATCGAACTCGGCACGAAAGTATCGAAATCGGCACGAAAGTATCGAAATTGGCACGAAAGTATCGAACTCTGCAGCCCGGATTTCATCTCTTGCTTCATTGCAGCTACAGATGATTAACAACAAAGGTTTCTATTTCATGCTCCTATCTACCTGAAATTGCTAGAACACGTGATATATGGAACTTACTTGGGTTTCAAGTCGTAAATGTTGGTTATAGACGCACATTTTTCTAATACAAATATATCAAGTGTATGAAAGGCATTAATTTTATCAAAGATAAGCAGGGCTTATCGATATTCTGACTTCTATTTTATATTTTTCATTTTAATCCTTTTTGATGATAAGACTCTCAAAAATAGAACATCTTAGAGTTTTCAGCAAGATAAGGATTTTTTTAGAAAACTATCTCCCTGTGAACTCTTTCTGTTCCCTTAAACTTGTTCTTGTCTTCAAATAAGGGCACCTGGTCCCTTGTTGTGCATCAGCAGCTGAATAAAACCCTTGAAGATATGGATGTCTATTCACTTTGCCTCTCAAAATATAGTGGCATTTCTGTTTTCTTGTAAAGTTTGCTAATTTACGGTAGAAGTGATTTAATCAGGCAAAATAAAAAAAAAAAAAGAAACAATCTTTATCAGAAATAACGATAAAGAAACCTAAAATATGTGATTCTCCCCAAAACACACGTAGATTAGATTGTGGATGATAATTTAAATGAATTTGCCATCACAGTCAATAATCGAACTACTATTTCAACTGGAAAACCTTCAAGATAGAGTAAAACAATTTAGATTCCAGAGAATCTACATGTTATCAATATAACTAACTGAATAAGACTCCAAAGAAAGTAAAAACAAAAAGTAGCTTCTCTCCAAAAAACAAAGAAAAAACATTTTTAGAGGGTGTTTAGTGAAGTACTTTTGCCGATTTCTATTTATCATTCAACTCAAAATTATACATAGATTGATAGATAGATAGATAGATATAGATTGAGAGAATACGATACAATATTCGATGGATGAATGAAATAAACTAAATCATTCGCCTGAAGAAGCCCAAATACGGTAGGGAATCTTTATTCTATCATATTTATGACATTAGCTTTATAATAAACATAGCTGAAAGGGATGTGATGTTTGGTCAACACTGCTGGGGTGACATGTTGATATAACTGTTTTGTTTTTAAGATCCCCGAAATTGTTACATAGCAAAGAGAAAATTTATACGTTGTGCCATAATAAAGTATATTTGGAATGGGAGAAAATAAAAATAAAGAAAATTATATAAATTGCATTGATAGATATTTGGAATTAGGTTACTGAAGTGATCCAATTTTTTTTAAATGTTCAGCTGGGAAACTTTCTAGATTATATAAGTGAGAGATATAGTCTAGAAAGCCTATAACTTTAAACCCAAAATATGTTAAAAAGAAAAAGAAAACTTTTAAAAAATGTATGTCATCTCTTTCCTGCGTTTCCTAATATCTTCATTTTTTTTTTGTGAATTTCCAGTGTTTTCGTTTTACATAGAATTTGATATTATGGTGGGAAAATTAGGCTGAAGGCAATAAAAGTAAAGAAACTTAAGATCTGTCACACATAAGCAAGCACACTCACACACACAAGATATAATTCAAAAGTTCAATGAAATGAACAGAACAGGAGAACTGGAAGTAATACTGACTTTTACCTTCGTGAAATCTCGGAAGATAAATTTTGGATCGATGTATACAATGAGATCACTTCGAAGGAGATGGTGAATAAAACGGAATTGGGAAGGAAAATGTTCCATGGTCAAATCACCTGAACGATTTGGTAGCACACCATGTATAGGATTATAGAGATATATAGAAAGTATACAGATACCCAGTGTGACGAAGAGACGTGTAGGTACGTATAAGTGTGATCAAGAGAAGTGAATACAAGTACAGAAATGTACAGAAAATCATAATCATTGATATATACCGATAAATAAATATAAAGAGGGATGCAGATAGATATAGAATAGTCCCCCAATAAAAATTGTTACGTAGCTAGCAATTTTAGGTTGTACTCCTGTGGTTGGGGATGATCAATTTCAAGAATGGTAAAAGGGGTGAACAATGGATGAGTAACTCATGTTGTCTTGAATCTAAAAATATCTTAATTTTCCCCCCCAAAAAGTAAGAATTTTTCACTCAAACTGTGACCAATTTAGCATAAACTTACTTTTGAAATTGAGTGCTCCTCTAAAAAAATTATTTAGGCGAGGCAGATGAAGAAAAAAAAAACGAACGAAACACGTTTTTCCAAGCTTGAATGAATAAATATTCAAAGTTGAGCTCTGTTGGTGTGGCTTGCACGTGTTAATCATCCGTACATAGATAGCCCATCAGCCAGCCATCCATCCAGCCAGCCAGCCAAACCAACTTCGACGCTGAAGACACCTATATTGTCAGTTTTAATTATTTTTTTTTTGACGCTTTAAATTATAGATTAAAGAAAATGCACGAATGATAATTTTATATCAGCCCATTCGATCTCGGGGAATTAGTAAATAATTCTGAATCCTGCTTGAACGATACAGGGGGGTGGAAATTCCATTTAGATACTAAAAAAGAAAAGTAAATTACACGAGTCCCGTTTCACTCTTTAAGGCAAAAGTTTTCCATCATTTTTTCTCAGTAAAACAACATGTTCTGCCATAGCTAAATTCGGAGAACAAGATGGCTGAAAACAACTTCAAATAGACGAGGATTCAATGAGAGCCGAAATGCCAAAAAGAGCGAAATGCACCAAAATCTTTGATCTGATCATGATATCTGATTAGCAGAACATCTTAGAAGATTTCTTTGTAAAAGAGGAAAGTTAATGAACGGGATCTAATTTTCTTTTGTTATTCGATAGTAAAAATTACCTTCTGTAATGGAAAGCGACTTCATCTTCCAAACAAACATAATGTTGATTTTTGACTAATATTTCTTTTATCTCATTCCTTTCGATGCATCATCTAATTAAAAAAAAGTGAAACCAAGATAATGGATCTATTCTTTTTCCGAAAATTACACACGGCCTAAGTTGTCAGACAACCAACAAAAATCGAACTTTCAGTAACGCTCGGTATATAACAATATGTCACAATATAAAATCAATTATCGGCAAATAAATTCCTCCTGCTTTCACACACAACTAACAAAGCTGACATCTAGCTTGTCTAGTGACGTCACATCATATGCATTGAAGACAGAGCAGATACCCGTCTTACATTCTTTGTGACATCACACGCTGCTGCTACCACCGATGGGGTAAGGACACACATCGTTTTTTCCTTTGCTCAGGCTGAAGTCCACACAATGACACATCCTTTTTTCAAAATACCACATTATCAGTTCTTTGAGAAACAAGTTGGTTAACTGCAACTCCACAAGACTTATGTTATAGATTCAAACTATAAAATAGAAAATATTCGAGTTGGTATTTACCAAGGTTAGCTCGATATGGAAGAAGGCCGCAAACATGGAGTCCCCAATAAGGAGCAAACCTATCAAAGTAGTAATGGTTATCGTAATCAAAGGACAGAGTGCCATATACATGTTATGTTTATTGAGACTGTCAAATTCTCTGAATACATTTATTTAATAGATATTTGCCAAACCGAACTTGCTATGGAACAAGGCAATGGTTAACTGTACAAAGTGGAATTCCTAGTAGGATTTGATGCTGACTCATGTCACCCTCAAATTGATTGACAATACCCATTTCTTTTTTCGGCGGGGTTACTATTATTACGAGTCATTGTAAAATATTTATTCTGAATTTGGGTATTTAATACCTAAAATAGCTTCATGTATTTATTATCTGTCAACAGTCCCAACAGAAAGCTCCTGTCCTACAGGGAGTCCTCCAACACCGTCCCGGAAGGGGCAATAGGCCTACCTCTAGGAAGTAGCTGAAAACCCACTCAATGGGGAATACATATACATTGAATAGAGAGAGTTCTGTTCAGCATCAGTCATATCATAAATAGAATACCTCTCTAAAACCCTTGATACGTTTTTTTCTGATAGTGGACCTAGGAGGAGAACTTAGACAAAGTATGTGAACTGCAACAATGAATGGAAAGTAATTATTCATTTTCTCATTATAGTTACATGTGAATGGAAACTCATCGTTAGAACCATTTAAAATTTCATTTTTGAAAAATCAAGCAGTCAAGTTATGTCCCTTGGTCTAGTCAGTATGTACACTAAACCTGGTTAAAATGCGCCTATGTTTGATGGGTAGGACATTGTAAGAAATATACAGAGTAAATTGTTTTATATAAATAGATATTTCATACAGGCAGAAGACTTAGATCGTCTACGGTAGAAGATGAATGAGCTAGTCTCTCAGACTATGGTTAATGACGATGTCACTTTATGATATTTCTGAACAGACTTATATATATATATATATATATATATATATATATATATATATATATATATATATTGAAAAGAGAGTGATATCGTTTCGAGTCAGTCATAATGATATCAGGAAAAAATCTCCTGACGGGATTAGAAATATATATGTATATGTTACTAAGTAAGGTGCAAAACTGAATTCAGGATACTCAGACATTCTGATGAAAGAAAAATAACTAAACAACTTGTTACTATATTTATTTCACTTATGATTCACATTGAATAATCTGAATATTCCATCAGACAGAAAAGAAAGTGTCGCAGACAAAGGACAGCAATATTTCTGCAACATTTTCTCCAATAATTTATGAAGAAAAAATTATGAAAATTATGTTCATTCATACAACGGTTTATTCCAACCATTAAATTAATCTATACGGTATATTTATTGCTCTTTTCACATTCCATTTACGCACTCTAAGCAGTAGTTATGGTCTATTATTTGAATCTTTTCCGTTACATTTTTATAGATTTTGTCTGGTTGTCTATACAGTAAGATCAATTCAATGAAGGCACGTTATTTTAGGATATTCTGTACTTCCACCCACGCGGCTGCTTATCATTCGGAGATCAGTACAAACGTCGTCCCGTTGGTAGTGCCACACCGAAGGACGGTCGGAGGCGATTTTAAAACAGCCTGGGACCCAATAACAAATGTCACTGTTGGCAGGGACTCCTCAAGGAGACAACCCTGTGGGTTCCCTAATTTCCAGCAATGCCGCTATTCGTAAGATTGACGGTAAAATCTTTCCAAAATATGATTTTGATTGAAGAAATGTTGATACACTCTCCGTAATACTGTCTTAGAAATAGCACCATCACAGAAAAACCGTACGTGCTCGTGTATCATCATCATCATCATTATCATCATCACCAGTCTTTTAATGTCCGTCGTTGGACATAGACTTTCCCCAGGATTTGCCTCACTTCTCTGTCATGGGCGTCGTAGAGCCAGTACTTTCTGAATTTGTCTTGCTCATCTCTCCACTTACTATTCTGCCGGCCTCGGTTGCGTATGTGATCTCGGGGGATCCATGTCGTGAGTGGCGTAGTCCATTGGTTGTCCGCCATTCTTACCACATGGCCAGCCCACTGCCATTTGAGATTTTTAATATATTCTATGATGTCCCTGACTGTTGTCATTTCCCGGATGTACTGTGTTGTCTTGTGGTTTCTCCATGTGAGGCCCAGCATAATTCTTTCATGTGCGCTTTGCATGGTTCTCCATCTGTCTCTTGGTTAGGTCCCATGTTTCAGCTCTATATGTGACTATTTGGAGGATGCATTGGTTATACACCCTTCTTTTTAGGATTAATGGGATCTTCTTTTTTTTGAAGGTTGAGCTTGCTCTGCCAAAGGCTTGCCATCCTAGTGTGGTTCTTCGCTTGATTTCTTCTTCTTTTGAGGGTCTCATCGAGACTTGTTGTCGTAGGTAGATGCAGTGATCTACTTTCTCTAGTTCTGTGTCCTCGATTTTGATCTTAGTGTTTTTATCTACCATTTTATAATGTGAATTTCATGAACAATTTCATTTTTTAATTTATCCTGGTTCATTTGAGGCTGTCAAACCAAAGATCAGAAGAGGCAACTGTGAGCATTTCTGTTTTAGGAGTTTAAAAAGGGCCATAAATCAGCGGGAACTACCTGCAATATCAAGTATTTGAGCAGTTGACCATAAACAAACGGACTGTTCAACATTGGTTTCGAAAATTCCGAAACAGAGACGAGAGCCTTAAAAATGGGGAGGGTCGTGCATGTCCTTCTGGCATCCAATTGAAGGCAACCACTGAGGCAGACCCAGGCAAAACAATTCGAAGTAAACCTTAACCATGTAATTCAAGTGTTTGACATTTGCACCACACTGTAAGAGCAAAAAAAACTTCACAAATGTGTGCTGCACGAGCTGAACGGAATTTTAAAGAAGTCGTTGTGAAGTCTCCTCTGTGCTTCTTTTGAACAACAGAAACGAATTATTTCTTGATCGCATAGTAACACGCGATAAATAAATGGATTTTATACAAGAATCGACAGCGTTCCGTGCAGTGACTGGATAGACGTGAAGAATCAAAATACTTTCCCAAAACCAAACCTGCATCAATAGAGGATTATGGCCAATGTTTGGTCGTTGGCAAATGGAATAATCAACTACAAGTTCTTGAATCTTGGCGAAACCAACCTAGCAATGAAGTCGTGCCAGGAAATCGGCAAAATGCACCAAGAATTGCAACGTTTGCATCCAATATCGGTCAATCAAAAATGACCAATTGTTTGACCGCATATCACGCGAATGACTTTGTAGAAAACCAACTGGGCTACTAAACTCATACCTCATCAAGCTTACTTACCAGACATCTCTACGACTGACTACCACTTTTTTTTTTTTTTTTTTTTTTTTCCAGCAGCAGAATGTCTTTAACAACCAGGCAGCAGCTTTAAACACCATCGAAAGAAATCATCGGTTCCAGGATTTCTTTGCATCTAGAGTAAATAGACTTATTCTTAGTATATCTCTGAATTTTTGAGATAGAGTATCATTTTTATTATTTCTATTATTATTCGGACTATCCTTATCTTGGTTGTTTTTCATACAACGTTTCGGCAGTTGTACTCTACGGCCTTCCACATGGACACATAGCGTAGTGGTTACAGAATCAGACAAAATTACTGCAAGTAATCTGATGGTTCTAGGTTCAATCCCAGTGTGAGACAATAATAATTCAAAAATACTACTAATGCTAAGAGGGGAGTGCAGTCAATATACCCCCGTCGGATAAATAAAGGGTTTGGTTCCTTACTTCCCAACACCTACTTGATACCTGATGAAGGCTATGGAGTACAACGGCCGAAACGTTGTATGAAAAACAACCAAGATGAGGATAGTCCGAATTATAATAGCAATAAGACTTATTCTTGCTGGCAAAAAGGTGTAAAATCAGAAGGTTCTTATTTCGATTAAAACTTATATTCTGAGATTTACTGCTTGAAAGTTGCTTTGGAGTTCTGTTTTCCACTTGCAATCGATGTGTCATGGGGAAGTGGTATCAGCAGTCACGCTATTTTGTTCGTCCTCTCTTAGTTAGAAACCATCTACCAAAACTGTCAATATAGCTTTCTTCAGTTTTTAAATTGATCTGGCGAGAGGGTTGAAAATTTAAACATTCACTCATTCGGTCTAAAAAACAATACAAAACAGAAAACAAAAACAAACAGACAAAAAAAAAACAAACTTTCTTTTTTCGTTTCCCGACCCCCCTAGGTTTTCAGTGTGTGTCAATGTGCAATGTTTTGCTTAATTGATCGATCAGTTCGTGTTGAACAGCATTTACACTTAAACATGTCTGGATTTTCAAAGTGTAAGTGATCATGTCCAATAAAAGGCGGGGAACTTATTCATTGATCAACCCCCTTTCGAATTCTTTGATTAACCCAACATAGCATGCAGCCAAAAGACGTTGGTCACATTTACAGTATCTCTAGAGTGACTAACCAGAACTTCTAAATATTTCGAATAGTTTTTATAATCCACTTCCGGGTTGCTCAGTCCAACGAAGATTCACCACATACTCCTTAGCCGCACATCTTTTATACTCTCCTCCAATTAGGTCGCTAGGCAAAAGGTTGGACGTTCCTGGTTTGTGATCATAACTGTTCGGCTTCGAGACTAATTGTCAATCATGGATAGAGAGTATATCCTTCTATTTACCCATAGCTCCAAGGGAAATATGTATGGATTCATACCTTTCTCATGATATAAAGTAAAAAAAAAGATTAGCTCGCAAACTAAGATCCATGTAACGAGCCAAAACAGGAGACAAGGATATTATGAAATCCATTTGAAAACTAATCGGTAAGCCACGTTGCATGAATCCAAAGGACATCACAACCCACAGCATGGATCTCTTGAGTTCACATGCGGAATTGCGACCGCCAAAAAAAAATAAAAATAAAAAAAACAAAAAGATGGCGTCGATTTAGAGCGGTTCAGGAGATTTTGGCAACGCAACGCCTGCAGTGGAGAGATCTGACATAACTTGTGAAGATTTATGTCCAACGACATACGTTAAAATGATGATTGAAGTAAAGTCGATTCGTGAATCCTTTGCCCGGGCTACTGACTGTTAGGCCACCTGCACCTTTTATGTAGCGTAGAGTACGAACCAGGATTTCTTTATACTCGACTGAATACCAGCTCTGAACGGGTGGGTAAAATTGATATCCAAAAATGAATTCATGAATTAAAATTGAATGATGGAAATAAGAGAGAATTTTTAAAAAAAGGGAATTTGAGAAAAAAGTTCACGAGTTTAGATTATATTATTAATATTATCATCATTGTTACTTTTCTAAGAATTACTTTCATTTTGAAAGTTTCTTTTTATCGCAACTAAACCCAAACTGGGTTCCCTTCAGCAGTGAATAAATAAACAGCGAATCGGAATCAAGAGAAAGTTCTAGGTGTGAATCGAAATCATGACCCTCTTAACTAAACTCACTCTTCCTCCCTATTAATGGAGATGAAACTAAAATATTCATGATGATTTTTTCAATACTTCAACTAATAAAAAAAATGAAGATAAAATAGGATTGGATTGAACAACCATTTAATAATAAACTTGACGCAAAAAAGATCGATTCAGGGTGTTGGTTGGAGGGTTTGATTCGAACTGAGTTCCGATTGTTGAGTGACAAGAACGGTTGCGCATTAAGCAAGGAACTCTCCGGCGTTAAGGGCTGGGAGTTCGATTTTCACCTGGAACACATTCTTCATTCCAAACTTCTATGTCAATTGATATATTCACTGCTGAAGCGAATCCAGCATGAGTTTAGTCACGATAAAAAGCAACAACAATTAAGATGAAAATTATCAAATTATAATACCCACTATAATATGATTTAAATTGATGTTTATACTTCTGTTTTTTTTTCCTTTTATTTATTCATTTAAAACAAAATAAAATACAATCTGATTTCCATCAATCCATCTTTCCATTTTATAAAATCTTTTTTCTGGACATTTTGTCTTGTTGAATTAAATTTGTTTTTTTTTTTCATGAATCAAATCGTATCGATTGTGTGACGCTTTTATTGAGGATACGAAACTTTTACATTCGGAAACGTTGGTTATTTCTAGAACAAAAAGTAAATTAATCAAACTTTTTGGAGATGAAATTTATCAAAAATGATTTTTATTTTGTCTGATTTGAAGAAAATTTATACAATAATTCCTGACACAACATTCGCAAAATGTGACCATGAAACATTTTATACGTATTTTCTGAAATCAAATTGAACGAACATTTGTTGTTTCGTTCGAATGCAGTCATTTGATTATTGAAAAGGAATATTGTTTTCAACTGTTCCCGTTTCCAATATATTTGTTTGCTTTTGTTGTAGATACGTCTTTTCTTGCAGAAAGAGTCTTATTCAAAGCAGACGAAAAATAAAGAAACACAGGTCTTACATTTTCATGGAGAAGAAGGGGGAGAGCCCTCAGACTGACGGGCAGTAAAAGAAATTTTCTGATGTTTTATTATCTCCTTGTTAATCTTTCATCCTCTCATGTAGCGATCGGAGTACCTTCCCTCTCTTTGGCTAGAACATCCCTCCGTCAGTCAGATTTTTGTGCCGAAGGTCCACAAATTATATCAGTTCTAATATAGATTTTCTATTTACCGAATACCCCCCCCAAGATCCGGGGTGATTTTCAAAACCAAACAATAAGAACCTGTGTAGGGATTACATGAAAACCCAAAGAAAATTTCAGGGTGTTGTATTGAGTGATTTTACTCTAGGCTGTAAAAGACAGACAGATATATGGTGAATTATGATGAGATGATGACAAGCACTGCTTATTAGTATTTTGCCCAGCCTAAGATCGCAGCGACCATTAATGATGTTCAGTCGGGGGATCCAAATTAACTCACTCATATATTATTTGAAAGAATTGCCAATGTGAATTCGCCTGTTCAATCATCTGATCGAATACGGAGAAAATTTTAGAAGGACGGAAAAGAAAAGTTTATTTTATATAAATAAATATATATTATATACATATATATATATATATCCTGAGATTTAGCATTTAGAACCACAAAACATATCAAAATGCATGCCTTATTATTTTGATGGCAATGAAATGTGATTCTTCTCGTGTAAAACCACACGATTAGAAGTAAGATGTCTGTAAAGCTTCTTATGACAAGTACTGTATGTGTATGTATTTACGTTTATCCTGGTTCTAGAGTAATTCAATCATTTACACCAAAAAGATAACACGTGTCATCAAAGCGACGCAATTTCATCCTCAATGCATTAGCCTAAATATCCTACGATTGATGTTGGAGTGAAACCTCATTGAAATCTCTTCAAGCGACGAACTGATAAAGGAAGCAAAGATACGCCCGGGTTTAATCTGGCCGAATTACTGAGAAGCAGCGATGATTAACATTGTAAATCCTTGAGGGTAATATTTATAAGTCGAACACAATTTCACAAAATGTGAATAGAAGGGAGAGAAAAAAAAAAAAAAAAGGAAAAGATAAATGCTGTTCCCATCTAAATTTCGTAAAATATCCAGGAAGCATAACTGATATGATCTATTCTGGCAGTAATTCCCACCGGTCGTAACTGTACGGCAACGAATGCTGAGGAATACCATGAGGGAAACGATCGGCAAAAAAATAAATAAATAAAATAAACAAATAGATAAAATAAAATAAAATAAATATCTGACAAATGCATCTCTAAAACGGCAGGGAATCTGGATGGAATTACTCATCATCATCTTCCATTGTTGCTCGTAATCCTCGACATATGTATGTTGAATCCAATCGAAATTCAGACTGCGCAATTTCCATTCGATTTGCCTGATTGCGAAAACCAAGCCGTATCTCCCGACGCAACCGACGGTCATTTAATTCCATAGCCAGCGGCCATGATGGACATCCAGGGCCAGACAGAGCTGGTAATAAGCCAAGGCCTGATCGGAAATGTGAGCCTCATTTTAAACTGCTCAGTATTTTTGCAATCAGTGCAAAATACATATTATTTATATATATGTATGATTTACAGAAGAAAAAGAAAAAAAAATGATGTACGGAAAAAAAAGGGTAATGGTTAGTAGTAGGAACCCCCAAAATCGTACTCCCCTGCAATGGGTCTATTCTGGGCACTCTCTTCGAAGGCCTGTGGATAAGCAGGGAAATGGGACCTCTATGAGTCAAATTCTCAGTTTTCAATGAATGGTTCAGCAGAGGCGTCTCTCTTCTGCATAAAACCGTGAGGACCGGGTACTGCAGCAAATCTACCAGACAATAACAAGAAGGACAGTTGAGATAACAGTTTGGTTGTTGAAGCACTGGACCCAAGTTTTTTACAACCTAAAATTCTATTTTTGGAAAGACTATGTTACTCTGTACACGTACTCGAACAAATGGCCAAATTGTTTTGAATACATCAGTTCTTCTTAAATCAACGAAGTTAATCGACGTCGAGCCTGATCAGTATCAAGAGGTGTGACCGTCTGGGAATACCAAGTGCCATAAGCGCAACCAAATTGTGATGTATCCGTCTCAGATTATGCTGTGCAGCCAAATAACGGAACATCTTTGCCAAACAGACACCAGACTGTGGACTAGAACTTTTCTTAATCACACAAGTCTCCGTAGAGGACGCGTGTGTGCGTGTCTTCCCAGGAGCTACGATATTCGTATCCAGTGACAGTAACAGAAGCTTATTTGCAATGAATATTCTTAACTTTTCATCATCATCATCAGTCTTTTAACGTCCGTCGTTGGACATAGAACTTTCCCAGGATTCGCCACAATTCTCTATCATGGATGTCGCGGAGCCAGTATTTCCTGAAACTGTCTAGAACATCTCTCCATCTTGTGTTCTGTCGGCCCCAGTTTCTTATGTGATCCGTGGGGATCCATGTTGTGAGACGTGATGTCCATCGGTTGTCTTTCATTCTTGCAACATGGCCTGCCTATTGCCATTTGAGTTTTTTTAATAGTTTCTATGTTGTCACAGGCACCCGTTTTCTTCCTTATATACTGTGCTGTCCTCTGATCTCCCCATGTGAGGTTAAGCGTGATTCTCTGTGTGCACGTTGTATGCTTCTCAGTTTGCGGGTTTGTCTCTTGGTTAGGTTCCATATTTCAGCTCCATAAGTGACAATCGGGAGAATGCATTGGTTGTATACTCTTCTTTCTAGGATTATTGGGATGTAGGCTCAAAGACCAAGCGCACGCACTGGTGGTAAATATGCTACTACTCCATCAAATTAATAGTCGATGACTAGATGAAAGGATTGATCGATCTTCAATCATTTCCACTCGAAGACACCGAACGATTTTGTCGATGTATGACTTTTATTCACTTGTCAAGATTAAAAGCAAGTAAAGTGGTGCCCTAACCCTGGCTACGACATCAACAATCCCTGTCTGGACTTCACATATCACAGGGTCTTCCTTTACCTCGGCAATGTACACGATATTTGAAATAGCAAGACACACCCGGAGTGACGTCACGCACTCCACCATATGCTTTTTTTTACTCATAGCTGGAAGCGAGAGATGAGACAGATCCCTGCCTTTCCCAAGGGTATTAGTGCCGCTCTCCGTCGGTGTTTGAACCGTGGTCGTCTAGTCCATTTTCTGCACTGCCTGCCGATCGGCCACAGTGCTTCCTTTGTATTATACCGTTTAGAAACAGCCAAGCTATACGACCGGAAGTGAATGAGAAGCGCGTGCGTACTGTACGCTTCCGCTATTCAACTGGATTCAGTGTTATGTTGCTTTCCAAAGCGATGCCTCTTTCAATGACAGAAATGGATGTTAAGTGGATTTATAAAAGTTTTATCGGATTTACACTCGCTTCTAATCGAATTGAATCACCAAGAATAGAGAGGCATTCTGACATTCATGCAAGATATTGCATTAAGTAATCATCTTTATACAAACCATTGTTATAGACGTATGTGTGCGTAAGTACACATAGAAGATATACAAAACGAACATAACATAATTGCATAGACAAGAAAGATATGAACAGGCTGACATATTTACTTACATACACATGAACAAAGATAGATATTAAACAGGACGTTATACTTAAATACATGCTTTCAAATGGCCCAACATAAATATTAAGCAGGCCGATATATGTACATACATTGGTATGACTGAAGATAGATATGAAATAGGCCGATGTCGTTGAATACAGATTTACAAATGGCCCAAGATAGATATGGAACAATCTACGATAGTTACATACATACATACATACATACATACATATTACCCAAGTAAGCTATGAAACAGGCCGACATATTTACTTTCATACTTACATATGACACATTATAGATATGAGGCAGGTCGATATAGTAACATACTTACATTTGACCCAAGACAGATATGGAGTGGTTCTATATAGTTACATACATTCGAAACTATTTATGCCAGAAGATAGATATGAAACATGCCGATATTTGTATATAGATATGAAGCATAGGAAATAAGAACAGGTTGATATATCTAAATACGTATGAACCAAGATAGATATGAACAAGTCGAAATATTTACAAACATACATATAAAACGAAATAAATATGAAGACAATATATCTACATTCATATGAACTGAGATGGATGTGAACTGAGCGATATAGTTACATACGCATGAACTGAGGGATATAGTTGTATACATGTGAACCAATATAGATATGCACAGGTCGATATATTTGCATACGAATATTTGGAGATGGGCTAATGATGTTTCGGTTTCAAGGGTCACCATCTGATGAACGCTTTGTCAGTGCCACTGCCGTTGTGTTCGAGGCTGTTCTTTTTCAAGTCTATGTATATGTCATAAATACATAAATGAGTATAAATTGTGTTATATTATAAAGGGATTCTTGTTTTGAATGGCTTTCCTCATTACATAGCTAATGTATCACTTGGCCAAGACAATGTAAATAGCATAAACAATTGAAGAAAATGGGGTTGCTGCAGGAACTGCGACGGCTGTTTAGCGCATACATCAACTATGTAATGGTGGTAGATTAATTCGAATGAGAGTTTCTATATAATATAACATGATCTGTTATCATTCCGTCGGAACATATATCCATTTCCAAAACCATTATATATAATACACCACTCATCCTTGACAACGTAAATGGAATGATAGAATGAACAATTAAAGAAAATGGGGATGCTGCAAGAATCAAACCAGTCACCAATAAGGTAGCGACCTCGTCGCAGCGATGCTCTCACTATTGAGCCAAACAGCCGCTGGTAATGCAGAAGCCGGAATAACTGCTTTCTCATTACGTTTAATATCGGTCTGATTCGCTTCTTTAAATGCTATATATATATATATATATATATATATATATATATATATATATATATATATATTGTATACTCATTACAAACATATTTGTAGATTGCATGCATATACACGTATATATATAAATGCATGTAATTTATAAATATGTGTGGAAGCGTGTGTTGTTATAGACATTTAATGATGTGTTTATTAGTATCGTGTTTCAAAATTATAGCTTCTATTTCTTTAGCTTTAGTCATACTGATTATACTGTACTCAATATTCAAAATTTTGAAACAAATACTTGCTATTTGGAAGAGTTGCCATACATCTTAGTAGAGTAGCTTTCAACTAGTTAAATGCACATTTTGGAAAGAATTTAATCATAGACTAGAACCGGAATGTTCGATCTTGTTGAAATATTTACGAGCACGTACAATCATATAAATATTACACTATGTATGCATCAGGTGTATGGTTTGTACACACCAGGGGAAAAATGAGTTGAACTTTCTTTAATCATTTTTTTGGCAATCACTCTGTTCTCAAAAAATTATAGATGAAGTATTAGAAAATGTAATACAACAGTGCGTGTAGTATTTGTGCGCGCAATACGTTTTAACTTTTCCCTTGTTTTTCATCGAGCTGTCCGATAATTGTTTACACTGTGCTGTGTCAATACTGTTCCATTCATCTATGACTGCTTCCTATAGCTGGTCAGTGTTCAGAATTTCTATCCAAACCAGTTGGGATCTAATATGCTTCTACATGTTCTCAACTCTGTTCAGATATTTCATATGAGAGAAAGTGCCTGTCTCATTTTTTCTTACCAGGAGTGTGTGTGTGCAATATTGATATGAAATTGTTATTTTGTTTATATATGTGCCTTGTATTGATAAAGTAATAGTCATTTCATCTATTCATACATACTCATGAGCAGTATATTTTCTTTATAAAAACAAACCATTGTTTATATAGAAGAAACTGCTCACTCATTTTTCAAACACGATTGTATCAGATTTAACAATTTAAAACTATTCAGTTGATCCAAACACGCAGAAACGTTCTTCTCAAATTGGCGCCAATCAATTTATCTTTTTCTTTGTATTCAATTTTTTTTTCACTTTCTGGTAATTATACTTATTGTTAGCTTAATGTATTTATTCATACATTCATTTAGTTATAGTTTATTTTTGAAGAATTTAAATTTTCACTGTACACCTCTCTTCCTATCTGCAGATCCGTCTGTATGCCCGTCAACCTGTCTCCCTGCTGCGAAATTTCTTTAATCTTTTTTTTTTCTTGGCAGATTTTTATCTGTTCCTCCGGTGATTTTCTTTTCTTTTTCGTTGCTTTATAAACCTTAACTAATCTCAATGTTTTGCTTTATTTAAAACATTCAAGCAGAAGCCATGAAAATCGTGACGGAAGCAGATTGTGTAATGATTGGGAGGGAATTGATAAGAAGAAAGAAGGAGAATTAAAAAGGGAGGTAATGAGAGTGAAAAGGATCAGCGGTGGATAGTAAAGAACGGGAAAAGGAAAACGAACAATAGGTATTTGATAAGCTTAGCTTTGTCTGGGAGTGGGCCACAGGTTTCTGGTACACCTTGGGGATCAAGCAGACAACCCTGTAGTCGGTCTGATTAGCTCGATAATAATTACCCAAAGGCAAGACGCCATGGTGAAATGAGTGAATAAAACAGAAAAATGGTTGAAAGTCTAAAGACATGAAGACGAAGTTTAAAACGAGTGAAAATTGGACGAGGAAAAATGAAAAATTATGTCGTAAGAAATTCATTTGTATGTTGCAAAGGATTGAAAGAAATTTATTCAAACTTTGGAACCAAAAAAAAGTTGGAGGAAATGAAATGAATAAGCGAAAAATAAGATTCAGAAAATTAATATAGGACGGCAGATAAAAAAAAACTGATAGGGTAACAAAAACGCAGAAACAAAAAACAATACACAAGATTGGAATGGAATTAATCTTAAAATAGACGGAAGAGCTTATTGTCGACCCAGAGACTTTCGTATTTTCCTTTCATGATTATTCCAAATGAGAGACACGGTAATCAGATGAAGATCATCACCATCAGCCTTTTAAAGTCTGTCGTTGGATATAAACTTTCTCCAGGATATGCCACACCTCTCTATCATGGGCGTCACACAGCCAATACTTTCCTAATTAGTCTAATTTGACTCTTTGTCTTGTATTATGCCAGCGTCGGTTATGCATGTGATCTCTGAGGATCCATTCTTGGAACATGACCAGCCCACTAACATTTGAGTTTCCTAATGGCTCCTATGATGTCTCACACACCTTCTTTCTCCCTGATGTATTGAACTGCTTTGTGATTCCTCCATATGAGGTTGAGCATGATTCTCTCCTGTGCACATTGCATGGTTCTCGGTTTGAGAATCAGACCCTTGGTTAGGTTCCATATTCCAGTTCCATAGGAGACTATTGGGAAGATGAATTGGTTGCATACACTTCTTTCTAGGACCAATAGGGTCCTTGTTCTTATCGGTTGAGATTGCTCTGCTGAAGGCTTGTCATCTTGGAGTGATTCTTTGCTTGATTTCTTATTTTTAGGATTTAATCGAGATTCGTTGTCCTAGTTAGATGAAGCAGCCTACTTTCTCTAGTTCTGTGTTTTTAATTTTGATCACTGTGAGTTCATTTCGGATGTGATTGTGCACATGACCTTTGTCCTACAGAAGTTCCTGTGTTGGCAAACTTTCTTGCTTTCTACATTCAATTAATCTAGCATTAGTTTTAGGTCGTGAAAGTTCTCTGCGAGAAGGGTGATGTCCTACTGTCGGAAGGTTTTCATCCAGTTGAATGCCCCTCAGTTTAATCCTTCTTCATATATTTATTGTTTTGAATCTTATTTTTCAATTAGTTTTTTCAGTACTTCTAACTTTATCCATTTTCCAAAATTCTAATGAATCTATTTCGATCACTTTCAATATCCAACTGGTTTATATACGACTTTATCCTTTATTCTTTTCTGTCCAACTTTTCTTCGTTGTCATCTTTGTTTTTATATCTTTTGCCTTTCAATCATTTTTCTCTTCTATTCACTTGCCTCAGTATGGCGTCTCGCCTCGAGATTGTTATTACAGAGCTTATCTAGCCGACCTCTACCACTGTGTAGTCAGCTTGATCCTCACCAGGTACCTAAAACCTGTGGCCTTATTTCCTAAGAAGCTGAGCTTATTAAACACCTATTGTCCTACTTTTTTTCTTTTCACTTCCCCCTTGTTAACATTCCACCGTCATTTTTTCTTTGACATGCTCATTTTCTCACTCTTGCAATTCCTTTTCTTTTATGTTCCTCTTCCTTCCCAATCATTACATGCTCTTCTTTCGCTACGTTTTCCTCAGTTCGTCTTGACAAGCAACTCATCAAACCACTCTTTCATTTCAAGTTGCAATTGTGATTGCCGAATAAAAGCTTGCTATATCTCTACATTTAATCAGCCATCTTTCTTTTCTTTCTTTCAACTTACGCATTGCACAGCTTTTCATTTTCGTGTTTGTGGTTCAGTTGAACTGTACGATGAAGTCTGTCAAACTTAGAGACAATGGCAAGGACGTCAAACCGCGCTGTGTCAATCGGAAACTCATGATGCAGAAACGAAAATTGTTAGAGAGAAAGAGGACAAGCCGCTTGTTGCTTCAACAAACTCACCCAGACAAAAGATGACAGCATCAAAGATAAATGTACTGAATCTGAACACTATCTTTTTCACACAATCTCAACATGCTCAAGTAATTGAAAAGAAGTTTGTGTCTATCTCAGTCTACACCTTTCTATCTGCTGATTTCAATACGTTTGAGTTGGTTTATGTATCTATTGGCCTGCTTTGTTGCTGGATAGTTATTTTGAATATACAAGTAAGAAGCGTATGTTCATCTGTCACGCTATAGAAAATTGCTAAAGCATTGGCGTATCTAAACCAAACTCGGCATACCTGATCAAAAGATCCAAGGAAAGTTTTTGATGTGATTTTTCTTTTGATTTGTAAGGGAAATAAATATCTTGTTTTCAATCTTGCCAGATATTTAAATTGAATGTGATCCAAATGTTCGTGATGGCGATGATTTTTCAGAAAAAAAGTTTCCATAATCCAAGCGTATGATTTTTAATCTCGGACAAGAACAAAATGAACGATGTTATAGATTAGAACTAAAAAAGATTTGGGCTTCCGCAGGGACTACCTCAAAAAATACAATCCTACCGGCAGATTCACAATTTATATCTTTATCCACAGCACCAGTCGTTGGCACTGGAGTTTATTGGGAATTTTTTTATTGGAATTTCCGATATTAATTTTCAGAGATATATTGCAGAACTGATGCAAGAGAATCATGGAGAAACGAATGTTAGAATTTCAAACCTTCAGACACACATATCCCAGCATAAATAAGAAACTTCGGCTTCTATAAAGTCCTTGAAAAAAAGCTGAAATAGCTAATCTATGTGCTCTGTTCATTTAGTATTGATTTGGACTTTCTACAAGTTTGGTTAATTGAATAGTCAACGTCTTTTAGCAGTGTTCTGGGTGATCAATTAAAAAGTTTGAAAAATGAGGGAACAGGTCAGTAACTTTCCTACCCTTTTGTTGGGTGCTGATTATTGAAATAGAATGCAAGCTGGGGAAAAACAAAGGGACTAATTTATCAGAAACTTTTATTGTAAATTTAACCCTCCTCATATGAAACCTTCTTGGGGAAGAGCCCTTTTCGATAATCATTTGATTTTTTTTAGTTCAATGGGAAGTACATTGTTGAATTTTAGGCCCTCTATCCCCAGTTGAGCGATATACATATATATATATATATATATATATATATATATATATATATATATATATATATATATAGTGATATATGTAGATAGATATAGATGGATAGCCAGTCAGTAAAAACTACTGAAAAACTGAAGAAATCTATGTAGGCAGTATTGGTCGATGGTTTTTAATAACTATTTTTGGTTATAAAAAGAGAAAGCGGATAGTCTCGATAAACGGCTCAATTATCTCCATTCTAGTCCTGGATAATTGTCTTGGCTTGGCACATCGGCTGAATTTGTTCGTTCTATCACAAAGCATCCAAGGAAAAACATGCTGGGTGTGCCGACGTGAAGATGACAGTAAGAGGCCTGTCTCTGCTTTGAAAATTTAGAGATCGATTCTTGGGGAAAGCCTGGCAAATATCAAATTTCACAAGTTGAGTTCCGGCGTTGCCCAGGAGAAAATTACTTCAAATTTGACAACACAGTTGGAACTATTGGATATATTTCTCCGTACATAATAAAATGGATGGCTTATTTACACCAAGAGCTTATTATTTACTCCCGATCTGCGCTATTTACTGTCTATGTAATAGAAATAGAGGAGACTAATTTTTAGCCATCCTCCTAAACAAATGTTTTTTTAATCATCTGATTGATTGGAAGCATCAGGAATTCTAGTTAAGATGTATAAAGATACAATTTATGTATATATTAGAAGGAATATCTTTTTGCATTATTCCCATAAGTAAAAATAGCTCACGTGTTCTGAAAATCCTAGGTTTCTCCAGGATTAGAACACCGACAGCTGGCTCTGCAAGTATCTCTCTCATCATACAGCGATGCAAAGTCCGAATTCCGAAGGACCCTGTTGTGTGAATAATAATCATGCCTATTTTTGAGATCTTATTGATGATATGAAAGGAAACTGTGACACTTAATCCTCGGGATATGGTTTCTAATTTATTGCAGACATCAGAAAATACAATTGCTCACTTCGTGTAAGTTAATTTTTAGCATTGAATCTGAGAGTGGGAGGTTTCCAACGTCCTTTTGAGAGGAAACTCTAGAGATGAATGTGTATCATGAAGCTTTTAATTATTGCATTAATTAAGCATTTACTATATAATAATCATTTTAGTGTCGTTAAAAAAAGAACCTTCGACAACATTTAACCCTACATTAAAAACATTCAAACAGACAGAATACACGACTAAACAGATTTAAAAGATACTGGCTCCGCGACGCCCACGATAGAGAAGTGTGGTGAATCCTGGGGAAGGTCTATGTCCAACGACGGGCGTTAAAAGACTGATGATGATGTAATGCAGACGATAATTTCATGAAAATTCGAGATCTTATTGAATGATTCGAAAGAAAATGAAGGCAATAATTCTTCGGTATATGATTTCCAAAACATTGCAGACATCATAAATTACTGTAGCTCGCTACCTATCCATTTACAGTAGCTCAAGAGTATCATTGTTGCCAAATACCAGATTAGAACTCGAAGATAAGTGAGGCGCTGTAAGAAATAATTTTCTCTAGCTCTAAAAGAGAACACAAAATTGTTTGCCAAATAATGATATAGTTTTGTTCATGGCTGGGTAAGGAGATTTGCTTTTCTTTGTTCCCAGACTTTGAGGAATTTAGAAAGTGAACGGGCTTGGCCAAACTTCACTCCTACTACTATTCCGACTGGAGATAATTACTGCGACTTTTGTATTATATATACATATGTGTGTGTATATAAAATGATTTCTTTTAGTATAAATGTACTTATTTATTAGATTGAAAGATGCTCCTGGGTGTCTGTTACCTTGATTTTTATCAATATGATATATGCATCAATTTAGTTTAATCAGTGAGACAGCGTCCTGGCAATTAGTTGGCCATCAGTTTAAATCAGGGAGAATTTTAAAAATCTGTTTAAATTCCTCATTTTGGTTAGGATGGCCCTTGTTACGGTAGAACAATTAAGTCCTCTCAAGTTTTGGAGCTCAACAATAAATCCAAATGTCAATGTGTAGTGTGAAGCTCCCAAAAGATTCATGATTGATAGTCCATCTACTGCATATATTCTAACATCATAAAATAAATCTCACTGAGAGTTGTTGAGGTCCTGAGGAGCCAAGTCACTCTGTTCACATACCCACTCAGTGCCTTTGTGAATTCACAAGGATCAATGGTTATGGAAAGCCAACACAGGTACTAAACCTTATTTGATATTATTTTACTTCAAGTCCACCTTCTGTAGGGTTGAACTCCACTCCTGTTGAAGATGATTGCTGCGACTATTGTACACTTAAACTAATATATATATATATATATATATATATATATATATATATATATATATATATTAGAAAAATGCATTCATTTATTTATTAGGATGAAATTGATTTGCTAACACTTACATATTTATAACATTTTTTATTGGATATGTAAAGTTTGCTTAGTCAGTAAGAGAGCCAGCTAATTAGTTCTGATTTCAAATCACGGTAGGTAATTGTTAATTTTAGATATCGGTTTTGTTTAACGTGTCGGGGCGGACAATCACTGAAGAGTTGTCCCTAAATTAAGTGAGGATTGTTCTTGTTGGTACGGTCAACTCCAAATTTGACAGGAAGAAGGGCGACCTGGAAGGAAAGATAAAATTAAGGCCAACACTAGAGAAGAGATGGAATTGGTGTGAGCAAGGTTGCAATAGAGAGTCAGTTCTTTGAAGTTTCTGATTCTAAGTGAATTGTAAATGCGTGAACTGATCGAAACAGCTGTGTCGAGACTGGGGAAAAGGAACGGAAGCTAACTAGCTTACCCTCTTCTCTATCTCTCCCACACACCAGTCCCGAAGCAGACGGCCGTATTTCAATTGAGTCGCATAATTGCAATCTCTGCA
The DNA here is from genome assembly GCA_963457665.1 of Thysanoteuthis rhombus. Classification (NCBI taxonomy): domain Eukaryota; kingdom Metazoa; phylum Mollusca; class Cephalopoda; order Oegopsida; family Thysanoteuthidae; genus Thysanoteuthis; species Thysanoteuthis major. Next base: position 3,368,006 of record OY735201.1, on the reverse strand, counting down.
AGACGTCCTGGCTGTCATCCAAGATATTTGCTTCGTCAGGCCTCTGAAGCTTGATAGGGTTGGAATGTCCCGTTGGGTAAGGTGACAAATTTCGGACTTCTCTGTCTGGTGCTTATAAATAAAAGAGATAGTCTTTCTTGTTAACCCTTCCTTTTTCCGGGAAATTTTTCATTTCCAACTTTGGTTTTAGGCTGTGAATCTTATTGCATTTATACATTAGTGGTTGGTCCATGTTTAGGTTCGACTATTCGGATAAAATGCCTTTGTTGCAGTCTTCTGTGTAGTGGTTCTTTTACTCTGACCACAAAAAGGAACGTACACAAGCCTGATTGCTGCATGGACAAACTTCACTCCTCCAATTCCGACTAAAGATGGTTACAGTAAAGTTTGCATTCAATGCATAATAAAAAAAATATCTAAAAATTCGTCATGACAGTCAATAATTGAATAACCGTATCGTCAAAATTTAACGTCATGTCGAATGAATTCAATCGAAGAATAGATATTGTCAGAATAAATTATATATATGATATCACTGGTGTTTTCCATTGGAAACATCTTAAGTCAAATTTTTAAAAAAAGACATCTAGAAACATCTAGATTCTCGGGTATCTAGATGTTATTACCCGTCAAAATAAAGCCCGTGGTCAAAAAGCGCTATCTCCAAAAATGAAAGCAACCATTCATAGAAGAAAAACGCCTACATAAAAAAACTGACAACTTTAGTGGATACGTTAGTTTAATATGTTTTAGTATAAATCTATCGTGTATTTATAAGATAAACCTTGTATTTATGTAGGACATATCAATTTAGCTCGGTTGGTAAAATGACATGATTAACCTAAAAATCTTGATTTCAAATCATGGTTAAGGAATATTAATTTCTACACCTCTAAATTTGATGAAGATTGTTCTTCTTGTCAAGGAGGAATGACAAAGACAACCCCAGACTAAGACAGGAGTTTTAACAAAAAAGAACTTAGAGAAATCAGAAGTCGCCGTGTCATATATGTTTCAGTTGTCAGGCAAAGAGTAGAGCAGTGCTTAATCGTTTAGTACCAACAACTGATTAGAAAAATATTCATGACGCAGGAATTTTGTAATTGAGACCAGACATGCTGTTTCAGGAAGGAAGCCTTTGACAAGCGAAGGGATTAAATTCCCGAGGCGTGAAATGAGTTTTCAAATTCATTTCATTAATGAAGAAATTTGAGAAAATGAACAAGAACTCCTAACTAGAATATCCGTCCAATGCCGTCTCATATTCAATTGAAATTATTATTGTCGATATGATGCATCGTTATCATAGCGACTTGAGACGGGAACATATTGCCATCGAGCTCACGTGCGCTCGCGAGAGTTCGTGCGGACGATAATAGCATGCTAGCCAGTTTGAATCGTTTGGAGACACACTGCTGTAACGGCTGAAAGTCACGTGATATCACGAGTTATTGATGTATGCTCCCCAAGTGACTTCACGACTCCTGTTTTTGTACTCATCCGCGGGGTGCATGATAGCGTGAGGTATTTATTTCTAATCTACACATAGAAGTACTCGAAGAGATTACGTGAGATGGCGTGTCACAAGGACGGATCCTACTGTTAATTCACACGTTTTTTTGTGGCGTTGTGAGTTTGCGTGAGTTCACGTGACGTGATAGTGTGTTGCCACTTGGAAAAAAAAAAAAGATAACATAACAAATTGATTGATTTTGATCATTTTCTCCATTTTTGTTGCTTTTATTACTGTGTTTCGGCTGCGGTACTCTCGGGGTTTCCACGATTACATTTTATCTGATCCACAGGAGATAGTTACTTCTATTCCTGTTCATACCACGTACTGACTCCGACCTAGAAAATCTCAGAACCTGTGAATGCACCCCATCCTTGTGATGCAACCCTGGCACGCCACTGTGCCAGTGCAGATTTTCGCAATTTCTCCCCACGTATTGATCCTATGATTTCCGCATGAGAATCCCCAACGTTTCTGCTAACAAAGTTACATTCCACAGATAATGGTTTATGAATTTATATATCGATATGTGTGCGTGTTTTTAGCTCTGAATCTGTTTGCCGTCCTTTCTCAAGTTATAGCAACTTTATGTCCTGGCAACTGAATGATTTGAAAATGTGCGCTGCGTCTTTCATTTTTCAATTGAAACTTTCATTAAAAACTGTCATCCAAAATCTGTCAACATAGGTTTCCTCTTCAGTTTTGAAGTTGATCTGGTTGAATGGCTGGCTGCATGTATCTTGTATGCAGGCTGCACTAATAACTAAGCTACAAGTCAGACGATTTAAACTCTTACAAGAGTAAATGTTTTGGTCTTAAAATGTATTTGCTTTTTTGGAGCCCCCAATATGTTTTTGGTGTTGGTGGGGTGGGGTGGGGATTAATGTAAATTTATAGTAAATTTCTTTCTTAGTTTTTGGCTTGCAGAATTCACGCTTGTCCTCGTTGAAATTCAGATATTTTAGGGATTCCTACCAAACAATAGACGAAAAAGTAACTGAACCATTGGCTGCCCTTTTTTTCCAATTTTCAATTGATCACCCCAACATGGTATGTTCTCAAAATACATCGAATGGACGATGGTCTCTGTAGAATGATAATACGGGCCTGTCAATTTATTCATCAAATAAAAATGCCTGTACGCGACTCTCAACATGCAAATACATTTAACATACATATTTAAAACTATGATACATTCATTCAAGTGGCAAAAATGAGCATGAAAGTTTTACGAACTCATTACTACTAGAAAAACATTTACCAGGAACATTATTCCTAAATTCTGTACATTTCTACTGATAACTCCTAAGTACCAAGTTAATTGATTTTCCTTCCCAGATAATCTAAATTTATCGAAGTTATTCATAGAATTATTTATACTTGGACTGTTTATTTCATAAGTCGGTAAACTTTTCCAGTATTTTCTAAATTCTCTGGCTGAAAAAAAAATCAATTTGTTTTAGCAACTTCGTTTTCACGATGAATCTAGTTAGTAAATTGCCTGGCCGGATATTGATAAGTTTTTATTCTACCCATCTTCCATAATTCGACACCTTTCTAGGGATATAAAAGATACACAGAAAAAACAAAAAATATCTCTACGTAATTGTCTCGTGTTGAACTCAACGTAAATTGAAAGGAAAGGTAGAAGTAGTAGTAGAAGTTGTAGAAGGAGGAGAAAAAGAAGAAAAAAGGAGAGAGAGAGAGAGAGAAGGGGGGATAAGGAAGACTTGGGGAAATCAATTTAAACTAAAATGGAAAAGGGACAAAAACTGTCAGGATTGGAAATGGAAAGCAACCTTTGCTGTCAATCTGATCAACCCACCATTGCTCCAAGTTTTGCAACCAGCGCACAAAAGATTTCAAATTCTGGAGATAACTTACTGAATTTCTCTTTAAAATGAAATATTGATTCATTATTGAATTAGAAAGTGTGCTCAAACTTTTGACGTTGGAAAAGAATTGCACATAAAGAAGCTTTTGCACACACTGGCAACGCTGACTTCGAAGGAAACATTGCTCCCCCCAACCTGCTTCTTTTTATTTGTCTCTATATGACTCTATTTTACCCTCTGTCATTCATCCCTTTTTTTCATTCAAAATGATTGAAGGTATAGAGAACATCTCGACTGATAGATTCTTTACAATGAACTGAAGAAATGAGAAAACGTGTATAAGACATTACAAAACGTACCCAAGAGAGCGCTTCTCACAAAGAATTAACAACTTGAACTCACTCGAAGAGAACAATTGGAATAGACTGAAAGCAATGACAGTAAATACAGTAGAGTGCAGTTTAGGTACTCATGTTTGAAGCTTTTAGCGTCGATGAGTCAGATATGTATGAGAAATATCGTTTTCAAGAGCCTGATGAAACTGGTCTCATTTATAGTTTCTTGTCTAGCCTGCAATGATTTTTAATATCAACTAATAACTTTGCAATGTCTATCTATGAGTCTTTGTAACCGCTGGCTTTTTTGGTCAGACTTGTATTTGGGCTACGATTGAGATTTGCAACACACTTTAGATATTGGGTATCGATAACCTCCAGAACAAATACGATAATTACATGACATAACAAAACTAAAAATCTTTCAAGAAAATAACTGTAGCCATAAGAGAAGAGGCAAGATACAAGCACAAGTGTGTGTGCCATTGTTACTCTAAAGTTTCATGTGGTTAAATCAGCCAATTACCAAGCTGTTTCAGTTGAGAGCATCTAATGTTATACTTTCCTGGATGAATACTATAATTTAAGTCTCCAATTTATGTAGGTTGTATAATATCCTCTGACGCCAGACTGGACATTGAAATAGACAAAAGACTGTCTAAGGCAAACAAAGCCTTTGGCAGACTACGCAAACGTGTCTGAGATAACAAGTATCACAGCAAAGATACATAAATAAAAGTTTGCTAAAATATCGTTCTGGGGCCAGAGACTGATTCTCAATATAGACGAATCTTTGGAAAACGATTGTTGTCCATCCGTGCCACATGGCCTGCCCACCACAATCGAATCTTTTCCAGCATAACTTCAATGTTTGCACCCCTGGCTAACGTGACGATCTCAGTGTCACTGACCAAATTGCATCAGTAAGCATTGAAAATGGTGCAGAGTCAACGCTGATGTAAGCTCTCTAATAGGCGCCGGTGACGCTGATAAATGACCCAAGAGTTGTCACCATTCAGGGAAGTCGGCAGAACGATGGCTTGATAAACTCTCGTTATTGAGTATTTGCTGATCTTGTTATTCCAAATGCATTTATGTAGTCAACCAGAGGTTTTTGTTTGGCATGGCCAGTCCATTGATTATTTAACTATTCAGCCTGGTTTCATGTGGTTTCTTTCACCCAGATCGTCGTCACAATCAGCGTTGAGTGCTCCGTTGTTATGTGCTGAGAACGATCAGTCAACGAGGCAACACATTGAAGATTTCGTTACAGTCAATAACAAAGTCTACGACTTGTTGTGGTGTTTTGAAATCACACGTGTTGACGACTAAGACATCACCAAAATTGCTTATATATATATATATATATATATATATATATATATATATATATATATATATATATATATATATATATATATATATATATAGCAACTGATGTATACATTTTTGCTAAAATAATGTACTACTTATCTAATATATTCATATTGACTATAATGGTATAGAAAGGCAAATCAAACTAATTCATCTGTTGTTGTTAATAATATGGATTACAAGTTGGCATTTCGTCAATATTTTTGTGGTTTACAACCCAAGTACTAGGTTGACCGGTAAGGGTGGAGAAATGGATGGAAGTTTTAGTATAGAACCTGTCTCATACTCCTTTGAAGCATAAGCACCCTCTTTCATTCTGTTTTATTGGCGGGGGGGAATATTGAGTTGATTAAAGACTAAAGTTATTTATTCATTTTGTTCAAATATGTATCAAGATTATGAAAAATAATAATCAGTTTGGAATTTCAGTTCTTTCAATCATTATGTTAGTTTCTTCGGAACTATTCCAAGTGCCCCAGTAATGAGGGATACAACTGTTACTTTACTGATCTTCATTTCTTTCAATTTTTCTGGCAAGATCCAAATATTTTCCCGGCTTCTTATCAGGCGATAAGAGCAACTGGGTGTTTATATGGCTTCCTTATGTAGAAAGGAGCACGAATCAGAATATCACAAGGAGGTCACTCTTCATTTCGTATTAGAGTTATTTACATACTACTGTAGATCGACAACCCAAGTAAAGTGGTAACTATGAATTTATGATAGAGGAAGATAGTTCTCAAAATCTAATAATAATAAATGTTATTGGGAATTTGAAATCACTCATCATAATGCTTTTCATCGGATACTAAATCAGACTATTGACTCATTCAACAACTTTTTTCCAGAACTTATCGTATATCAATCTAACAATATTGCAATTAATGCAGTGATCGATCCCGATGAATGTTCAGATGGGCCCGGACTTCATGATGTGTTGACCTACCTGACTTGATGCAGAGTGGTACGAAAATACGGCTTTGAATCATTTGTTTACTTCTCTTGCGTGTTGCCTCTTCAGATATTTGATATCCAAGTTCAGATAACTTTAATGCGTGAGAGTCAATACAGATAATTTAGGTAAGCTACGAAAAAAAACTATAACCTTTAATGTTTTTTCTTCCTTGAATTTCTCGAATTTCTCAGGAACAGATAATCAAACCAGCTTCAAACTCAACACTGCAATGCCTGGTGTACTGATGAATATATCTGGCAAATGTCAGCCCCGTTTAATGGCCTGTTTTGTGTAATCAGAATGCATAGACACATACAGATTTCTTCAGTCATAGCTAGAACAGATACGTTCAAACTAGATTTGTAAAATCAATTATAATCAAAAGAAAACCTGAGCACATCAAAATGATCGATCAGGAAAGCATATCTACTTATATGATTTGTCACGTGATTGGCTATATTTTCTGTCAGTAATATTTATCATTTGATAAGAAAGATAACTATTGAATGCTAGTTGAAGGGTAATCTCCATTATTTATTTATGATTTCATTTTGTTTAAATGCTCAAAAGATCGGGGGGGGGGCGTTCTGCTTGAATATACACAAAAAATGTAGAATAGCATAATATTTTGGTTATTTTGAAGCAGAGAGCAATTGAAAAAGAAGATATTTAAACACAGCTGTCATTTTTCAACGCCGTGTGTAAACTGACATTCCTGCATCAACAAATTGAAGAGAATTACAGGATTTGCCAACCTATAAGATATATGTCCTTTTCATTTTTTTTTTTTTAATAATCGACAATATTTTTACTTCTTTAAACCAAGCTCCCCCCCCCCATATCCTGATCGTTGTACGGCTTGAGTTTGATGCTCGACCTCTTTTCATTGAAACCATTTGTGGATACAGGGAAGTATTTAGACATTTTTAATGAGAAAAGTGCATCTTATTGGCTATCAAATATAATATTCAACCACTTGCTAATCAAACAAAATTATCAATCAAGTGAACATATCTACTGATATGATTTGCAGCGTGATTGGCAATATTTTCTGTCTAGCATTCGAGTATAAATATTCACAGTTGATTGCTCTTTGCTTACACTTGATTCAATTCTGTGTTTCCCAAACCTTTCGGGCTACCAACCCCTTTTAGAGGATATAACCCATCAGCAACTGTTGTGAAGTTAGTAAAAAAATGGTTCAGGAAAAATAAAATTTGCTTATTATCTCCCTTACAACATTCTGTCTTTCCAAGCCCCCAACTCATTCTCCTCTACCAAAGTCTCTCACTCTTCAAGTGCTCTTTACCATCCCTTCGATTTATAAAAGTCGCAATACCCACACCGTCCCCTTATATCATCCAGTGTTACAAAGGATTAAACATCCATTTTTTTAATCCCTGATCTGATTAATGATTGATTTATTTTGGTGATAAACGTACGGTACCGTCAAAACTATTATGCACTTTTCTCAAAATTGACTGTTTCCATTTTTTTAAACCGTAATTCAAACTACAGGGATGTTAACAATAATAGATGTTCTTCTGTGTTTTGTTCAGCTTTCTTTTCACCTATTACGTGCAAGGGGGGAAATTCTAAATACTGACGAACTCAGCTTGATCTCAAGCAAATTTATCAATCCCAAGCAAGAAGAAAGGCAGTTTGGTCCCAGATGATCTACCATACCCTTTAAAGACTGATTGTTTCCTTACATGTGTCATCTTAAACTCGTTTATCGATGTAATGATAAAACTACAAGAGTATCCTGTCTGAATTGAAACCTGTTACAACCCAGGGTCATATGAGATCAACTATGATATAAATACTTCTTGTATAGAGCATTAAAGTGAAAGCGAAATAGAAAATAACATGAATTATTGTTTACTTATTTGTACTTTGGTTGAAAATAGAAAAAGTCAGTTTTGTAAAAGTGAACAATAATTTTGACAGTACAATACTCAATTTAGACTGCTTATCTTATAAACCAATATTATTAACTTAATGTATTACTTTAGTCTTGCAAAGTTATTGATTGAATCTGCCGAGTAATTCAGACGGTGTCACACCAAAAACAGAATTGGAAGATTAGGGACACACAATCTTCCTATTTTCATTTATCCTTGTGCTATATTATGCTTTATAGGTACTCATAGGTATGCTGGTATATGAGAATACCCCAGGTATGTTGAACACCTTTGCCTTGCACACTTCCAGGTAATCTGTGGTTAAGGTGTAGCACCTGTTAGACTCCTTACAATATCTCAAGGGTTTACAACACAAACACACCGATTAAACCGGTGAACGTCGAACGAATCCTGGAGAGCATACTGCCAGACGGACTGGGTAAGAAGTCACGGCTAGAGACAACGTCCGTGGCAGATGCACTCCGTTGCAGTGTCATCACCTGATGTTGTATGTCTCATAACATTTGTGCTGCAGGGGTTGCTCCTGAGGATGATGAACAGAACGGGACAGCCAGCCATCCGTACAAGAGCATAATGTCCAATGAGATCCTAGAAGAGTTAAAGAGAGTCCAGGAGATAAACTTCAATAAGTGCCAATTCATAAAATAATAATAGTGGACTATTGCGTACCTCCGAGCAAATATAGTATGATGTGTTAACCATTACACTAAAGCAGGGGCCCGAGATATTTACAAAGCTTTGGTCAGCACGGTGCAAATCCATTGAGAATCAAATTAACAACAGCTACCACACACCGATATGTCTTCATTGCAATGAAACAAATAGATTCAGTTTGATTCGAATAGAACCACAGAACTGGGTCTCTCGGAGGGAGGTACAGCCAGTGAATCACACTGGGATCAGAAGGCAGAGGTGGGGCCAATTTTCTTGGTAAAACCGTGTATCGAAACTTCTATGTTGAATCGACATACTTATCAATAGAATCGTATTGGTATCATTGAATAGCGAGCAAACAGAATGGTCTGCTTGAAAAGTTATAGTAGATGAAAACAGGTTGAAGATAAAGGTATTTGTTCAGTATCTCTAAGGGGAAAGTCGTTGAACTGATTTATATAATTCCTCTCAGATGCCCTTTACCTGAGCCTGCAAGTGGGTTACATTTTTGCAGGATTCTGATTGACTCTAGATGCTGGCGTCCGAGTCAAATTTCGGAATGCTGATTTTTAAGGCAAATATATTCTACCGCTTAGGAAGAAAAAATCTGTGTTTGTATCTATGAGCTATAACAGCTTTGCAGTGCCTCCAAAAATATTATATCAGAGGCTCTGCCGTAGGCCGTTGATCGTGCCTAACGTGTGTATTTTTTAGAATTCAGCATTTGATCACCACAATCATTTCATAAGAATGGTTAGCAGACCACTGCATATGAATTTATTCTTTGCTGAGAGCATCCACCAGAGAAAAAAAATATTAGGTTCAAATTTTGCTTCAACATACAAGTAAACATATTTGCAATTGTAAGACAAATTGTATCTCTGATTCTCTGTGGGCATCCCAAATAGCTAAGCAATAACAACGACAATATACTCTTGAGATAATGGACATTTGTTTCTTGACAGAAAAGAAGAACAAGAATGAAAACCCTAATAGAGTCACTTAAAGAGTCAATCAAGTCATAGATACCCCTTAAAAGCCGGCTAGGTTTAAGGCAAACGGAATGAGAGAAAGGAAAAAAGCTACTCTGCTAGCTTTCAATTCATGTCATTTTATTTATTCGGATTTACAAATAATAAACCGTATTAGCGGAGATGTGCGTATTGCATGTGACATTTATAGGTTCATAAGATGGCTGTTGAGTTCAGGGTCAGAATAAAAAAAATAAAAGCCTTCCTAGTTTTTGTTAACATAAAAGCTGACGCCATTACAAGAATCAAGATATTAATTCGTTGGCTTCTCTTTGCTGTTGAATGTCACGAAAGGCAGAGACGTCCTGACGGCAGTAGGTAATTTCCCTTTGCATTTTCCCCTCGAACCGGAGTTTTTCAGCGCAAAATAACACAGCCGACAGCTACCGGTTTCTGCATATAGTTTCAAGTTTTGTTTTTTTAGATATTATTCTTTATATCTTTCCACTAAACGCGTGTGATGCATTTACCTTTGACTTACGATTATTATGGACACCAGGTTGTCAAAAAATGCCTTTAATCTGTTCATTATTCCCGCACTCATTTTAGTAAAGAGCTACGGCATAAATATATAAAACAACTTTCATGGAGCAAAACCCAATTCACATGACACACTTAGTTGAATTAAAGAGTAGACAATAAAGAACACATCTTATGAACTACTACCCCGCTTGTTTCAATTTACACGGCATTTTATTGCCAAACCCCAGTCAAGTCTTGAGTTGACTTTGGTTTTCGAGCATAACACCGAGAACAATCACAATCCTCGCCAGATTTTCCAAGTCTGGAGTTGACATTGCTTTTTTTACTGTAAAATCGAGAACAAAAACCGCAAGAGACATCTTTACCTAATTCAGGGGAGCAAACTCTTAATTGTTTGTCCGTCCCATCACCTTAAACGAATTACGATCAAGTGACCAGCAAGCGTCTCTCTTACCGACTGAGCCAAACTAGCAAAGACTGCATATGAAAATTCATGTCAGAAATATGCCTTGGCTTATTGGATACATTTTTACTCATTTCTTTTACATTATTTATGATATATAAAATGCACATTCGCTGTTGTCTTCAGTCGACATAGAAATTGGAATGGAGTTTGACCCTGCAGGATCCTGGTTTGTTCATATTTTCCCCACAATATAACTAGTTTGCATCAAGCTGAACAGTAATAATATAGTAAGGCGAAGTCCAATATATAACCAAAGTGACAACAGTAGTCAAAAGTCGAGAAGATGTCTAATTTCGGCTGAGACAATGTGACAGACTTCTGAAAAATTAAATGTACATAAGTTTTAGTGGTGGAAAATTAGATTAACATTTGAGGCTGCAGATGAAGAGAAAACACAATATCTTCACCATTGGTTGATTAAAATAGCCACAGAAATAGGAAGCTGAAGAATTGCCTTCCATTCGTCTACATCAGTGGTTCTCAACCTGGGTGCCTACAGATATATGAGAGATGGAGAGAGAAGGGTCTATATTTTCCTCTGTCTCTCTTGTTGATGATATATATAAGTGAGAGAAATCAGGATCTGTATCTCTCCCTCTTTCTACACGCATACATTTATGCATATCAAATGGGATTATATCAGATACAGATAGCCAGAATGAAACATCGATCACTAATAGGGATGAAAGATACTTCTGTCAGGAAACAGGACTCTTAATAAGGTTTGTTTAATCTGGCACAAGGCCACCAGTTTGGAGAAGTAAGTAGAGAGCCAAATTGTTACAGTAGACACTGCATAATCTACTGAATTATTTGCAATTCATAAAAAAAAAAAGCAAAACAAGAAAAAAACGATTTATCTGTAGCTGGGCTGCCACTTTTGGAACATTCGCACCGGTTCGGTACTTTCAGTTCATTTAGGTACGATGTTCAGAAGATTAGGTATAGCTGAAAAACTTAAATCAAGACGAGAGCAAAACTTCATTCAAATGAAAATGTATATGAGAATGAAGCAGATTTCTCAGTATGTGAATAATCCTGACTAATCTCTCTCAATTTAATAGTATTGAAGATGTTTGTTCTTTATTTGGTACATTTATGGACGATTTGGTACGTTTTTATCTCAGCTTTCGGTACATTTCCTGAAATCTCAATTGTAACCCTAATGTAAAGATATTCTTTAAGTATGACATTCCCCGAGATGCTATTAGCTTAAAAAGACTTAATTTAAAAAAAAAAAAAAAGACCATTAACCCCTAAAAACTGAACTCACAATCAATGCTTTTGAGACTAGACTATTCTCTGCTTTACTTTCCTGAGTAATTATATCGTTTACTAGCCGTTTCAGCCTTTGTTTTCAGGAGTCAAAACATCTTTTCAAGTCATTAAAGCATTGACGCCAATTTTGCGAACAAGTCATAAATAATGTGTCTACCCGAAGAAACCCACGAAAACGAACAATACAATTATTTTCAGGGTTATAGCTCCTTCTTTTTGACAATCGACAGAGATATTGTTAAAATAAAGATGAGAGACGATGTCAAATGACATGATGTCTATCTTTTCTGTTTGATTGTATGTTAGAATTCCAATAATCAATGGTAATGCTACAACACTTTCTGTAATTACACGATTTTACCAAAGATGAATGAAGAGAACGAATGGATGGGTGTCGTCGAGCTCTTGAGACTTTGCGTCGCGTGGACGCCAGCAAGACCCGACAGAAAATTCTAATGCAGCTACAACTAGGACTAATACTACAATTATTCATAATTATCATAACTATTATCATTCATAAGGAAAACAACAGGAACATTTAAAAATGTCCTTAAATTCCTACGCGTTGCAATGTTCAAATGTATCTTCCTGTCAGATTTCGTTTAACCTATTTTTCTATCTTTAAGAAACCTATCATCCTCAGCTGTTTAACGTCCATTGCTAGAAATAGACCTTCCCAAACATTCACCACATCCATCTATCGTGGGTGTGACGACTGCAATGCCGACTGAACCTGTCTAAGTTGCCCCCACTATTTTATTTTCTGTCTGTTTTGCATATGATATCTCAGGATCCATGTTATGAGTCCAGTGGTTGTCCGACACTTTTGTAACATAGCCTGATAATTGCCATTTGAGTTTTCTGATGGATACTATGATTTTCCTGACGACTCCTTTTTTCCCTAATATACTGCGCAGTCATTTGATCCTCCCACATGATGCCAATCACGTTTCTCTCTCCTGTGCACATTAGGAGCTAATCTTTCGGTTAAGTCCCATGTTTCAGCTACATATTTGAATTTAATTTTCACTATTGTAGAGTTTTCAAAATTTGATTGATAGATAAAACTATCATAGATATGTGTAAGTAAAAAAAAAAACCCGAGCATATAGGGAGGACAGGAGTGCGCACGGTTTGAGGCATTCACATAAGATCATAACAAACCGCTGATAAGTAGCGACCATTTCATAATGATTGACACGAAGCCACTATAAAATAATTCAGAGTATTTGAAAAGCGTTTGACTATTTCTAAAGAGAGTTCGATCTCAACTGGATACAGTACAATTATATATTTATTCCAGATTAACATTAGTAAATACGTGGTCACCTCTCTTGGCATGATGCTTACTGCAGACCAATTCTCGAGCATCGGAAGTTCAATCCTTACCAGTGCTCAAATATCATATACTATGCCAGACTAAGCTATGCCTGGTTTAACCATTTATGATAATGAATACCAATGTCGTTTTACTAAAAATAAAAAAAAGAAAAAATATTGTGATTCTCCTCTGTAGTCAGTCACTTTTGCTAGCCCATAGGCCTCAAGATTACGTTCCAATAATTTCACACACCTTCGAAAACCTGTACTAAGTTGACATCGTATAATAATGATCAGCAAACTAATCTTGGTAGCCATTGGTAAAAGGTCAGATCTCCATTGGATCCCCCATTATTAATGGTTTGATTCCAAACTCTAAATTAACAAACAATATGGAAATAAAACAGATAAAGACACACCGTATACCAATGATCAGCTAGATAGATCGTCGAGCTATTGTTAGCAGGTTCGATCCTTGTTGGATCTACCGCTATTGATGGGGCTCACAGAACAACTTGGTCAACAACAAATATACATAGTCACTCAAAGAAACCGTCACCTGAAGTATTTTTGCAGCATGCCACGTTTGGGGTGATTAATTTAAAAGTGAGAAAAGGGATGAGCTATGGATGAATTACTCATCTCGCCACTCGTTGGCCAGTAGTCATTAAAATTCTAACCTTTCTTGTGGCAGAAAAATAAATACCCTTGTTGTTTTACTAAGAACAGAAAAATATTTCGCTAAAAAGATCTCTCGTCCTAAATTAAAACAACAATTGCACTTATTATTTTCTATTGTCCGTCACCTTAGCCAGCGCATTGACCTCAAAATTACATATCGATGATTTAGCGCATGCGCATTGAAAACCTTTGCAAACCAATTACCTCGGAAAATGAACGGACGAACAGTCTGAATAAAATGCTCACAAAATTTTTCTCCCAAATAAAGACCCACATGCAATACTGAGACCTGTTCAAGTCAATTATGGAAGATATAAACATTTCCGTGGGTGAAAGTTATATTCTCCATGAATGCAGAGTTGGTTTTCAGTCGGAATTAAACTAAAGCCGAGTTCTACTTTAACGATTTCTATCTTTCAGCACACGCTCGTGTTGGTTGGTTCAATGTCCGTAACACTCTCGACCCCTGTTTCAAAATATGCACTCTTCCAAGTGATTCAGTCTCCATCCCCCCGACCCTGCAAAACAAGTCAATCTCAATCCAAATATAGCCTTGTATTTCTCTCTTTGGGATAAACAAGCTGATTATATGAAAAAGGAGAAAAAAATCAGGACACAGGTTGTGAAACAACGACCAGCAAGCTAATCTTAGTGGCCATTGGTAGTGGGTTCGATCCTCATTAGATCTTCCATTATTGATGGTTTGATACGAAACTACTAAATTAAACCATAAGGGAAAAAAACAGATGAAGACAAACCTCGTTTGTCAATGATCAGCAATAATAGATCAGCAAGCCGTTGTTAGTGAGTTAGATACTCGTTCGATCTACCACTATGGATGGTATTAGCAAAACAGCTTTATAAATAAAGAATATATATATTGACTCAAAGTAACCGTCACATGACCGATTTTTTTTGTCAGCATGTCATGTTGGGGTCGATCAATTGAAAAGTTGAGAAAAGGGGTGATTATTTAACAAAATACTTGACTCCCTGCTTGTTAGGCAATGGGAATTGAAAAAGGTCGAATAAAACCAACTACAACAGCATAAAACGTAAAATACTTCCGGAAATAAAAGGAAACCTATTTATCAAAAACTGTATTGCAAATTGAACCCTTCCCATAAGCTTTTTTTTGCAGAGAAACTTTCAGAAGAAACAAAATATGTTCGAACCCTCAACCCTCTAGTCACACTAGTGCGGCATCATCATCAGTCTTTTAACGTCCGTCGTTGGACATAGACCTCCCCCAGGATTCGCTACACTTCTCTATCATGAACGTTGCGGAGCCAGTATTTCCTTGATTTGAATAGCTCATCCCTCCATTTAATATTCTGTCATCCTCAGTTGTGTATGTGATTTTGAGGGATCCAAGTCGTGAGTAGCAATGTCCATCGGTTGTCTGCCATTCGTTCAACATGGCCAGCCCACTGCCATTTGAGATTTTTGATGGATTCTATGAAGTCCCTGACTCTCGTCTTTCCCTAGATTTACTGTGCTGTCTTGTGGTCTCTCCAGGTGAGGCCCAGCATAAACTGGAGCAGCATAGTCAGCCAGGAAGACCAGTTTAGAAACAGACGAATGCTGATAATCTCTGATATTTATTTCAAGAATACAACGGAAGCCATGGTCGACAAAATAGAGTTTTAGCTCATTCACTGGTGGAGCCTCGTGATAGACTGAGCTAGATTTGAATACAACCAGAATGAATAACTGACATTGTCAAGGAAGCGGAATGATATTATACACCCATGAGAGAATATAGGATGTTATAAGCGGCACCTAAACTAATGGATCTGTGTATACATGGGATTTATCACCAAGCATCTATCACTAAGTCGACATGGTGGTCTCATACAGTTGTCGTCCTCCATTGTATGCTAACAGTAATTTACGTATACGCAAATATTGATCTTCTTGTAATGATGTGTGTATAAGACGATGATCTCGTACATTGCAATATTGATCTAGATGTATACGACACTGACACTTCAGGTCCCTAATTCGTACAGTATACATTCCAAAAGAACAGCGCTTAAATATGTCCTTATTGATTCGAATACTTGAACTGTGGACTAGCTGAGAGCATAGACTACGGAAAGAATTGACTGGTGGAGTTTGGGTATCCATTCATGTCATTTTATTTGCATCTAGCAATAAAACCCAGCGATGCCCGGGGTTAAAAACTGCAAAAATAACAACGTTGTTTCACCTTCCTTAGATTCCATCACACAACCTTCAAATGAGAAAAAAGTCCCTCTAGCTTCCGACCCCTGAAATGGAGAAAAGATCCTTAGATCTGACTCCTGAAGGTGAAAGAACATTTCTACTACTCTACTTTCGACTCCTGAAAGTAAAAAAATATTTCCACTACTCTACTTTCGACTCCTGAAAGTAAAAAAAAGATTCTTCGATTTCGATCCTTAAAAGTGAAAAATATTCTGCCAAATTTTTACCTCTAAAAGTGTGAAAAAAAGCATATATTCTCAATTCTAAACCCTAAGATTGTAAAGCTCCCTCTATAGAACCTTGTTGAACTACAGTCCCAAAATTTCATGTTAGGGAAAAACGATTTATCAATGGAGTAAAAGGCTCAGCAGCTATATTGAAAATGGAACCCCTCTAGCCTCCTCTAAAATTTGTATCTTAAAAAGAATGATCAATAGGTAAAAGAGAAAACAGTATCTTGTTTACATGAAGTCATATAAAACAGAATTTCAAATAATGAATGCGGACAAAATAAGTATTCTAAAATGACATCACGGTGTTTACCGCTCGAAACATAAACTGGAGGTCCAGTCCGGCTTTATAGTCATGTGGTAAAAAGAACTCCGAACACTTCATATATTATAAAATCATTACATGGAACGATGCAATTTTTTTCTGGCTCGTGAGAGTTATATTCTGATATATTCTTATGTGTAAAACGTATAGGAAGAGGCTATCATCCCTTAGGACTTCTGTTTTGTGACCAAGACAGTAATATTCATTTGTAATTGTTCTTTTTGTTTTTTGAATTTCACTTTATGTGCTGAAGTCCATTATCCAATTAAGAATTAGTAGATTTCAAATTATCACGGTCCCGGTTGCAAAAGCAAAGTTAGAAAGGAAATATTGATACTTTCTATATATTCAGGTGCAATAAATACTTATCCTCGACCCCAAAACTTTTCTAAAAAAAGTTGCTATGTGTTATCCCTGGGAGTTAATGTATGTGCTCAGTGAGATATCTGCAAAGTGGGTGGCAGAATTGAGAAAGATTCTGAATAATTATTCGAAATGAGACAAATTATAAGATAATTTGTCTCGCATCATGAGTTACAGATGTGTATGCACCAATCGTTTATCGATGTTGTGTAAGCTTTACTTAGTGCGGTACAAGGCCAAAAGTGTAAAGAATCCAATGAGGATTAACCTCACAGCAGAATTAGCGTTCTATAAGACTGTCATGTTAACCAAGAGTGAGATGCTCTTTTTGCAGGCATCTTGGAATATCATGTACATTGACTTATTGAATGTGGGCAAACTAAGGGGAATCGAGTATTAAATTCACTTTGCTGATCTCCAACGCCGGGATAACCTGCTTTTGTCCTTTATCTTTCAGTAATGCTTGAACTTTGTTTAATACGTAGGGTTTAGAATAAAACCAAATTCCTGTTGATCTCACCGATTCTCATTAGATCATTAAAAGAAAGCAACGGTAAGGCTGGTCAGTACCTTAATTGGTGACCGCCTGGGGATACCAGCTGCAGCCAGGCTGATCTCCAAACTTAACGAATACTTCTTTCCTTTGGAAACATTCAGGGTGGCTGAGATGATGTAGTTGATCTTGACCACAGAATCTCCCCCACGGTTTCCATCCAGGAATGGTAACCAATGAAACAGCCCACCCATTGGCAACCTTTGTCGACAGGTATCAAGGGATAACAAGATCATGGAAGGGAAATATTTTATCTCCATGATTTTCATTAATACACATATAATAGCCTTATTTGTCGGTAATTATCATAAGCCTTTAACGTTGTTTTTCGACATAGACCTCCCTCAAATCTCGTCAGACCTCTCTATACTGGGCGTCACGTTGCCAGTACTTTCTGGACTTGTATAGATCGTCATACCATATCTTGTCGGCCCTGATTTAGCTTATGATCTCTGGGTATCCACTATGTGAGCTTCGAGGTCAAGCGGATGTCTGTCAATTTAGCAACATGACCAGTCCATTTTTATTTCAGTTTTTCAATGACTTCTATGATATCTCGGACAACTGTTTTCTTCTGCCATATCTCCATGTGATGTAAAGCATGATTATTTCCTTTGCACGTGAATGGTTCTCGGTTCAAGGGTCAATACTTTTATTGTTACAGGTTTTGGCTCCATAAGTGACTATCGGGAGGATGCACTTATGATATACCCTTTCCTTTGGCACTAGCAAGATCTTCGTTAATTCCTCATCCTTGACGATTCATGTGTCCTGCATATGCAACGAAATGCCATCAGAAAGGCAGAAATCTACTTTGGCAGAGGTAGTTATCATAATATTATTGCCGATGATATCTATAAGAACTAAAAATTATTTAGAGATTGTATACCTCAGTCAACGCTATAGTAATTCAAAACCGAGCGAAATATATTAATACCTGGGATGCAGAGGACATCACTGTGAAAATACATGCATCAACTCCAAAAATTAACCCCCTAGCCTCATACCTACGTTTCCATGGAACTTCATTCATTGAGAACTTTTGGAGATATTGTGTGGGATTCAGACATGGTGTAATAAAGGTAACTTTAAATGTATACGACTTAAAATTCAATTATTTCTCTCTTAGCCCATCCTTCCACGAATCTTTATTGAAAACCTTTGGGGATATCGTGTGGACAGAGACGGACAGACAGTCACGTGTGAATACCTATGACTCTCCCAACTTCTATGCCAATAGTAAACAACAATCCTGCATTTGGCAAATACCACCGTGTTTGTTATTGTCTGTCGCAATAACATCATCTTCCGCCACTCCTGTCAAGTCAAATGTACTCTAAGGAGTGTTTGTCTATTTTTGATGTCTCAAAAGAAAAAAAAGGATAGTATTAATATTCAGCTTTTACTCAGGCATTCGCATCTGTTTCAGTTGGTATACGAGGTCCGTTCAAAAAGTATCCAGCCATTTTGAATATCTTAAAAAATGGTTGTATGGCCTCGTAACCAATTAGAGTGGCCTCTATGAATATAGTCTTACCCGAAGGGTTACGCTGTTGTCATTGAGATGCCATTGAGTGAGCTTGAGTACTGCATGACCGTCGTATTCATAATGAACAAGCCAGTCATCTTCCACGTCTACTGCAGGAATTCTTTGGGAGAAGATGGCCTCACCCAGGTCTGCCAACAACCCTAACCCTAGAGTCCAGATTTGGTTGCCTGTTTTTGACCGGGAAAAGAATAAATGATCTTTTCTAAAAATTGAAAATGAAAACCTTCACCTCGGTTTGATTCTTCTGCATTCTATTTGTCCTATCGATTTTTGATTCCAAGGGAGTTGAATCGAATGATGACTCCCATTATAAAGCTCTGAAGAGGGGAAGAGATTGATCGATTTTCAATAACGTTGCAAAGCTGAAATATTCGGTAACTCAGATTTGAAAAAAAATGCGCTGGGAAACATCAATTTTCAGCTCTTTTAACGTTTCACACAAAATTTAATTACCCCCCTTTTTCTACACGCGTTAACTAGGATTCTATCTCAAGAGAATTATCTAAATCCGATCATGTATGCAGATCGACACATGTCGGTACAAGTCAAAGACTTGTACTGCGCTTGCAGTCGGAAGCGACCTGGAGGCTTCTCTTTTGTTCGTTATAATCCTTTTGTATTGAGGAGGGCACGACTCCATTACTAATTCTTTTCTGCACTAATAACACAGAATTTACCCAGCTGTTGAGTGCACAGGGACGTTTGTCCGAATGGAGAGTTTTCTACACTTCCTTGCTGATACCAGAAATCAAACCTGGATTCTCCTGCAAATGAGACGGGCGTGAAACCCTGTAAAACTATCTAAAAGGCCAAAATATCGAATCCAATCACTAGTTATTTATTTCAGGTTCAAGTGCCGTGTAGTTTTCTGTGTGCTGTGAAGCCACAAGCGCGACATAGTGCAGAGGACAAACGGTGACACAGAATAGGTGCACAGTTGTGCACATGATGCTTCAAGTCAGAATCACTTGAGGCAAGAAGAAACGACATTAGAAAGAAGAAAAATTAGATTATGTTATCCGCCTTTTATCTTGGTTCAGAACTTTGATAATATGAACAGGCCTCGTCAGTCACTCAATCAAAACTGTCATAAGACCCATGTATCTTGGCAGCATGCCATGTTGGTGATGATCAGAGAATAGGAAAAAGTGGTGACAAACGAAATTTATACTTAACAAACTTACATTGCAAACTAAAACAAACCAAAAGATCTAATGGCGAGGGGTTCATAAAACAATCAAAAATATTACACTCAAGGATAAAATGATAGAATTTCCAGCCCTCTAGCTTCTTTGGAGTAGCCTGTGCGCGTGATACATAGCCAACAAGCCAGAATAACTTAAACTGTAGCAACTCATGTTGACAGTTTTGGATGACTGTTTCTAGTAGCACGCAGCCAGTATTCTTCAAATTGTTTTTCAGGAATAATTTTCTAATTTTTCTTTTTCTCCCCTCCTCCTAATAAATGTTTTTTTGTTTTGTTTCGCTTCTGAATATTAATTTTGCTGATTTTTTTGCTCTTTTTTCACCTACACATCTCCTCCCTGCTAGTCTACCTCTCTCCCTTTCCACACATTCCTTCCGACTTCTTTCTCTCTTAACGAGCATCTATTCTGACCCTTTCTTTCTCTTCCTCACTCTCAAATAAGGAACTACTTTCTATCTTTCCCGTTCATTCATTTTTTCCTTTCTTTTTTCATACCTATCCGCCGGGCATTCCTTCCTCTCAGGTTTTCAGACCCACCCCGGCCTTTCGCAAACATTTCTTCTGCATATGCTTTCTCCAAAAAATACCTCATCGATTTCACCTCTAAGGTAGTCCTCCTGAGACCCCCCCCCAAAAAAAAGAAGCATATCCTCCTGGCTGTATCTTTCTCCTACCCATAAAGGATATTTCCTCCCACTCTTTCAAGCATCTCTCTATTCATGCACTCATACTCATTCAATGCATTCAACTCTCCCCATTCCTTTCCATATTTTTCTATGATATTAAATTCTAATCTTGATGTTAAGTCATTATTTTTAAAAATATATCTAAGCATCTCTAAAAGACACTTTTCAGTTTATCATACCCTAGTATGTTAAAAATCAATTTCCTCAGTTGATTTATATGAAATTTGTCCCGACCATTTTTATCTTTTCATGCCTCCCTTTCTCTTCCTCCTTATACTACTAATATGAGTTGTAATGATAGATATCAGCTGTTTCATATTGGATTGGTATGGAACTTGGTCCAAACCACTAGGTTAATCATCCCCATCTTCCTGCCCCCTTACAATTACTAACACCATCGGCGTTGGACGCATCATTGAACTTGGGGTTCTTGTTTTCTCATCTTTTCTACTTTCAAACTTTTCCTTTCATTCGTTCGTTCTTTCATTCTAAATTTATTTACGACTACATCTTTTTTGTCAGTTTCTTGCAAATTTAATGGTTCATTTTTCTTTCAGACAGTCATTCGCCCCTCTCATACATTAATCTTCATCTTTGAGTTTCTTGCTTGGCTAAATCTCAAAAAGATTTGTCAATTTTTTTTCTCTAATTAAAGTCTTGTTTTTTGGGGGGAGGGGGGTTCAATGTGTCCTGGCATCTCCAGTATACACTTTGTTGTTGGTGTATCAGTCAGTCTCAGTTATGTTAAGCAACAGAAATAGGAAGGAAGGAAGAGGTGTTACGTCATTAGATTAAATGATATGTTTATTTTCCCAGATGCCAATGATGCCATGAAAAATTGTCTGAGGTTCACATTTTCAATTCTAAAAAATCTCTTCCCCACCAAAAAAAAAAAAAAAAAGAAATAGCCAAAATGGCAATTTACAATCTTAATTGGAAATATTTCCACACAGCAGTATTTTACAAGTATGAAAATCGACTCAAAGGAAAAGTACTTGCTTTTCTTTTTTTCTCCTTTTATTACCACGCATAGTGAACACTTCGTTGAACTTTTGGTTCTTGTTTCAATACTTTTTTTTAGCTTCAGTTCATCATTTGGGATCAAATCTAGAATCTAGACCCTAAAATTGATTCGAATCGAAACCACAATTTTCCAGGTTACACCGTAATCAAAATTCTATTTAATTAATATTTTTTTCAGAATTTGTGACATTATTTCTCCACAATATTCTTTCATCTAATTAAAGGGGTCTGAATTCTACGTATCATCCCAGTTTCGATTAAATTGAATTTTGATTATGGTGTAATCAGAAAATTTGTTCTTTTGACTTTTTGAATCAATTTTGGCTTGCGGATTGTGCATTTAATCCAATATTTCCCCTGCTCTTTTTAATTAAACGGACGGTTTGTTATTGGATATTAAAAAGAATAGTTGAAAGAGAATAAGTGAAGAAAAACATTATGTGAACACGAAACTGTCAATCAAAACATATTCTAGGCGTGCCTGTTACCAGGAACTGATCATTGAAATCGTCATTGCAAGTAAACATTTTAATTGCAAACTTAGACGAGTTCAGAAGATATTGGCCCCGGGACACCCACGACCGAGAGGTCCGGCGAATCCTGGGGGAAGGTTTACATCAAAAAACGAACGTTAAAAGGATGATGAACCTTCTGAAAATCAGCAGTGAAGTACAAATTTGCTCTTCACGCTGGTACGGCTTTAGGGGGTACAAAATTGCGGGGGGAAATACGTGTTATACATCGATGTAGCAGCATCCTGTTTATTTTGCTCTTGAAATATTCATTTTTTGGAGTAGTTAATCCTCTTTGAAAATGTCAAATTAAATGAGGTAGATACGAACATAAAATGTTGTTACTGAAATATTTTTAATTGACGTTTATCAGGGCGATACATTTTTCCTAATAGTTAAGCTGAAATTCAAGATTTTAAAATTATTCTTTTTACTTGTTGGACTGTGATCATCAAGCGAGTTCGAATTCGGATGCTACCGAAGGCAAACCAAGAGACCAGTTTAGCATAAACTTACATAGTTGATTGAATCTCCCACTAAAAACCTATTTAGGTGCAGATAAAAAAAATGAACGTTTAATTTTCAAGAAAAAAAAACGGGTATGTAATCAGCCCTCTGGTTCTCTTGATGCAGCCCGCACACATGTTACACACATAGCCAGCTAGCCAGCCAGCCAGTAAGCAAGCCAGCCAGCCACACAAACCCAATTGAAAACTGAACAAACAATACTTACAGTTTCTGAGTTTTGATTGAAAGAATTCTATTCTATTTTGCGCAGTCGATTTATTTTAAAATAAAAGAATCTAAAATTAAAATTTGAATCTTATACTTAACTTTGTTTTTGAAGAAATAATCTTTTCAAGACCTCTTTGGGATGGTGTTGCAAAAAATATTCGAGTATATAATTTGACGGGAACTTACCTGAAAATACAAAATAAAGAATAAACATTACTTTTCACATAAATTAAATGAATGAACTGGTTGATAACAGGCAATGATTAAATAATTCACAACCAATATCATCAAACGTTGCCAAGGGCGAAAAATAACGTCTGATTCTATGGTCAAACACCTACTGTGGACTTTCATCTCCCTTTATTAAAAACAATGTACCTCGCCAAATTAGAACCCTTCCGAAGCTACTGAGGGGGCAGAAATTTTGCATGCAACCTACTCTGATCACACAAGAAGATCTATGAAAGAATTACCTGGATTCAAAAACGGTGAGATAAATTGCCACTGGCGGTGTCGATGTAGAATTTCTCTTCTTTGTTATCGTCCAGAGTTCGACTAAAACCAGGTGACTTGCATCTCTTCCTTAAGTAGAGAGAGCAGTACGATAGGAGACAGGAAAAATGGCTCCCCATTGCGTGTAGTGCCATCTAATTTACATATGACTCGAGTGTTTATTTAAGCCCCATGTGCGACGATTTGTGTGATATGCTATTCGTGACCACAAATGAACTTCGGGAGGAGGAAAAGTCCATAAATCGCCGTGTTGGGGACGGGGAGACACCAAACCATCGATAATCTTTCGTATTTTACTGATGGGGCAACAAATTACAGAAAAATTGGGGCCACCCAACCCTCCTTCTGTCACAGGCGACAATTGTATTTGCTTCAGTTCATAACAAGAACTGCCTCAAATTATATGAGGAATTATCAAGATTTTCATGCCATTTATCAAGGAAAATACGCAATAAATTTGTAGTCAGGCCCCTTTCCATAGCCAAATGTCTAGACTTAAGTTGAAGGAAAAATGGTTTCACAAAAGTTGAAATATTTTAGCTTCAGTCAAAGTGGAGTCTGAAAATAAGACTGGCGCTTCAGGGTCAAACTCTTTCTTCTTTTGATTGCAACGTTTAGAGAAAGTTCGGATAAATAATCAAAAGAAAAAGAATGACACACATTTTTTCTCGTTTCTGTTCTCTGAATATTGCAAACTAAAATCATTTCCCTCGGTATTGATCTTTTGACTGAAAAAATGTACAAAGATTCCCTTCCTGATAAATCTCTGTTTTGATCTTATCTCCATTTCTGAAAAATTAACTTTCAATTGTTAGTTATAAAGTAATCAAATATAACGGGCAAGACGGGGTTCTCTTCTGACTGAAGATGATTAATGCAACTTCTGCAAACACACACACACACATATATATGTGTGTGTGTGTGTGTGTGTTTCATCCATAGACAGCTGTTTCAATTCGGCTCAGTCAGTAAAGGAGTCACCCGTCAATTTCCAGGTCGAGATTTCAGATCGACGTAGTGAAACATTAATCTTTCATATACTGATATGGCTCAGTGTGAGGATTGTTTGTTTGTTCGTTGTTGTTAAGGGGGACGGGGGGGGGAACAAAGCCAAGTCTAATGTCCAACTTCAACTAGAGTTTGACAATTGCTTCAATATATAAAAGATTGATGTTGCACATCAGATATTCAATGTTTGTATTCGTAAATATTTAGAAAACTCAGCTTAGTTTAGCACAGGGACACATTAGTTGAGTGCCGAGTCTTGACTTTACTCTTTAACAAAATCTTTGATGTTAGCTACTGACCATCAACTGGCAGCAAGTGATTTTTCTGTGAGAGTGAAAGTTGTTTGAATCCACTCAGAAAATTTAATAGCACGTCTGCCTCACATACAGAAATTTCCCGATATAAAAACGTGTAAAACTCTTTATCAAGACAAATTTCCCTGTGCACTCAGCAGCTGATTGAGTACACTATAAGCTGTGTAATCAGGGTGGATGTACCCCCTTTGATTAACTTGTATCCTTTCAATGGGATGGTCACAAAGAATAAAGTCCAGGTCTCGACCAGATTTGCAAAGATCCTTAGGCAGCGGAAACTGGGACTTTGTCAACGGCTGTATATAAAAAAAATTGGGGTTTGTCTCTGGAGAGGTGGGCGCTTTACCATGCTTAAACGTTTCTTTGAACGTAAAGACTGCAGAATTACAGATTTTACTAGCACTGCAAGTTAAGGAGTACCAATTGGAATTGCAGGAAATCGGTATTTTTTCTTGTCTGTATGATGTCTCCACCTTTCCCTTGTAAGAGATGCAAGTTAGAAATGCATAAAACATGTAATCAATGGCGGCGCTAAGTCCGGCTGTGTCCCACCCGCCACCCTCATAAATTTGGTTTTAGATAATTTATTTAGATTATTTCTAGATCATCTTTTTAGATCTTCCAGACTTCCTTAGAAATATTGTTCCGCCACCATCACAATTGCAGAGTCTGCTGGTTTGACGTACCCCTTCCAATGAAATACATAATGCATTTATTTATTTTGAAAAAAGTTATGCAAGTTTTACCAGCAGACATCATAATAAATTCAGTTGACACAAGATTAAAAAATCTTAAACATCCATGATGTTGTAATAGATAAAACTTGCCATCTCGACCCGATCAGATTGCGTACGAATTCAACATGTTGGAAATTCTATCAAAGAATGAATATTACCAGAATAAATTTGGTTTATGACAGAACTGGCGATTTCCACTTGGAAAGACGAAACAAAATAAACATCTAAAATAGAAGATACAAACATCCAGGTTTTGGAGAATTTTGATCAGATTATCCAACTTGTCAAGATGAAGCCCCCAAAATGTCAAAAAAGCTGTTTACCCCCCCCCAAAAAAAAAAATCTTCGAAGTACCAATACAAATTTTCAAGTTTGTGGACAAAACGGTATGGCCTTGAGTGCTGGAACAAACAATCATATGAACATGTGCACATATAAAAAGGATAGAATCCTTCGCTATCTATGAAGGCTACGGTTATTCAATTCCTCTTAGATGTATCTACATCAGGTGGGAGCACCACTTATTCTGCTAAATCCTCCCATAGACTTACAGACCTACACTTATGCTAGAAATAAATTTCCTCAAATCTTATCTAATTTCATTCACTTCTGTAGTATAGACCTCTTAGTCAATTATAACCACTACTATTTAAAATTCAATAGTGGTCAACCACCATATTCTACCGTGTTTGATCTGCTTTCGTCAGCCAAAATTTAGGCTAGAAAATCGAGATGTGCTTCATCCATAGAAACATGATTGTTGTACACATCTGGATACTTCAGACTGGTTTTGAATCATGATTTGGCTTGAAACTAAAGACATAAATAAGTAATTTATATTGTTATTGATTCGAAACAAAATACATAAACATGTAATTAAGATTGTTTTGGACCGATACAGCATGATGTAATAGCTGACATCAATTGATAAAGTAAGCTTCTGGAATGAGCCAAGTCTCAGTAAGAGAAAAAAAACCGACTCATGATTGTACACACAGAATAATGCATTTTTCATCCTAAATCGAAGCCCAATCAGAGTGGTGGTTTATTTATGGTAGCAGCTTATACATAGTGAAATATGGTCCTTTTAAATAACACATTGTGAAGACTGTTGTATAATTTTGCTGTTCAGAAACACATCCTGCAATTAACTAACAACTCACCTAGATTTATTTTGCAGATGCGTATTCATTCCTCGGTCTCTGAATCGGAAGAGGTGCACGCATGCGCATTTGAATTATAAATAACTTGCTCTCTGTTTCGACTTCTCCACTCACATCCAAATGCACCCCTCTGTCTCTCTCTCTCTTTTTGAATCCGTCTCTCTACTTTCTCCGATTCCAATTTTTACCCCTCTCTCTTTCTGCCATCTGCCTGTTTCACTTCTGATTTTCTCCCTGTCTTTAATATCTATCCAATTGCACGTAACGTTCAAAGTATCGATCGGCTGACCTACTTATCACACGGCTGATTCTCTGTCACATGCAACCAGCCAGGGAGCCTGCCAATCAACCGAACTGCCAACCAGCTGCTTTTCCACTGAGTCTCCTCTCTTATTCCTCTCTTCTATCTTCCGAATTTCAGCTTTCGTTTTCAATAATATATACTGAATCAGCCTCTCTTTGAAAGGATCTTACCTTCGATCTCCCTCCAAATCTATTCCACCTTCTACAATCTCTCCCTGAAATCTGTTCTCACTTTCTCAAATCCCCCTCCCTAAGAATCCATCATACCATCTCCTATCCCCCTATCTCTACATCTATCCAACTTTCTACGCCCCTCTCTCTACATCTATCTAACCCTCTCCAATACCCCTCTCTATAAATCTATCCTACCTTCTCCTATCCCCCTCCCTGTGAATATATTCATCTTTCTCCTATCACCCTCTCTGTAAATCTTTCCTACCTTCCATCACTCTCTCTGTAAATCTATCACCTTCTATCACCCTCTCTGTAGATCTCTCCAACATTCTCCTACCACCCTCTCTGCAAATCTATCCTACCTTCTCCTGTCACCATTTCTGTAAATCTATCTCTCCTTCTATTCCCCTCTCTGCAAATCTATCCTGCTTCCCCTATCCCCCACTTCCAATCTGTTATCTCGCCTCCTCCAATCCCCCTCTCTCTAAATCTGCTACACCTCCTGCCAACTGTTTGCTATTTCATCATCATCTCCTCCCTTCCGGTTTCATGCTCTCCTTTTACACTTGTGTCTTTAACATAACTTGTCACTAAACGTTAAGACTTTTCTTTCGTTGCTATGAAACATACATCCGGTTTTTTTCTACCGAGATTTCATTATGCTCTCTAAATTTTTTTTATCTCGATCTATAAAACCAATTTTCCTTGGTTACATTCTTGATATTTGTCAATTTGTTCTTTATTAGATTGGTACCTTCTTTATTAATTCAGTGAATATTTTCATTCTTAATACATCCTTCCTTCCTTATTCTGATATTTTTATTCCTTACCTCCACCATCTTTTTTCCTTATTTCTGTCATATTTCTACATTTCTTTTCTGACACCTTCTTTGTTGTAGTTGTATCTTTCTTTCCGTCATTTTTCTTTGCTTATTTTCAGTCATCGGCGCCTGTGATCATTTTTTGAGGGTAGGTAAAAGCCAAGATTTGGAGTGAAGGCAGACAGGCAGGCTTCCTACACTTAGAAGATTTGACCCTGCACCGAACCAAGCCGACCATAGAAAAAAATCTTTCCTTCCAAACGTATTTAATTCTGCATACTTTCTCTTTCCTTTCTTTTTCTCTCGAGTATTGTTTGCCTCTTTCATCAATTCCTTTGTTTTTCCCTCTGAGCAACTGTTCTTTTTTCATTTACAGTTATTTGGTTCTCTAACTTCATTCATCATGTCATCAATGGAAAGTTGGTTTTGTAATTCACTGTTGATTCCTTTTTTACTCAAAATGTTTCCGCAAAATTTTCCATTTTCCCCGTATGATATCACACTTTTTCTTATCATTATTTCACTCTACGGCCTTTCTCATCTCCTTCTCTGTTCCTTTCATCTCTATCGAATAAGCTTTCCTGCAATCTTTTCACTTTTACAGTATAAATCTTCTGACGATAAAACATTCTCTACGTCTGTCATCATAGTCATGATAATATGCAACAACACACACATGGATATATTTGTTTGAGTGTATATATATATATATATATATATATATATATATATATATATATATACATACATATATATACATACATATATATATGTATATATATATACACATATATATATACATATACATATATATATATATACATGCACATATATATATATATACACAAACACATATATATACACACATATATATACACACACGTATATGTGTGTGTGTGTGTGTGTGTGTGTGTGTGTGTATGTACGTATGCACGCGTGCATCTAAAAAATATCAACCAAAAGGTGTCGTCTCAGAGGCCACATGAAAAAAGCAGTGATTGAACAGTGAGCTAAAACTATGAGGTTCACCTTATCAGCCGATATATTTGACTCCTTGGTAGGTAATCAATGAATAAATGTGGTCAGAATAAATTCTATGAAGGACATTACAGGAAAAAATTGAGAAAAACAGTAAAAAAAACATGTGGAAACATCTAGATTTTGGAGAATTTAGATTTATATAGAGTATTTTCTAAAATACTGTTAAAAACGTTTTCATTCCAGTGAATACACTGGGAAATCTCTAAAATAGAGTAAAAAACAAAACAAAAAAAATTCAAGAACATCTGGAGAATCTCTGTTAGATGTTATTTCCGCTAGAGTCATCTTAAAGAGAAAGGAAAAAACCGAAAACATCTATATTCTGTAGAATCTAGATGTTATAAGCGTCTGAAAAGACCCCTAAAAGGTCACTCAAGCTTGATTTTGAAAAAAATAGAGCGAAAAATTAGGAATGGATTTAGTGGAGTACTGATGCCAAATCTCAAGTCTGTAGACAAAAAATATGGCCAAGAGCACTGGAATACATGAACACATGGATATATACAAAGGGATAAAAACATTCTGTCACTTTTGTTAGCAATGAACGTTCAATTTTCAATTCATTTTGAAGAAAGTATTCGGAACCGACTGATTTTGATAACATTAACAATCTGATCTGGAAGTATGATAAACGTCTTCACTTCCCCTCAATGTAAATACATACATTGTATTCACAAGTGTCATACAAGTGTATTTTCCCTCCTTAAATCACTGCAAATCATTTATACTTTTTTCAAGTATTCCTTGTAAAGTATATAAGACATGTTTTAGTTGTTATTTTCTCTCAATTCATCTTTCGGTTCGTTTGAGTATTTTATTATTCTAATCAATCAAGTTTCTTGTTTTTGCATATCTATTACTTCCATTTAATTCGCTCATTCGTTCCTTTCATTGTTAATTCTGGAGTACACGTTTGACTTCTTTCATTCAATTTTTTTTTCACACTGTTTTCGTCTTTTGTCCGACTAAAAGCACAATTACATTCCTGTAAACAATAGAAGAATACGCTCTCTTTGTCAATGTCATTTGGTTTTTTTTTTAATTCATTCTTTCAGGCTTATTTTTATTTTCGTCAAGAAATCCGATCCTTCATAAAAGCCCCCTTTCATAGAAATGTGTCAAGCGTGTATTCAGTTGACATTTATAGATGCTGCAAGACACAATTCAACTCACATAAGTATACAAAGGGAAGGCAGGTTCAATGAAAAAAAAATTTCTTTCGAAGTGCTGAACAAACAGTCATTGCACAAAGGCACAGTGAGCTAGTGGCTTGTTTGAATGACACATTGGGAGGCAAAGGGGGAAGATGATTTAACTAGACAACAACATCAGTCCTGTCACTTACACACTGTAACTTGTTACGGTCAATCCAACAATTCTATTCTGGTTAGTGATTCCAATATTTCAAGATATTGATAGAATCCTTGATTCATTCTCTGTTGATATATTATGCAGTTCAGCTGGAAGGTGACTTAAGATCATGGACGCTACGATAAATATGCGATGGTTGAATTATGGGGGTATAGATTTATAGAAATGAAAATCTATATGATAAATGCTGGACACTTTATCAAACGACAGAATCATATTGTCAATATTGTGTGTATAAATATATATATATATATATATATATATATATATATATATATATATATATATATATATAAATATATATATATAAAAATATATGTATAAATATATATAAATATACATATATACATAAAAATATATATATATACATTTATACAAAAAAAAATATATATATATATATATATATATATATATATATTACCTGTTCATCACAATCTTATGCAATGCTATTCCAAAGAAGGAATACAGCACTCTGATGGGTGGGGAATATATACCTTAGTAGATATATCACTTGAATTCAACCTCACTGACCGTCCACTTCCGTGGGGCAGACGGGGTGCCAGCCTTTGGATCTGAATCGTACGTTTCAATCCTACTTCGTGGTACTAGATGGGGAAAATGGATAGTCTATAACCACACTGGAGGGTTGTAATACAACGAAACAGCTGTCTGTGGATGACACTATAATATATCATGGATACATATACATATATATATATTATACACACACATACGCACACATATGTATATATATGTATACGTATATATATATATATATATATATACTCACACACATCTTATACATATATATATCATGCATACATATATATTATGTATATACTATGCCTACATATATGTTATAAATATATATATATATCATACATTATATATACATACATGCATAGATACATATACGAATATATACCTATTATGTATACATGCATATGTATATACAAATATCATTAAAATATATACCTATATATTATACACACGTACATATACATATTATACAAACGTACATATACATATTATACATACGTACATATACATATAATACATACGTACATATACATATAATACATACGTACATATACATATAATACATACGTACATATACATATATACATATGTACATATACATATATACATACATACACATATATACATTTATACATACATATATATACATATATACATGCATATTTACATACGTACATATATATATATCTACATATATACGAACATATTATACATACATATATACGAACACATAATGCATATATATATATGAACACATCATGCATACATATATACGAACATATTATGCATATATATATGAACATAATATTCATACATATATACGTACATATTATACATACATATATACGTACATATTATACATACATATATACATACATATTATACATATATATAAATATATATATGTACATATACATATATACATGTATATACGTATTATACATACATATATACATATTATACGAACATAATATACATTCATATATATGTACATACATATTATACATGTGTATACACCATACATCCATACATAAAAATTAAATATATATATATATATACATATATACATATATATATATATATATATATATATATACATATATATATACATATATATATATATACATATATATATATATATATACATATATATATATATATATACATATATATATATATACATATATATATATATACATATATATATATACATATATATATATACATATATATATATACATATATATATACATATATATATATACATATATATATATACATATATATATATACATATATATATACATATATATGTATACATATATATATATACATATATATATATATATATATATATACATATACATATATACATATATATATATATATATATATACATATACATATATATATATATATATATATACATATATATATATATATATATATACATATATATATATATATATATATATATACATACATATATATATATATATACATATATATACATATATATATATATATATACATATATATATATATATATATATATATATATATATATATATATATATATATATATACATACATATGTATCATACATACATATATATGAATTCAACATGCATATGTATATATGAACAATATACACACATATTTACATATATATATATATGTATATCATACACACATATATACATATTATACATGTATGCATTATACGTATATATTATACACATATATCATACGTATGTTAACGTTTGGGTCAGAAGCGAAAGTTTCTATCCAACTTTGAGGTACTGGAAGGTATATTTGATAATTTATAGCCGCATCGAAGAATTCTAACACAACGAATCAATTGTCCGTGGATGACACAATCATTAATTATTATTATGATTAAATCTTTTTTTCAGGCTTTTGCTTTCTTAGGTTGAACATCTTGTCCACTATAAGGTACTATAGCAATGCTCCCCCAACTCTGGATTGGAGCATACTGGTGGTTGGGAATGCTTTGTAAGTAAATGTATCGCTTAATTTTGGTCTTGCTGACTTTCTAGTTCTGCGTATCACAGGGTTAGATTGTCAGCCTCTTGGCCTGACGCGGAAGTTTCGATTTTACCTTCAGGTACTTGAAGGGATTGTAGATTGTCTATAGCTACACTGGAGAGTTGTAATACAACAAAACAGTAAAACAATTACACACACATGCACATATTTTTTTTACATATATATATATATATGCATATATATATATATATATATGCATATATATATATATATATATATACACATTTTTTTTCAATCAAATATATATATATACATATATATATAAGTACTCATATCTGTATATATATATATATATATATATATATTCATATATACATATATACTCACACTATACATGTGTATATATATGTATACATATATTTGTATATATTATGTATATATCATATATATTATACATATATGATCATATATATAAATACATACATATATATATCTCATATATATGTAATTTAATGTTCAGCGTGTGTTTTGCAACGAGTAGTTTCAGAGACAGCATGCACTCTTTCTCTCTTTTGAATACCACGGTTTCCTGTATTTCCGACTAACACAACTTATGACAACTTATCAAAATATTGATGTCATATGCTAGGATATCTTAAAACGCTCAAATTATTCTCTTTCTGTGAGTTTTTGATAATTGTTCATTCGATTTAAGCTATTTCGGACAATGAACAGTTTTTGTGTGTGCACAGATTCGAAAGAAGAGTATCCATGGAGTGAAACAGAAAAAAATACGGTAATTAGATTGTTATTGGTTCGATTAAATTGTTAAATTCCTTCAGTACGTTCACCGTTCTCAACATTGAATGGGTAAGTAAGGCCGTGAAACTTTAAAATACTGAATGCTATTTTATATCCAACACCTGGAGATAATTATCTCACACCGTCTTCTGTCTTTCTTAACTTTTAAAAGTTATTACCTATTTTTATGGTTAAGGAATTCATGACGTTAAATGCCATGATTACCTGAAGGCTATATTACTACTTTTACTCCCTACAAGAACGATTACACCCAACTTTATTACCCTTGCTATAATTGCCCCTCCCCCATGGCTACTGCTACTGTTTTTCAATACCAATGCTGCTTCTCTTGACGTCTTACAATTCAAACCACGAACAGGCATGATACACTTGTAGGCAAACAGTATTAATCTTGGAATCAATAGTGCATTCAACCTCTGTTCGGAGTACAGATCACATATAACGTATTCATGATTCTCTTTTCAAATGGCGGTAAAGTAAAGGATTTGAGTTGGAACGTATTTTTTCTCTGTTTTTGTTACGTTGCATCCCTTTGTTCTATCTGTACAGAGAATCGAAACCTCACTCAAAAGGAGGAATGGCTTCTGTTGGGGGTTGGCAAGCTATAATTCGAATTCATCTTTCTTCAAGCATACACAGTGCAGAAATACGTAAAAGAGCGCATCCAGACAGATTTAAAATCAAGAAAATGAAGAAAATCAACTGCTATTAAAATATTCCAGATGCAAAACAGTTTCCTTAAGGCAAGAAAAAAATGGAGAGAAAGTAAGATTCTATAATTCCCAGTGGAGTGATTTTTTGAATGCCTGGCGAGACACTGGAAAATCGGTAACTTGGAAGATCAAGGGATTGATCAATCTATTCTTTGAAATCTGAAGTAGCACTTAATACAATAGTTATTATCTTGTCGAACAGATTATTAAATGAATACAGTCATCTTTCAAAAATATGGACGCGAGAAATCAAACATCTTTGGAGAAAACTACCGTCGAGAATTATGTATATACCATTACTATAAGTACAAAGCTGAGGTGCTGAGGTTAATTATGTATTCAATTTGATAAACTGTAATAAAAGATTCACGGTCATTAAGGGTATTTATTATAAATTGATTCGCTTGGTATTATAATGTTTGTGAAATAATGGATAGGTTTGGATATATGAAACATCAACATCGAATCAAAAAATTATCAAAAGTTAATGTTTAAAAAAGAAAATTATTTCATCGAAGAATATCTAAAAAAAAAAGAAAGATAAACAAAAATACCAGCACAACATTTGAGTGTTTTTGTTCAAAATTATCGTAAGGGTCCCAAAAGTATTTCTTTGAAAAAAAAAAAAAAAAAAAAAAAAAAAAAAAAAAAAAGAAAAGACAAAAAAAAGAAATGTGATCAGGAACTCATAGAAAAAGACCCACAGGCACTCAAAGAGAGAAGAATCTGTAGGCCAGTAGCTGGATGGTCGGGCAGGCTATTTGTGGGACTAAGATGATTCAATGACAAAATGAGTGTCAGCTCCAGAAGAAAAGCACTAAATATGTGTGAAGTCTCATCTACTGAGGCCTGTACCGATATAGAGGAGTCGGGAAATTTCAACGAATTTTTCTAACCTGGTGCATATTATTTGGTATTCAATTTTGGGTTGAGACAATCTTGGAAGGGAAGACAACATTCTGTTGTATGCTAAAAAGAGTGCACGGGCACAAAAAGTCGATAAC
Source organism: Thysanoteuthis rhombus (assembly GCA_963457665.1). Classification (NCBI taxonomy): domain Eukaryota; kingdom Metazoa; phylum Mollusca; class Cephalopoda; order Oegopsida; family Thysanoteuthidae; genus Thysanoteuthis; species Thysanoteuthis major. The sequence continues at coordinate 3,332,210 of OY735201.1, read as the reverse complement.
CAATGAGCAAAGAAGCTAGTACAAGAACATCCATGTACCTACTTCCATTGGGCTAAGAAAACCGTGGGTCATCGGACAACCTTCATAGTTTGTCAATCAATTTAAAAAAATGTTGAATTAAACTCAGGTCAGACACGACCAGGAGCCGGCAGTGGGTAAAAAAATTAAATTGTCTGAGTAATCAGTCTGTTTCAAGAGATACATAAACAAACATACTTAGACAGTCGAAAAAATATGTTGGGAAAGTGGGTGAAAACAATGTTTTAAACTATTACTGTTGTAAGATGAAAAGAAAACTCACAGCCGCGGGATCGAACCACACTCCCTAAATTTGGACTGAAAATCACTGCAGCATCTTTTTGTATCTTATAAATAATCATGAAAATTAATAACAAACGAATTTTCCATGGATATGTAAGATTTTCAAATTTGGCTCAGTCGTTGGTCGTGATTTCAAATCATGTCGGGAGATTATATACTTTCCTATTGAAAATGATTGCTAAAAAATTATAACATGAATTTTCGTAGTCATATCAAACTTATCAGTTTGGCTCAGTTCATAAGAGAGCTGCCTACCGATCACCTGATCTTGATTTCAAATCACAGTTCGGAAATAGGAATTTTATAGATCGGTTTGGTTCATTTTGATGGGGGTGGGGACAAACAGTGGAGAGTTTGCTCCCCGAAAATGAGAATAGATCTTGTTCTGGGAGAAAATACTCTGACTGGAGACTGTCAATAATGAATGATAACTATGTTTGGAAATATATCAATAAAATAAACGGAACTTATATTTATGAGCAATCGGAAAAATGTTTCAGAGTACGTTTCCGAACACAAATATGTGCATACATATATGAGGGACAATACGGAGATTAAACATTGATATGAATAAAGAGGAATTGGGAGATGTCAATGTATATTTAGAGTAGATCTTCACTTATATGCTGACGATGTACATGCAGATTATTACACACACACGCCCTTGCTCACGTATATATACATCTATATATATGTAGTATTTGTATGTGTATCAAATTAATGAAATCTCATAATTCTTACTGTAATCTTGGCTTTTGTTTCCGTGAGATTCTATGGTATATTGTGTGAATAAGAACTTTTTTTAAAGTGATCCTAAATAGACTTATATTATGTAGAAACTTATTTGAATTGATCTCTCGTCATTACCATCGAACTAAACGGCCGCTGGTAATGCAAAGGCCGAAATAAGTGCTCTCAATGTTAAGGGCATTGCCACACTGAAGCTGCTACCCTGTCAGCGATAGGTTTGTATCTTGCTGCAGCCCCATTTTCTTTAATTGTTTATTCTATTTATGTTGTACAGAGTGAGTGATACATTGACCGTGTAATGACGGGAGATCATTTCAAATAAGTTACTACATAATATTAAGCAATTTATTATCATTCTGTCCGATCATATATATATATATATATATATATATATATATAAGAGATCGATATAAGTAAAATATCGACCCGACACTGATAATAATTATCAAGTAGGCTGAGACGTTTCTCAGCATAGATGAAATACCTCCGATTTCTAAATTATAATCTCAACTTCACATTGACTTCGGATCACCTAACAGTAAAACCATATCAAACTATCTGTACCTCGTACAAACGAAACACCTTCTACCAGAAATAATCACCTTGAAGAAAATTGCAGCACTAATATGGGGCATTATTGGTCCAAAAGTTACCATAGAAACCTCCAAAAGTACTTTTCGGAAAAAAAACAACAAATCTTTAGATAGTACCTATTTGTGTATTCATGTAACTTGTAAAGGTTTCAACCCCAACAAATCAAGAAAGCCCGGACATACACGGACACTCAAAGAGAGAATAATCTGTAGTGTGGCTGATTGCCCAGATGGGCCATTTTTAGGTCTACGGTGATTTGCTTGTACAGTCTGTATGGAACTGCATGTGTATAAATATCTGTTGGGTGAGAGTTTCTAAATTCATAGGTACAAAATCCTTTACTATTTGGTTCTAAAATACCCCAAAACCTTTGATATTTGGCCCTAAAATGCAAAAATATCTTGTGAACACCACACAGTTTTCTCAGCAAGTTTCTTTGAAAAAGATGGCTGGAAACCTTTGAAATGCCTCAGAACATGCCCATGTGGTAATTATAAAATTCAAAATGTAACACCTGCATTTTTCCTCTTCACCTTTCAATTGTCACTTTCATCGTCATTATTATATATATATATATATATATATATATATATATATATATATATATATATATATATATATATATATATATTTAGGAAGGAGGAGGGGATTGGAGAGAGAGAGACTCTTTCACAAACAGATATAGAGATATAGTTACAGGTGTTCAATAGCGATTACTGATTGGATCGAATCGAGGAAATTTTGTGAGCAAAAAGATTAAAAAACGCCAATTTTTTGAGTTGGGGAGGGGCTGGGCTACTAACCCTAATAGAGATGTATCAGTGAAATTGCAAGTCTGATAAGAGAGAATGTCTGCAAAAATTCATTTGTAATATTGTAGGCTTACGTATCTGATAGTGTGCAAGTGTTTGCTTTATATATAAGATCATGTGCGCCCAAATATCTTATTATTCGGATGTGGATAACGTCGAGGCTTCCATAGAATTTCTGCTTGGTAAGTTTCCAAAACGCATTGAAGCGTTTCATGTAGATAGTTCTTTGGAACTGGGCTCAAATTTGTATTTTTATTCTGTCTTGTGAGAAATTCAACATCCACGTGAATTGATCTTCAAGAAAATCGATAGCCATCTAATTCAATTAGCTTTCAGACCAGGTAGACATTCTATACAACTCTGCAACCAATATGAACTTTAAGAACCAAGCGAACTGGCGTTATTGCTATTTGGTTTGTTCACCTTCCCGTAATTCTGAAGTGGGTATTCCAGTTCAACTTTCAATCCAATAGTCATAAATTAGAGTCAACAATCCAATGAATCTTTGTGATAGTCGCTCATGGAGCTGAAATCTGGAACCTACCCAATGATTGACTCTCAAACTGAGAACCATGTAACATGCAAATGTAAGAACTATGTTCAACCTTACTCAAAGAGTTATAAGATAGCGTAGTATAACACAGAAAAGGCAAATCTGGGATATCATAGAAACCTTTAATGGCAATTGGCTGGACATGTTGCAAGAATATCATACCACTGCTGGACATCAAGACTAACAACGTAGATCCTCGGGGTTCATATGCGAATTTTTGGCTGGCAGAAAGTAAAATTGCGAGACCAGACAAATTCAGAAAGCATAGGCTCTGCGATGCCCATGATGGTGAGGTGTGGCAAATCTTTGAAAAGGCTGCTGCTGCTAATGATTGTCGTATATGAGATTCGGTTTGATTTGGGTCCCAAGCAGTTTTCACAGAAAAAAAATTGATTCAAGTTTAGGTGATTATTTTAGCATTATAAGTGCATAGTAAGTAGAAGACCCATCATAAAATATTTTATTGTTAGAGAACTGTGTTGCACTCAAGACTGAACCTAGTAAGCCAAGGGAAATTTCATAAAAAGCCATATAAGTCGAACATCCATCGTGGATCTAACTTAAGAGACTAATTTGATGAAGGTATTTCGGTGTTAGGTGCCCTGGGCTAATCCCATACATCTATAAGAGTAAATGTGCTCAGCTCGACTGTTGGGGTTTAGTACGAAAATTGCGATATTGTTCAACATGTTACAATTGCGCCCGGCTTTTTTTGGACAGTCACTCTACGTCACTTTTTTGCTTTTGCTAATAATGCACAAAACGTGATATTATTCAGATTTAGTTTTTTCAGCGAGCAGTCAGGGAAGCAGCACGTACCCACCCCTCTTTACGACAAACCAGCCTCTTGTGTCTTCCAATATCGAAACCAGAAGCATACCATCATCATTTTGGAGATCTAGAAACGTTCGAACGTTTTTTTATGTAAATCAGTAGTAATAGCTTCTTTGCTTCAGGCTATTTCGGCTTATGATAAGTATTTTTCTACCAATGTTCTACAGTCGGATAGCAGAACGAAACGTGTAATACCGAACTATTAGTCAATAACAAATGTTCTTATCGACATTTTTATCAATTATCTGTTAACAGTTTACCAAGCTATATATATCATTGACCTTTTTATTAAAATCTTCCGTATGTGTTTCGACCAGAGAAGGTCAGTTTATTACAAACGTGTATTTGTTTTTGCAAATAAAATCTGAATGAGTTTTTCAATTTGAAAGTTCAAAGTACCAAATATTTATCTTTCAATCGTAGTTTTGTTGATTTGCTTTTTAAACAGATTTTTCAATTCCAATTGTTTTCAAAACAATATTGAATAAATGAAATAATTTTTTTTCCCATAATAATATCAATATCATATATACTTCATATAAAATATAAACATCGAAAGAAACAAAATAGAAAGTCATACATCGGAATGTAATTAGATAATATCTAGATTGTGGTAGGAAGCTGAGACTCTTCAAACAAATAAAACATTTTTATTGGTATGATTTTTTTTAGATCTTTGAAGTATAGCTTTGAGTGTCGCTTTTTGCTTATATTCTGATTGTTGAAGTCATGGATATTTTTTGTCGTCAGCGGAGAAAAGCCGTGGTCTATCATTCATCGTCGTGTCATTTTTTCAATAAGATAACTTTGTTATTCCTAACTACATTTCAATGAGATTTTTTACGTAGCCAAGTTGGAATATTTTTCTTCAGGACTGATGAATTATAGCCGATCGTATTGTGTGTTTACATTGTCTATATTTCATGAGCGAAAAGTCGTTGTTTACAATTGTTCATTTTTTGTCAAAGCTTGGCCAATTTTGCTTAAATTTGGCAACAATGTGGATGAACTCCCATGAATTAAAACAATGGAGAGTTATGGTTGATCTGATTGTTATTATTTTATATGTAAATAAAAACATGTCAACATGCAAGAAATATTGATTTTGAACCGATGAGAATGAATATGCACACACAGGTTCTGAAAATATATAACGTTTTCAATAATTTAATGACTTGATTTAAATAATGGTTCGGAGAGAGAGAAATCTCGGAGTTAACAGTCCTAATGAACAACTAACTGCCCATCTCTCTCTCTTTCTCTCCCTCTCTCTCTTTCTCTCTCTCACTTCTCTCCGTAACTTGCAATATTTTATACCTTCTTTGATTGAATATTAATTTCCATGGATTTCAGATTATTGATTTCCTGTTTAACCACAGTACAAAATTATATTATTTCCCAATCTTTGATTACATTACGCTTCACTTAAGTTCTTGTTTGTAAATCGAATGTTCATTATCTACCAGGAGGTTTTAGTTATTTTCATTTTTTAAAAGTAAGAAAAATGCGTGTGTGCACAATGTGTTGATTTAAAAAAAAACACCGAAGAGGAATATTTTGGCATAAAATAAGTAAAAAAAATTAAATTAAATAAAATAACGCAGTGGCAATGGATAGCTATTTTCAGAGGCATATGTGAGTAAACTTTGTAAAATGATATTGCTTCAATATGCCTCCCCATTGATAATTTCACGTTGGTATTAACGTTTTACAGACGACAGCTTTGGGTAAACACATGAGAATAAAATTTGCCAAATCGTTGTATCCAGCCTTTTTCGAAGCATTTTTATGACTGGGTGTAATACATAAAGTTACAGAGGATAGAAGTCTTTGCAAGATGACGGAGATTTAATTAAAATTGATCGAGTTTCTGAAAGATTATTACAAAATTAAAATCATAGTTTCGTTTCAAAACTCAACTCAATCATTATAAAGGCACGGCGCTATCGCACATGTCCAGTGTGTTGAAGTTATCTGATGATCACAACAACGTAAAATTATATAATCATCATAGATTCCCAATTTTCACAGAACTTTACATGGAGATTCAATTTGTAACATCGCATATTTTTTTCTATTCATGCATGTGTGCGAAGCTGATACTATTCATGTATTCCAAGAAATATCAAGTTATATTATAGACAGGGCAAATTAGTTTTCTTCTTGCATACAAATATGTGTAAATGCCTGCATACGAAAGAGATTAAACACTTTTTATGGCTTCTGTTAATTACTTTTATGAAGATAAAAACCAGGTTGCGTAATCTGCTTGCATAATGAAGTGTGGTATTTTTTTAGTTTCTCTGTCCACAGAAAATGGACTCTTCTTCTTGAAGGTAAGAACTTTGTTGATGAAAATATCTGCTGCCCACAACTTAAAACAATGGACCTTTCAACTAAATCTAGTTGAAAATCTAAAAAAAATAAAAAATATTCATCTCATAAAAATTCAAATATATGTGCGTGCGATTTTTTTCAAAGGTGGTGATAAGTCTTTATAGACATATCATTTTTTTCATTTTTTCTTCATTAATGATCGTCTTAAGTAAAGCTTTTCGGCTACTTCCCATCGAGGGGTTACGAAAAAAGATGTTATTGATGCCACAAAATTTGAGAACCAATAAAAACGTGACAAAATGGCTTACTGGTGTTGAAATCGTAAAACTTAGCAACACTAGAATGTGGTATTTTTGGAAAAGAGAGTTAAAGAGCAATAAGAGATTTGAAATCACTCTTCAAGCGATAAAGTTTGGGTTCTAAAGGCAAAAGTAATTCAATTGCCAATAATCTGGGATATATTGCTGTAACACAGTAGTTAAGATTCTAAACTCACAAACCATTACTGTTGTAGTGAGTTCGATCCTTAGTGGATGCCCTTGATTTGTGACCATACATCGGGCAAAGTTGAGCTCAGTAAATTGATATATATAGAAGAAATGGGTGCTGCTATGCAAAGAGAGGCACCAGAAGAGACAGTCACCCATCTAGGTACTGACTAGGCACGACGTTGCCTAACTTAATCTATAGCATATTCAATGAAGGACGGCTAAATTTGAAAAGTACACATAAATATTGAAACACATATGAAGTAATTACATTTTTCATTTGCTTTACCGCCAGAGAATACGACGGACATGTTACTATATCACTTAGTATCTTCTTTTTGATCTTTTTGTAGCAGATATGACTTCCAATGAATTTCAAATGGCTTAGAACTTATGTATTTTATATGTATTACACTTCTGTTAATTACCATGTAAATTACCGATCCCAAGGGAACACTTGGCTAAAATAGCTAACCTTACACATCCAGTCGTTCACTAAGTCGAATAAAATTTGATAGTACAATAATCGAGCAAGTGAAGACTCACTGAATACGAATCAATTGTTGGCAAGCATTTAGCGTGGGGCCCTCAAAATTGCGGGTCCATAGTATATGCTACTTTTGCTACATACTTAATACAGCACTATTTTTTAAGAATCATTATCAAAATTATGTTTTACATGTGTGTAACCATGAAATTATGCTAAAAATCATATGATTATGAAATAATGATATTCACAAGGAGACTTACATATTCAGTGTAGAGATAACATACACTCGGTATAGGAATAGTTATAAATCGATATAATTGTATATAAAAAGACATAATTATGATTACTGGCAACCACCCCCAAAATTGCTCTGGGGAAAAACAACAGCAAATATAACAGCTCAAGGAAAATACGTTCTTTCGTATATTTCCACAACTCAGCAAATGATAAAATATCTACACAATTCAGACATCAAAAGTAGCTATAATCAAAAAAATAGTCTGATGTACAAAAACAAAACAAATTAAGTAGTTCCTTGGTTTGGCAAGGGCCTCCGGGTACACAACATTAGTGCTTCTCCCAGGGGTGCTAACATGAAAAAAGTTGTGTCTTTTTTTGTTTGAAAACGTTTTTTTCAGGTTGCACAACGGTTTACAAACAAAACAGTGGAATAAGTTTTTCGGGCTCTTAATTACTTTCGTCTGGCTAAAAGAAGGTTATTTAATCTACCATTGAGCTTTTAGTGTCTTCAATGACCAGGAAGGTCAGCACGACTTATCCTATCGTCATTTTTGGCCTAAGTTGATCCCACATATCGATTTTCCAAGAAGAAAGTAATTTTTTGGCTGCAATGTGACTGAAAATGCATACTGTTTCAAAGTTGAACTTGGAGGTTAGTACTATCTTATCGAATATCTGTCTAACTATTTGTTAGCTCAATATTTTGTACTTGATAGCAAACGCAATGTTATACTAAAAAGTGATCTCAATTGGTTAAAAATGACCAAAATAACGTCCGGTATCTTTGAATGACCTCTGAGATTAACCTCACATACCATGTCCAAGCTGAATGCCTTTAAAGTCTTCATGCTTAAGATTTGGTCCAGCAGCAAATTAATTTTAGTGTGATACTGGGAATTACAAAGTAAAAACAAACACAACAAAACAGCTTGAATATTTATACTGATAAATCAGTTGAATATCCATATAATTGAATAATCCTGAAAAATATAAATAGTGGAGAACCGTGGCCATAAAAGGCGGCAAAGGGTTCTCTCATTTTTCTTTATCTCGGTGTGTTTATGGGTCTGTATTCTAGCGGTACTGATCATGCTGTTAGGTTTACAGACCTAAAAATTAGCATCAGTACTCCACTAAACCTCCCCTTCCAAAGAATGATCTTTTTTCTGTTATTCTATTTTAGATGTTTTCCAGTAGAAAAGGCCAGTGATGTCATGAATTGAAATCAATCTGACCATACATATTTTTCAACAGATTTTTTTTTATACGACTTCAGATTTTGATGCCACGATTGTTCAATTATTGACTGTGATGTTTCTACAAAATTATATACACGTGGGTAAAAGTAGACATTTTCGTTAGTTGACTTTGTGACAGAGGGTCAAATATTTAAAATATTTGATTGCTTTTTCTAAATAAGACATTAGCTTTCTACTCGTCACTGTGACAAGCTATTCTCCCGAGCGGAAGAAGTGAAATTATTCTTTTTTTCTTCTCATCTATTCATTCGAAGTGGTTGCTAAGCAACAATCATAATTTAGTCGAGTAAATAACTGTAAAGGGAAGAGAAAGAAGGGAAGAAAGGAATAAAATCAATTTTCTTTCTGTTTTAACTCACTGAAGACTGTTTTGATAGAAAGCATTCTTGCAAAGTTATAGACACTGCTTGGCTTACACATGAACTGAGTTAACTGCCGCCCAGGGCCTCATAATCTAAAGGGTGGGGGTCCGCTTGTTGCCAAAAGAAATTACCAATGATTTATTTAATTTCTAACAATATAATTACAGGAACGTACCTCAGTTAAAATAATATGTAAGCAAAAATCGACAATTCAGGAGTACATTTATCAGAATGTTACATAATCATTCTTTAAAAAAGATTTTTGAATACTTCTATGGCTTCCAAACCTCTTTTCGCAACAACCTCTACAATAAGAAGGCCCTATCCTAGCCAAGGGCTTACAATTGCTTTAATCCTGCACTGGTTATAGGAGGAGGGGAGACCATTCTAAAAAAAAATGTTAGGGGTGGTGCATATGGCGCACAGAACGTTCCATGTTTTGTTTTTATCTGCTCACGTCATTCATTTATTTCTTGTCTTTCGCAGCCAGGTCATTCAGAGAATTCAGTGGGTATGGGAAAACTTGCATGATTGATAATAATGTTAATTTCGGTCTCTGCCTCAGGTTGATTATAGGGCTCGTCACTGGGGACACTTTGAAAGATCTTCAGTTGCTTATAGGACCAGGTAACCCCCAGAAGGTCATTCATCTGAGTAGTGACCAGGCTTGACATTGTGTAAATTGGATGACCGTACAAAAAACAGTTTGTCCAACGCGATTTTGACCGTGTCACGTAAACTGCATCAGGCTGAAATCTATACCGGCCAAACACATAGAATTAACTTTTACAAATCATCCACCAGAAGAAGACTGTAGAATGGATCGAGTGAGACATTGAGTGACTTTGCTGTTTGGAATCACTTTTTTGGTGCCTGTTATTTGTTTTATTTACGGTTGTTTGTGTATTTGATACTGTCTCTATAAGGTGTAAATTCTGTACACCTCGAAGTGCTGCAATACATAAATGGTCACAGCTGCCCCTTTATCAAGCTATATAAAGACTCGGATGGGTAAGACAAGGTAATACCAGCTCACCAAAACTCTTCACAGCCTGCTTCGAAATGATCTTCAGAAGACTAGACTGGGAGACTAAGGAAATGAAATTAGATGGCGAATATTTGAACAACCTCAGATTTGCCCTTTTAGCAGAGAACTTTCAACTAATGCTAGATGAACTAAATGAAGAGAGCAAGAAAGTAGGCCTACACATGAACTCCAGCAGAATAAAGATTATGTGCAATAACCATGTTCGAAATAATAACACTAAGATCGAAATCGAAGAGACAGAACTGGAGAAAGTAGATCACTACATCTACCTAGGACAACAAATCTCCATGAGACCCTCAGAAAAAGAGATCAAGCGAAGATGGCAAGCTTTCGGCAGAGTAAGTTCAACCTTCAAAAACAAGAAAATCCTATTATTCCTAAAAAGAAGGGTAGACAACCAATGTATCCTCTAAATAGTCACTTATTGAACTGAAATATGGAACCTAACCAAGAGACAGACGTGCAAATTGGGAATCATGCAACGTGCAAATGGGAAAATTATGCACAATCTCACATGGAGAGACCACAAAACAGCACAACATATCTGGAGAAAACAGGATTCAGGGACATCATAGAATCAATAAAAAATCAAATGGCAATGGGCAGGCCATGTTGGAAGAATGGCAGACGACTGATGGACAACACGACTCAGAACATGGATCCCAAGATATCACATGTGCGACCAAGGCTTGCAGAGTACTAGATGGAGAGATGAGCTAGACGAGTACTAGCTCTGCAACGCCCATGATAGTGAAACGTGGTGAATCCTGCGAAAAACAGACGTCAAGCGACTGATAATGATGATGATAATGATGATGATGATCATCATCATCTAACCTCGTGTTTTCATTAGTTTTGCATTGGGGAAAATGCATAAACCCTGTTCTTAAAACTTTGAATAATTTGATGTATATAAATCTGGTATGAGGTGATATTTTATGAAACATCACGTGAGAATTGATTCTGCAAACGGATGCTTCTAATAACACAAGCCAAGTTTGGCATAAGGCCAAATTCATGAGGCTTCAATAAAAATTGAAACCGATCAAATGTAAAACTAAACCCAAAAATTGAGTCATGTCAAAAGTGCAACTTTTCAGATTACACCGTAATCGAAATTTATTAGATTCAATTAAATCAAGAATAAAATGTATAATTAAGACTCCCATAACTATATGGAAGAATATTGTCAGGAAATACTTAATATTCATCCTTGTTTTGATTATGTTAAAAAAAAAATTAAATTTTGAATACAGCTTTATCTGAATATTTACGCTTTTGACTTAAATCGATTTTGTGATTCAAATTCTACATTTGATCCGTTAAAAGTCAACAACAATCACATGCAACAGCAGAACTCTATTCGCTGCAAAAGTCCCGGGGATTTCAAGTTCGTGTATATCAAAAGGTTTGCGGATATGTTTACGAATATGTAATTATTAATGCAGGACTTTGTCTATGGCCTGGCGGGTGCATATTTTTGAGAAAACGTCGGGTATTGATTCTTGGAAAGGATTAACATGTTGGTTGCTCGGGTAACAGGGTATCTGTATTGATTTGAAGTGGCTTGCCCGTTCGAGTGTCCGAGTAGCCGACCAACCGACAGCCTGACAATCCAACCTCTTGTGTCCCTTAGAGACAGAGACTAACCACAAACAAACCGGGTGGGTAGAGGTTCAGAAAAATATGGCTGTGAGGGACGGGCGTTAAAAGGGGTTGGTATCAAATATGAAAAAAAAAAAAAACTGGAAAGGAAGTGAAAATTAATTAAGGAGAAGAGATAGAAAAAAAGGACAACAAGCCTGAAAATCAGACCATGGAGGCACTAGTTGAATAACCATAGCCACCAAAGGTGGTGAAGGGTTGTATCTTTTTATGTATGTCTGTTCAAGCACTGCTTGCCATACCGCTTTGTTTTGAGGATGTCAGTAGTTCAATAGATCCCTCCTAAAAACATTTTTCATTTTTAGAAACAAGGCTTATTCGACCTCTTTGGAGCCTTATTTTGATGAATTCATCAGTAACATCTAGATTCTCCAAAATATGGATATTTTTTGATGCTTGTTTTTAAAAAGTCAATTTTAGATGATGCCCAGTGGAAAACGCTACAATTGTCACAAATGATATTTATTAGGATCATATTTTCTATGCATGACTTCAAATTTTGACGCTGCGGTTGTCCAATTATTCTCTGTAATATTAAGTTCCTTCCTGGTTTCGAGATCTAGAAGAGCTTTACAGCTGACTTCATATTCAAGTTGCCATTTATAATAGCATCAGACATTATCTAAAGCATTTTGAAACATCAAAGATCTCCACATATGTACATGTATATATAATCTATTTTGCATATGATTTGTAAATTTTAACGTCACTCTAATTTTCAAATTCTTTGTTAAAATATTTCTTAATTTCCTAAAAATATTACTGTTATATTCAATTTATAGTTATAAAATATCACTTACGATACACTTGAAAATATTACCTTATGCTATATTTCAAAATATTACATCGTGTTATTCTTCAAAATATTACCTAATGATAGTCTTCAAAATATTACTGTATATCATACTTGAAAATATTACTTCATCAGAAAAACAGCTAAATAGCAATTTATGACAAAAGTAACCGAGTAACACGCATATTTCAAAGAAAAACATCCTAATTGGTAACACATAGCAAGGGGAAGTAACAAACATTTCGGCATGTCAGTCAGTGGAGGGTAGCAATGCTAGTGTATCTCAAGAAAAAAAAAGAGAAACAAAAACGGAGGAAAACAAAATGTTATAAGAGTGTCAGCAAGAAGTGAACCTGCTTGTTCATGGGTTTTTTTTAAGAAGAAAAACGCAGTTAATCATGCAAAGGTGACATCTGCGCTTGAGAATGTGTTACAGAAGAAATAGAAGAAAAACTCACAACTCACATTTGACGACGTATAAGAACCGTTATTTCAGTTGAGAATATTGAAGAGAAAAACCTTTTCCTGAATTCATCTCATCTATCACAGAGTTCTTTTAAACTCTGCCTCAAATACGAGCTAATGTGGATCTTGAAAAAGCAAATAAAAATAAATCGAAAACTACAGATTGTGGATCTTTTTCATGGTTTCAATTAATTAGATCTCTTAAGTACCGCTCTTTAGAATGACTTAAATTTAGATGTAGAATATCTAAATTAGCAAAACCGAAGAAAGATAACTGAAAAACTCTAAAGGCGTAGTTTTGCACGACAGACGGGAAATTATTTTACATGACAATTACTGCAGGCTTTTCCAAAACATTATAAAAAGTGCCCCTTTTCCAAATATGCACCTCATTCATAGGAAAAATAGCCATTATGAATCTTAATATTTATCATTGAAATCAGTTGAATTCAACAAAAAAATCCGGGTTAGAATGCTAAAAGACCCTACCATGCCAAAATAGGCAGCTCTCCGTTCCTTAACTCCTTTGTTCAGCACAACGCCACTGAACCCACATAAGGGGTTCGATGTTGGAAAACGAAGGTTATGTTTACCATGTGAGCCTCAATCTAGAAAAGGGTGTATACAATCATTGTCTTTGCATATATGTAAGCATTGCGTCACAATGTAACCACTGAAGCACTCGTTGTAATTATTGAGCCAATATATATAACTTTATATTCGATGGAAGCCTCTAAGATTCTGCAAATAATGATGTGCCTATCACTTGAATGTTGTTGAGAGCAATCAACGTCGTTTAAATTTCTACTTAAGAATTCTGCTCTTGTTTCAATTTATTGTAAGCTTGAATATAAAAGATAGATACAAGTAAATAATTGCCGTTTTATTCTGCATGAGATACTCTCAACTCTCTATTGCATCTTCAAAAAGACTTCAAACCTGAATAGTATTTCGAGTTTTTGTGTTTTTCTAATTTTTGATAAAATTTTTTACTTGACAAAAAGCAGACTATCTCACATCATCTGGAGGTTTTATTTCGTGATGAATTTGAAGCCTGCTTACTGAATGGTATAGACGGTCATCTTAAAGTTTGCTCTGTTTCTTAAGAAAGGAAAGCTATCTGATTATCCTTTGTCGGTTAGTCCTTAAACTATGAATCAT